>CM045991.1:69068517-69704652 GCA_025175895.1 Wurfbainia villosa | reverse complement strand
ATACAAATGCTAAAGAAATTAATACACCTATGGCAACTAATGTAAACATTGGGAAGATTTTGAAGGAAAAATTATAGATTTAAAATACTATAGGAGTGCAATAGGTATCCTTATGTACTTAACTGTAAGCCAACATGATATAATGTTTACAGTAAGTATGTTTGCAAGATTTTAGTATTGTGCCAATGAATCACACCTAACCTTAGCAAAAAGAATCTTTAGATATATAAAAGGAACACAAAATGTAGGAATCTAGTACCCGAGGTCAAATGAGTTTGAACTAATCGACTACTCTGACTGAGATTATACAAGTAGCAAACTAGATAGGAAAAGTATGAGTGGTTGATGTCAACTTATAGGATCAAGTCTAGTTAGTTGCTGTAGTAGAAAACAATATTATGTTGCTTTGTCTACTACCAAAGCAGAATACATAGCCATGGGTGAGTGTGTAGCTCAACTTATTTGGATAAAGCACACTCTAAAAGACTTCCAACTAAATTTTAGTAATACCAAAGTCATGATTGATAATATTAGTTCAATTAATCTAACTAAAAATCCTATATATCATTCTAGAACTAAACACATAGAAGTAAAACACTATTTTATAAGAGAACATGTAGCTAATGGAGACGTAAAACTTGAATACGTTGAATCTAAATCGAACATAGCAGATATTTTTACTAAACCATTACCAGAAGCAGAGTTCAGTTTGCTTAGATGAAAACTAAGTATGTGTGTAGGAGAGTAGGAATTATTTTTACTTAGTATTTATGCTACATGGAATAGCGTAGGACTTACCTTAGAAAGTATGAGCTTATAGTTTTAAGGAGCCAATACATCTCACAACACATAGGTTTAATGTGATTGTGTACTGAGCCACGTAGATGAGAGTGAGATGTTAGGACTTTACTCTTGATTTCAGATGTAGAACAAGTGCATTAACAAGAATCATAGAGGATAATTTCTCAAAGTGAACAACTCTAACCAAGGTTTATTGATTATCTAATACAATTGGGTTAAGATAGAGTTGAACATGATTTTAAGGACAATTTATTAGATGAGTTATAGTGAAAATATTATTTTACAAAAAGGACACATGCTTGGATTCATAAAGGTAGTTAGTTATTTCATTTTATCATGTGAACAAATGAAAATGAACTTAAGAAAATTTCACAAAATTTTATGTTTAATATTCACCTTAAAAATGCACTCCTCATTAAATTATTTTTGATATATGACAAAGGGGGAGAGAGAAGTTAAGTTAAGAGGTTAACTATTTTTTTGAAAAGTTAAGAACATAGTATTTGTTTTTCAAAACTCACTTAGGGTTAAGGGGGAGGTAACCTTAAGGCGGAGGTTCTAAAAAAAGTTAATGCTTGCTATTCTCTTAACTTTAAATTGGTTTGCCATAGATCAAAAACGGGGAGATTGTTGGTGCAGGGGCACCAGATAATCGAACATAGGTTTTGATAATGATAAAGATTCAAAGTTAAGCTATTTTGTTGTCTCATATGTTATGCAGAGTGTGTAGGCAATGTATTAGATTTTGCTAAGGTCAAAAACACCAAGAGAATCTCGAGAAGAGAAACCTCGGTGGTCGGGTGACGCCAGGAGAATCTCGGAAAGGAGAAACCTTGGTGGTCAAGAGACCAAAGCTGCTTATAGGTCAAGGACCAAAGGTAAGAAAGGTAAAACCGTGTGTTGAGAGGACAAGCCGCATTCTCAATACGAGGACAATTAGGTGACGATCGACTAAAGGCTTCCGGAGGAAGGCCGAAGTCAAGATCGAACAGTATAGGACTGTCACACTGCATGTCATTATGCATTTCTTATGCTAACCTTATGTTGTAGGTGTTAGGTTGGATTCTCAAGTGTAGCAGTCGATTAGAGGTTTTAACAGTCGACTAGGGCAATCAACTTCCAATAGGATCAGTCGATTGATGTGCGCGAGAAGGACCAAATGCCACATCAAGGATAAGATTTGCGAATAAATTTTTATCTAGATCCAAATCCAGATCTAGATTTGAATGTACTAGGGTTTAGAAAAATTTAAAAGAAAGGGTGATGCACCCGCCTTTCAAAAAAACTGGCTCCAAAAGTGCTCCATCATTTCAAGGATTTCTTTCACATGTGACGATGTCGTAACGCTGATCAAAGCTCTCATCTTCAATTTCTTTAGTTGGTAACTTGTTGCTTTGTTTTTCTTACTTAATAAGAGGAGAGGTAGGCTTGTTACCTCTTCCTCTACATCTTGTGTATTCCGTTTGTTTCTTACCTCAAATGAGGAAGAGACTTATTTAGTTGATTGCACACCGAAGCGATCAAGGATTGCAAGGGTCTTAGATTAGAAACCTTTTGGTTGTGAACCAAGTAAATTGTCTTGTGTCTTTTGTATTTAACTTTTCCACTACAATATGCTTTGATTCTATGTGGTTTTCAAAATGAAAAGAAAAGATTTTTTAACACGCTATTCACCCCCCTTCTAGTGTCTTTCTTAATGCAATAATCTCGCTCTCAGATAAGCCATGAAACCCTAAATCTAAGTATTGTAGGTTAACCATTAATCCAAGCTTTCTTTTCCTCTTGTTTTGGTTGACTCCACTTGTTTTTAGGGTTCTGGCTTCACCTTCATCTCTGACCATCTTCCTCCGGTGTTCCTCTGACATCTTCCTTTGGTTGCCTTCTACATCCCCACACTAGAAATGACACCAAAGTAATGATCCTCTGCCATCTTCCTATGATTCATTCTTACATTTTGATTTTCTAACCAAATCGTTTAAGCATTCATGATCATGACATTCATATGCATTCATTATAGAAAAAGATGTAGGTTAGAGTTAGATGAAGGAACCTCGAGGAATCGAGGGTCCTTAGATCCTAGGGCTCTGAGTGATGACCGTCGTCGGTCTCGCATTCCCTTATACTTCATTACTTGGATGAGACATTACTTGGGTTCTCTTGTCTTCTTATACTCCTATTTATTCACTTGAAGGTGTCCCTTAGTCTCCCTTACCCTTATCTATCATTTCCCATACCCTTCTAATAGCACAACCCTGCTGGGCTTCTGGTTATTGGATGCATCCTAAGGTTTAGTTATCTACTTGGAGGTTTAGGGTTCAAACCCTGGGCCTTGCATCCTTTTTTACTCTATTTTCTTTTTATTTTTGAAAGAGCCCACATAAAGCCCATATGATCATGTAAAAATTCTTATAAAATTTATAGAAATTTTACGGGCGTTACAGTCCTTCATACCTTTTAAAAGTTTCGTCCTCGAAACTTAGAACAACTCTGGGTACTTCTGTTTCATGTCCTCCTCGCGTTCCTGTGTGGCTTCTTTGTATTGATTTTGCCACAGTGACCTTCATTAAGGGCACCTCTTTATTCCTTAGTCTTTTTGACTTCTCGATCTAGTATCCGGATACTGACTTTCATAACTCAGTCCTCTTGAACTTGCAATCGCTTTTGTGGTTCAATCACTTGGTCCGTACTTGAAATGCACCTCTTGAGCATAGAAATGTAACACGCTGAATAGCCGAGATCTCTTGAGGCGCTCTAGCTCGTAAGCTACCTTGCCGACTCTCTTCAGTATTGGATACGGTCCCACATAGCGCGGACTCAGCTTACCCTTCCTTCCGAATCTCATCACTCCCTTCATAGGGGCCACTTTGAGGAATACCAGATCCCCGACTTCAAATTCCAATGGTCTACGCCACATATCTCAATAGCTCTTTTGTCGGCTCTGAGCAGTTTCAATTCTTTGGCGGATGTTCAGATGCTCATCTCATCAATGCTTGGGGTCTCATCCCCTTCTTTTCACCACCCTCGTACAAAGATATAAGAGATCTACATCTCCTCAGAGAGCCTCGTAGGCGTCATTCCAATAGTAGCTTGGTAGCTATTATTGTAGGCGAATTCTGCCAAGCATAAGTATCGGCACCAGCTCCCTTTGAAATCCAAGGCGCAAGCTCGTAACATATACTCCAATACTTGGATCACCCTTTCTGTCTGTCCATCGATTTGAGGATGAAAGGCAGTACTGAATAATAGCTTCGTGCCAAGGGCCTTCTGAACACATTCCAAAAAATGGGAAATAAAGCGACCATCTCTATCAGAAATAATGGTCTTAGGAATCCCATGTAATCTGATAATTTCCCTAGCATATAATGAGCTAGTTGCTCAGTCGAGTAGGTCATCTTGATTGCTAAGAAGTGGCGACTTCCGTCATCACGATTACCCATATAGCGTCATATCCGTTCGTCGTCTTGGGCAGTCCTGAGATGAAATACATAGAAATATCTTCCCATTTCCATTCTAGAATTTGGATCGGCTGTAGTGTTCCTCCAGGTCTCTGGTGTTCTGCTTTAACCCTCTGGTAGGTCAGGCAGGTACTGACATACTGAGTCACATCTCTTTTTCATACAGAACCACCAGAACTTCCCCTTCAGATCTTAGTACATCTTGGTGGATCCAGGATGCATCGCATAGGGGGTTCCGTGAGCTTCCTCAAATATCTTCTTCCGTAATTCTGGATCATCGGGAATACACAAGCGATCCCTGAGGTAGAGTACTCCACTGTCAGAGATACGAAATCCATCACCCTTTCCTTCTAGGACCTCTTGCTTGATCCTTTGAATGCTCGGGTCACGGGCTTGCCTTTCTAATATATCGTCGAACAGCGTCGGTGCTATCGTCATGGTAGAAAGCTGTCCGGAAATGATTTAAACCCCGTAACGCATAATTTCCTTTTCTAAGGGCCGAGATAATACCGATAGAGACATCAAGGTGACACAGGACTTCCTGCTGAGTGCATCTGCCACTTCGTTCGCCTTCCCGAGATGGTAGAAGATCTCGCAGTCATAATCCTTAATGAGCTTGAGCCATCTGCATTGTCTCATGTTTAGGTCTTTATGTGTGAAGAAATATTTCAGACTCTGATGATCTGTATAAATCCTACACTGTGCTCCATATAGATAGTGCCTCCATGTTTTGAGAGAAAAGACCACGGCTGCTAGCTCTAGATCGTGGGTGGGATAATTCCTTTCATGTTCCTTGAGTTGCCTAGAGGCGTAGGCAATGACCTTGCATGAGTGACTCCGAGTCCCAACTTGGAAGCATCGTACATGTCGAAGCCTTCACATTCTTGTCAGAAGAGTAAGGATTAGAGCACTGAGTCTCCTTTTCAGTCTATGAAACTCTTCTCGCAGGCGTCTGTCCATTCATATTTTTTGTTCTTTTTGGTGAGAACTATCATAGGGGCTGCAATTCTAGAGAAGTTCTCTACAAACTTCTTGTAGTAGATTGATAGCCCGAGAAAGCTTGTGATTTCACTGGCATTCTTTGGCCAATTCTAGTTACTCACAGCTTCAATCTTTGTTGGATCTACCATCACTCCGTGCTTGGATATAACGTGACCCAAAAATGATACTTGATCGAGGCAGAACTCGCATTTGGAGAACTTTGCATACAGCTGCTTTTCCTGAAGAATCTACAATACTATATTCAGGTGTTCGGCGTGCTCTTCTTGGGTTCTCGAATATATCAGTATATCGTCGATGAAAATGATCACAAATTTGTTGAGGAATGCCGAGAATATCCGATTCATCAGATCCATGAATATAGCAGGTGCATTCGTCACTCCGAAAGGCATAACTATGAACTCATAATGTCCATATCTTGTTCGGAAAGTCATCTTCGGTATATCATCTAGTTTCACTTTCACTTGATGATAGCCAGACCTCAGATCAATCTTAGAGAAGATGGTGGCACCCTTTAACTGGTCGAATATGTCGTCAATCCATGGAAAAGGGTACCTGTTCTTGATCGTCACATTATTTAGCGCTCGGTAGTCTATGCATATTCGCATAGACCTATCTTTCTTCTTTACCAACAGTACTGGAGCTCCCCATGGAGAGTGACTTGGGTGTATGAGTCCCTTGTCGAGTAACTCCTGTAGCTGTCCCTGAAGTTCCTTCAATTCAGTCGGCGCCATACAGGAAGGTGCTTTAGAGATCGGGTTAGTACCAGGAATCAATTCGATCTCAAATTGAATCTCTCTATCAGAGGCTAACCCTTGTAGTTCATCTGGGAATACCTCTGGGTAGTTGCATACAACTCTGACATCTTCTAGCTTTTGGTCCTCGACTTGACTTGTATCAACTGCATGTGCTAGAAACCTAGTGCATCCATTGTCTAACATCTTGCGTTCCTTTAAAGCTGATAGAAATTTATCGATTCTTTTCCTTGGATCTCCAATAAATTCAAACATAGGTTCTGCCTCCAGCTGGAAGACCACTTTTCTTTTACGACACTCGATCGAAGCATCGTACTTACTTAGAAAATCCATGCATTACTTCTCCCGAGGGCAGGGTTGTTAAGAAATTGCGATCCAAAGCTTGTGGTGGCATGTCCATCTTTTTTGTGAAAGGTGTAGAGACAAACGAGTGTGTTGCCCCAGTATCAAATAATGCAGTAGCATGCTGACAGAAATAAATATCTGACTTCTGACAACTGTAGAAGCGTTCGCCACATCTTCTTGGGTGAGAGAGAATACCCTGGCATTCGTCGTAACTGGTGGGGCTTCCAATCTCCCTTGGCTTATCGGAGTACCTTCGATTGCAGCCTGCATCTGGTGTAGCTGCGGAGGAGCACCCCTATACTGGATATACTGCTAAGGAGGTGTCTGAACCTGAATAGGGCAGTCCTTGACTCTATGCCCTTCCCGTCCACAGTTGTAGCATCTATTCGTGCCCCTGTAGCACACTCCGAGATGTATCTTCCCACATGTAGTACACTGAGGGATCTTGGGCTGCTTGTTCGCTGGACCATCTTTAGAGTCATCCCATTGCTTTCTCTTGCCAATGTGGTTCCCTTTCCAAGTACTCTGGGTTCTCTGACCTCCTGACTGGGCTTGACTCCTACCTTCATTCAATGCCTTCTTTTGCTGGTTAATGTTGTTCAGGTAGTGCTCGGTGATCAGGGCACTATTGAACAGCTCTTCTGCGGTCTGCGATCTATTAACTCCGCCGGCCACGTTCAGAGCTATCTCGGGTCGGAGCATCTTCACCATGAGTCTAACCCTTTCTCTTTATGTACTGACCAACTCTGGGCATAGGCGTGCGAGTCGGTTGAATCTCTTCACTGCTTCACTAACTGATAGGTCACCTTGAACCCGATGAACTCGCTGTAATGCTTGTTTGTTACCCGCATATGGAAGAATTCTTCGAAAAATTTATATTCGAAGTCCGTCCATCTCATCTGATTCATTTGCCTCTTTGCTTTAACCCTTTCCCACCACATTCGGGCATCTCCCGAAAAGCAAAATGATGCGCACATAATCTTCTTGTATTCGGGCCAGTCCAGTAGCTCTACAATGCTTTCCACAGTCTTGAACCAAGCCTGGGCATCCCATGGTTCACGATGCAAGAAGTTCTCCCGGCCTTGGCCTACCACTGAATTAGGTAAGCTTCTTGTCGAACTATCGGGCTAGGGTCTGTTGGTGGGGCGGTAGGGTTTCCTCGTTGGTTCATTAAAGAATTTATCACTTGCTGTTGCTCTGTGACTTGATGCTGGAGTTCAGTAACCACATGCGTAAGGTCAGGTGAGGGTGTTATCTCATCGACTCTATTACTGCGTCTCCTAGCCATGTTTATCTTCATATATTATAATAAGGCTAGTATAAGATTATCATTCATTTATTTATGTCTATTTAAACTAAAGGCTAGCATAAAGTTATCATACATATATTCATGCATATTTAAGCTAAAAGCATTTCTTATCTTACATGAAAGAAATAAAGTAGGCATAGAATTTCTTACTTGGAGCAGCAGGATTTGTAGCTTGATGTGTGTGTATAGTGGAAAGGCAGATCTGCTCCGATACCAACCTGTCACACCCGCCATTTTTAAAGGCGGTGCGACGCGATCATACATACATACATCTACAGCGAAAGACTACATGCATTTACAGCGGAAGACTTTAACCTTCTTTTTTTTTTCTTTTTAAAACATAAGGCATGAAACATGGAGCATGCATAATCATCTCATAAGTACTTAGTTCAAGTTCATGATAATCAACTTAAAGAACACTAAGGCTACGTTTGGTACGGGGTAATGTAATCAACCTTGTAATGTAATCAAGTTTGTAATGTAATGTGTATTACATTACTGTATTTGTTTAGCGATTGGTGTGTAATCTTTGATTACAAAAGTGATTACATTCGTTTGTTTGGTATCCATATTTGTTATAAGGAATATAATTCATATTATTATAAAATGACAAAAATAGCCTTATAAGGTTGTCGCCGATCGCCGAAGGGCACCGGTGGGTGGTGGGCGGTGTTCGATCGTTTCACCCGTCGCCGGCCGGTCAGCCGTCGATCGTCGGTCGCGGCCGTACGTCCGGTTGACGGGCCGCGCCGCCGATCGTCGTCGGCCACGCCGATTCGTCGATCGCGCCGCCCGATCCGCCGGCCGGACCTCAGCAATTAGAAAAATAAAAGGACATATTTGTAAGAGACAAATATTGAGTAGTAATGTAATCGGATTACATCGCTTTTCCTTCGTGTCGAGATTACGGATCTTGCTCTTATTTTATAATGCGATTACATTACATTACATCTTTGAAATGTTAACAAACAAAGTAAATCATCTTGTAATGTAATCCGATTACATTACGGCTACGTTAGTAGGGTAATCGGGCTTGTAATGTAATCGGATTACATTACAAGATGATTTACTTTGTTTGTTAACATTTCAAATATTTAATGTAATGTAATCGCATTACAAAATAAGAGCCAAGATCCGTAATCTCGATTACGAAGCGAAAAGCGATGTAATCCGATTACATTACGACTCAATATTGTCTTTACAAATATGTCCTTCTTTATTTTTTCTAATTGCTCGAAATCTTGGCCGACGACGGCGATCGGCCGGCGGCAACGGGCGAGCGGCGACGACCGGCGGCAGCGGCGGCCGGCGATCAACCGGCGGCGATCGATCGATCGGCAGCCGGCGATCGCGACCGACGGCCGGCGGCCGGCGATCGACGGCCGGCGGCTGACCGGCGGGCGACCGACGACCGATGGCGACATCGATCGGGCGACCGACCAAACACCGCCCACCGCCCACCGGTGCCCTTCGGCGACAACCTTATAAGACTATTTTTGTCATTTTATAATAATATGAATTACATTCCTTATAACAAATATGGATAATAAACAAACGAATGTAATTACTTTTGTAATCAAAGATTTCCACACCAATCACTAACCAAACACAGTAATGTATACACATTGCATTACATTACAAACTTGATTACATTAAAAGGTTCATTACATTACCCCGTACCAAACGTAACCTACAAGCCTGATTACCCCGTACCAAACGTAGCCTAAGTATCAACCATTCATCATCAAGTAGAGTTCGACTCTTAACAACTAACATGTCACGCCCCGAGGGAGTCTCCGCCAGACGAAAATCTGGCAGCACCTCCCTTATACGGGTGACAATACCAATTTTTATACAAGGCCTACACGGCCACTATACATCGGTCAACACGACCGGAACAAAAACATCTACACACGCAGATCATAAGGCCTCAGGCCAACCATCATAGTAAATAAATGAAATCTATAACATCTAGACTTACCCCTTCTGTCATCTGAGCAGGAACATACAACCAAACTAATTGAATAGTCCATAAGGACACCACAATTATTCCCAAACTTCCATAAGTACATAACCACAACATCAGGACCTATACATATCCTCTATACAAAATCCAAAACCAATAGACCAATAAAACCTTTAGGAGGATTGGCAGTTGGACTCTCCTGACAGCATCATCCTGAAATAAATATAAAACCACGGGGTAAGTTCAAAGAACTTAGCGGATACTAGTCGATATGAATAGTAAGAAATAGCTAACAATACTAATCATGCCAGTACAGTCTCATATATGTGGTAAGCAAGAAATAAATGCAAAAGGACTGTACTCACCTGAGTCTCCTACCCTGATATAGGAGCATGTGCCCTACTATAAGGGATAAAGTCATCACCATATAAGAATATGAATCCTGTATGCATGACAATCATATGCAACATCCAAGGCATCAATACAATAATACAGCAAACACAATACAAATGCAATCCGTGCAAAAATGCATGTCGTGCATATGACATGGTCACCCCTGACGCCAGTCAGCCGCCTCACACGCAATGGTGAAGCCGAGTGGGTAGGGCTTGTTAGTTATAGCCCTAAGAACCAATCATGTGATGGTTGAATAGGGAACATTTTGTATCATATTCTATAAAGGCAAAGGATTGGTTATTATATTTAAGTCTTGCTTGTGCCAGCTAAATTAAATATAGTAATGCCCTAGAAAAGTAGGTTCTTATCTACAGCACATCAATTGGCAGAATTGATTATGAGAGGCTGTAGAGAACACTTTCTAAATGTTCCTAGTCAAGTATTAATATGCAAGGGCAATATTAATACATAAAGACTAGCATGTAGGTCAATTGATAACTTGATCTCACAAGTCATGGATATATGATATCAAGTTGACACATGGGTATATATTAGAGAATATATACTGAACTGACCCGCCATGAGAAAGTTTCATGGATCGTTATATGAGTGTCATAAACTTTCTCATGTGACTATTGGTATGAATAGTCCTCGGACACTAAGTCACTACGGTTCCCTACATAAGGAGTTATGTACTTTGGTATCACAAACGCCACCCGTAATAGGTGGACCATAAAGGCGACATCGGGTATATAACAAATTATGCGGAGGGATGTGAGTGATGTAGATGGGATCTATCCCTCTCATATGACGAGAGTGATATCGGTGGGCCCCTTGATTGAGTAGACCTACTAAAACGCATGGCCATGCTCGAATGAGTCAATATGAGATATTGAGCTCATTTGTTTGAGTTAGTTTACTCAGGGATCAAGAAACACATAGATTGATCGAGGATGACACGGTCTATGCCTCATTGATCAATCTGATATCAAGGATAGAAGGACACGGTCATACATTATAGTAGTCACGGAAAGGTTAGTCGGATCTTGACTTATCTCGTAACTTGGGTAGCAATGATGTATTGCTAGATACCGCTCATTGCTTGTGTATCTAAAAGAGTTTAGATCCACTGCCAACGTTATGAGAGCCTATAGGGTCACACACAAAGAGCATGATAATTAGAGGAATTAGAGTATTCTAGTTTGACTAGAATAATATGGGAATAAGCTTAAGTACAAAATGGTTTTTGGACTTTAAGCTTAATGAGAATTTTAGCTAATTGATTTAATGAGATTAATTCAATATGTTACCTTATTGATTTAATAAAATTAATTCAATATGATAACATAAGCTTAATTGAATTAATAAGATTAATTCAACATGCATGAATGCCACATAAGAATGCCACATAAGCATGCCACCTAAGCATCCACCTAAGCTAGTTAAGGTGGAAGGAAACAAAATGGTTTTGTCTCCTTAAGTGGCCGGCCAAACAAGGATATGTCTCAATGCAATGGATTGCATTAAATGTGTGGAGGTGAAAGGGTTTTTCCAACCCTATAAAAGACACCTCAAGTGGCCGGCCAAAAGAGAGCATTGGCTTTGTTGTTGGTGGAAGCTTTGGTTGTGTTGTTGTGGTTGTGAGAGAGCTTGGTGGAAGCTTTGGTTGTGTGGTTTTGTGAGTGTAGGCTAGCAAGAAGAGGAGTCTTCTTCTTCCTTTCTCCTTTTCCCTCTCTTCCTCTCCTTTAGGGACTTCTCTAGCAAGAAGTAAAGGAGAGCTCTTCTAGTTTTCCTTTTGTGAGATAAGAACTTGCTCGTGTGGATACATATAGAGGCACGGACATTTGAACGTGCTAAAGATCCAAACAACCAAAAGGAAAAGCGGGATTAACAAGGGCACGCAACAAAGGTAATCCTCTCCTATAAGATAGGTTTGCTTTTAGAGAAACTTATTTTGTACGAGTTTTCTTTCGCAAGGATCACTAGGAAGGGATCCTAATTTTTCTGCATATGCCATTTGGCATACAAGAGATCCCTACAAAGGGTATCGAGCCACTTATGAAAGATCGTATAAAATAGGTTTTCTCTATTTTATATGTGATATAGAAGTAGGATAAATTTTATAATGAGTTGATAATTGTATTAGCAATTGTCAAACATAATAAAATATCCAATGTCTTTTAAAAGTTAAAATGACATGGTGCATGGTTTTGGCCTAGTCCCAAAATGTTTGTGATTGTGTATTGTAATTCTTAATACGGCCTGCGTGTCGTGCCTTTCTCCTAAAATTCTTGTTGTAAAATTAGTTTTAGACTCGAATGTAACTCGAGTATTTCTCCTTTTGTAATGTACAAAACAAAGATGGAGGGTCCATTGGAAGATGAGGTTACAAGGAGGAAGTCAACACACAAGACAACCAAAAGGAAGCACTTAGGAGAAGATGCTATCCCTAGGTTGACCAATCAATCTTTTCATTGGCTTGAGAAGATTGTAGAATAAGGGCCATAACCATGACACGCTTAGTTTAATATGTATGTGATGCATGTTAATTTAGCTTGTATGTGATGCATGATTAGTTTAGCTTATATGTGATGTATGCTAATATGTATATGATACATGTTTATTTCTTAATAAGTCAAAAACGATATGCCTACCAAAGCTTGGTACTCACTACTTCCTCGATCATTTGTTATTGGGTTTGCCAAAGCAAAGCAATGCATTTTATCTTGGAAGGGTGCGAGTGGACAATCGTGATGTCCCGCTATCAAACTTGGTTAAGACTTAATTAAGTTTTCTTAATTAGTTAAGAAAGTAGAGGCATATATTAGCTTTGAACATAAGTTTTAAAATTAGTTTTATGTGATTTCCGAACATCAGCTTTGTCTTAGAAGTGGTCGTTGCTCCGATATCCAAGAAGGCCTCTGTGCCTCGCCACAGCCTGGAAGCTAGTTTAGGAATAAACACTAAACTAATCTAAAACTTAACCAAAGCTATTAAAGAGTTACATCAGATGTAATTGGCAAAAGATTGCCTACCTAATTATACTACGTCTTGGGCGATTAGCCAAAGCTAACTCAAGACGAATTATGATGTGGATCTTTATCCCATATAAATTTATAGCTAAATAGTAGTTATGAGAATTTAGTGGGAGCCTCATTTAATTAAAGGCCTAATTAAATGATTTAGGTATGATACTTAACTTTGCATTTTAATGTTGTAGATCACCATGTCATCTAACACGACACACCCCCTCAACTTGCGATCTGTCCTTGAGAAGGACAAGCTCAATGGAGCGAACTTTCTTGACTGGTATAGGAACTTGAGGATTATCCTCAAGCAAGAATGCAAACTGTATGTCCTAGAGCATCTACCTCAAACACACGCCCATCATGCCACTCGTCTTGAAAAGGATGCTTATAAGAAGCATCAAGATGACGATTAGATGTGTCATGTCTTATGCTTGCCACCATGAACTCGAGAGCTTGAAGCAACATGAGAACATGGATGCCTATGATATGGTTGAGCATTTGAAACAACTATATCAATGGACAAGCTAGGCACGAGCGTTTTTGAAGTGTCTAAGGCTCTTTTTGCATGCAAGATGCAAGAAGGAACACTGTAGGAACTCACGTACTCAAAATGATTGGGTACGCTTGAGAACCTTGAAAGACTAGGTTTTCCATCGAGCCAAGAATTGGCAACCGATGTTATCCTCGCAATCGTCGAAGCATATAATCAATTCGATCATGAATTATAACATGAATGAAATTGATAAACCTTTGCTCGAGATTCTCGGCATGTTAAGAAGCTGAACCAGAATCT
The DNA here is from genome assembly GCA_025175895.1 of Wurfbainia villosa. NCBI lineage: Eukaryota > Viridiplantae > Streptophyta > Magnoliopsida > Zingiberales > Zingiberaceae > Wurfbainia > Wurfbainia villosa. The sequence goes on along the minus strand of CM045991.1, from coordinate 69,690,804 downwards.
CAAAAGAAAGTTAGTAACGTACTAATGGTCAAGAAGGGCAAAGGTGTCAAAGGCAAGGGTAAGACCAAGCCAAAGGCAAGGCCAATTCATCCACTTCAAAGGGTAAAGGTAAAGTACCTAAGGAAGGGACTCCATTGCGGTGAGATCGACCTGGAAGGCGGAATCGCAAAGTCTACCTTGAGGAAGTAAAGAATAAAGAAGTGGGACTTACGCCTCGGTATACACGTTATAGAAGTTAATCTATCTATTTCTTCTACATGGGTATTAGATACTGGATGTGCTTCTCACATTTGTAATAATGTGCGAGGGACCGAGAAATAGTAGACAAATGGCAAAGGCTAAGTAGACCTACGAGTAGGCAATGGCGCAAAAGTTCTTCGTGTGTAGGAACATATTCCTTGTCTTTGCCCACTGGGCTTATCTTAGAACTAGAGGAGTGCTTATATGTACCTGCATTGACAAAGAACATAATTTCTGTATCTTGTTTAGACAAGAAAAACTTTTCTTTTATAATAAAGGACAAATGTTGTTCCATTTATTTGAATGAAATGTTCTATTGTAATGCACCACTTATGAATGGTCTCTATGTTCTAGATTTAGAAAACCCAATTTATAACGTAAATACCAAGCGGTTCAAATCGAATGATTGAACCAAACATATCTCGCATCCGCCTAGGTCACATAAATGAAAAACGCATATCCCAACTCCATAAAGATGGATTATTGGACTCATTTGATTTTGAATCATATGAGGTATGCGAATCTTGCCTTTTAGGAAAGATGACTAAAACTCCATTTAGTGGACATGGAGCTCTCGACAGACTTGTTAGGACTCATACATACTGATGTATGTGGGCCTTTCAATGTCGAAGCCAGAGGAGGCTATAAGTACTTTATTACTTTCACTGATGATATGAGTAGATTCGGCTACTTATATTTGGAATCCTTTGAAAAGTTCAAAGCATTCAAGAATGAAGTACAAAACCAACTTGGTAAGCGTATTAAGCTACTTCGATCAGATCGAGGTGGTGAATACCTTAGTCAAGAGTTTCGTGATCACCTGGCTGAGTGTGGGATAATATCCCAACTCACTCCACCTGGAACACCACAATGGACTGGTGTATCTGAGAGGAGAAATCGTACTCTATTAGATATGGTACGATCAATGATGAGCCAGACTGATCTACCTACTTCCTTTTGGGGTGTCTCTCTAGAGACCACCGCTTTCACACTTAATCGCGTCCCATCAAAAGCCGTAGAAAAGACACCATATACGATATGGACTGGGAAGAGTCCCAAAATGTCTTTTATAAAGATTTAGGGTTGTGAAGCTTATGTAAGACGTCAAGTTTCAGATAAACTAGGACCCAAATCAGATAAGTGTTATTTTGTCGGATATCCCAAGGAAACTAAGGGATATTACTTTTACAATCCCACACTTGGCAAGGTGTTTGTTGCCAGAAATGTTGTCTTTCTAAAAAGAGAATTTATTTCTAGAAAAACTAGTGGGAGTAAAATTCATCTTGAAGAAGTTCAAGATGACGATAACACTAAGGCTTCGATGGAAAATGAACAGGAACCACAAAGTGTTGTGGATGAGGAAATTGTTGCCCAAAGAGTTGTGGAGCAAACACCTGTTCAAGTAGACCAACCTCTTCGTAGATCTGATAGGATCCGTCGTCAACCTGAGAGATATTCTTTTCTCTTGACTGACAATGGTGAGGTATTGCTTGTCGATCTTGACGAGCCTACATCCTATCAAGAAGCTATGATGAGCCCAGATTCCGAGAAATGGCTAGAGGTCATGAGATCCGAAATGGAATCCATGTACACTAACCAAGTATGGACCTTGGTTGATCCACCTGAAGGGGTAAAACCCATTGGGTGTAAGTGGGTCTTTAAAGTAAAGACTGACATGGATGGTAATAAGCATACCTATAAAGGTAGATTGGTGGCTAAAGGATTCAAACAAATTCATGGTATTGACTATGATGAAACCTTTTCACCAGTTGCGATGCTTAAATCCATTCGGATCATACTTGCTATTGCAGCCTACCACGATTATGAAATCTGGTAGATGGATGTCAAAACCGCTTTTCTGAATGGAAAGCTACTCGAGGATGTGTACATGACATAGCCTGAGGGTTTTGAAGATCCAAAGCATCCTGGAAAGGTATGCAAACTGCAAAGGTCCATTTATGGACTAAAGCAAGCCTCTCGAAGCTGGAATCTTCGATTCGATGATGCAATCAAGGAGTTTGGTTTCATTAAGAATGAATATGAACCTTGTGTCTACAAGAGAAATAGTGGGAGCACAGTTGTATTTCTTGTCTTGTATGTAGATGACATACTTCTCATCGGAAATGATATTCCCTCACTCCAGTCTGTGAATATGTGGTTAGGGAATTGTTTCTCGATGAAAGACTTAGGTGAAGCTGCCTATATTCTAGGCATCAAGATCTATAGAGATAGATCTAAAAGATTACTTGGCCTAAGTCAGAGTACATACATTGATAAAGTGCTAGATCGTTTTGCTATGCAAAATTCCAAGAAAGGATTTCTGCCTTTATCACATGGTGTGAGTCTTTCGAAGACTCAATGTCCCTCTTCTAAGGAGGAGAGAGATCGCATGGATAAGATCCCTTATGCGTCTGCCATAGGGTCTATCATGTACGCCATGCTTTGTACTCGTCCTGACGTCTCGTATGCTTTGAGCATGACGAGTAGATACCAGTCGGATCCAGGTGAAAGTCACTGGATAGCAGTCAAAAATATTCTTAAATACTTACGAAGAACAAAAGAATATTTCCTGATATTGGAGGCAATGAGGAGCTAGCTGTAAAGGGTTACAGTGATGCAAGCTTCCAAACAGACAAGGATGACTATAGATCGCAATCGAGTGCGTGTTTTGCACGAATGGTGGAGCCGGTGGAAGAGTTCAAAGCAGACACGATTCTTGATTCTACAGAGAGTATATTGCGATCGATGCAAGAAGGAGGATTTGGCTCCAAGTTCATCGATGAACTTGGGGTAGTTCCTAGCATTGCAGATCCAATAGACCTTTCTTTGTGACAACAATGGGGCTATTGTGCGAGCTAAGGAACCTCGATCACATCGGCGGACCAAACACATGCTGGCGCTTCCATCTCATTCGAGAGATCATCGATAGAGGAGATGTGAGGATATGCGAGTACCGATGCAAGCTAACATCGCAGATCCATTGACCAAGGCTTTGTACGGAGGAAGCATGATGGTCACACTAGGTCACTAGGTATTAGATATCATAGTGATTGGTACTAGTGCTAGTGGGAGATTGTTAGTTATAGCCCTAAGAACCAATCATGGGATGGTAGAATAGGGAACATTTTGTATAATATTCTATAAAGGCAAAGGATTGGTTATTATATTTAAGTCTTGCTTGTGCACTAAATTAAATATAGTAATGCCCTAGAAAAGTAGGTTCTTATCTACAACACATCAATTGTAGAATTGATTATGAGAGGTCAGAGAGAACACTTTCTAAATGTTCTAGTCAAGTATTAATATGCAAGGGCAATATTAATACATAAAGACTAGCATGTAGGTCAATTGATGACTTGATCTCACAAGTCATGGATATATGATATCAAGTTGACACATGGGTATATATTAGAGAATATATCGAATTGACCCGCCATGAGAAAGTTTCATGGATCGTTATATGAGTGTCATAAACTTTCTCATGTGACTATTGGTATGAATAGTCCTCGGACACCAAGTCACTACGGTTCCCTACATAAGGAGTTATGTACTTTGGTATCGTCAAACGTCACCCGTAACAGGGTGGACCATAAAGGCGATTACTGGGTATATAACAAATTATGCGGAGGGATGTGAGTGATGTAGATGGGATCTATCCCTCTCATATGACGAGTGATATCGGTGGGCCCCTTGATTGAGTAGAACTACTAAAACGCATGGCCATGCTCGAATGAGTCAATATGAGATATTGAGCTCATTTGTTTGAGTTAGTTTACTCGGGGATCAAGAAACACATAGATTGATCGAGGATGACACGGTCTATGCCTCATTGATCAATCGATATCAAGGATAGAAGGACACGGTCATACATTATAGTAGTCACGGAAAGGTTAGTCGGATCTTGACTTATCTCAGAATCTTGGGTAGCAATGATGTATTGCTAGATGCCGCTCATTGCTTGTGTATCTGAAAGAGTTTAGATCCACTGCCAACGTTATGAGAGCCTATAGGGTCACACACAAAGAGCATGATAATTAGAGGAATTAGAGTATTCTAGTTTGACTAGAATAATATGGGAATAAGCTTAAGTACAAAATGGTTTTGGACTTTAAGCTTAATAGAATTTTAGCTAATTGATTTAATGAGATTAATTCAATATGTTACCTTATTGATTTAATAAGATTAATTCAATATGATAACATAAGCTTAATTGAATTAATAAGATTAATTCAATATGATAACATAAGCTTAATTGAATTAATAAGATTAATTCAACATGCATGAATTCATAAGAATGCCACATAAGCATGCCACATAAGCATGCCACCTAAGCATCCACCTAAGCTAGTTAAGGTGGAAGGAAACAAAATGGTTTTGTCTCCTTAAGTGGCCGGCCAAACAAGGATATGTCTCAATGCAATGGATTGCATTAAATGTGTGGAGGTGAAAGGGTTTTTCCAACCCTATAAAAGACACCTCAAGTGGCCGGCCAAAAGAGAGCATTGGCTTTGTTGTTGGTGGAAGCTTTGGTTGTGTTGTTGTGGTTGTGAGAGAGCTTGGTGGAAGCTTTGGTTGTGTGGTTTTGTGAGTGTAGGCTAGCAAGAAGAGGAGTCTTCTTCTTCCTTTCTCCTTTTCCCTCTCTTCCTCTCCTTTAGGGACTTCTCTAGCAAGAAGTAAAGGAGAGCTCTTCTAGTTTTCCTTTTGTGAGACAAGAGCTTGCTCGTGTGGATACATATAGAGGCACGAACATTTGAACGTGCTAAAGATCCAAACAACCAAAAGGAAAAGCGGGATTAACAAGGGCACGCAACAAAGGTAATCCTCTCCTATAAGATAGGTTTGCTTTTAGAGAAACTTATTTTGTACGAGTTTTCTTTCGCAAGTATCACTAGGAAGGGATCCTAATTTTTCCGTTGCGCATATGCCATTTGGCATACAAGAGATCCCTACAGGGCTATGACAACTGTGCACTCTGCCATCACTGCTCCTGAGTGACCGAGTGGACAGGATGCTGTCGGAGTACACCTATCCTCCTGCCCCAAACAGAGTGGGGGAGCTAAGCTCTCATCTCCCGGTGTCATAGACCAGAGGAGGGATCCCTGCCCGCTACCACGCTGCCTCGTCGCTACCCATGAGCGGTCCCGCGGAGCCTGACAAAGCAACTGCACACACCCTCTTGATGTACCACTAACCCATGAGTGACAGTGTGTGCAGGTCATGTAACTGGCTGCGGGCTCAACAATAATGGAACCCCGTCCAGCCAGCATGCAATCATGCAAGATGATGCATGATACTAAAGCATGTCAATCCTACTCAAAATACCTATCCGAATAATATGTACAATCGATATGTACATATCCATAATCCAAGTAACTATGATCCAAATAAAAATAGGGAAGGTATAATCATAACCTATCATATGCTTGTATCAAGTAGGCACCAAAACATACTAGGCATATAAACATGAAAATTATTGCAAGCTATCCTAACTAGCATATCAACTTGACTATATCTAAAAGATAAGTCAAAGTACCCGCCTAATAAAATGTCCGCAAAAAGAACCAGATCATCACAACCGTGAACCTGCCTCGTGACCAAAACCTGCATAATGCATAACTATTGTTAAACACATAATGCAATCCACCGACAAATCAAATCCTAAGTCGATTTCGGACTTAAACCCATTAACCCAAATGCTTAATAAAATCCCGGGTCAACTAGATTGATCTAGTTATCCCATTTAACCTAATAAATCCTCCGCATTAATCCCTATCGACCATTAAACAAATTAACAACATATTATACATTTATAAACACCCATATCTGAACTTACCAATTCTCCATCTTAAATCTCACAGCCAACAACCCATAATCTATAAATTTACAGCTAATAAAAAGAGAAGATAGTTCAAGCTTACCAAGCTTGGAAGTCTCCCCGCAGCATTTTCCCCAAATCTGCCCTATTCGCCGGAAAACCCGACGCCAACTCCACTGCCCTATCCTCAACGGTAATCCCCTGTTCACCGGCTCAAGATCAACTGCCCAAAACACAGAGGGATTTCAGTGAAAGAAAACCATCGTAACACCGAAATCTCGTCCAAGGTCGAAGAAGAAGCACCAACTCACCAACCTCGCGGCCTCGGCGAAGAGTAGTTCCCACACGCAGTCTCCACCCCCGCCCTAATTCTACCGACAGTATAGCTCCGGCGGAGATCGTGGAGAACGACCTCACTCGAAGCGCTGCCAACGCCGACGCCCAACTGCACGACCCTTCACTGTCGGCGCGTCCTTGGTCCCATCAGGCGAGTTGTCGTCGCTTGCCGCGAGGAGAGGGCGTCGCTGCGGGGCAGCTGTGGCGGCGCACACGCAGGAGGGGCTGCCGGTGCGGCGCGACGGTCGGAGGCGAGGAGCCGGCGAGAGCCTGCCGGTGCGATCCTGTTCCGCTTGTTCGTGGTCGCCAGGCCTGAGAGAAGCAGTCTTTGTCGGCGGCGCTCGCGGCGAGGAGAAGAGGGCGAGGCGCTGGTTGCGAGGGGGGTTTCGGGCGCGGGGGAAAGAAAAAGGAAATCGGGGAAGAAGGGATCGCGCGAGGAGAACTGCCGAAGGGGGAACGCGGCGGAGAGAATAGAAAAAGGGAAATAGATAATTAGGGTTTTCCATCGCATATTTATCCCCTTTAAATAGACCCCTCTAAAGCCTATTTACTTTATCCCGTAAAATCTCATATGGAGTCCGTTTAAAGTCCAGAAAAATTTTGGAAAAATTCCTTATCAATAAAAATTTCCAGGATTATTTCCTTAATTATTTGACCATTTAATTTACTATTTTACATTTTCCAGTATTTAACATAACATGCAAAACTTAAAGGGAAACATGCATAAGTCATGGAATATAAACAGATCTCCTCCACCATGCCACTACCACACACACTTTGCCCCTCCTGCTGCTCCCTTTATTTTAGCCATTCTTTACCCTTATCTGCAGTACAAGGGAACATGAAAACTATAAGCACATAGGCTTAGTAAGATCCTTTCCTACTCACAAAATCCATACATCAAGAATTAGACCTAGAGTAGTGACATTATCATTTAAGAATATATAAGCATAGCATACATATAAACATTCAAGAACATATAAGCATAGCATTCATATAAACATTCAAGAACATATAAGCATAGCATTCATATAAACATTAAAGAACATATAAACCCGTACTTATGACCGTCGACCTAGGGCAATTTAGGAGCCCATCCCATACTAGGTTCGTACTATGACCGTCGACCTAGGGGCATGTAGGAGCCCATCCCTTGGACCTTGCTAGGGTCCGGTACAAGCCATACAGAAAGTAAAATAACATATCATGTTCCTTATCATAACATATCATATTTCTTTTCATAACATATCATGTTCCTTATCATAGCAATCATGTTCCTTCTTTATAACATATCATATTTCTTTTCATAACATATCATGTTCCTTATCATAGCATATCATGTTCCTTCTTCATAACATATCATGTTTATTTTCATAACATAAAGAGTGCTCTTAGTCCCCATTCATAGGGAAACATCTCTTAGGCATTTTCATCATAAATACTTGTTCATCATGATGCAATGAGCATAACATAATCATACATTCATACAATTAACATGGCAATGAGCATAACATAATCATACATTCATACAATTAACATGACAATAAGGTAGTGACATAAATCAATCATGCTATTATAAAGTCTAACTAACATCATATTAACATCTTATATACATGTAGCATGGCATGGAGGATTATTAGAGGGCATGAACATGGGTTGGCCGAAACCCTAAGGGAGGGTTCTTAAGATTCCAAACACTAAAACATCTTGTACAAGGTCTACCTAACATCATAATAACATCATATACATATAGAGTATGGCATGAAATGTCTTGATCTAGCATAACATGGTGTGGCCGAAACTTCATAGGGGTTCTAACAAAACTTAAACCCTAAACAACTTGTACAAGCTCTAACTAACCACATGTTAATATCCATTACCTATAGATCATGGCATGAAAGACCATTAGGAGCACAACTAGGACATGGCCGAAAGTTTCAAGGGAGCTTTGGGATCAAACACTCAAATCAAACCTATCTTTCAACATGTTATCTTCATCTACATACAAAACATGGCATGGAAACATATAGATCATAGCATGGAAGACCATTAGGAGCATGAATAGGGCTTGGCCGAAAGTTTCAAGGAGAGCTTTGGAATCAAACACTCAATCAAGCCTATCTATCCACATGTTATCTTCATATACATACAAAACATTGCATGGAAACATATAGATCATAGCATGGTAGACCATTAAGAGCATAAATAGGGCTTGGCCGAAAGTTTCAAGGATGCTTTGGAATCAAACACTCAAATCAAACCTATCTTTCAACATGTTATCTTCATCTACATACAAAACATGGCATGGAAACATATAGATCATAGCATGGAAGATCATTAGGAGCATGAATAGGACTTGGCCGAAAGTTTCAAGGAGAGCTTTGGAATCAAACACTCAATCAAGCCTATCTATCCACATGTTATCTTCAAATACATATAAAACATGGCATGGAAACATATAGATCATAGCATGGTAGACCATTAAGAGCATAAATAGGGCTTGGCCGAAAGTTTCAAGAAGAGCTTTGGAATCAAACCCTCAATCAAGCCTATCTATCCACATATTATCATCATATTCATTCAAAACATGGCATGGAAAGATCATTGGAAGCATGAAGGGGTCTTGGCTGAGAGTTTCAAAAGAGGTTTTTAAATAACTATCAACCGAAACAACTTGTACTGCAGGTGAGGGAATACTTACATCCTTTCGCTTGTTTAGGTAGCAGAATATACCCTAGGTTGTGATGCCAAGACTAGAGCTTTCTTCTCGCTTGGTTGGTTTTCGGAAATGGAAGAAGGGGGAGCTAGGGTTTCAGTGGGGAAGAAGAAGAGAAAGAGGAGAATGCCAACTTGGGTTCTCTTGTCTCCTTATACTCCTATTTATTCACTTGAAGGTGTCCCTTAGCCTCCCTTACCCTTATCTATCATTTCCTGTGCTTCGTTCAGTTACGTATTGCTACAAAAAGAAGTAGACATTTTCAAAAATTCAGGTCATCTGAGATTGAGATAGATGTAAACCACAGGCCTTGCATCCTTTTTGGCTCATTTTCTTTTATGTTTGAAAGAGCCCACATAAAAGCCCATATGATCATGCAAAAATTCTTATAAAATTTCTAAAAATTTTACGGACAATCTTAATTAGGGACTCTGTTTAGCAAGTAAACAACTGTCTGAAGTGCATAGCCCCAAAAGGCCTTGGAAAGATTCGCATGATTCATTATCGACCTAACCATGTCCAACAAGGTTCGGTTTTGCCTCTTAGATACACCATTAAGTTGTGGTGTATATGGCGGAGTTCATTGAGACAATTTACCATTGTCCCTTAGATAATCCTGAAACTCTTGACTCAAGTATTCTCCACCTCTATAATGCACACGAATGTGACCTCAAATCTCGCGACGGGAATTGTCAAGGACTCAAAGTGCGTGCTCGGGCTCAATGCATAAATGCCTGAATGTCATCAAGTAATAAAAGATTATTGATCCCACATGGATTGAGATTTGAGTACCGATTGGATTAGTGGCGTTATTGTTTGGAGTTCCATTCTAATGGTTGTGATGGAGTGTTGTTGGTGGTCCTAACTCTAGTGCAGTGTTACGAAAGAAGAGGAGTGTTGCTACAAGTATTTTGAGAGAATTCTAGGATTTTGATTTCGCTTGTGTGTCGCAGAACACACTATCAATTGGGTATTATCTAGATGTCTAACTATGGTGTTGTGGAAGAGACATCATACACTTCCCCGATGAGCCTTCACATCTATCAAGAACTACCTCTGCCATACCAGGTCGACCCCTGGCTTTAGGACGGGATAGGCGATACGAGGATGCCGATTCAATCCCTATGACGAGTCGGAACGTGTCCCGTTCCGACTCTATCACACCCTCCTATCTACGATTCTACCGAAGATGTGGCCAACCTAAGTTCCTCCTTAATTCTCTAAATCTTTGATCGAGTTGTCACCCTCGTATCATATACGAGTAAATATAAGACTAAAATAAATAGCTATCGATCTAAACAATCACCAATTGCAAATATGATTTCAAGAATATAAATATATTTGAAATAACATGTTCTATGCACACAAACTACTCCCTAATCCTACAATAGAAAAATATACTCCATAAATATGAGAAGAGAAACACAAAGCATATTAGAATTCATAGAAACAATGTAAACTGTGCAGAGAACATGAATTACAATGCACTTTGGCTCTCCTCTCCAGCGTTGATGTTTAGAACTCGATTCTCGAGCGGTCATCTTTCTCCCCGTTGCGATTTTCTGAAGCTTTTTAGGGCGTTGGAGTGTTGTCCCAGCCATCGTGCCTCCCTCTTAGGGTTTGGGCATAGCTTCCTTTATATAGACATCAGGCTGAAACTCCTCGAAACTTAAAAAATAACTAAATCGCATCAAAATGCGCCCGATGTGCCACGTCAGGTGTGATTCACACACGGTCAGTCATGTGTGGAACTAGGGTACGAGATGTGTGGATTCATTGGGCTAGGGTGTGTGTGTTGGTTCAATCGACCCAGGTCACAATTGACCAGACTCGAGTTGGACTCAAGTAGTGTTTTGATGTTTGACAATGTTTTGGGGAGATTGTTGGTACAATCGACTCGGGTCATGATTGACTGGACTCGAATGGTATTTTGATGTTTGATGATGGTTTGACCATTGTTTGGCTATATGGTTGACATGGGGTTTACCATATCATGGAAAGTCTAAGCATAGGTCTTGGTAAGGGAAAGTCCAAGCTAGAGTCTTGATTATTGGAAAGTCCAACATGGGTTGACAAGGAAAGTCCAAGGGGTGATATTGGAGGCGTAAAGTCCAAGGATGGAGTCTTGGAAGCATAAGTCTAATGGTTGGCAGTGTAAAGTCCAAGTGGTAGTCTTGGCAACGTAAGCCCAATGTGCCTTGGCGGGATAGACCAACTTAGCATTACAATAGCCGATGAAAGCACCAGAAGGCTAGCATATGGATGAACAAGTCATGGATGATTTGGAGGGATCCGATAGACGTAATGCTGATGGAGGTGGCAAAAAAGCTTAGGTCTAGGCTAAGGGTTGTCTAGCAATTATGAGGGCATCATACTTGGGGTTAAACATCATGATTGAGGTTATCGATGGGATTGGGGCTTTGGACGGATCGATTGGTCAAATGTTTTGACACTTGGGCGAGTCGACTTAGCGATCGTGGGATTATGTCCAATCAAATTGCTCGAGTCATTGGTGTTCATTTGTACAAAATAGTCTGGCAGTCGACTGATGGCTTGAGAAGTCGATTGTTGGTCGTGGTTACGAGCACAAAATGCTCGATAGTCGACTGGTCAGTCTGCTACATCCCTGGCAGTCGACTACTGGATATTGGCGGTTGACTGCCAGTGTATTCGTTGGAACTTATCCAATGTGGATTAAGTCGTTGTCTCACAACGACTACAGGAGAAGTCGACTGATGGTCGCGATCAGTTTACTGCTAAGCCGAATCCAGACCGAGGTAAAGCTTTAAAAGGAGCTCGTGGAAAAGGATTTTGGCAGGGTTTCTTGAGGCAATTTGGAGGGGATGTGCTGCTGCAATCCATACCTTCAAGGCTATTCTCAAGCAACCAAAAGCAAGCATTCAAATATCTCTTATAAAGTGTTTTTCTTTACTTGTAGTGTATTTTGTTGGGTTTTTCCGAGCCGCAAAAACCGCTTTTTGCGTTGCGGAAACCTCGGAAGCCCCGGCCACGGATCCGTGCGAAGATGTATTAAAACAAAACATGTATGTGTTTATATAAAAACCCTAGATCTACCTTAGATCTAGAAGGTGAGAGTGTTACCCTCGTAGCGACGCCCTTCGCTTATCCCGCTCGTCCAAAAGGTTCGCCGGAACTCGAGAGTGTCAAGTGTACACTCCTCTATCGGTATCCACACAAGCAATAGGTGGAGAAAAGCATCCTAGAGTGTGCTAGCACCCCTTGGACGTTCATGGCTAGATGAGGAAGAGAGAGCTTGAGGGAAGAGAGAGAGGAAGAAGATGAAGTTACACAACTTAACTTCACATCATCCATAACCCACTATAAGGGGGTTACATGCATGCATGTAACTCCAAGAGCCAATGGCTCTTGGTCTCCCTCATGAGGTGGCACCCCATGATGTGTCCATGATGATGTGGAGCATCATCATTGGCCGGCCCCATGCCAAGTCACCATGACATGGCAATTGGTCAAGTCAAAATTGACCATTCATCTTCCCTCTCAAGTCAAGTCAAACTTGACCTATTATCTCCTATGGTTGATCAAATCCAACCATTTGATTCAAGTCAATTTTAATTTAATGAATCTCTATTCATTAATTTAAATTGATTTGATGAATCAAATCTAAATTAGACTCATTCAACACTTCAATCAACTTGAGTCTAACTCAATTAGTCTTATTTGGATTACTCTTAATCCAATTTGGTTCATCCCATGAACCTAATCCTCATGGTTCATCATATGAACCTAATCTCCATCTAATTGCCCTTATGTGTGTGACCCTATAGGTTCTTGTAACGTTGGCAATGTCCCTAAACCGATTTAGGAACATAAGCAATGAGCGGTATATAGCAACACATCATTGCTACCCAAGTTACAAGAATGTTGAGCTCCAACATCACCTTTGTGACTACTAATTGTGACTCTCACAATATGTGACAATGTCCCTCTATCCTTGACATCTAGATTGACCAATCGAGGCATAGACCGTGTCATCCTCGGTACAATCTAAATCTTGAACCCCAAGTAGACTCACTCTAATCAAATGAGCTCAATATCTCATATTGACTCATTTGGGCATGGCCATGCACTTCGTGGTCTCACTCTATCAAGAATATCGATGTCACCCGTCATATAGGAGGATAGATCCCATCTACATCACTCACATCCCTCGCATAACTCGTTACATACCCGATGTCGCCTTTATAGTCCACCCATTTACGGGTGGCGTTTGTGAAACCAAAGTATGCAACTCCTTATGTAGGGAACCATGGTGACTTGGTCTAAGGACTAATAGTCATACTAATAGCCACATGAGAAAGTATATGACACTCATATAAGCGATCCATGATACTTTCTCATGGCGGGTCATTCGTATACATTCTCGATGCATACCCATGTGTCAACTTGATATCTCATATCCATGACTTGTGAGATCAAGTCATCTTGTTGACCTACATGCTAGTCTCTACACATTAACATTGTCCCTGAATGTTAATACTCGACTAGGAATGATTAAGAGTAGTGTTCTCTATATCATCTCATTATCGATTCAACCAATCGATTGATATAGATAAGAACCTACTACTCAAGGACATTATTATATTTAGTTATTTGGCACCAATACAAGTAAATATAATAACCATGCCTTTATAAATAGGAATATGATACAATAAAGTCCATACAACAATCATCACATGATTGGCTCTAGGGCTTTCACTAACAATCTCCCACTAGCACTAGTGCCAATCATCGTAGTATCAAATACCCAATGACCTAGTGTGACCATCATGCTTTTTCTGTGCGAAGCCTTGGTCAAGGGATCTGCGATGTTAGCGTGCGTGGGTACTCTGCAAATCTTCACATCTCCTCGATCGACAATCTCACGAATGAGATGGAAGCACCGATATATTCGGCCTCTGTTGTAGAATCAATAACTGTGTCCTACTTGGAACTCTTCCAGCTCACAGTGCTACCTATTCAAGTAAAACACGAACCCTGACTGCGATCTATAATCATCCTGGTCAGTTTGGAAGCTGGCATCGCTGTAACCCTTTACAGCTAGCTCCTAATCGCCTCCAAATATCAAGAAATATTCTTTAGTCCTTCTCAAGTACTTAAGAATATTCTTGACTGCTATCCACTATCGGCTCACCTAGATCATTTGGTATCTACTGTCATGCTCAAAGCATACGAGACATCGAGACAGTACATAGCATGGCGTACATGATAGATCCTATAGCGGATCGTAAGGGATCTTATCCATGCGGTCTCTCTCCTCTCTAGAAGAGGGACTTTGAGTCTTGAAGACTCACACCATGTGACATCGTGAAGTCCTTTCTTGAAATTACATGTATGAGCAAGTATCTAGTGTCAATGTATGTACTCTGACTTAGGCCAAGCAATCTCTTAGATCTATCTCTATAGATCTTGATGCCTAGAATACAGGCTGCTTCACCTAAGTCCTTCATTGAGAAGCACGTCCCCAGCCAAGTCATCACAGACTGTAGCGAAGGGATGTCATTCCCAATGAGTAGTATGTCATCCACATACAATACAAGGAACACAACTGTGTTCCCATTAACCCTCTTGTAGACACAGGGTTCATCTTCATTCTTGATGAAACCAAACTGTTTGATCGCATCATCGAATCGAAGATTCCAACTCCGAGAAGCTTGCTTTAGCCCATAAATGGACCTTTGTAGCTTGCATACCTTCCCAGTATGCTGTGGATCTTCAAAACCCTTAGGTTGTGTCATGTACACATCCTCGAGTAAGTTTCCATTCAGAAATGCGGTTTTGACATCCATCTGCCAGATCTCATAATCGTGGTATGCTGCAATAGCAAGTAAGATCCGAATGGACTTAAACATCGCCACTGGAGAAAAGGTTTCATCATAGTCAATACCATGAATTTTCTTGAAACCTTTAGCCACCAATCGGCCCTTATAGGTATGCGTAAGTCCATCCATGTCAGTCTTTCTCCTAAAGACCCACTTACACCCAATGGGTTTGACCCCTTCAGGTGGA
This sequence comes from Wurfbainia villosa, assembly GCA_025175895.1. NCBI lineage: Eukaryota > Viridiplantae > Streptophyta > Magnoliopsida > Zingiberales > Zingiberaceae > Wurfbainia > Wurfbainia villosa. Next base: position 69,675,649 of record CM045991.1, on the reverse strand, counting down.
TCAACCAAAGTCCATACTTGGTTAGTGTACATGGATTCCATCTCGGATCTCATGGCGTCTAGCCATTTCTCAGAATCTGGGCTCATCACAGCTTCCTGATAGGAGGTAGGCTCATTCTCAATGAGCATAACGTCATCATGGTCAGACAAGAGAAATGAGTATCTCTCAGGCTGACGACGTACCCTATCAGACCTGCGAAGAGGTAGGTCTACTTGAACAGGTGGTTGTTCCACAACTCTTTGTGCAACAACCTCATCACCCACAACACTTTGTGGTTCCTGTTCAACCTCCATCAAGGCCTCAGTGCTATGGTCCTTATCTTGAATTTCTTCAAGATCGAAGGTACTCCCACTAGTTTTTCTAGAAACAAAATCCCTTTCTAGAAAAACCCAGTCTTTACCACAAACACTTTGTCTTGGTGGGAATGTAAAGTAATATCCCTTTGTATCCTTGGGATATCCAACAAAATAGCACCTATCGGTTGGGTCCCGGTTTATGCGAGACTTGGCGTGAGCGTAAGCCTCACAACCCCAAATCCTCATAAAAGACATCTTGGGATTTTTCCCTGTCCATATATATGGTGTCTTTACCTGACCTTGGATGGTACGGTTAAGGGTAAAGGCTGCTGTGTCGGAGCATATCCCCAAAGGATATAGGAAGATCTGTGTGACTCATCATAGATCGTACCATATCCAATAAGTGCGATTCCTCCTTTTCGGATACACCATTCCTTTGTGGTGTTCTAGGAGTGAGTTGGGATAGAATCCCACACTCAGCTAGATAGTCACGAAACTCATGGCTAAGGTATTCACCACCTCGATCTGATCGAAGTATCTTAATACTCTTGCCAAGCTGGTTTTGTACTTCATTCTTGAATTCTTTGAACTTTTCAAAGCATTCAGATTTATGTGTCATAAGATACACATAACCATATCTACTGAAGTCATCAGTAAATGTAATGAAGTACCTGTAACCACCTCTAGCAGCAACATTGAAAGGTCCACATACATCACTATGTATAAGTCCTAACAAATCTGTTGCTCTTTCGCTATGTCCACTAAAGGGAGTCTTGGTCATCTTGCCTAAAAGTCAAGACTCGCATGTCTCATATGATTCAAAATCAAATGAGTATAGCAGCCCATCCTTATGGAGCTGAGATAAGCGACTCTCATTTATGTGACCTAAGTGACAATGCCAGAGATAGGTTTGGTTCAACTCATTTGACTTGAACCTCTTGGTACTTATGTTATAGATAGGGCTCTCTAAGTCTAGAAAGTAGAGTCCGTTCATTAGAGGTGCACTACAATAGAACATATCATTTAAATAAACTGAACAACATTTGTTCTTTATTATAAATGAAAATCCTTTCTTGTCCAAACAAGAAACTGAAATGATGTTCTTGGTTAAGGCAGGCACATAACAACATTCATCTAATTCTAATACAAGCCCAGAGGGCAGAGATAGATCATAAGTTCCTACAGCAACAGCAGCAACCCTTGCTCCATTGCCTACTCGTAGGTCCACCTCGCCCTTTGTCAATGCCCTGCTATTTCTCAGCCCCTGCACATTGGTACAAATGTGAGATGCACATCCGGTATCTAATACCCATGATGAAGAAATAGATAGATTGACTTCTATAACATTTATACCTGAAGTAGAAGTCTCACTTCTCTTCTTCTTAAGATCTTCCAGGTATGCCTTGCAGTTACGCTTCCAGTGTCCTGCTTCCTTGCAGAAGAAGCAAGCCCCTTCCTTAGCTACCCCTCCTTTGGGTTTAAGTTCTTTGCCTTTGCCCTTGGCTTGGGACTTTCCCTTACCTTTAGGCTTGCCCTTGCCTTTCTTCTTCTGCACCATCAAAATGGTGTCAGATTTACCCTTCTTAAGGTTAAGCTCTGCAGTTCTCAACATGCTGAGCATCTCAGGCAATGACTTATCAATTTCATTCATGTTATAATTCATGACAAATTGATTGAAGGCTTGTGGCAAAGATTGCAAGATTAGGTCAGTGGCCAGCTCTTGGCCAAGTGGGAATCCCAGCCTTTGTAGGTTTTCTACGTACCCAATCATCTTGAGTACATATGTACCTATGGGAGTCCCTTCTTGCATTTTGGACCCAAATAATGCCTTAGAGACTTCATATCTCTCATGCCTAGCTTGTCCTTGATATAGTTGACGAAGATGTCCAACCATATCATAAGCATTCATGAACTTCGTGTTATACGAAGCTCGAGTTCATGGTCATGAGCATTAGACATGACACATCTAATGCATCATCTTGATGCTTCTTGTAAGCATCTTTAGCCATTCGCATAAGGCATTGGCGGGAGGTGCCTCGGAATGGGCTGCTCCGGGCGTCTGGCTTCCTTTCTTGGGTGAAACAATTCTCGAGGTTCTGTACGATCCGGAAATTTGCTCCATTGAGCTTGTCCTTCTCAGGGGCGGATCGCGAAGAGAGAGTGTTCGTGTTTGTTGACATAGTAATCTACAACATACAATGCAGAGAATTAATATCATATTCCTTTTATCATTTAATTAGGCCTTTAATCAAATGATGCTCCCACTAAATTATAGGAATTTTGTAGAATCGAGTTATGGATGTGGTCAAACCACTTTTACTAGATTCATACAAACTAGCTATAATTCTTGCGGGACAAGATCCACATCATACTAAGCCTTGAGTTAGCTTTGGCTAAATCGCCCAAGACTTAGTACAATCGGTGGGTAACACATTACCGATTACATCTCTATGCAACTCTTGTTTATAGGATTAAGACCCACATTTACAAAAGACCTTGAGTTAGCTTTGGCTAAATCGCCCAAGATTTAGTGTAAATGCGATCTTAACCTATCTTTCCATTGGAATATGCCTATAGTTCTACTCGATCCAATTGAGTTAACTAGTTTTGCTCAATCTAATTGAGCTTACTCTAACCCGAGTCGTGATAGGCGGGACCAAGATTGTCCCTCCGCACCCTACCAAGATAATATGCGTTGCTCTGCTTTGGCAGATTCAACAACAACAAATGATCGAGGTAGTGATGGGTATCAAGGCTTGGTAGGCATTTTCGAGTTGATTCGATTATGATCTAATCTAATCGTAATGTGTATCTTATACGCATTTAGGCCTTTATTATCCTATATTAGCATGCATCACATACATACAAGCAAAATCAATTAAATATACATATATATATATCAACATATATATATATATCATTAAATGTGATATAGTCATGGCCCTACTACGATCTTCTCAAGCCAATGAGAAGATCGGACGGTCAACCTAAGGCTAGCGGCTTCTCCAAGCGCTTCCTTTGACCGCCATGTATGTAAATCACCCTTCTCGTAAGCTCGTCTTCAAGTGGACTTTCCACCGCTCCATTTTTGTACATTACAAATACGAAACTCGAGTTACATTCGAGTCTAAAACTATTTACAACTAGAATATTAAAAGAATAGGTGCGACGCGCAGGTCGCAAACACTTTACAACACGCACAACCACAAAAGCGAGTAATCCAATCCAATTGGGTTATTGGGCCCTGACAATCACAGAATTAGACCGACTTCTAAATTATGTATTTTTTACAGGAATTTCTATAATTTTTCCTAATTTATGTCGAATTTATGAGTCACCCCTCAAGCGATCCGCATTGGCGGTTTAAAGGCGCGATCGCGGGACAAGACCCCTTTCGGGGATAGGGGCAGCGCCCCTACTCACAAAATAAACTTTGCGAGTGTCCCTACAATGATCTTACAATGACTTAAGTCGCTGTCCCAAACCTAAGCGAGAACTCGCGATTCGGAGAGTTTTTCTCGACGGTAGAAGCCTACGAGTGTCCCAACACTCGTTGCTTCGACTCTACGAGAAAAATACCCAAAAATTCTATAAAATAAGAAAATTTTCAGAAACATATAAATCTGTAATTTTTATATCTAATATAAAAACTACAAAAATGAAACACATACATGCTTCAGCGTGGCTCGATACCCTTTGTTGGGTTTTAGGAAAACCGCTTTGCGTTGCGGAAACCTCGGAAGCCCGACCCACGGATCGTCGAAGATGTATTAAAACAAAACATGTATGTGTTTATATAAAAACCCTAGATCTACCGATCTAGAAGGTGAGAGTGTTACCCTCGTGTAGCGGCGCCCTTAGCTTATCCCGCTCGTCCAAGGTTCATGGAACTCGAGAGTGTCAAGTGTACACTCCTCTATCGGTATCCACACAAGCAATAGGTGGAGAAAAGCATCCTAGAGTGTGCTAGCACCCCTTGGGCGTTCAAGGCTAGATGAGGAAGAGAGCTTGAGGAAGAGAGAGAGGAAGAAGATGAAGTTACACAACTTAACTTCACATCATCCATAACCCACTATAAGGGGTTACATGCATGCATGTAACTCCAAGAGCCAATGGCTCTTGGTCTCCCTCATGAGGTGGCACCCCATGATGTGTCCATGATGATGTGGAGCATCATCATTGGCCGGCCCCATGCCAAGTCACCATGACATGGCAATTGGTCAAGTCAAAATTGACCATTCATCTTCCCTCTCAAGTCAAGTCAAACTTGACCTATTATCTCCTATGGTTGATCAAATCCAACCATTTGATTCAAGTCAATTTTAATTTAATGAATCTCTATTCATTAATTTAAATTGATTTGATGAATCAAATCTAAATTAGACTCATTCAACACTTCAATCAACTTGAGTCTAACTCAATTAGTCTAATTTGGATTACTCTTAATCCAATTTGGTTCATCCCATGAACCTAATCCTCATGGTTCATCATATGAACATAATCTCCATCTAATTGCCCTTATGTGTGTGACCCTATAGGTTCTTGTAACGTTGGCAATGTCCCTAAACTGATTTAGGAACATAAGCAATGAGCGGTATCTAGCAACACATCATTGCTACCCAAGTTACAAGAATTTTGAGCTCCAACATCACCTTTGTGACTACTAATTGTGACTCTCACAATATGTGACAATGTCCCTCTATCCTTGACATCTAGATTGACCAATCGAGGCATAGACCGTGTCATCCTCGGTACAATCTAAATCTTGAACCCAGTTGACTCACTCTAATCAAATGAGCTCAATATCTCATATTGACTCATTTGGGCATAACCATGCCGTGGTCTCACTCTATCAAGAATATCGATGTCACCCGTCATATAGGAGGATAGATCCCATCTACATCACTCACATCTCTCTCGCATAATTAGTTACATACCCGATGTCGCCTTTATAGTCCACCCATTTCGGGTGGCGTTTGTGAAAGCCAAAGTATGCAACTCCTTATGTAGGGAACCATGGTGACTTCAGGTCTAAGGACTAATAGTCATACTAATAGCCACATGAGAAAGTATATGACACTCATATAACGATCCATGATACTTTCTCATGGCGGGTCATTCGGTATACATTCTCGATGCATACCCATGTGTCAACTTGATATCTCATATCCATGACTTGTGAGATCAAGTCATCTTGTTGACCTACATGCTAGTCTCTACGCATTAACATTGTCCCTGAATGTTAATACTCGACTAGGAATGATTAAGAGTAGTGTTCTCTATATCATCTCATTATCGATTCAACCAATCGATTGATATAGATAAGAACCTACTACTCAAGGACATTATTATATTTAGTTATTTGGCACCAATACAAGTAAATATAATAACCATGCCTTTATAAATAGGAATATGATACAATAAAGTCCATACAACAATCATCACATGATTGGCTCTAGGGCTTTCACTAACATATTTCATATTTGTATTTGCTTGTATTCATTATATTACTTAGTGTAATCTTTTGTACGAGGTTTCTTTACCTCCGACGTGTTGTCGAGAAGGATCGTTATTGTTTAGTCGTGTCAATTGCATCGCTAGAGCTCATTTGAGCTCAACCCGTAGAGTAGGAACCTTGAGGTTCTGAACCACATTATATTTTTGTGTATTTTGTGTTTTGTCTATTGTATTTGTGTGTATTATTTCGATATTCCGCTCGTACTAACAATCATAGTCAAATCTGAGCAATTTCATCATGTAAATTCGAAATGCTATTCGCCCCCTCTAGTGATGGTCAATTCCCGAACAAGTGGTATCAGATCAGGTCGCTCTTCGCCGGCTTCACATTCGAGGGAGCATGCTAGAGGGAAGAAGATGGATCTTCAAGAAAGATTGGGTGACGACATGAACATTCCACCGTCCTTCGACCATGAAGATTTCACATATTGGAAAGGTAGAATGATGAATTTTCTTATGTGCGATTTTGATAATTGGATTAGTGTCATAGTAGTTTTCGACACTCCAAAGGACGAAAAAAGAAGAAACTTAAGAAGAAGAATTGGATCAAAGAGCAACTCTGATACTTCAACATAAATAATAAGGTAATGGGTATATTATTTAGCATAATTCCTAATAATATTTTGATCAAGATAAAGATTGTAAATATGCCAAGGAAATTTGGAGCAAGTTGGCAAAATATTATGAAAACCCATCACCGACTCATGAAGTAGAAGAGGAGTCCAAGGAGGAGTGCTCATACTCTCAAGCTCAAGAAGAAGAGAGCATATCATCTTCATCACAAGAGCTTGAGGAATCGGAGGTCGAAAGGTGTTCGAAGTCCAAGGAGGTGGAAGAAGTAGGAGAAGCTTCCACCTCCTACTTCGGAGCATCAAGGAACCTTCTATGCCGGAGCAAGAAGAAGAGCTTTCAACATCCAGAAGAGTTAAAGAAGCTCAAAATTTGGCCACCATTGACCTAGGTAACTCAAGCATATTAATTCAAAATAAAAATCATATAATATATTTTGAGTGTAGGGAATATGGGCACTATAAGAGCAAGTGCCCTAAGAAGATCAAGAAAAGCCAACCTGTGCCAAAGATCGAGGATGCCGAAGTTCCCACTAGGAAGAGCAAGGAGCACATGGTGTGCTTCAAATGCAACCACAAAGGGAATTATAGGAGCCAATGCCCTAGGGGGAGGAAGTCTAGCAAGGGTCAAGAAGGAGCTATACATGTAGGGGGAGCCTCTAAGGCAAACCCTAAGGTATATCTTAATGCACCTTCTAGTTCTAGGGTTAAAAAGCATGCTTTTAGTACTCTTGCTATTACTCATGAACAAAAGCATGCTAGGAATGATAGGCTTTATTACTTAGGTACTAAGCATATTAATGTATCTAAGGACAAATCTAGGAACAATAACTCTAGGCCCATTTTATCTAGGGAGTCCATTAAAATGGTAGAAAACCATTTAGGCATTAACCCTAAGAAGGGTAGGCATATATGCCTAAGAAATGGAACAATGCTCAAAGGCTAAATCAAAATTCAAAAATTGGGCAATTAGAGCTAGAAAATCATGTTTTGAGGTCAAAACTTGAGAGGATGGAGAAGACCCCTAGAAAGATACAAAATCAAATGCAATGGTCAAATAGTCAAAGCCTAGGGTCTTAGAGTCAAGACCTAGGGTTTAGGAGGCAAGGTCCACCCAAGGGCAAGAAAGGTTTGGGTCACAAACCTAAGCCCAAGAAGACCTATCATAGTGTTTCATTCGATTATGGAACACAACCTAGGTCTAGGAAAACCAAGGTCACAAGTGAAGTCATCCCTAGAGTTGACCATGGTAGGTGTCTAGTGGCTAGGGTTTCGAAGAAACCTAGGGAAGTCACTAAGAAGATTACAAGGGGAGCCACCCCTAAAGTTAACCAAGGCAAGATCCAAATGACCAAGGCTACCAAGCCTAGAAGGGTTATTAGGATGGTATCTAGGGAAGTTATCCCTAAGGAATATCTAGTAAACCCAAGGAGCTCAAATAGGTTTTGGGTTCCTAGGAGCCTAATCGATTCATGCTAAATGGGTTTTGTTGTGCCAACTTTAAATGGATGGGTAGTTAACCTAACCATGGTAAAGGTGGCGCTCTAAGTCATTTTCAAGGTTATGGATACCTTGAAAATATGTTTGATTTTTAAATCCTAAAGGATTTTAGGATGTACCAATATCATTTAAGAAATTTGAAAAACTAATCATATTGGCACAATTTAGGTCTTAGTGTGTCATTTTGGATTTTTGGCATACTTGGGGGATTAGTGATAATATGGCAAAATGAGTTTAATAATAACAAATGGCAATTAACACTACAATTTAGGTATTGTTATATCTTTATATTGTTAGTATGAGCCCTTAGTGTCAATTATGAGATGATTGGTGAGGGAGACTTTTGTATTATATTCTTGCATTAATAAAGGCAAAGATTGATTATTATATTTCTTTATGCGTGTGCCAGCTAAATAAATATAATAATGCCCATGAATAGTAGGTTATTATCTATTATATCAATTGGTAGAATTGATTATGAGAAGTCAGAGAGAACACTATTCTTAAATATTCCTAGTCGAGTATTGTATTAATAGACAAGGGCTATATTGATACATTAAGACTAGCATGTAGGTCAATGGATGACTTGATCTCACAAGTCATGGATATGTGATATCACATTGATACATGGGTATATATATAGGAGACTATATATACTGAATTGACCACCATGAGAAAGTATCATGGATCGTTATATGAGTGTCATAAACTTTCTCATGTGACTATTGGTGTGAATAGTCCTTAGACCTGAAGTCACTACGGTTCCCTACATAAGGAGTTATGTACTTTGGTATCGTCTAACGTCACACCGTAATTGGGTGACTATAACGGCGATCACTGAGTATGTAACGAATTATACAGAGGGATGTGAGTGATGTAGATGAGATCTATCCCTCCCATATGACGGGAGTGATATCTTTGGCCTCTTGATAGAGTAGGACCACGAAATGCATGGTCATGCTCAAATGAGTCAATATGAGATATTGAGCTCATTTGTTTGAGTGAGTCTACTTGGGGATCAAGAAAAATAAAGATTGATAAGAGGGTGACATGGTCTATGCCTCATTGATCGATCTGAGATATCAAGGATAGAAGGACACTGTCATATGATAATAGTCACGGAAGAGGTTGTCGGATCTCGACATTCTCATCACTTGGGTAGCAATGATGTATTACTAGATGCCGCTCATTGCTTATGTATCTAAAATGGTTTTGGATACATTGCCAACGTTATGAGAGCCTATAGGGTCACACACAAAGAACATATTTTTTTGGAGAGGAAATCATTTTGGTTTGACTAAAATGAATTATTAGTTAATTCGATTAACTAGAATGAGTAAGACTCATTACTTGGCTAAATTTGAGTTGGACTCAAATTGGTTTATGTTGAGTTAGACTCAAGTCAAACCAAGAGAAGAAGGCTAAAATGATTAACCATAATTAATCATGTAATACACGAATTAATAATGTAATACATGAATTAATAAATGGGGTTTTAAATGGGATTTAAAAGCTCATTAATGCACATTTTAATGAGCATTAATTGACTTCCTTTCTTTTACCATGGAGAATAAGGAAGTGCATTTAATGTCTCATTAAGGTGTATTATTGTTTCTTCTTCTTCTTCAACGTGAGAAAAAAAAACAAATTGAATCTGATTTTATTTTTGTTCTCAAAAGCCAAGTATAGAGTGAAAAGAGAGACCTTGGCGTGGTTGCTAGCACAACCGAAAGGGTTTACCTCTTCTCTCCAAGATCGTGTGTGTGTGCACCGTAGAGGCGTGGACATTCTGACCACGCTGAGATCCGCAAGTGTTGCTGACTGGAATTCGAAGGGCACGCTTCGAAGGTAATCTCGATTCCTATAGGATAGAATCGATAATCGAAACGAGTATATTTTTTTTTGCTTGGATCTCTGGAGGGATCCTAAGTTTTCCGCTGTGAATTTTGATTATCGCTCGGGATCCCTACATATATTGCATTTTCCATGCTTTATTTGTCATATATCATGTCATGACATCATATTTATTTTTATCATATAATATGTCATGATCATGCTTAGGTTTAAGGTTTAATGTCATGTATATATTTAGATTTAATCATATGTCATGACATCATGATCATTGGCCATGCTTATTTATGATATATTTATGCCATGATCATTCGTGCATTAATTAAAATTGGGTTAAGGACTATGACATGACTTCAAGTTCCATGTATAAGGGAATCAAGTAGTGTTGCCTTAGAAAAATGCATGAACCCCTAGATTAGGATAACCAAAACCCATATCTCACATTACATTGACATGTGTGTGTTTTCAAACACCCTAGACACATGTTAGATGCTAGGAAATGAGTTAAGTTCAAGGTGCATAGTTTTTGCATCTAGATGAACTCAAACTCATCTTATATCATGAGTGGATTATGGGGAAAACTAATGTGCAAGTCATTGCATTGAGCCCATTGATCAAGTTATTGTGGCCAAGATTACATCAGAGGATAACCTGGCAGATTCTTTCACTAAGGCCCTTCCAGCGAGAGCTTTTGATAGGCATGTGGAGAGAATGGAAATCAGATGTATGGCAGTATGAGGACAGCATAGTCTTTTAGTATAAGTGAGAGATTGTTGGGATGTATACTGAAAAGTCTATCTTTTGTATGAACATCCTTATTTTAGAAATAAGAATCACATGATCATTGGTTGCATATTTATGGTTATGCATATTATCTAATACATTACATTGTAGATAACATGGTGTGTAGTGTCACACGGGAGATCATGTTATCAGTTCCTTGTAAAGTATAAGTAAAAGCTCACAACCGAGATGGTTATGGACAAACCATTGGAATGGTTGTAGTGTGATTTGGTATTGGTTTGTCTTGACCATAGAATTACACTAGTACACTTTGTGTGTATTGAGCAGGATCAACTTAGAGGTGATTCGATTTATCGCTGACTACATAATTGAATCGGATCTCAGATATTATGGTGTACATGCTCTTAATCCCGATATAATAACAGGCACATATACTTAGTATTTATTTCTTTGATTTACCAATAGACGAGATTTATAAAGTAAATCGATAGGCTCGGTAAGTTGGGAAATGATATTATTTATATGGTATGTCGTTGAATATAGGAGGAAACCGTGTCCTATATATTAGGATGATGATGTCCCCTTGAGGAGCTCATAAGGTTCATCATGTAAACCCTGTAGGTGGACTTGGTCCAACATGATGATAAGATTGAGTGGTACTACTCATGGAGTTAGATGTTGATTAATTAATTATTAGTAAATTAATTAATTAACGGACATTCGAGATCTTAAACACGGGGAGATATATGTACAAATAATATATGAAGCCCATATTGACTTATGGGGGTTGGTGAGGTAGATCAAAGATAATCCTCTAGTGGAATGGATTATCATTAATGGATCGGACTTTATGTGGGCTTGATCCATTGGGTGGCAAAGATCCAACTCCTCCTCATGGTCACTATTGTAGCCTATTAAAACCCTCATGGAGCCTAGATCCGATGATGGAAAATGAAACTCTAGATCCGACGGTGGAGATTAAATCTCTAGATCCGACGGTTGAGATTAAATCCCTAGATCCGATGGTTGAGATTAAATCTCTGGATCCGATGGTGGAGATTAAAAGGAGGCTTAAGCCTAGCTCTATAAAAGGATGGCCAAGGCTTGGGCGTGAAAGACATCTTGGGAGATTAGGGTTTTGGGCGGCAAGACATTAAAGTTTAGAACCCTAATTTGGGCGGCGCCTATTGCTAGGGTCGACGGCAAGAAGGTTCTTCCTCTTTTGGCCAGAGAACCCTTCTCTTCCTCTCCTTTGGCCAGTGGTAACCCTTCATTCAAGGTTGGCTGGCACCCTTCATCCACCCCTTGGCCGGCGGCAACATCAAGTCTCTTGACTTGGTGGCCGGTCCTAGATATGAGAAGAGTTTCGTTTCATTCTTCCCTTTGTTCGGAGCGAGCAAGGAAGGGAAGAACATGTTCTAGGAGACTTTGAATTTTGGAAGATCATCGCCCACACGACGTCCAAAAGGAGGAAGGACATACAATGAAGATCAAGAGGTATAATTCTTGTTTATGAATCTTTTCTTATTCTATGCATGCTGTATATTTTGTATGTGGCTAATTTACTTGGACCCCGAAGACAAACACAAATACCGGCGATCCGTACATCGTCTATTCCTCGGCTAATCGAAGAATAGAGGTAGGTTGCTTGAACAACAAGTTTGTTCAAGTGACCACTCTAATCAAATAGCACAACGATGGAACGATTGCTTGGGTAATCCCTCTTTGTCAAGGATTAATTTTTTTTAATCCGGGGACGTAGACGGAATTGCCATGAATAAGCGACTGAGTTGAAGTGGGAAGCGAAGTTTCTCCCTTCAATGCCGAGCAGCAAACACAAAGGCAACGATGGGAGGAGCAGAGCGCCTACACACAAGCGGAGTTTCAGGGCTTCCGGTAGCACTTCTAGTGTGCCGAGGAATTCAACGATGAGGCCTACATCTACTTCCAGGAGGGGCTACCCATCTCCAAGGGAAGGCCACCTACCACCAGGAGATGCGGCAACATATGCGAGCCAGAGTACTGGGGCTATGGAGGAGGAGCACCGATCCTTTGCATCCACCATTTCAGATTGACCACATGTACATGTGGCATCAACAGATCAATAGCAGATTCTCCCAGGATCCTGAGATGCCGAGGCTACCAGACTTTCCACCTCGTCCACCATACTAGAGGTATGCTTCACTTAAGTTTGGGGGGCCCCGAGTTTTGTTTTATTTCTAACAGTGGTTTCTTTCCTAATGTTTGAATTTTAGTTAGTATTCATGTATTCATGCATGTTGTGTTTAGTTTCTTCCTGCACTTAGTCTTGTCTATCTTTAAGCTGCCTCAGTAATATTTTTAGTTACTTTCATGAGTTCTTCCCATAGGTAGCTTAACTTTATTTATCTCATGGTATTTTATTTTATTTACTCTAATGAATGTTCTATACTTACACTGGTTAGTTTTTATTTTTACACCTACACGTCGAATATTCTGAAAGGGAGAGTCTAGTACATACCTAGTTATGATTCATCTCAGTAGTCTAGTACTTTGGAATCCACAGGTGACCCTAAGTTTAGCATTTTAGTTACTGGAGATTCTCAAATTGTGTAAGCCCATTTGAAAAAATTAAAATCCCAGTGAGCCGAGAAATAAAAGAGAGAAAAGAGAGAGAGAGAAAAAAAAAGAAATGAAAAAGAAAAGAAAGAAGAAAAAGAGATTACGAGGGATAAAAAACAGTTGTCATGGGTAGAAATGGTTAGGTGCCCCTTTGAGACTGGGGAAACACTTACCAATTTCTCTCAATTTCGAGCATGTCTTTGAGACTTTGTGCTAGATCTAGGGAACGACCCTCGCTTTGGGCAGGTAAGTGCCCAAGAGTCGGAGGCCTTAGGAAAGCTATAGGATGATGACTTAACTTACCATGGAACGAGTATTCCCTAAGAAGATTCGCTTAGCACGAGCATGAGGACATATTTATTTTACTTTGATTGTAAATACCACTTGATAAATCTAGTTAACATGCTAAGTATGGAACAATACATTTTTAAATTTTCATGGCACTGAGATTTGCTTGAGGACAAGCAAAGATCTAAGTTTGAGGGAATTGATGTGAGCAAAACATATAGGGTTTTGGAGTAGTTTTCACTCACATCTCATCCCATTTTATGTTGGTTTCATATATATTTTACTTTGTTTTCCATGCATTTCCTATTTTCTGGTTCGGAGATCTGCTCTGTATACTTTTGTGTGGAGGATGGCGTTTCATGGGGATAACGGCGCACTTTCAGAGCAAAAAGAAGACATTTGGCAACTGGACGCAGAAGGGAACACATCCAGGGCATGTGCCTACACACGACCGTGTTCAGAAGGTGAAAACGGCCGCCACATCCTAACACATGGCTAGGCCATGTGTTTTCACACAGTCGTGTGGCGGCCAAGCAATTTGATGCAACCAGAGTTTTTTTTTCTAGATTTCGCAGCGATTCCGCATGATGTCTATATAAGGAAAGCTATGCCCCAAACCCCAGGGGAGGCACGCTTGAGGCCAGTACTTGAAGCCCTAAAAAGCTGAGGGAACTCGCATCGGGAAAGGAGAGAGCCACTCAAGGATCAAGATCTGTACCACAACGCCAGAGGGAAGAGCTGCAATTACATTGTAATTCATATTTCTTGCACGTTTATCATTATACTCATGAATTCTATAATGTATTGTGACTCTCTTCTCGTATTCATGGAGTAGATTCTCCAATTCTAGGATTAGGGAGTAGTTTGTGTTGAGTAGAACATTGCTATTTTAAATATGTTTCCGTTCTTGAAATCGTATTTACAGTTGAATGATTGTTTAGATCTATAGCTTTGTGTTTTGGTTTTCTATCTTCTGTGCGTAGACGATACGAGGAGTGACAGTCCTTGTATCTAAGATTTAAGGGATATTTAGAGGAACCTAGAGGTTGGCCTCATCGCCTGCAACTGTGGATTGAAGGATGCGATAAAGTCGGTAACGTGTCTCATTTTTGGCTCTTTACAGGGATCAATTAGGCATCCTTGTACCATAGTGTAGGATGTCCTTTCCACAAAACCCTAGCCATAAAATCTAGATACATTCGATTGATAGCATGTTCTGGACACACAAACGAAATCGAAGTCCTAGAATCCCATTCAAATCCTCATAGCAACATTTTCTCTTCTTCCGTGTGACACCGTACTAAGTTCGGACCACCGACGACCTCTCATTCGTGAACCCTCAAATTACCAATCCGAACAACAACACATCCACTGGACAAACCGATACTCGAAATCTCAGTACCTGTGGGATCGAAGTCTTTATTACTTGACGACATTCGTGCACTTGCAGGCGTTGAGCGCGAGCACGCACTTCGAGTACTCGACGGTCTTCGTCGCGAGATTTGAGGTTGCATTTGCGTGCATCAATGTTAGCTTTCAATTATTTGTGTTGTTAGATGTTAAAAACCCCCCAATGTTTGTTATTATTTAGAAACAAATGTCCGACCATTAGGTTCATTGGGAGACCACCCGAGTTACCTATACTGCATTAGTGTAGTTAGGGGGTTTGGTAAATAATTTGGGAATGGTATTGCGACAATTACACCGTACATCAATTATCAGCTAGTGAAGCTAGTATTTTGTAAGAATACTATAAATGTTGTCCTTCTCGCGGAGTTTTACTCTAATCTTAGGAGAGTTGGGGATGGTTCGATGTATCAGACTTGCATTGCAAAACACAATCTGGATTGTACTCTGGAGATCCTATGGGAATTTTGTTGGTGCAGAGGCACTAGATAATCGAACCTAGATTTTGATTATGGCAAAGACTCAAAGTTAAGTGATGTGAGCAAAACATATAGGATTTTAGGAGTAGTTTTCGCTCACATCTCGCTACATTTTATACTTGTTTCATGCATATTGTACTTTGTTTTGCATGCATTTTCTATTTTCTAGTTCGGAGATCTACTCTTTGTGCTTTTGTGTGCAGGACAACATTTTAGAGGATAAAGGACACACTTTTGAAGCAAAAGGAAGGCATTCGGCAAGCGGAACGAAGGGAGGCACGACCTGGCCATGTTAAATCACACAACTATGCCCCACTAGCCCGGCCACACCTTTGCTGGGTGTGGATCCACATGTCTGTGTGGCGCTGGTGTTTGTCAGCACGACTAGGGTTTTTTCATGGATTCGGGCAGTGTCAACCTCAAGTATATATAAGGAAGGCCACGCCCAAACCCTAGGAGGGGGCACGACAGCCAGGACGACACACTGACACCCTAAAAAGCTTCGAAAACTCGCAATGGGGAAAAAGAAGACGACTAGAGGATCGTATCCTACACTCTGACGTCGAAGAGAAGAACAAGGAGTACTGAAATTTACTTTCTATTCATCCTTTGCATTGTAATGATCTATTCTAATATGAATTTTGTTCGTTCTTTTCCATCTATGGAGTAGAATCTTCGATTCTAGGATTAGGGAGTAACTTGTGTACATAGAACATGTTATATCGAATGTAAATTCTATTTTAGGATTTCTATTCATAGTTCGTGTTTGTTTGATTTGATGAAAATTGTGTTTTAGTTTTCTATCTATTGTGCATAGCCGGTACAAGGGGTGACAACCCTTTTATCAAAGATCTAGGGGAATTAAAGAGGAACCAAGGGGTTGTCCTCATCTCCGGTAAACATAGGTAGAAAGGTATGATGGAGTAGGGAACGAAACACATTTCGACTCCTCGTAGGGATTAATTTGGCATCCTCGTACCAGAGATAGGTAGTTTCGAGGGATTAATGATGGGAGTGACATCGTTATTCTTGATAGAGTGAGACCACGAAGTGCATGGCCATGCCCAAATGAGTCAATATGAGATATTGAGCTCATTTGATTAGAGTGAGTCTACTTGGAGTTCAAGATATAGATTGTACCGAGGATGACACAGTCTATGCCTCAATTGGTCAATCTAGATGTCAAGGATAGAGGGACATTGTCACATATTGTGAGAGTCACAATTTGTAGTCACAAAGGTGATGTTGGAGCTCAACATTCTTGTAACTTGGGTAGCAATGATGTATTGCTAGATACCGCTCATTGCTTATGTTCCTAAATCGGTTTAGGAGCATTGACAACGTTACAAGAACCTATAGGGTCACACACAAAGGGAAATTAGATGGAGATTAGGTTCATATGATGAACCATGAGGATTAGGTTCATGGGATGAACCAAATTGGATTAAGAGTAATCCAAATTAGACTAATTGAGTTAGACTCAATTTAATTCAAGTATTGAATGAGTCTAATTTAGATTTGATTCATTGAGTCAATTTAAATTAATGAATAGAGATTCATTAAATCAAATTGACTTGAATCAAGTGGTTAGATTTGATCAACCATGGGAGATAAGAGGTCAAGTTTGACTTGACTTGAGAAAGAAGATGAATGGTCAATTTTGACTTGACCAATTGCCATGTCATGGTGACATGGCATGGGGGTCGGCCAATGATGGTGTTCCACATCATCATGGACTTATCATGTGATGCCACCTCGTGAGGGAGACCAAGAGCTATTGGCTCTTGGAGTTACATGCATGCATGTAACCCCCCAAGAATGAAGTGGCCGGTCACTTTATTCCATATGGTGGGAATTCATTTGGTTAGTAACTCCATCTTCTTCTTCCTTGGATCTTCTTCCTCTCAAGCTCTCTCCCAATCCTCTTCTTGCCGTGGACATCAAGGGTGCTAGCACACTCTAAGGTGTCTTCTCCACCATTTGTCCGTGTGGATACTTGTAGAGGAGTGTACACTTGACACTCTTCGAGATCCGGCAAAGCTTTTGGACGAGCGGGATAAGCGAAGGGCGTCGCTACGAGGGTAACGCTCTCATCTTGTAGATCTAAGGTAGATCTAGGTTTCCTTAAATACATACATGTTTTATTTTTATATATCTTCACACGAATCGTGGCGGGCTTAGAGGTTTTATAGCATAGCGGTTTTTACGGCTCGGTTAGTCCAACAATGGTATCAGAGCCACGTGCGAAGCATGTATGTGTTTTTAAATTTGTATTTTTTGTATTAGATATAAAAATTATATATTTTTAAGTTTCTTTAATTTTCCTATTTTTATAGATTTTTTGGATATTTTTCTCGAAGAGTCGAAGCATCAAGTGTTGGGACACTTGTAGGCTTCAACCACCGAGAAAAACTCTCCGAAACGGTGAGTTCTCGCATTAGGTTTTTGGGACAGCGACTTAAGTCGTTGTAAGATCTAGTAGGGACACTCGCAAAGTTTATTTTTACGAATAGGGGCACTGCCCCTATCCCCGAAAGGGGCCTTGTCCCGCGATCGCCCCCGGAAACCGCTTTGCGGGACCGTTACGGAGTGGTGACTCGTAAAATTGAAAAAAAAATATGAACAATTATAGAAATTTATTGTAAAATACATAATTTAGAATTATGTATAATTCTGTGATGGTCATGACCCAAGAACCCCAATATGATTGGATGATAATGTGTTGTAATTCATAATATAGCCTACGTGTCGTTTTTGTGGTTGTGCATGTTGTATAGGGTATGCGACCTACGCGTCGTGCCTCTTCTTTTAAAATTCTAGTTGTAAATAGTTTTAGACTCGAATGTAACTCGAGTTTCATATTTTTAATGTAAAAAATAGAGCGGTAGAATGTCCACTTGTAGACGGAGTTACGAGGAGGGAGCCGACGACATATGGCAGTCAATGGAGGCGCTTGGAGAAGCCGCTAACCCTAAGTTGACCGTTCGATCTTCTCATTGGCTGGAGAAGATCGTAGTAGGGCCTTGACCTAATCACAATTAATTTATATATATATATTTGTTTTGCTTGTATGTATGTGATGCATGCTAGTAAATTTTGTTTGTATGTATATGATGCATGCTAGGATATTTTACTTGTATGTATATGATGCATGCTAGTATAATGCTTGTATGTATGTGATGCATGCTAGTATAGGATAATAAAGGCCTTGATGCGTATATGATACACATTCACGATTAGATTAGATCATAATCAAATCAACTCGAAAAATGCCTACCAAGTCTTGATACCCATCACTACCTCGATCATTTGTAGTTGTTGAATCTGTCAAAGCAGAGCAACACATATTATCTTGGTAGGATGCGGAGGGACAATCTTGGTCCTGCCTATCACGACTTGGGTTAGAGTAAGATCAATTAGATTGAGTAAAACTAGTTAACTCAATTGGATCGAGTAGAACTATAGGCATATACCAACCATTGGAAAGATAGGATAAGATCGCATTTACACTAAATCTTGGGCGATTTAGCCAAAGCTAACTCAAGGTCTTTTGTAAATGTGGGTCTGGATCCTATAAACAAGAGTTGCATAGAGATATAATCAGTAATATGTTACCTACCGATCATACTAAGTCTTAGGCGATTTAGCCAAAGCTAACTCAAGGCGTAGTATGATGTGGATCTTGTCCCGCAGAAATTATAGCATGTTTGTATGAATCTAGTAATGTGGTTTGACCACATCCATAACTCGATTCTACAAAAGTCCTATAATTCAGTGGGAGAATCATTTGATTAAAGGATTGACATTTATAATAAAGAACAAATGTTGTTCAGTTTATTTAAATGATATGTTCTATTGTAGTGCACCTCTAATAAACGGACTCTACTTTCTAGACCTAGAGAGCCCCATCTATAACATAAGTACCAAAAGGTTCAAGTCAAATGAGTTGAACCAAACCTATCTCTGGCATTGTCGCTTAGGTCACATAAATGATAGTCACTTATCTCAGCTCCATAAGGATGGGCTGCTAGACTCATTTGATTTTTAATCATATGAGACATGCGAGTCTTGCCTTTTAGGCAAGATGACCAAGACTCCCTTTAGTGGACACAGCGAAAGAGCAACAGACTTGTTAGGACTTATACATAGTGATGTATGTGGCCCTTTCAATGTTGCTGCTAGAGGTGGTTACATGTACTTCATTACATTTACTGATGACTTCAGTAGATATGGTTATGTGTATCTCATGACACATAAATCAGAATCCTTTGAAAAGTTCAAGGATTTCAAGAATGAAGTACAAAACCAGCTTGGCAAGAGCATTAAAATACTTCGATCAAATCGAGGTGGTGAATACCTTAGCCATGAGTTTCGTGACTATCTAGCTGAGTGTGGGGTTCTATCCCAACTCACTCCTCCTGGAACACCATAGTGGAATGGTGTATCCGAAAGAAGGAATCATACCCTATTAGATACAGTACGATATATGATGAGTCACATAGATCTTCCTATATCCTTTTGGGGATATGCTCTAGACACAGCAGCCTTCACACTTAACTGTGTATCATCCAAGGCTGTGATAAAGACACCATATACGATATGGACAGGGAGAAATCCCAAGATGTCTTTCATGAGGATTTGGGGTTGTGAGGCTTACGTTCGACGTCAAGTCTCAGACAAACTGGGACCCAAATCCGATAAGTGCTATTTTGTTGGATATCCTAAGGAGACGAAGAGATATTACTTCTACATTCCCAGTCAGCACAAAGTGTTTGTGGCAAAGACTGGGGTTTTTCTGGAAAGGGATTTTGTTTCTAGAAAAACTAGTGGGAGTACGTTCGATCTTGAAGAAATTCAAGATAAGGACCATAGCACTGAGGCCTTGATGGAGGTTGAACAGGAACCACAAAGTGTTATGGGTGATGAGATTGTTGCACAAAGAGTTGTGGAACAACCACCTATTCAGATAGATCTACCTCTTCGTAGATCTGATAGGGTACGTCATCAGCCTGAGAGATACTCATTTCTTGTGTCTGACCATGATGACGTTATGCTCATTAAGAATGAGCCTACCTCCTATCAGGAAGCTGTGATGAGCCCAGACTCTGAGAAATGGCTAGAGGCCATGAGATCCGAGATGGAATCCATGTACACCAACCAAGTGTGGACTTTGGTTGATCCACCTGAAGGGGTCAAACCCATTGGGTGTAAGTGGGTCTTTAAGAGAAAGACTGACATGGATGGACTTACGCATACCTATAAAGGTCGATTGGTGGCTAAAGGTTTCAAGAAAATTCATGGTATTGACTATGATAAAACCTTTTCTCCAGTGGCGATGTTTAAGTCCATTCAGATCATGCTTGCTATTGCAGCATACCACGTTTATGAAATCTGGCAGATGGATGTCAAAATTACATTTCTGAATGGAAACTTGCTCGAGGATGTATACATGACATAACTTGAGGGTTTTGTAGATCCACAGCATACTGGGAAAGTATGCAAGCTGTAAAGGTTAATTTATGGGCTAAAACAAGCTTCTCGGAGCTGGAATCTTCGATTCGATGATGCGATCAAACAGTTTGGTTTCATAAAGAATGAAGATGAACCCTGTGTCTACAAGAGGGTTAATGGGAACACAGTTGTCTTCCTTGTATTGTATGTGGATGACATACTACTCATTGGGAATGACATCCCTTCGCTACAGTCTGTGAAGACTTGGCTGGGGACGTGCTTCTCAATGAAGGACTTAGGTGAAGCAGCCTGTAAGCATCAAGATCTATAGAGATAGATCTAAGAGATTGCTTGACCTAAGTCAGAGTACATATATTGACACGGTATTACTTCGGTTTGCCAAGCAAAATTCCAATAAGGGACTTCTGCCGATGTCACATGGTGTGAGTCTTTCGAAGACTCAAAGTCCCTCTTCTAGAGAGGAGAGAGACCACATGATAAGATACCTTACGCATCTGCTATAGGATCTATCATGTACGCCATGTTGTGTACTCATCCTGATGTCTCATATGCTTTGAGCATGACGAGTAGATACCAGTCAGATCCAGGTGAGCGTCACTAGATAGCAGTCAAGAATATTCTTAAGTATTTGAGGACTAAAGAATATTTCTTGATATTTGGAGGCGATGAGGGGCTACCTGTAAAGGGTTACAGCGATGTCAACTTCCTCCATGATGATTATAAATCACAGTTAGGGTTCGTGTTTTGCTTGAATGGTGGCATTGTGAGTTGGAAGACTTCGAAGCAGGATACAGTTGCTGATTCTACAATAGAAGTCGAGTATATCACTGCATCAGAGGCAGCAAAGGAGGCAGTTTGGATCCGCAAGTTCATTTCTGAGCTTGGGGTGGTTCTTAGCATAGTAGATCCTATAGATCTCTATTGTGACAACAATGGAGCTATTGCGTAGGCTAAGGAACCTCACTCACACCAGTGGACCAAACACATACTACGGCGCTTCCATCTCATTCGAGAGATTATCGATAGAGGAGATGTGAAGATTTGTAGAGTACCCATAGAGGCTAACATCGTAGATCCCTTGACTAAGGCTTTGGCACAGAAAAAGTATGATGGTCACACTAGGTCATTGGGTATTAGATACTACGGTGATTGACACTAGTGCTAGTGGGAGATTGTTAGTGAAAGCCCTAGAGTCAATCGTGTGATGATTGTTGTATGGACTTTATTGTATCATATTCCTATTTATAAAGGCATGGTTATTATATTTACTTGTATTAGTGCCAAATAAACTAAGTATAATAACGTCCTTGAGTAGAAGGTTCTTATCTATATCAATCGATTGGTTGAATCGATAATGAGATGATATAGAGAACACTACTCTTAATCATTCCTAGTGAAGTATTAACATTCAGGGACAATGTTAATGCATAGAGACTAGCATATAGGTCAACACGATGACTTGATCTCACAAGTCATGGATATGAAATATCAAGTTGACACATAGGTATGCATTGGAGAATGTATTCTGAATGACCCACCATGAGAAAGTATCATGGATCATTATATGAGTGTCATATACTTTCTCATGTGGCTATTAGTATGACTATTAGTTCTTGGACCTGAAGTCACCAAGGTTCCCTACATAACGAGTTGCATACTTTGGCTTCGTCAAACGTCACCCGTAAATGGGTGGACTATAAAGGCAATTACTGGGTATGTAACAAATTATGCGGAGGGATGGAGTGATGTAGATGGGATCTATCTCTCCTATATGATGGGAGTGACATCGTTATTCTTTATACAGTGAGACCACGAAGTGCATGACCATGCCCAAATGAGCTCAATATGATTTGATTAGAGTGAGTCTACTTGGAATTCAAGATATAGATTGTACCGAGGATGACACGGTCTATGCCTCAATTGGTCAATCTAGATGTCAAGGATAGAGGTACATTGTCACATATTGTGAGAGTCACAACTTGTAGTCACAAAGGTGATGTTGGAGCTCAACATTCTTGTAACTTGGGTAGCAATGATGTATTGCTAGATATCGCTCATTGCTTATATTCCTAAATCGGTTTAGGAGCATTGTCAACGTTACAAGAACCTATAGGGTCACACACAAAGGGTAATTAGATGGATATTAGGTTCATATGATGAACCATGAGGATTAGGTTCTTGGGATGAACCAAATTGGATTAAGAGTAATCCAAATTAGACTAATTGAGTTAGACTCAATTTAATTCAAGTGTTGAATGAGTCTAACTTAGATTTGATTCATTGAGTCAATTTAAATTAATGAATAGAGATTCATTAAATCAAATTGACTTGAATCAAGTGGTTAGATTTGATCAACCATGAGAGATAAGAGTTCAAGTTTGACTTGACTTGAGAAGGAAGATGAATGATCAATTTTGACTTGACCAATTGTCATGTCATGGTGACATGGCATGGGGGTCAGCCAATGATGGTGTTCCACATCATCATGGACTTATCATGTGATGCCACCTCATGAGGGAGACCAAGAGCCATTGGCTCTTGGAGTTACATGCATGCATGTATGTCACGCCCCGAGGGAGACCCCGCAAGACAAAAATCCGACAGCATCTCCCCTGTACGGGTGACAATCCCAATTTACATACAAGGCCTACACGGCCACTATACATCGGTCAACACGACCGGAATCCAAACTCACACGCAGTTATATAATTTGGCCTCAGGCCATCAACCGAAATAAATGATAAACAGTCTACCATAAATCAACTTACCCCTTCTGCCATCTGGGCAGGAATACTCACCAAAATCCAATTAAACCAAAATCCGAATAAGGTCCATACGGACACCAAAAATCCAAATACAAAATCAATCTCCAAACCTATACATGTCCTCTAACCAAAATATCCAAACCATAAAGCAAATATCCAAAATAAAACATCTACGACGAGTGGGGGTCCGGCAGCTGCACTCTCCTGACAGCTTCATCCTGAAATAGATATAAATCAACGGGGTGAGTTCAAAGAACTCTGCGGGTATAGTAGATATGCAAAATCAGGTATAGCTAACAATAAAAATAACATGCCAGTACAGTCTCACATAAATAGGGTATGCAAGCAAGAAATACAAAATGACTGTACTTACCTGAATCTCCTACCCTGATATAGGAGCATGTGCCTGACTAGAAGTAATAGAGTCCTGACCATATATAAACATGTATCCTGTATGCATGACAATCATATGCACATCCAAGGCATCAATACAATAATGCAGCAAACACAATACAAAATGCAATCCGTGCAAAATGCATGCCGTGCCAATGACATGGTCACCCCTGACGCCAGTCAGCCGCCTCACACGCAATGGTGAAGCCGAGTGGGTAGGGCTATGACAACTGTGCACTCTGCCATCACTGCTCCTGAGTGACCGAGTGGACAGGATGCTGTCGGAGTACACCTATCCTCCTGCCCCAAACATAGTGGGGGAGCTAAGCTCTCATCTCCCGGTGTCATAGACCAGGGGAGGGATCCCTGCCCGCTACCACGCTGCCTCGTCGCTACCCATGAGCGGACCAGCGGAGCCTGACAGAGCAACTGCACACACCCTCCTGATGTACCACTAACCCATGAGTGGCAGTGTTGCGAGCCATGTAACTAGTCATGGCTCGACAATAATGGAACCCCGTCCAGCTAGCATGCAATCATGCGAAAATGGTGCATGATACTAAAGCATGTAAATCCTACTCAAAATACATATCCGAAATGATATGTACAACCAATATGTACATATCCCTAATCCACATACTATGATCCAAATCAAACAGGTAAATATAATCATATCCTATCACATGCATGTATCTAGTAGGCACCAAAAACATACTAGGCATATAAACATGAAAAATTATTGTAAGCTATCCTAACTAGCATATCAATTTGACTTAATCTAAACGTTAAGTCAAAATACCCGCCTGAATATATATCCGCAAGAAGAGAAGATAAATCGTCGGGACGCCTGCGTGAAAACCTGCATATAACATAATTATAGTCAAGTACAAAAATACAATTCACCGACAAATCGAATAATTAATCGATTTCCTTCATAACCCTATTAACCCAAACTAATTTCCAATCCTTGTCCACAAATATCCATACAATTAATTTAGCCCAATTAATTCCAAATCAATTTACCTAATTCATCACTTACAAAAATATCCTCAAGATCAAACAATATCACCCAAATCCCATATCCTCCGAATACCATAACGATCAACCGAATAACTCTGGAATCAACCCAAATCGACCGATCAAGCTCACCCGCCCTAGAAATTCCACCGACAGCCAATATCCCCCAAATCAGATCCCCAACTCAAATTTCAGCGACTCAAACAATATTCACAGCCGACACATCCACCAAATCAAACAACCGGTAGGCAAGGAAGAAACTAGTTCATGTTATACCTGCGATGGAATTTCCCCCAAACTGCTCGGTTCACCGGAACGAGGACCTGCCGATGCCCTAATAGTCTGCTCTGACAACCTCCTCGCGACTGAAATCACGAAGGTGAAAAGCACGGCGGTCCGGTACGCAGCGCCGACGAAGGAGTGGCGGCTGACACAGGGAAGGGCACTGTTGCCGGCGCTTGTGGAGGGACGATCGGTCTCGGCGTCGGGCAACGGAGGGGAGCCCGTCATCAGCGGTGGAGCGAACTCGTCGGCCGCGTCGGCATGCTCGCGGAGCGCAAACTAGGGTTATGGCCGTGACGGCGTCGGCCGAGGAAAGGCGCTAAGAAAGGAAAATAGCATTTTAGTTTTTTTTTTTCCGGTTTAGGTTAATACCCTTTAAATAGACCCCATAAAAGCCTATTTATTTTATCTCCGAAAAATATCTCGTACGGAGTCCGTTTAAATCCAGAAAAATTCCTAAAAAATCCCGAAAAATTTCCAGGATTATTTCCTTAATTATTTGGCCATTAATTTAATATTTTAAATTTTCTTGTATTTAACATTCTCTCCCACTAATAAAAATTTGGTCCCCAAATTTCCTACTCGTATATTAGTACGAGATGTCCCAACAACCATCTCAAGCATCTGGAGACAAGTCACACCTCAAGTGACTAAGTGGGGTTACTGATATCCCTTAAAAATTAAATCACATTTGCTTCTAGCAGCCCTTCCAAAATATGAATAGTATCTTCATTTCGTCCACCTATAACAAGTACCTCACTGTACCTGAGTGGATCTCTATATCCGTGACCTGTTAAAGACTATCCATAATCCGAAGGTAAATCCTGAACCGCTATCACATACGATACTCACAGATCCTCCATGAACTGGAAATCGCCATAGTATAACCTATCCAGCGATCCTATAACTCATCGTATGGATCTAGAGAAAATGAGCGGACTTAGCTAATCATACTAAGTCCTTTCCGAATTCCAAATAATCTCCCAACACTGTCCATCATACTATTCTTTCACATCCATCTCGGTACAGAACCTTGCTGATTATTTATATACCACCTTTACTAGACTTCCAAATCAACTATGTTCCGCATGTCGTTCCACCACGAAGAACGTTTTTAATACTTACTATTTTCCGAATACAATCCTATACATCTGCAACATACAGAACCTATTGCAATCTTCAGCAATACCTATCAAATATCATGACCAAGTCTCGTGGCTCTCGGAGTAATGAAAAAGGCACTACTTACGGGCAACGACATGCTACCACGACCGGTACTCATAGCCAGTCAAGATGCCATGTAGCTATCTAGCCACCTACTACATACAAATTCCAATATCACTAATTCCGAACTAGTAGAGCAAAAGTACAACTCTATTGTAGATGCTCTCTATCATCACAACAGGAATCTATCTGTTGTTCCCGAATCAATAGTAACTCTTCCTAAATTCAAATGCAACTACACAGTAGCTAGCTAAAACCTCATAAGCATATCTGTTCCTTTACAAAACAACATAACAACTACTGCTAGGTCCACGTCATATATATATATGACAACCCATCTCGTAGTTCCTCTTTTGACATAAACATGGGATACGTCTCGATCAACTAAATCAGAAACGCTCCATTCTCTGAAACATCGCATCCGCATATAAATTAACTTTCCTTTCACCCGAGAATGATCACACAACACTGGTGTAAAAGTCAACCATCGTCTGAGCCCTGAAACTATGTTCACAAGCTTCAGACCAAATAAATTCCAACACCTTCCTAATCCAACCCGGATCGTGATGTAATACCGCTAGAGCATCCTATCCATATCTATGGTAATGATCAAATCAATACCGAAAACCATCATCTACGGTGGCCGAGTGCTCAACTCCAACTGCCACCATCATAAATGATCCAATCGTGTCCAGAATACACGATTTCCTAAATCCCTGGACGACTAAGTCGTCATAAGTCAAACAAGATAATCAAACCTCGTACAATTCATACCAAGTATGAAATTGTCATCACTATACACCTGCATCCTCTTTACTCTAGGCTGATGATATATCAATCATCCCCATAACTTTGATAATTGTATGACACCCTGTCACTACAATATCAACACACCTATCATAAATCAATCCTAGAGTATACACAGGTGTCCTAAAGCTGATCTAATTAGATCCTCAATCCACCATGAAGGATATTCTTTTCCTTCTACCACTACCGCATTCCATCATCAATAATTGATGGAAAGATAGTATAACCTATCTCAGGATCACTTGGTTACCAGAATTCATAAACTTTAGTACTTAGCCTGGAGGTCTAGAGTTCGAATCCTGGGGAAGGCAAAAACCCACTTCCAGGGGTGGGAAGTCCAGGTGAGTAACGAGCCAGCGACGATGCGTTGACCAATAGAAGTCATCGAATTCCGCCAACGAGGCGATCGATTGACCGTTGACCAATAGTCACCGAATTCCGCCAACAAGGGCCCTGGTCGTTACAATAAAAGCGCCTTTTTATTTGGCCGGGCCTCGGCGACCTATTGATCGGCCCGTCGGCTCGCCGCCGTCGACTATTGGTCGACGACACATTGGCCCTATTGGCCTCGTTACTCACATGGACTTCCCACCTGGAAGTGGGTTTTGCCTTCCCGATTGACTCTAGATCTAAGTACTAAAGTTTATGAATCCTGGTAACCAAGTGATCCTTGATCACTTGGTTACCAGGATTCATAAACTTTAGTACTTAGCCTGGAGGTCTAGAGTTCGAATCCTGGGGAAGGCAAAAAACCCACTTCCAGGGGTGGGAAGTCCATGTGAGTAACGACGGGCCAATAGGGGCCAGGTCGTCGACCAATAGGGGTCGACGGGCCAACAGGGGCGACGGTCGTCGACCAATAGGGGTCGTCGAATTCCGCCAATAGGGGCCCGGTCGTTACAATATTTTATTAGTGGGAGAGAATGTTAAATACTAGAAAATTTAAAATATTAAATTAATGGCCAAATAATTAAGGAAATAATCCTGGAAATTTTTCGGGATTTTTAGGGAATTTTTCTAGATTTATACGGACTCCATTATTGAAGCGACCGGGCCCCTGTTGGCGGAATTCGGTGACCCCTATTGGTCAACGACCGTCGCCCCTGTTGGCGGAATTCGGTGACCCCTATTGGTCAACGACCGTCGCCCCTGTTGGCCCGTCGTTACTCACCTGGTCTTCCCACCCCTGGAAGTGGGTTTTTGCCTTCCCCAGGATTCGAACTCTAGACCTCCAGGATAAGTACTAAAGTTTATGAATCCTGGTAACCAAGTGATCCTTGATCACTTGGTTACCAGGATTCATAAACTTTAGTACTTATCCTGGAGGTCTAGAGTTCGAATCCTGGGGAAGGCAAAAACCCACTTCCAGGAGTGGGAAGACCAGGTGAGTAACGACGGGCCAACAGGGGCGACGGTCGTTGACCAATAGGGGTCACCGAATTCCGCCAACAGGGGCCCGGTCGTTACAATAAAAAATCTGATGGAAAAATCCAACTATCCTAATCCAAATGTAAGCAAATAAATTGGGGGTGATCGAAGGCAACTCAATCACTATCTTAAACCATTAAGTGGAGGGGGTAAACTCCGCGAGTCTATTAAACTCTATAGTGAAACTCCATTAACAATTAATCACTCAACTTAAGGCTCAAGCATTTCTCAACAATGAGTCATACAAAATAACATAGAGAAATACCGTCTCTCGAAAACATCCTGAACCCATGATCCCGTAATGGGTTATTTCCCCAAATAAATTTCTTCTACATATTCCACCAAGTAACAACTTATCATTGTCATAGTAAGAAACTAACTCCACTCTCCCTATATAAATACCAGTTAGGTACTTAACAGTACCGTCAATGTTATCACTCTAAGGCTCAAGCCGCTCAAGGATCAAAATCTCTATGGAACTTCTTAACTTAAACCTCCAAGGACTGTATCAACAATAGTATACATTCTTTATCCATTGCCCCACAGAGTAATAATCTGCCTAGTATAATCAGTGAAAATCTCTAACACTGTAGTCCTTGATTTCCACAACCAATGTGACGACTAGACCCTTGCTTTTCTGACTCGGTATCAGTCAGCTCTCAAAAAGGCAATGCATCTTTTCGTCACAGGTCCAAGACTCACAAACTGAACAAGTCATTTGTGGTCAACTCCATCCACGATTACGAATAGTGACCAATACACTAAATATTATTTCCTGTTATCCACTAAACACATAGCCAAATCTAACCTGGAGTATAAACACTACGGCAACTCATTTGGTCACCTTGGTGGCGACCCTTACTACGATGCACATGAGTCAAAACTCAATAGACCCTTCGACAACTCCATAACCAGAGATCTCACTGTCCTCTTGCGTGGTTACCCTGCACCACGTCTCGGTGCAGGTGCATGCCCACCTCGTCTCATATCTGTTAAATTATTACAGATGCTACTAGAACAGATGTTACTAGAAGTAAAAATATATAAAATTTTCATCATACCTATTTTGCCGCAGGAGAGGTTCTGTCGCTGCCAAATCCCCATATTGACCTCGTCATAAATCCTCGAATTCCGAAATATAAAAATCATCGGAAATCCATACCAATCCAAAATTTTCCAAATTACCTCGTAAAACCTGCCAATACATGGCGAACTCCGAAAAATCCAAAAACCCCTAGGAACTCGAAAACCTAGGCGCTCTGATACCAAATAAATTGTCACGCCCCGAGGGAGACCCCGCCAGACAAAAATCCGACAGCATCTCCCCTGTACGGGTGACAATCCCAATTTACATACAAGGCCTACATGGCCTCTATACATCGGTCAACACGACCGGAATCCAAACTCACACGCAGTTATATAATTTGGCCTCAGGCCATCAACCGAAATAAATGATAAACAGTCTACCATAAATCAACTTACCCCTTCTGCCATCTGGGCAGGAATACTCACCAAAATCTAATCAAACCAAAATCCAAATAAGGTACATACGGACACCAAAAATCCAAATACAAAATCAATCTCCAAACCTATACATGTCCTCTAACCAAAATATCCAAACCATAAAGCAAATATCCAAAATAAAACATCTACGACGAGTGGGGTCCTAATTTGCACTCTCTGGACTTCATCCTGAAATAGATATAAATCAACGGGGTGAGTTCAAAGAACTCTGCGGGTATAGTAGATATGCAAAATCAGGTATAACTAACAATAAAAATAACATGCCAGTACAGTCTCACATAAATAGGGTATGCAAGCAAGAAATACAAAATGATGTACTTACGAATCTCTACTACGATATAGGAGCATGTGCACGACTAGAAGTAATAGAGTCTCGACCATATATAAACATGTATCTGTATGCATGACAATCATATGCACATCAAGGCATCAATACAATAATGCGAAACACAATACAAAATGCAATCCGTGAAAATGCATGCGTACCAATGACATGGTCACCCACGACGCTCCGCCTCACGCAATGGTGAGCCAAGTGGGTAGGGCTATGACAACTGTGCACTCTGCCATCAGCTCTGGTGGCCAAGTGGGCGGGATCTTTGAGTACACCTATCCTCCCCGCCCCAAACATAGTGGGGAGCTAAGCTCTCATCTCCGGTGTCATAGACGGAGGAGGGATCCTGCCGCTACAGCCTCGTCACGCCATGAGCGGCCCTGAGTTGACGAGCGCACACACCCTCGATGTACCACTAACCCATGAGTGGCGGGGTGCGAGCCATGTAACTAGGCTGGGCTCGACAATAATGGAACCCTCGGTCCATTAGCATGCAATCATGCGAAAATGGTGCATGATACTAAAGCATGTAAATCCTACTCAAAATACATATCCGAAATGATATGTACAACCAATATGTACATATCCCTAATCCACATACTATGATCCAAGTCAAACAGGTAAATATAATCATATCCTATCACATGCATGTATCTAGTAGGCACCAAAAACATACTAGGCATATAAACATGAAAAATTATTGTAAGCTATCCTAACTAGCATATCAATTTGACTTAATCTAAACGTTAAGTCAAAATACCCGCCTGAATATATATCCGCAAGAAGAACCGAATCGTCACGACTGGGGACCTGCCTCGTGACCGAAACCTGCATATAGCATAATTATAGTCAAGTACAAAAATACAATTCACCGACAAATCGAATAATTAATCGATTTCCTTCATAACCCTATTAACCCAAACTAATTTCCAATCCTTGTCCACAAATATCCATACAATTAATTTAGCCCAATTAATTCCAAATCAATTTACCTAATTCATCACTTACAAAAATATCCTCAAGATCAAACAATATCACCCAAATCCCATATCCTCCGAATACCATAACGATCAACCGAATAACTCTGGAATCAACCCAAATCGACCGATCAAGCTCACCCACCCTAGAAATTCCACCGACAGCCAATATCCCCCAAATCAGATCCCCAACTCAAATTTCAGCGACTCAAACAATATTCACAGCCGACACATCCACCAAATCAAACAACCGGTAGGCAAGGAAGAAACTAGTTCATGTTATACCTGCGATGGAATTTCCCCCACTTTCGGTTCAGGAGCGAGGACTGCCGATGCCCTAATAGTGCTCCGACAACCTCCTGAAATCACAAATCCAAGGTGAAAAGCAGCGGGTCCGGTGGTCGCAGCGCCGACGAAGGAGTGGCGGTGACACGAGGAAGAACCTTTATTCGCGGCGCTTGTGGAGGGACGACGGCCCTCGGCGTCGAACGCGGAGGAGCCCGGCAGCGTCGCGGTGCGAGCTCGCGTCGCGTCGGCGCGGCAGTGCTCGCGGAGCGCAAACTAGGGTTCGGTATGGACGGCGTCGGTTCGAGAAAGCGTCGCCGTGGCGAAGAAGAGGGCGGGCTTCGGCGACGCGAAGAGAAGGCGGCGATTGCGCGAAAGGGGAGGGCGTCGGGCAGAAGGAACTGCCGATCGGCGAGGAAAGAAAAAGAAAGGAAAATAGCATTTTAGTTTTTTTTTTTTTCCGGTTTAGGTTAATACCCTTTAAATAGACCCCACAAAAGCCTATTTATTTTATCTCCGAAAAATATCTCGTACGGAGTCCGTTTAAATCCAGAAAAATTCCTAAAAAATCCCGAAAAATTTCCAGGATTATTTCCTTAATTATTTGGCCATTAATTTAATATTTTAAATTTTCTTGTATTTAACAATGTAACCCCCCCAAGAATGAAGTGGCCGGCCACTTTATTCCATATGGTGGGAATTCATTTGGTTAGTAACTCCATCTTCTTCTTCCTTGGATCTTCTTCCTCTCAAGCTCTCTCCCAATCCTCTTCTTGCCGTGGACATCAAGGGTGCTAGCACACTCTAAGGTGTCTTCTCCACCATTTGTCCGTGTGGATACTTGTAGAGGAGTATACACTTGACACTCTTCGAGATCCGGCAAAGCTTTTGGAAGAGCGGGATAAGCGAAGGGCGTCGCTATGAGGGTAACGCTCTCATCGTATAGATCTAAGGTAGATCTAGGTTTCCTTAAATACATATATATTTTATTTTTATATATCTTCGCACGGATCCGTGGCCAGGCTTCCGAGGTTTCCGCAACGCAAAAAGTGGTTTTTGCGGCTCAATTAGTCCAACATAACTACCCATCCACTTAGGGTTGATACACCCTAACCCATCTAGCATGAATCGATCATGCTCCTAGGAACCTAAAACCTTTTGGAGCTCCTTGGGTTAACAAGGTATTCTCTAGGAATAACTTCCCTAGATACCTTCCTAATTACCCTTTTTGTCTTTGAAGCCTTAGTCTTTTGGGTCTTTTCTAGGTCAACTCTAGAGGTAACTCCCCCTTTGACCTTCTTAGTGGCTACTTTAGTTTTTCTTGAATTTCTAGCCACTAAGCACACACCATGGCTAATCTTAGGGATAACTTCCTTATTAGCCTTGATTTTCCTAGACCTCGAAATAGTTCCATAATTGAATGGAACATTATGATAGGACTTAGGTTTGTGACCGAAACTTTTCTTGCCCTTGGACATTTCTTGTTTCCTAGGCCTTTTATTTTGATCCTTTGACCCCATAATTGAATTTGTCATAATTTTGAGGGTCTGTTTTAATTTTTCAAGCCTTGACCTCAAAGGCTCGGTTCTCTAGTTCTAATTTTTCCAATTTTGAATTTTCATTCTTTTTTCGGGAAGGACTCTTCTTAGGCATATGTCTATGATTTTTGGGATTGATTCCCAAGTTCTCTTCTATTCTTCTTATGGACTCCCTAGGTAAAATTGATCTAGAGTTATGATGTCTAGGTTTGTCCTTAGGTAAACTAACATGCTTAACACCTAGATAAAAATATTTATTTCTAATAGCATGCTTTTCATTGATAATGGCAAGTGAACTAAAGTGATTAGCATGCTTTTTGGTCCTAGAAATTGAAGGTGCATTAATTAAATTTACCTTAAGGTTAGCTTTGGAAGTCCCCCCTACATGAGATGCCCCTTCTTGCCCTTTCTTCTTCCCCCTAGGGCATTGGCTTCTATAATGTCCTCTTAGGTTGCATTTGAAGTACACAATGTGCTCCTTGCTTCTACTTGTGGGGACACCGATATATTTCACCTTTGGTACCGGTTGAGCCTTCTTCACCTTCTTGGGATACTTCTAGTATGCTTTTGACTATTAATTGAAGTAGAAGCATACTTAAATGTTACCTTGGGGCTTGCCTTAGCTCCCCCTACATGTGTAGCTCCTTCTTGGGTCTTCTTCTTCCCCCTAGGGCATTAACTCCTATAATGCTCTCTTTGGTGGCACTTGAAGCACACCACGTGCTCCTTGCTCTTAATGGTTGGGGGACCAGCATCCTTGGCCTTTTCTTGAGATTTTGGTGTCGATTGACTTTTCTTGACTTTCTTGGGGCACTTGCTCTTATAGTGCCCATATTCCCTACACTCAAAACACATAATATGATTTTTATTTTGAATTAATGTGTTTGAGTTACCTAGGCCAATGGTGGAAGTTTGTGCTTGCTCTTCCTCTTGACCGGAAGTAGAAGCTTCTTCTTGATGCTCCGGAGTGGATGGTCTCTCCTCCCCCTCAAACCTTAAAGTGGAGGCCTTCTCCAATTCTACTTCTTCCACCGATCCGGAAGTTGACTCCCTCTCAACTTCTGACTCCTCACTCTCTTGTGAGGAAGAACTTTCTTCTTCTTCGGACTCTCTCTCTCTACTTGAGCCATGGATGGTTCTTCATGGAGCTTGGCCAATTTTTCCCATAGCTCCTTGGCATCTAGAGATTCACCTATCCTAGACACAATATCGTTAGGTAATGAATTTAATATCAATTGCATTACCTTATCATTTCTCTCGAAGGCTTGAACTTGCTCTTCGATCCATCTCTTCTTCTTAAGGTATCCACCTTTTGGACCTCTTGGAAATTCAAATCCCTTTACTAGGATCATCCAATCTTCAAAGT
This sequence comes from Wurfbainia villosa, assembly GCA_025175895.1. Lineage (NCBI taxonomy): Eukaryota > Viridiplantae > Streptophyta > Magnoliopsida > Zingiberales > Zingiberaceae > Wurfbainia > Wurfbainia villosa. Next base: position 69,640,985 of record CM045991.1, on the reverse strand, counting down.
CCATCATGAAGAAATTCTCCATCCGTGCCTTCCATTGCTCGAACCCTTTTTGTCCATAGAAGGTGTATGGAATTGGGGTGTTGACATCCCATCCCACTTTTTCTTCAAATTTTATCTCCATCTTCACCCTCTAGTGTGCTCCCTTAGTTGTTAAACCTTGAAGAGCGACCTCACTCTGATACCACTTGTTGGGAACGTGATGACCGCTAAAAGGGGGTGAATAGCGATTTCGTAGACGTTGATGGAATTCAATCATGCTTGCTACAAAATGTTAGTATACACAGCAAAAATAATAAAGATACAAACAAATACACAACACAAGAACAAGTACATGAGATATAACATGGTTCGGAACCTCAAGGTTCCTACTTCACGGATTGAGCTCAAATGAGATCTAGCGATGCCAAACACCACTATAATCACAAATACTCCTTCTCGACAATAAGTCGAAGGCGGAGAAACCATGTACAAGAGTTTACAATAATAAATGAAAGTACAACAAGCAAATACAAATACAATACACAAAAGCATGTAAAAACAATTTACAAATGTGCTTTTGGATGCTTGCTTGTTTGGTTGCTTGAGCTGCACTTGGGGACCCTGAATTACACCAGCAAATTGCCCCAAATCGCTCTAGTAACCACTGCCAAAAATCCCCCCTTCCTACTCCTTTTAAACGTGCAACTTGGGCTGATTTTCGCCTAGCAGTCGACTGATCAAGACCATCATTCTCTCTCGTAGTCGTTGTCTCTAGACCCTAGCCATGTTGGATAAGTTCCAACGGAGAGACCATCAGTCAACTGATCATAACCATCAGTCGACTGACCGAGTCATTAATCGACTGTCAAACCCTAACAGTCGACTCAGAAACCTTTTGTTCCTGAAAACTTGCCCAATAGTCGACCGCCCGACACATCAATCAGATCGCTTAATCTTGTGATCGACTTCAACCAATTCCTAGAGTCGAACTCCAGTCAACTCCCTATTAGTAATATATGAGAGGTGTCCTAAGGCAATCGCCTTATGGTTGTACCATTTATTTAATAAATGAATATTCACTATTTGAGTATATATGTTTTCATGTATTTGATTTGATCTTAAACTCATTTGCTAAATGTCCGCAATACGATTCACAACATCAGAGAATTTGCGATTGGATCACAACTAATGAGTATCTCTACATATGTAATTGTGATGTATTGAAATTATCCCTAGTCGATGAATTGATGCATTTGGACACCATAGATTCCGTTGAGACTAGCATGACACTCTTTGGTTTAACCAAGCATCTATTTCTCACTGACTGGAGACATTGAGATGTCCGAAATTGATCGTGGATGCTAGTTATGGTAACTAGTTCATTGGAGTGACTAGCTGTAAGACTTCATATGGTTCTCTGGATATGTTTGACTATGTCAATGAAGTTCTTACTGCAACTTAAGTGTGATGTTCCTTTGACTTGCGGTATTCAAGTCATCTTGGTCATGAAGACTTATGCTTTGACTGTTAGTTATAGCCCTAGAACCAATCATGTGATAGTTGAATAGGGAACATGTTGTATCATATTCTATAAAGGCAAAGGATTGGTTATTATATTTACATCTTGCTTGTGCCAGCTAATTTAAATATAATAATGCCCTAGAAAAGTAGGTTCTTATCTACAGCACATCAATTGGCAGAATTGATTATGAGAGGCTGTAGAGAACACTTTCCTAAATGTTCCTAGTCGAGTATTAATATGCAAGGGCAATATTAATACATAAAGACTAGCATGTAGGTCAATTGATGACTTGATCTCACAAGTCATGGATATATGATATCAAGTTGACACATGGGTATATATTGGAGAATATATCTTGACGCCATGAGAAAGTTTCATGGATCGTTATATGAGTGTCATAAACTTTCTCATGTGACTATTGGTATGAATAGTCCTTAGACACTGAAGTCACTACGGTTCCCTACATAAGGAGTTATGTACTTTGGTATCGTCAAAGCGTCACCCGTAATAGGTGGACCATAAAGCGATTCTTGGGTATGTAACAAATTATGCGGAGGATGTGAGTGATGTAGATGGGATCTATCCCTTCCATATAGCGGGAGTGATATCGGTGGGCCCCTTGATTGAGTAGAACTACTAAAAGCATGGCCATGCTCGAATGAGTCAATATGAGATATTGAGCTCATTTGTTTGAGTTAGTTTACTCGAGGATCAAGAAACACATAGATTGATCGAGGATGACACGGTCTATGCCTCATTGATCAATCGATATCAAGGATAGAAGGACACGGTCATATATTATAGTAGTCACGGAAAGGTTAGTCGGATCTTGACTTATCTCGTAACTTGGGTAGCAATGATGTATTGCTAGATGCCGCTCATTGCTTGTGTATCTAAAAGAGTTTAGGTCCACTGCCAACGTTATGAGAGCCTATAGGGTCACACACAAAGAGCATGATAATTAGAGGAATTAAAGTATTCTAGTTTGACTAGAATAATATGGGAATAAGCTTAAGTACAAAATGGTTTTTGGACTTTAAGCTTAATGAGAATTTTTAGCTAATTGATTTAATGAGATTAATTCAATATGTTACCTTATTGAATTAATAAGATTAATTCAATATGATAACATAAGCTTAATTGAATTAATAAGATTAATTCAATATGATAACATAAGCTTAATTGAATTAATAAGATTAAATTCAACATGCAAGAATGCCACATAAGCATGCCACCTAAGCATCCACCTAAGCATCCACCTAAGCTAGTTAAGGTGGAAGGGGACAAAATGGTTTTTGTCTCCTTAAGTGGCCGGCCAAAACAAAAGGGGTCTCAATGCAATGGATTGCATTAAATTGTAGGAGGTGAAAGGGTTTTGCCAACCCTATAAAAGGCCCCATGGAGTGGCCGGCCAAAGCATCATTTGGATAGCAATTGTTGTTGTGGTGGAGTGTGGTTGTTGGGAGCTTAAGGCTTGGAGAGAGCTTGAGAGCTTATTGTTGTGTGGTGTTTGTGAGTGTAGGATAGCAAGAAGAGGAGTCTTCTTCTTCCTTTCTCCTTTGCCCTCTCTTCCTCTCCTTTAGGGACTTCTCTAGCAAGAAGTAAAGGAGAGCTCTTCTAGTTTTCCTTTTGTGAGACAAGAGCGTGCTCGTGTGGATACGTATAGAGGCACGGACACTTGAACGTGCTAAAGATCCAACAAACCAAAAGGAAAAGCGGGATTGCAAAGGGCACGCAACAAAGGTAGAACTCTCCTATAAGATAGGCTTGGTTTAGAGAAATTTATTTTATACGAGTTTGCTTTCGCATGGATCACTTGGAAGGGATCCTATTTTCCGTTGCGCATATGCCATTAGGCATACGAGATTTCCCTACAGTGGTATCAGAGCCACTTGCGAAAGATCGTATAAAAATAGGTTTTCTCTATTTTATATGTGATATAGAAATAGGATAAATTTTATTATGAGTTGATAATTGCATTAGCAAATTTTCAAACATAATAAAATATCCAATGTCTTTTAAAAGTTAAAATGACATGGTGCATGGTTATGGCCTAGTCCCAAAAAGTTTGTGATTGTGTGTTGTAATTCTTAATACGGCCTGCGTGTCGTGCCTTTCTCCTAATATTCTTGTTGTAAAATTAGTTTTAGACTCGAATGTAACTCGAGTATTTCTCCTTTTGTAATGTACAAAACAAAGATGGAGGGTCCATTGGAGGATGAGGTTACAAGGAGGAGGTCAACACACAAGACAACCAAAAGGAAGCACTTAGGAGAAGATGCTATCCCTAGGTTGACCAATCAATCTTTTCATTGGCTTGAGAAGATTGTAGAATAAGGGCCATAACCATGACACGTTAGTTTAATATGTATGTGATGCATGTTAGTTTAAGCTTGTATGTGATGCATGATTAGTTTAGCTTATATGTGATGTATGCTAACATGTATATGATACATGTTTATTTCTTAATAAGTCTAAACGATATGCCTACCAAAGTTGGTACTCACTACTTCCTCGATCATTTGTTATTGGGTTTGCCAAAGCAAAGCAATGCATTTTATCTTGGAGGGGTGCGAGTGGACAATCGTGATGTCACTTCTCAGTCTTGGTTAAGACTTAATTAAGTGTTTCTTAATTGGTTAAGAAAGTAGAGGCATATATTAGCTTTGAACATAAGTGTTAACATTAGTTTTGTGTGATTTCCGAACATCAGCTTTGTCTTAGAAGTGGTCGTTGCTCCGATATCCAAGAAGGCCCCTGTGCCTCGCCACAGCCTGGAAGCTGGTTTAGGAATAAACACTAAACTAATCTAAAACTTAACCAAAGCTATTAAAGAGTTACATCAGATGTAATTGGCAAAAGATTGCCTACCTAATTATACTACGTCTTGGGCGATTAGCCAAAGCTAACTCAAGACGAATTATGATGTGGATCTTTATCCCATATAAATTTATAGCTAAATAGTAGCTATGAGAATTTAGTGGGAGCCTCATTTAATTAAAGGCCTAATTAAATGATTTAGGTATGATACTTAACTTTGCATTTTAATGTTGTAGATCACCATGTCATCCAACACGACACACCCCCTCAACTTGCGATCTGTCCTTGAGAAGGACAAGCTCAATGGAGCAAACTTTCTTGACTGGTATAGGAACTTGAGGATTATCCTCAAGCAAGAACGCAAACTATATGTCCTAGAGCCTACCTGAAATACGCCCTATGCGCCACTCGTCTTTGAAAAGGATGCTTATAAGAAGCATCAAGATGACGCATTAGATGTGTCATGCCTTATGCTTGCCACCATGAACTCTGAGCTTCAGAAGCAACATGAGAACATGGATGCCTACGATATGGTTGAGCATTTGAAACAACTATATCAAGGACAAGCTAGGCACGAGCGTTTTGAAGTATCTAAGGCTCTTTTTGCATGCAAGATGCAAGAAGGAACACCTGTAGGAACTCACGTACTCAAAATGATTGGGTACGTTGAGAACCTTGAAAGACTAGGTTTTCCACTGAGCCAAGAATTGGCAACCGATGTTATCCTGCAATCGTTGTCGTAAGAATACTATCAATTCGTCATGAATTATAACATGAATGAAATTGATAAACCTTTGCCTGAGATTCTCAGCATGTTAAGAACTGCTGAACCAAATCTCAAGAAGAAAGTTAGTAATGTACTGATGGTCAACAAGGGCAAAGGTAAGCGCAAAGGCAAGGGTAAGACCCAAGCCAAAGGCAAGGCCAATTCATCCACTTCAAAGGGTAAAGGTAAAGTACCTAAGGAAGGGGTGCTTCCATTCTTGGTGAGATCGGAAGCTAAGTCTACCTTGAGGAAGTAAAGAACAAGAGAAGTGGGACTTACGCCTCGGTATACACGTTATAGAAGTTAATCTATCTATTTCTTCTACATGGGTATTAGATCTAGGATGTGCATCTCACATTTGTACTAATGTGCGAGGGTGAAATAGTAGAATAATGGCAAAGGGTGAAGTGGACCTCAGTAGGCAATGGCGCAAAAGTTCTTCTGTAGGTGTAGGAACATATTCTTTGTCTTTGCCCAGGCTTATCTTAGAACTAGAGGAGTGCTTCTATGTACGCATTAACAAAGAACATAATTTCTGTATCTTGTTTAGACAAGAAAAACTTTTCTTTTATAATAAAGGACAAATGTTGTTCCATTTATTTAAATGAAATGTTCTATTGTAATGCACCACTTATGAATGGTCTCTATGTTCTAGATTTAGATAACCCAATTTATAACGTAAATACCAAACGGTTCAAATCGAATGATTTGAACCAGACATATCTCTGGCACTGTCGCCTAGGTCACATAAATGAAAACGATATCCCAACTCCATAAAGATGGATTATTGGACTCATTTGATTTTGAATCATATGAGGTATGCGAGTCTTGTCTTTAGGAAAGATGACTAAAACTCCATTTAGTGGACATGGCGAGAGGCGACGGATTTATTAGGACTCATACATCTTGATGTATGTGGCCCTTTCAATGTCGAAGCGAGGAGGCTATAAGTACTTTATTACTTTCGATGATATGAGTAGATTTGGCTACTTTTTTGATGAGACATAAGTCGAATCCTTTGAAAAGTTCAAAGAATTCAAGAATGAAGTACAAAACCAACTTGGTAAGCGTATTAAGCTACTTGATCGGATCGGTGGTGAATACCTTAGTCAAGAGTTTCGTGATCACTGGTGAGTGTGGGATAATATCCCAACTCACTCCCCGGAACACCACAATGGAATGGTGTATCCGAGAGGAGAAATCGTACTCTATTAGATATGGTACGATCAATGATGAGCCAGGATGATCTACCTACTTCCTTTTGGGGTTTAGCTCTAGAGGCGGTAGCTTTCACACTTAATCGCGTTCCATCAAAAGCCGTAGAAAAGACACCATATACGATATGGACCGAAGAGTCCCAAAATGTCTTTTATAAAGATTTAGGGTTGTGAAGCTTACGTTAGGCGTCAAGTCTCGGATAAACTAGGACCCAAATCGGATAAGTGTTATTTTGTAGGATATCCCAAGGAAACTAAGGGATATTACTTTTACAATCCCACACTTGGCAAGGTGTTTGTTGCGAAATCTTTGTCTTTCTAGAAAGAGAATTTATTTCTAGAAATACTAGTGGGAGTAAAATTCATCTTGAAGAAGTTCAAGATGATGATAACACTAAGGCTTTGATGGAAAATGAACAGGCACCACAAAGTGTTGTGGATGAGGAATTTGTTGCCCAAAGAGTTGTGGAGCAAACACACATTCAAGTAGACCAACCTCTTCGTAGATCTAATAGGATCCGTCGTCAACCCGAGAGATATTCTTTTCTCTTGGTGACAACGGTGAAGTATTGCTTGTCGATCTTGACGAGCCTACATCCTATCAAGAAGCTATGATGAGCCCAGATTCCGAGAAATGGCTAGAGGCCATGAGATCCGAAATGGAATCCATGTACACTAACCAAGTATGGACTTTGGTTGATCCACGAAGGTAAAACCCATTGGGTGTAAGTGGGTCTTTAAAGTAAAGCCGACATGGATGGTAATAAGCATACCTATAAAGGTAGATTGGTGGCTAAAGGATTCAAACAAATTCATGGTATTGACTATGAAGAAACCTTTTCACCGATTGCGATGCTTAAATCCATTCGGATCATACTTGCTATTACCTACCATGATTATGAGATCTGGCGGATGGATGTCAAACCGCTTCGAATGGAAAGCTACTCGAGGATGTGTACATGACACAACCGAGGGTTTTGAAGATCCAAAGCATCTGGAAAGGTATGCAAAGCAAAGGTCCATTTATGGACTAAAGCAAGCCTCTCGAAGCTGGAATCTTCGATTCGATGATGCAATCAAAGAGTTTGGTTTCATCAAGAATGAAGATGAGCCTTGTGTCTACAAGAGAAATAGTGGGAGCACAGTTGTATTTCTTATCTTGTATGTAGATGACATACTTCTCATCGGAAATGATATTCCCTCACTCCAGTCTGTGAAGATGTGGTTAGGGAATTATTTCTCGATGAAGGACTTAGGTGAAGCTGCCTATATTCTAGGCATCAAGATCTATAGAGATAGATCTAGAAGATTACTTGGCCTAAGTCAGAGTACATACATTGATAAAGTGCTAGATCGTTTTGCTATGCAAAATTCTAAGAAAGGGTTTACGCCTTTATCACATGGTGTGAGTCTTTCGAAGACTCAATGTCCCTCTTCTAAGGAGAGAGATCGCATGGATAAGATCCCTTATGCATCTATAGGGTCTATCATATGCGCCATGCTTTTGTACTCGTCTCGACGTCTCGTATGCTTTGAGCATGACGAGTAGATACGATCGGATCCGGTGAAAGTCATCTTTGGATAGCGATCAAAAATATTCTTAAGTACGTACGAAGAACGAAAGAATATTTCCTGATATTTGGAGGCAATGAGGAGCTAACTGTAAAGGGTTACAGTGATGCAAGCTTCCAAACAGACAAGGATGACTATAGATCGCAATCGAGTGCGTGTTTTGCACTGAATGGTGGAGTGTGTGGTGGAAGAGTTGAGCGAGGACACGATTCTTGATTCTACAACGAGTATATTGCGCATCGATGCACAAAGGAAATTTGGCTCAGTTCATCAGTGAACTTGGGGTAGTTCCTAGCATTGCAGATCCAATAGACTTCTATTGTGACAACAATGGGGCTATTGCACAGGCTAAGGAACCTCGATCACATCAGCGGACCAAACACATACTGCGGCGCCTCCATCTCATTCGAGAGATCATCGATAGAGGAGATGTGAGGATATGCAGAAATCTGTAAGCTAACATCGCAGATCCATTGACCAAGGCTTTGGCACAGAGGAAGCATGATGGTCACACTAGGTCACTAGGTATTAGATATCATAGTGATTGGTACTAGTGCTAGTGGGAGATTGTTAGTTATAGCCCTAGAACCAATCATGTGATGGTTGAATAGGGAACATGTTGTATCATATTCTATAAAGGCAAAGGATTGGTTATTATATTTACATCTTGCTTGTGCCAGCTAATTTAAATATAATAATGCCCTAGAAAAGTAGGTTCTTATCTCTGACACATCAATTGGCGAATTGATTATGAGAGGTCAGAGAGAACACTTTCCTAAATGTTCTAGTCAAGTATTAATATGCAAGGGCAATATTAATACATAAAGACTAGCATGTAGGTCAATTGATGACTTGATCTCACAAGTCATGGATATATGATATCAAGTTGACACATGGGTATATATTAGAGAATATATACTGAACTGACCCGCCATGAGAAAGTTTCATGGATCGTAATATGAGTGTCATAAACTTTCTCATGTGACTATTGGTATGAATAGTCCTTAGACCTGAAGTCACTATGGTTCCCTACATAAGGAGTTATGTACTTTGGTATTGTCAAACATCACCCGTAATGTGGTGGACCATAAAGCGATTCTTTGGATATGTAACAAATTATGCGGAGGGATGTGAGTGATGTAGATGGGATCTATCCCTTCCATATGACGGGAGTGATATCGGTGGGCCCCTTGATTGAGTAGAACTACTAAAACGCATGGCCATGCTCGAATGAGTCAATATGAGATATTGAGCTCATTTGTTTGAGTTAGTTTACTCAGGGATCAAGAAACACATAGATTGATCGAGGATGACACGGTCTATGCCTCATTGATCAATCTGATATCAAGGATAGAAGGACACGGTCATATATTATAGTAGTCACGGAAAGGTTAGTCGGATCTTGACTTATCTCGTAACTTGGGTAGCAATGATGTATTGCTAGATGCCGCTCATTGCTTGTGTATCTAAAAGATTTTAGATCCACTGCCAACGTTATGAGAGCCTATAGGGTCACACACAAAGAGCATGATAATTAGAGGAATTAGAGTATTCTAGTTTGACTAGAATAATATGGGAATAAGCTTAAGTACAAAATGGTTTTTGGACTTTAAGCTTAATGAGAATTTTTAGCTAATTGATTTAATGAGATTAATTCAATATGTTACCTTATTGAATTAATAAGATTAATTCAATATGATAACATAAGCTTAATTGAATTAATAAGATTAATTCAATATGATAACATAAGCTTAATTGAATTAATAAGATTAAATTCAACATGCAAGAATGCCACATAAGCATGCCACCTAAGCATCCACCTAAGCATCCACCTAAGCTAGTTAAGGTGGAAGGGGACAAAATGGTTTTTGTCTCCTTAAGTGGCCGGCCAAAACAAAAGGGGTCTCAATGCAATGGATTGCATTAAATTGTAGGAGGTGAAAGGGTTTTGCCAACCCTATAAAAGGCCCCATGGAGTGGCCGGCCAAAGCATCATTTGGATAGCAATTGTTGTTGTGGTGGAGTGTGGTTGTTGGGAGCTTAAGGCTTGGAGAGAGCTTGAGAGCTTATTGTTGTGTGGTGTTTGTGAGTGTAGGATAGCAAGAAGAGGAGTCTTCTTCTTCCTTTCTCCTTTTCCCTCTCTTCCTCTCCTTTAGGGACTTCTCTAGCAAGAAGTAAAGGAGAGCTCTTCTAGTTTTCCTTTTGTGAGACAAGAGCGTGCTCGTGTGGATACGTATAGAGGCACGGACACTTGAACGTGCTAAAGATCCAACAAACCGAAAGGAAAAGCGGGATTGCAAAGGGCACGCAACAAAGGTAGAACTCTCCTATAAGATAGGCTTGGTTTAGAGAAATTTATTTTATACAAGTTTGCTTTCGCATGGATCACTTGGAAGGGATCCTATTTTCCGTTGCGCATATGCCATTAGGCATACGAGATTTCCCTACATTTACATCTTAAGCAAGCATTTCCGAGGAGATGTGGACCTGGAATGATTGGTATAAGTCAAAGTGGCCGAAGGTATTTGAATAGCCTACAGAGGATTCATCGCTCCTTGCGAAGAGATGTATACCCTATGGTCTCTCATCGGATTGTTACTAAAGTCTTTGGCCAAAGATTATATGTTTAGAGTGTGGTACTCTTGGATACATGTGCAGTAACTAGAATTCAGAGGATGAGGAAGTAATACTTAGGTTAGGTGTGACATAGTCATCCTAGTGGGGACTGACACAATAGACCATGTCCTGAATCAAGTGGGTATAAGATGAGTGAAAGGAATGGGGCACGATTCATTGTAGTAGTTGAAGGGTTTTAGAAATGGTTCTGGGATCAACCGTTGATTTTTTGGTTAATTAGAGATCATGATGTACTACTAGGTGTCACTCATGATCATTCTATAATTAATGGTTAATTATAGATGGACAACATAAACCGAGAACCTATTTGGTCACACGCATAACAAGTGCCGAAGGATTTAAAATGAGCTTGAGAATGAGATTCTCAGATCGAGAAAGACTTGGTTTTGTTGGACCAAACATAGAGCGAGCATGAAATGGTTTAAGTCGCATCGGAAGCATGGATGGGTCGTGTCTTTTAAAGACATGATGGATGAACCAAATTGGTTTGGTTCTAATCCAATGGTGGAAAATAAACCAAAGGGGTTTGGTTTGTTTTAAACGAATAAACCAAAGTTGGTTCGGTTCATTTTAACTTAAAATAGACCAACACAGTTTGGTTTATTTTAACTTAAGTTATTGGAGCGGGTTAACGAATTTTGGTTATGAACCAATAACCATTAGGAGAATGTGTTCTCTATAAAAACACGGCCTAAGGGTTTTTTCATGGACGACTAAAGAAGTTCAAACCTTAGCCGCCCACCTCCTCTCCTCTTCCTCTCCTTGCCGCCCAAGGAGTTGTCGCCCAACATTGGACGCCGCCCATTGGAGCTGCTACTCCTCCTCCTTGCCGCCGGCCACCCAGCATCCACCGACAACTCCTCCGGCCATCCTCTCTTGGCCGCTGGCGACCAAGGAGCAGCTAGCCATTGATTGGCCGACCATCTCTTCCACCGCAAACAAGTTGTCCAGTTTCTGGATAGCTTGTTGTTCTCTTCATGGAGAGGTCATTTGGTCGGCATTTTGTGCTCCGATAGTGACTTACTTGCTGGGGATTGGATCTCCAGCAATCCTCATAGGTGGAGAACCAAGGTTTCGTCAATTGGTTGATAAAAATTGCTTCCGAGAAGCGAGTTCGTGGAGCTCATTTATAGATCCAAATTTTGATTCAGATTGTGATCATCTCTTGGATCACAACGTCTTCGACACGAGGCTAGTAACTCTTGCGAAGACGGGGTTCGTGGCTTTGCGAAGATATCCTGAAGATACTCAGCGTGGATATGGATAGAGGCGATTATAGCGAGGGTCGCTACGGTTGATGTCATTCCCGCTACACGTGATACGTCAGGTATAACTAGAATAAGTTTCCTTTTATTGCAAAATTTGAAATGTCAATTATGTCTACACATGTTGTATCCTTGCATGCGTGTGGTGTGTGTGTTGTAATAAATAGTTTATTGCTTCTTTTTGCTTCCGTTGTGTGCATGTTTACGAAACATGTTCGAACACACACCCATATCGGTGCCGGGGAAACCCAACAGTGGTAACAGAGCCCCATTGTGTTTTGACATAATCGTAAAATTATTTTGCGATAGTCATAATTGTATTTATGGAAATATTCTACTTTTAGAAAGTTTAGAAGTATTTATGGAAATTTTAATTTGTAAAGAAATTCAAATTGGAAGTTTCCTAATATTATTAGGAAATTACAATTTAGGAAATTTGTTTCCTAAATTAGATTTCACTTTTTTTAATTAACACTTTCCATAAATAAAATATGTGATTAGATTTGGAAATTTGTTTCCTAATTTAATAATGATTTGATTTGAGAAATCAAATCTAAAATATATTTTATTTCCAAAATAGTTATGACAAATAAGAAAAACTATTTATACATGCCATAATTGTATGTCATGTAATTGCATTAGATGCATATCATTATGTCATGCGTGTCATGACATGTAGATGTATGTTATGTGTGTCATGTCATGTAGATAATAGTTATTTGCATGCAAAGAGGATGAGACATTAAAACCCTTACATAATATTAAAGTCTACACCTTCCATTAATATAGTTAGAATAGGAGTTCTGTTTCTTGTTTGGGTTGTTGGACTCACTCCAAGCCTAACTAATTGGTTGAATGCGCTCTAACCATATTAAAACTATTTCGCGATTATTGGGTCGGCTCTAACTTGAAGCATCGATTTGTTGGACTCACTCCAAGGTCAATGTAAAGAGAGGTGAAGTTGGGTGTTATGCATATGATGCATACTTGTTAATGTGTTAACAACCCAATTAGTTGATAACACATTGTAATAGTTACATATACGTGATATGTAATCGGTATATTTGATACCTACCATCATAGCTAAGAATGGCTTGTTGGACTCACTCCAAGGTTGTTCTTATCTATGTTAGATATCAACTCATTCGGAGATGGACCTACGATCTCCCGAATTAATTTTGAAGGTTTTTTATTTGAAAAAATGAATGGGATTTTGTAAATGTATGTGGATGCATTTTAAATCATCTTTCTCATATATGTTGGATTTGTATTTCTAGATTAATTGATTGATCATAATGTCTTTGAATTTGCATTCCATTTTGGATTCAAATAAATTGACTGGGCCAAACTTCTTGGACTGGCTTAGAAACTTGAGAATTATTCTCAAGGTTGAAAAGCTTGCGAATGTGCTCGAAGCGCCTCTTCCCGCCCGTCCTAGTGATGATGCAAGTTCGGACCAATTGTTGGCCTATCAGAAACATGTGAGTAATTTTGAACTAATGAGTTGCATCATACTAGCTGTGATGGTACCCGAGCTACAGAAGCAGCATGAGTATATGGATGCTCATACTGTAGTCTTTCATCTCTATGAGTTGTTTGATAAGCAAGTGAGATCCGAAAGGTTCGAAATCTCCAAGCTCTTCTTCACCTCTGAGATGCAAGAAGGTTCATCTGTGGTACTGCTCAACATGCTGAAGACTGTGAAGCATGAGCAGGGGACGGTGTTGTTAGTTGATTCCTCAAAGAAAGGTTCTAGGAGGAAATCAAAGAAACAACACAAGGGGAAGAAGAAGGCAGAACCAACTCAAAAGGGCACTTGCCATCATTGTGGTAAGGAGGGTCATTGGCGAAGAAACTGCAAGATTTGTCTTGAGTCTGTGAAGAAGAATAAGGCATCTGATGCCCCATTTTCTTTAGATATCTTCGTTATTAATTGTCGTTCTATTTCCTCATACACTTGGGTATTGGATACTGGGTGTGGCTCATATATATGCAATGACATATATGAGCTAAGGAATAGAAGAAGACTCATCAAGGGAGAGTCAAATTTATGTGTTGGGAATGGAGCAAAGATTGTTGCACTCGCCATCGGAACGTATTTGTTGAAAATCCCTACAAATCTTGTCTTAGAACTGGACAATTGCTTTTATGTTCCTTCGTTGATAAAAAACATCATTTCTATTTCTTGTTTGAATAGAAATGGGTATCATTTAACTTTTAGTAACAATTGTTGTTACATAACTTTGAATGGTGTTCTTTATGGGACTGGAACTTTAAGCAATGGTATTTATACATTGGACGTATCCAATGATATTTTCAGTATCGAAGCGAGCAACAAGCGTGGTCGAAAAGATAATCAATTAGACTCCTACATGTGGCATTGTCGTCTTGGCCATGTGAGCAAGAAATGTCCGAATTACACCGATGTGGAATTCTGGAATCGTTTGAATTAGATTCATACGATACATGCGAATCATGCTAAAAGGGCAACAAGTTTCCTTTTATTGGAAAAGGTGAACCGGCGGGTGAGTTGCTTGGTCTAATACATACTGATGTATGCGGACCTATGTCAACTCAAGCTCTAGGAGGTTATAGCTACTTCATTACCTTCACCGATGATCACTCCCGGTTTGGGTATGTGTTCTTGATGAAACACAAGTTTGAAGCCTTTGAAAGGTTCAAAGAATTCAGAAATGAAGTAGAGAAACAACTTGGCAAGAGTATTAAAATACTTCGATCAGATCGAGGTGGTGAATACTTGAGTCAAGAGTTTCTAGATTATTTGAGGGACAATGTTATATTGTCTCAATGGACTCCGTCGTATACACCAAAGCTTAATGGTGTATCTGAGAGGCAAAATCGGACCTTGTTGGACATGGTCAGGTCAATGATGAATCACGCGAATCTTCCCAAGTCCTTTTGATGCTATGCACTTCAAACAGCTATTTACTTATTAAAAAGAGTCTCGACCAAGGTAGTCTCTACTACTCTATATGAGATATGGGCTAGTTGTTGGTGATCGTTTGGAAGCTAAAGGGGGGGGGGGTGAATAGCGCTTTTCGTTTCTACAAGAGTGATTAGCGGAAGAAAATACAAATAATATATGTAAAAACAAAAAACAATGCTAACAAAGCCTTTACGTGGTTCGGAGATAACGCTCCTACTCCACGGTGATCCTTAAGGTGGATCAACCCAAGCAATTCCACTAAGAAGCTTTCCTTTACAACACAACTCCTCTTCTTTACAAAGAATGAAACTTAAGCTTAGAGAGAAGAGGAGGGGATTTAAGATCACTTAGAAAGCTAGAAAACTCGTGGAGGTTTTTGGAGAAGAATTAGAGAATAAGCATTAACCCCAACAACCTCCATCAACCCTCTTTTTATAGAGAGAAGGCTGATTTTCCCGTTGGAGCACCATCAATCGACTGATGTACAGCATCATTCGACTGCTGGCACGGTTAACGGCTTCTGAATAGCCGGATTCAAGGGATTCAGAGTCATTTCGTCCAACGACACTTTCATCAGTCGACTGATCCCTCCATCAGTCGAGTGATCACAAGCCGTAGTCGAGTGGGACTCCATTCCGGCTCGCTGTTTTGCACCGATCGCCACCGTTGGCAATCGATCGATAGTATCATCGATCGACTCCCATTGCCAAGGCGATCGATAGTCGTGGTTTCAACCCGCTCGCGAAAGACTTGACCGGTCCGATCGATACATCATATCAGTCGACTGATACACATCAAGTATGAGTATTTCATACTTGATTTCACCCCCTAGACCTAGACTCAACCTTCTAACTCTTTCTTAAGCCTTGCGCTTCCAGGATTTCTCCGAGTCCGCGACTTGTTCATCCTTTGCGCTTTGCTTCCAAGAGATTCCTTCGATTTTGTCATGTCTTGGGTTTTCCTTTGCCAAAGCGTGCTTGGACTTTACGCCGCCAAGTCTACATGCTTGGACTTACGCTGCCAAGACTTGCCTTTGGACTTCCTTTGCCAAAGTTCGTTTGGACTTAATGCCACCAAGACAACATGCTTGGTCTTATGCCGCCAAACCTTTACCTTGGACTTCTCTTGCCAAGATCATACTTGGACTTCCCTGTCACTTGAACACGTTCACAATTAGATCACAATTTGTTGCCTAACTTAGATGATTATCCAAACATCAAAACATATAAATGCTTGGGGCATTGTTGCACCAACAATCTCTCCCTTTTTGATGTTTGGCAATCATTTAAGTTAGGTCTTTTAAAGATACACATAGTCATATGATCATATATCCAGTCCTAACTTAAACATTTCTTCTCCCCCTTTGACATACATCAAAAAGAGAAGAAACCATATATGCCATAGAAGAATTGAAAACATTGAAATCTTGAACTAAGGTATAGAATTGAAAATTAGCTCCCCCTTAATCCAAGATATAGTTCATGATGAGTACCAAAACATGTGGAGCAAAAGTCTATTAAACAATTTGAAGATTTAAATCCTAACTTTGCACCAACAATGGAAATTTAGGATGAAAAAGATAAAATATGTGAAACTCCCCCTAAAACACTACATTAAACAGTTACACAAGTTGCTTATACCCAATATTATCATGCTAGAGTTTTAGGACATCATAGATACACTAAATATCAGAAAATGGAGCTATTTTTCCAAAAACACAGTGTATCAGTCGACTGGTTTATGAACCAGTCGACTGCTACGCCTAAAATCCGGAATTCAGCCTTTTTAGTCCAAATTCAGAAATGCGATAGAAATTCCAGAAATCTCGAAAAATCACGAAATTTTGCATACACATTTCTGAAATCATAATTTATCAAGGAAAAATGTTTTGAAAAATATATGTTTTCCAGATTTCGAGATTGGTACAAACTTGGAAACTAACAAAAGTTCTATATGCACATCAATTGTGTATAAGCCTTCCCAATGATTGATCCAATGAAGGATTAATGTCTTTAGATAACACTTTGGTCCATAGTAATGCATTATAACAAGCATGATGAACCAAGTGCATCTTCCTAACATCTCACATGTTGTCTAAGTTGCTCAATACAAAAATCATGGTTTCTTAGGTATTTTGTGAGATGCTCAAAGGTATATAAATCCTAGTATTTCTATAGGATCATGCAAACCTATACCTTCACTCAACCAAGCACATTCCAAGTTCTCTCCTAAGTGATGAAAATTCTACCTCAGGTAAATATGTCGGCTAGGTTGGACTTGGATTCAATGTAATTAAGCTCAATATCCCCCTTTGCCACATGATCTCTAATGAAGTGATGTTTCACTTCAATGTGCTTGGTCCTAGAGTGATGCACCGGATTTTTTGTCAAGTTAATGGTGCTCACATTATCACAAAATACTTTCATGTTGGAGTAAGATAGCTCATAATCTTCTAAGGCATGTTTCATCCATAGTAGTTGAGCTACACAACCACCCATAGCCACATATTCGGCCTCGGTGGTGGATAAAGCAACACAAGGTTGCTTCCTACTACTCCAACTAACTAGGGAGGACCCAAGGAATTGGCATCCACCACTAGTACTCTTCTGATCCAATTTGCAACCGGCATAATCGGAATCGGTGTACCCAATCAAATCAAAAGACATAGACCTACATTTAGTATGCCTTTAACATATCTTAGAATTCTCTTAACGGCAACTAAATGAGATTCTTTAGCACATGATTGATACCTAGCACACATACCAACCGCAAATAATATGTCGGGTCTACTAGCGGTTAAGTACAAAAGGCTACCAATCATGCTCCTATATAGTGTAAGATCTATTTGTTTTCCCTCACTATCACTATCTATTTTAGTATTGGTTGCCATTGGAGTTGAAACCACCTTAGCATTTTCCAAACCAAATTTCTTAATCATTTCCTTAGCATATTTGGTTTGATAAATATAAATACCTTCACTAGTTTGTTTGACTTGCAATCCTAGGAAGAAATTTAATTCCCCAACTAGACTCATTTCAAACTCTTTTTCCATATTTTGAATAAAGTCTTGAAGGAGTTCATCATTTGTTGACCCAAAGATAATGTCATCAACATATACTTGGGCTACAAAGATGTCCTTAGATGTTGACTTTATAAAGAGAGTTTGATCTATACTACCCCTTTTAAAATCCTTAGAAATTAAGAAAGATGATAATCTTTCATACCAAGCTCGGGGAGCTTGTTTCAAACCATACAAAGCTTTCCTAAGCTTGTATACATGGTTTGGATAGTCCATATTTTCAAAACCTGGAGGTTGTTCTACATATACCTCCTCCTTAATAAACCCATTTAGGAATGCCGATTTGACATCCATTTGATAGAGTTTGAAACCCATATAGGAGGCATATGCTAAAAGTATTCTAATGGACTCTAACCTAGCAACCGGGGCATATGTTTCATCATAATCAAGTCCTTCAACTGGATTAAAGCCCCTTGCAACTAATCTTGCTTTATTTCTAGTGATATTTCCTTGATCATCTAGTTTGTTCCTAAAAACCCATCTTGTAGTAACAATGGTGTTTTCACTTCGTCTAGGAACTAACTCCCATACTTGACTCCTTTCAAATTGAGCCAATTCATCTTGCATTGCTAAGATTCAATCCAGATCAAGTAATGCATCTTTAATTGTTTTGGGCTCAATTTGAGAAATGAGAGTTATATGACTAGTGGGATCCCTATGGAATGACCTAGTCCTAACTCCTTGAGATAATTCACCTACAATTTGATCTAAGGGGTGACTTTGATGAACTCTTATGGTTCTAGGAGGTGTATTAAGTTGATTTTGAACATGATCAACCTCAATCCTATGCTCATCATCGGAATCATCATCAATAGGGGATTTCCTAGGGTATGTATTGGAAGTTTCATCAAATTGAACATTTGAAGATTCTTCAAACTTTTGAGTCCTTTTATTGTAAACTCTATATCTTACACTAGTGGATGAGTATCCAACTAGGATTCCCTCATCCGCTTTGGACTCAAACTTACCTAGGTTGTCTTTGGTATTTAAAATATAGACTTTACATCCAAAGACCTTAAAATAATGAATTGTTGGAATTGTACCATTCCACAATTCAAATGGAGTTTTTCCTAAAAACCTATGAATCAATACCCTATTTTGGATATAGCAAGCGGTATTAACCGCTTCCACCCACAAATAGCTAGGTAAGGAGTATGCATTTAGCATTGTCCTAGCCACTTCTTGTAGGGCACGATTTTTTCTTTCCACAACCCCATTTTGTTGAGGTGTTCTAGGACAAGAAAACTCATGCTTGTACCCTTGTTCTAAGCAAAAATTTGAAAAATTAGAATTCTCAAATTCTCCACCATGATCACTACGGATCCGATTGATTTTGAGTTTTCTTTCATTTTCTACTCTTTTGCTAAATCCTATGATTATTCCTAAGGTTTCATCTTTATTTTTCAAGAAAAATACCCAAGTAAACCTAGAGAAATCATCTACTATTACCAAGCAATATTTACTACCAATTATAGAGGGGGTACTATGGCAATCAAATAAATCCATATGTAATAATTCTAACGGTAAAGCGGTACTAAGTAAATTTTTACCTTTGTGTGATGTTTTTGATTGTTTTCCTTCTTGGCATGCATCACACATCTTGTCCTTGAGAAATTTGACTTTGGGCAACCCTTTGACTAACTTCATTTTTGCTATTTTGGCTATGTTTTTCATGTTTATGTGTCCTAGCCTCCTATGCCAAAGTCAACTTTCTTCCTCTTTTGCAATAAGACACTTAGTGGAAGCATTAGTAGCATAGGATAAATCAACATAATATATATTTGACTTCCTAAAACTTACTAACATGCAATCATTTATAGTTTTGTGTATTATAAAACATTTTGATGAATCAAATTTAACATCAAAGTTTGCATCACATAATTGGCTTACACTAAGTAAGTTAAATTTCATATTTTTAACTAAAAGCACTTTATGAATGGCAAGATTGGGGGATACCTCAATTGTGCCCTTTCCTAGAATCTTAAGTTTGCCGCTATTACCAAATGAAACTTTTCCTTTGCTAGTGTGGTTGATAGTGGAGAATTTTCTCTAATCCCCGGTCATATGCTTTGAGCATCCACTATCAACTATCCACAAGCTTGGTTCTTCTACCTATATCACATGAAAAACACAATCCTTAGGTACCCAAATCTTAGGACCACTAGCATCAATTATAAATTTCTTAAGTACCCATGCCTTTCTCCCCTTGCTTTTAATTATTGATTTTCTACTAACAAGAGATGTAAATGTTACCACTTTTTCCTTAGGCCTATATCCTAATCCGGCCTTGTTGTAGATAGCCCTTTGATCTTTAATAATCATGTCTAGGTATTTTGAACCATTGGTGAATTTTTCTAAGCATGCTCTTAATTTACCTATTTCTTTTCTTAACTCATCATTTTCATCCCTAAGGGTACATTCATCGTTATCACTAGATGGTTTACCACATGATGAATCTACACTCTTAAGTGATTTAATTTCTAATTTTAGATCCTTAATCCTAATTTTCGATCTATTTAAAGCATTTTGTAAACATGCAATAGTCTTATAAAGTAAATCTACTTTGGGTGAGTTGTTTACCTCATCATCATCACTCGATGATGATTCATCGCTTGAAGAGGAAGAAGACTCCTCGCTTGAGCTCCCGGCTTCTTCCTCCAATGCCATGAGGGCTAGATTCCGGGTGGAATGGCAAACTTCTTCATCATCGGAAGACCCCTCCATGCTTAGAGTGTCCCATGTTTGTGCCACCATCGCCTCCTTTTCCTTCTTTTTCTTTAGTTCCGGGCAATTGGCTTTATATGCCCTTTCTTGTTGCAACCAAAACAAGTCACGTTAGAGGTAGAATTTGAATTGTTTGAAGATTTACCTCTTGAGGATTGGAACATCCTCTTCACATCTTTCTTGGTGAGTCTGCTTGACTTCCCACCAAACTTCTTGACGTAATGTGCCACCTCGCTTGCTGATAACTCATCTTCACTACTTGATGAGTCTTCCTCGGATTTGGATGAGGACACTTCCTTCTTCTCCTTCTTCTTCTTCTCCTTCTTTCTTACAAAAAGAGCTATACCCTTCTCTTTGGATGAAGTGTTAGCTTGTTCATGTAATTGAAATTCACAAAATAGCTCATCTAACTTAACTAATGAAAGATCCCTAGAGACCTTATAGGCATCTACCATTGAAGCCCATAAGGTGGTTCTAGGGAAAGCTTGTAACACATACCTTACAAGGTCTCGGTTGTCGACCTTCTCACCTATAACGTGTAGTCCGTTGACTACTTCCTTGAAATGCCCGTGCATTTGGCTCACGGTCTCGTTTGTCTTCATAGTGAAGCTTTGGAGTTGGTCAATCAAAAGATCCCTCTTGGCCCTTCTTGTTTCTTTGGATCCTTCGTTGAGTTCGATGAGCCTCTCCCAAAGCTCTTTTGTGGAGTTGAAGGGCCCGACTTTAGAGAGTTGCTCCTTGGATAGACCACATTAAAGTGTGGTCGTTGCTTTTGCATTTGCTTGTGCTTTCTTGGCCATCTCTCTTGTCCAATCTTTTGTCGGTAGTGGTGCTCCGAATTCGTCGACCGGCTTCTCGAAACCATCTACAACACTAAACCAATTCTCAATATCATTCATTAAGCAATACTCCATCCTACCTTTTCAATATCCGAAGTCGTTACCATCGAAGAATGGAGGCCTCGCCGTGCTATACCCCTCTTGAAAAGTCATCTTTGCTCCGATTGATTGCTAGATCTTCCGATGCAATCCGGGCTCTGATACCACTTGTTGGTGATCGTTTGGAAGCTAGAGGAGGGTGAATAGCGCTTTTCGTTTCTACAAGAGTGATTAGCGGAATAAAACACAAATAATATATGTAAAAACAAAAAATAATGCTAACAAAGCCTTTACGTGGTTCGGAGATAACGCTCCTACTCCACGGCGATCCTTAAGGTGGATCAACCCAAGCAATTCCACTAAGAAGCTTTCCTTTACAACACAACTCCTCTTCTTTACAAAGAATGAAACTTAAGCTTAGAGAGAAGAGGAGGGGATTTAAGATCACTTAGAAAGCTAGAAAACTCGTGGAGGTTTTTGGAGAAGAATCAGAGAATAAGCATTAACCCCAAAAACCTCCATCAGCCCTCTTTTTATAGAGAGAAGGTTGATTTTCCCATTGGAGCACCATCAGTCGACTGATGTACAGCATCAGTCGACTGCTGGAGTGGTTAACGGCTTCTGAATAGTCGGATTCGCGGGATTCAGAGTCATTTCATCAGTCGACTGATCCCTCCATCAGTCGAGTGATCACAAGCCGTAGTCGAGTGGGACTCCATTCTGTGCCTGTTTTTGCCTTGATCGTGTTGCCCCGGTGATAGTATCATCGATCGACTCCATTGCGAGGCATCGTGATAGTCGAGTTTCAACTGACTCGATCGAACACTTGACCGGTCGGTGATACATCATATCAGTCGACTGATACACATCAAGTATGAGTATTTCATACTTGATTTCACCCCCTAGACCTAGACTCAACCTTCTAACTCTTTCTTAAGCCTTGCGCTTTCAGGATCCCTCCAAGTCCGCGACTTGTTCATCCTTTGCGCTTTGCTTCCAAGAGCTTCCTTCGGTTTTGTCATGTCTTGGGTTTTCCTTTGCCAAAGCGTGCTTGGACTTTACGCCTCCAAGTCTACATGCTTGGACTTACATTGCCAAGACTTGCCTTTGGACTTCCTTTGCCAAAGTTCATTTGGACTTAATGCTGCCAAGACAACATGCTTGGTCTTATGCCGCCAAACCTTTACCTTGGACTTCTCTTGCCAAGATCATACTTGGACTTCCCTGTCACTTGAACACGTTCACAATTAGATCACAATTTGTTGCCTAACTTAGATGATTATCCAAACATCAAAATATATAAATGCTTGAGGCATTGTTGCACCAACACTAGTAAGAAACCTCATTTATCTTACTTGAAGATATGGGGTTGTCCTACTTATGTGAAGCGGACTGTGTCAGACAAATTGGATGCTAAGTCTGATAAATATCTATTTATTGGATACCCTAAGGAAATGAAGGGTTACCATTTCTATAATCCCTTGGAATAAAAGGTGTTTGTTTCAAGGAATGTTGTGTTTCTAGAGAAAGAGTTTCTCTTGGAAGAAAGCAGTGGGAGTGTCATTGAACTTGAGCAGGTTCAAGAGACTCCAGTAGACATTGAGGAGATACCTAGTCAAGCACCCCGACCGATGACTCATAGTGATGAGACATCGATTGAACATATTGTGACACCACATCTTCGTAGATCTGGTAGGACACACAATATTCCTGAGAGATATGGATTTCTCGTAAGTGAATCGAATGACGTGTTACTCATTGACGATAAGGAGCCTACCAATTATGAAAAAGTTCTGAAAAGTTTAGAAAGTGACAAATGGCTTGAAGCCATGAAGTCAGAAATGAAGTCCATGTATGAAAATCAAGTTTAGAACTTGGTGGACCCACCTGAAGGCATTAAGCCTATAGGGTGCAAGTGGGTTTTAAAGAAGAAAACCGATGGATGGTAATGTGATTACCTTTAAGGCTAGATTAGTGGCAAAAGTCTATCGTCAAAAAAGAGGTGTTGATTATGACAAGACTTATTCACCGGTAGCTATGCTTAAATCCATTCGGATGCTCCTGGCCATAGCGGCTCATTATGATTACGAGATATTGCAAATGGATGTGAAAACGACTTTCCTTAACGGAAACCTACTCAAGGACGTGTATAAGATACAGTTCGAGGGTTTCACATCGGTTGATAAAACTAAGGTATGCAAGCTTCGACGGTCCATATATGGACTGAAGCAAGCATCCAGGAGCTGGAATATTCGTTTTGATGAGACAATCAAAAGGTTTGATTTCTCACAAAATCTAGATGAACCCTGTGTGTACAAGAAGGTTAGTGGGAGTGCAGTACTGTTCCTAGTGTTGTATGTCGATGACATATTACTTATAGGAAACGATATATCTATCTTACAGTCAGTTAAAATTTGGTTATCCAAAATATTCTCCATGAAAGACTTGGGAGAAGCGACCTACAACCTCATGATCAAGATCTATTGAGATAGATTGAAACGGTTGTTTGGTCTTTCGCAGTCTACATATATAGATCGAGTCCTAAAGAGGTTTAGCATGTCAAAATTCAAGAAAGGTTTTCTTCCCATCAGGCATGGGATACACCTTTTGAAGTTTATGTGTCCACACACAGAAGACGAGAGGATTTGCATGAGTAAGATTTCCTATGCATCCGCAATAAGATCTATCATGTATGTTATGTTATGTATGAGGCCCGATGTATCATATGCTCTGAGTGTCACGAGCAGATACCAATCTGATCCAGGAATGGATCATTGGGCGCCTGTTAAGACAATCCTTAAGTACTTAAGAAGAATTCTGCCACTGAGGGTGATATGGTAATATGCGGGTTTACAGATGCCAACTTTCAAACAGACAAGGATGATTCCAGGTCTCAATTTGGGTACATATTCACCTTGAATGGAGGTGCAATAAGCTGGAAAGGTTCCAAGCAAGACACTATAGTGAATTCTGCCACTGAGGCAGAATACATTGCAGCTTCTGAAGCAGCAAAGGAAGAAATTTGGATCAAGAAGTTTGTCTCTGAACTTGATGTGGTCTCATCAATGATCCAAACATGTGCTTCACCACTATAATTTGATCAAAGAGATCAAGTAGGAAGTAAATACAAATCGAGAAGATTCCCACTGAAAGGAACTTAGCGGACCCTTTAACTAAGGCCTTACCTCAAAGTAAGTTTGAGGGTCATGTTAGAGCTTATGGTATTGGATACTGTGGCAATTGGCATTAGGCCAAGTGGGAGTTTGTTAGTAATATATGAGAGGTGTCCTAAGGCAATCGCCTTATGGTTGTACAATTTATTTGATAAATGAAGATTCACTATTTGAGTATACATGTTTTCATATATTGATTGGATCTTAAACTCATTTACTTAATGTCCCCAATACGATTCACAGCATGAGAGAATTTGTGATTGGATCACAACTAGTGAGTATCTCTATATGTGTAATTGTAATGTATTGGAATTATCTCTAGTCGATGAATTGATGCATTCAGACGCCATCGATTCTGTTGAGACTAGCACGAGGTATACTCTTTGGTTTATCCAAGCATTTCTTTCTCACTGGCTAGAGACATTGGGATGTCCGGAGTTGATCGTGGATGCTAGTTATCGAAACTAGTTCATTGGAGTGACTAGCTGTAAGACTTCATATGGTTCTCTGCATATATGGATATGTCAATGAAGTTCTTACTGCAGCTTAAGTGCGATGTTCCTTCGACTTGCGGTATTCAAGTCATCTTGGTCATGAAGACTTATGCGTTGACATCTTAAGCAAGCATTTCTGAGGAGATGTGGACCCGAGATGATTGGGTATAAGTCAAAGTGGCCGAAGTTGTTTGAATAGTCTACAGAGGATTCACCACTCCTTGAGAGGATATGTATACCCTATGACCTCTTGTCAGATTGTTACTAAAGTCTTTGGCCAAAGCATTACATGTTTAGAGTCTGGTACTCTTAGATACATGTGCAATAACTAGAATCTAGAGGACGAGAAAGTAATACTTGAGCTAGGTGTGACGTAGTCAGCCTAGTGGAGACTGACGCAATAGACCATGTATTGAACCAAGTGGGTATAAGATGAGTGAAAGGAATGGTGCACGATTCATTGTAGCTACTGAAGGGTTTCAGAAATGGTTCTGGGATCAACCGTTGATTTTTCAGTTAATTGGGGATCATGATGTACTACTATGTGTCACTCATGATCGTTCTATAATTAATGGTTAATTATAGATGACCAACATAAACCGAGAACCTATTTGGTCACACACACAACAAGTGTTATCCGAAGGATTTAAAATGAGCTTGAGAATGGGATTCTCAGATCGAGAGAGACTTGGTTTGGTTGGACCAAACATAGAGCGAGCATGAAATGGTTTAAGTCGAATCGGAAGCATGGATGGGTCATGTCTTTTGAAGACATGATGGATGAACCAAATTGGTTTGGTTCTAATTCAATGGCGGAAAATAAACCAAAGGGGTTTGGTTTGTTTTAAACAAATGAACCAAAGTTGGTTCGGTTCGTTTTAACTTAAATTAGACCAACACGGTTTGATTTATTTTAACTTAAGTTATTGGAGCGGGTTAACGGATTTTGGTTATGAACCAATAACCGTTAAGAGATTGTGTTCTCTATAAAAACACGGCCTAAGGGTTTTTTTGTGGACAACTTAAGAATTTCGAACCCTAGCTGCCCACCTCCTCTCCTCTT
Source organism: Wurfbainia villosa (assembly GCA_025175895.1). Classification (NCBI taxonomy): domain Eukaryota; kingdom Viridiplantae; phylum Streptophyta; class Magnoliopsida; order Zingiberales; family Zingiberaceae; genus Wurfbainia; species Wurfbainia villosa. Next base: position 69,614,849 of record CM045991.1, on the reverse strand, counting down.
CCTCTCCTTGCCGCCCAAGGAGTTGCCGCCCAACCTTGGACGCTGCCCATTGGAGCTGCTGCTCCTCCTCCTTGCTGCCGGCCACCCACCAGTCACTGGCAACTCCTCCGGCCAATCTCTCTTGGCCACCGGTGACCAAGGAGCAACCGGCCATTGATTGGCCGGCCATCTCTTCCACTGCAAAAAAAGTTGTCCAATTTCTGGACAGCTTGTGGAGAGGTCATTTGGTTGGCGTTTTGTGCTTCAACAGCAACTTACTTGCCGGGGATTGGATCTCCGGCAATCCTCATAGGTGGAGGACCAAGATTTCGTCAATTGGTTGACGAAAATTGCTTCCGAGAAGCGAGTTTGTAGAGCTCATTCATAGATCCGAATTTTGATTTGGATTGTGATCGTTTCTTGGATCACAACGTCTTCGACACGAGGCTAGTAACTCTTGTGAAGATAGGGCTTGTGCCTTTTTGAAGCTATCTCAAAGATACTCGACGTGGATACGGATAGAGGCGATTATAGTGAGGGTCACTATGGTTGAAGTCATTCCCACTACACGTGATACGTCAGGTATAACTAAAATAAGTTTCCTTTTATTGCAAAATTTGAAATATCGATTATGTCTACACATGTTGTATCCTTGCATGTGTGTGGTGTGTGTGTTGTAATAAATAGTTTATTGCTTCTTTTTGCTTCCACTGTGTGCATGTTTACGAAATATGTTCGAACACACACCCACGTCGGTCCCGGGGAAACCAAACACTCCCATCAGTCGACTGAGAATACTATCAGCCGACTGATAACCTCATCCATGAGGTTTTAACACCAAGTATGAGGCCCTCATACTTGCTAGACTACCCTTAGCCTAGACCTAAGCCTTCTAGCCACCTCAATCAGTCTCACGCCTATTGGATCCCTCCAAGTCATCCATGACTTGTTCATCCATACGCTAGCCTTCAGGTGCCTCCATCAGCTATTGTTATGCTAACATTGTCTATACCGCCAAGGCACATTGGGTTTACGCTGCTAAGACTACCGCTTGGACTTTACGCCGCAAACCATTGGACTTATGCTGCCAAGACTCCCGTTTGGACTTTATGCTACCAATATCACCCCTTGGACTTTCCTTGCCAACCCATGTTGGACTTTCCATTTGCCAAGACTCAAGATTGGACTTTCCCTTGCCAACCCATGTTGGAATGTCCAATTGCGAAGACTCAAGCTTGGACTTTTCATCATATGGTCAACCCCATGTCAGCCATATAGTCAAACCATCGTCAAACGTCCAAAATAACACTTGAGTCAAACTCGAGTCCGGTCAATCATGACCCGGGTTGATTGCACCAATAATCTCCCCAAATCATTATCAAACATCAAAACACTACTCGAGTCTAGTCAATCATGACCTGGGCTGATTGCACCAACAAAAAAAATTCTTCTAATGTACTAACCTCTAGATTCCTTGAGATGTAGAAGGAATCCACCATGGAGCTCCATTTTGATGATCGGGGAAATGCATCGATGGCTTTCATAATCATGTCTCGGTTTGAAAGCTTCTCCCCTATACTTGATAAACCATTAATGATTTCCTTAAACCTAGAATGCAAAGATAGTACCTTTTCTCCTTTTGTCCAATTTTATGTTGTTGAGTTGTGATCGGAGAAGGTCTGTTCTTGCGAGTTTTGTTTCGGATGTGCCTTTGTAAAGATCAACTAGCTTCTCCCACATCTCCTTGGTGCTCGAGCATTCTCCAATCCGATTGATCTCTTGTTGAGGAAGAACATTGAAGAGGTGGTGCTTGCCTTTTGAGTTTGCTAGATGTTCCTCCTTTTGCTTCTTGGTCCACCTCGATTTTTCAATGGGCTTCCCTTCTTTATCCCTAGGAACCTCGAAACCACTTTCCATAATTAACATAATATCGAAGTCAGTTTTGAAGAATACCTCCATCCTCTTTTTCCACCATGAGAAGTCTCCTTCAAACGAACTTAGGCGGGTGGATGTTCATGTCGACCATTGTTGTTGTGCTTGTTGCTGTGATGAGTCCGTTGACAAGCAACTTGGATCTGATACTACTTGTTGGAAGATCGTGGCCTGGCTAGAAGGGGGGATGAATAGCCTACAATGCTTGATGGACTATTGGTGCAGGGGCACCAGATAATCGAACCTAAGTTTTGATTATGGCAAAGTCTCAAAGTTAAGGTGTTATCATTATCTCATAAGCTACTTTTAAGTGTCCAGAAGTATTTAAGCTAAGTTGAAGGTCAGTGATACCCGGAGAATCTTTAGTCGAGAAACCGTGGTGGTCGGGTGACACCGGGAGAACTTCGGATGGAGTCGAAGAACCTAGGTGAAGACCGAAAGTTAAGCGACAAGTCATAAAGGACCAGAGGTAAGCACGAGTGTGAGTAATTGTGAGGTCGGGTCCTCTATACGGGGATGACTTTAGGTGGCGATCCGACTAAGACTTCTAGTGGAAGGTCTAGGTCGAGATCGGATAGTAAGTAGCCGTCATTTCTACCATTACTTATGTTTTCGTGCTAACTCTTTGTTGTAGCTAAGAAAATAGTACAATAGTTGATTGATGGCTATTGGCAGTCGACTGATACCAGAATCAGTCGACAACTGAGGGTGATCAGTCGACTGCTATTCAAACTAGCCAGCTCGATGAAAGTCAAGATAAGCTCCTCTTATCTTAAGGAGATAAGGATCTTTGACTCAGATCTGGATCTCAACGAGATAGGATTTGAAGGGCTATAAAAGAAGGGGGTTTCACCCTTTGGGATCATCCAAATTGCTCTCCAAGTGCTCCCACAACACCGTGCCATCAATGACTACTCTACGCCACCGAAATGCTGCCGCGATGCCGACGACATGCCATCATTTCAAGACTTTGTTTTCATCGGTACCTTTAGTTATCAAGTTAATCCTTCCATTTTATATTCGAGCTTTTTGTTTTCCGAGCTTTTCGTTGTAAAGAGGAGAGGTGGTCTTGTACCTCTACCTCGAGATTATCTTTTATTGTATTCGTTGGTTCCTACCTCTAATGAGGAGGAGATCTATAGTGCATTGCCCTTCGTACGCGGTCTAGGATCGCAAGGCCTTGGAGTAGCAACCGTTAAGTTGTGAACCAAGTAAAAACAAAGTGTCCATTTTACTTTAAGCTTTGATTTCCGCTGCATTTATTACTCGAGAATTGTCTAAACGAAAAGAAGTTTTCAAGCTCGCTATTCACCCCCCTCTAGCTTGCTTTCGATCCAACAATTGGTATCAGTGTGAGGGCGAAGATTTGGTGTAACCACCAATCTAGTAATTTCATTTTCTTTTCGTATTCTTTCGATTCATAAATTGTTTCAAGTTCTTTTCTTATTATTTCTCCCGCACTACTAATCCAAGACGAAGTATTAGCAACTTATGTTTTGTCATCATTTTTGTGCAAGGTTTTAAATCAATGGCCTATATTGAGAGATATAGCACCACCTTGATGAAACTCGGCTTCGTATTAACTTCAAAGCTTGTTGTAAGAAGTAGGAGAATGGTGAAACTTAGCTTTGGTATGAACTTCAAAGCTAACAAGAGGGAAGGAGGAGAATACATGAATGTTTTTCCTTTTTTGCATGTTGCATTTAATGAGCCTCCTTGCATTGATTAGTTTTGTCTTCTTGCATGGTGACTTGCATGTTGCATTTAATGAGCCTCCTTGCATTGATTTGTTTTGTCTTCTTGCATGATGGCTTGTCTTGATTATTGATTAACTTTCAACACTCCCCCTCAAGTTAGGTGCGTACATGTCAATGACACCTAACTTGTCAAGGATGTTCTTCATATGTTGAGTAGTGGTAACCTTAGTAAAGATATCTGCTGGTTGATCTTGTCCGTTGATATGATGAGCGGTGATGATCTTTTCATCAATCTTCTCCCTAATGAAGTGGCAATCCACTTCAATGTGCTTGGTTCTTTCATGAAATACTAGATTTGTTGCAATGTGAATGGTGGGATTGTCTGATATAATCGATTAAGGCGGGGAACCCCAACTCTTCAACTAAGGCTTTTAGCCATATGAGTTCACTTGTGGTCGCCATTGCTCGTATTCGCTCGACCTTTGGATCTTGACACGTGATTGTTTCTTACTTTTCCAAGACACCAAATTTCCTCCAACAAACATACAATATCTTGTTGATCTTCTATCTTTGTGATCTCACTAATCGCATCACAATATCCCACGATTTCGTATTATGGTTATTCCTCATCCAGATTCCTTTTCTGGTGTCCCTTTCAAATAGTGAAGGATTCTCTCACGCCTTCCAATGACTCTCCTTTGGTGCATGCATGTTTTGGCTAATTTGATTTACTGCATATGAAATATCCGGACGAGTAATGGTTAGGTAAATCAATTTACCTACTAACCTTTGGTATTGTTGAATGTCCTCCCATGGATTTCCATCATCATTTCCTTTCTTAGATGTGAAGTAGGGGCTACTAGCTGGTTTTGCTCCAAGTTTTCCAGTTTCCTATAAGAGATCAAGTGTATACTTCCGTTGGGATAGAACTAGTCCATTAGGAGAGTAGGCTAGTTCTATACCTAGAAAGTACTTTAGTTTTCCTAAATCCTTTATTTCGAATTTAGAATTGAGAAAGCACTTAACTTGTTGTATTAGATTTATATCATTTCCTGTAATAATGAGATCATCTACATATATAAGAATGATGATAGTTTTATCATTTTCTACTTTAACAAATAATGAGGAATCACTACTGCACTTTTTGAACTTATAACTTAAGAGAGTCGAAATGAGTTTGGCATACCATGCCCTTGGAGATTGTTTGAGACCATATATGGCCTTGTTCAGTTTGCATACCTTCCCCTCATATCTATTTTGAATTCCTTCTGGAATATCCATATAGATCTCTTCTTCAAGCTCTCCCTGTAGAAAAGCATTGGCAACATCCATTTGATAAAGTGGCCAATCCATATTTATTGCGAGGGCAAGTAAGACTCGGATGGTGTTCATCTTGGCCACAGGTGCAAATGTCTCCTTATAATCAATTCCAGGCGACTAGTCTGGCTTTGTGTCGTTCAATGGTACCATCACTTCTATGCTTGATCTTGTATACCCATTTACACCCGACGGGTTTCTTTCCTTTAGGCAAATTTGTGATCTCCCAAGTGATTTCTTCTTCCATTGTCTTTTGCCAAGATTGTTGTCCTTTTGCTTCCTCATATGTTCTAGGTTCCTGTGCTTTATCTATGCCACTCAAGAATGCTTGGTGACTTGGTGAGATATTATTAGTGGTATAATAATCAGAGATAGGATGATATAACATGCCAGAATGAAAGTATGTTCTACGATTAATCCATTCAGATGAAGGATACCTTATTCTTGTCGACCTCCTTAGTGGTGGAGGAGAGGAGGGTAGATGTGCAGTTTCTATTGTCCCTCTATTGTTGCTTAATTGAGACGGAATTTCTCCCCCTTGGTCTAGGCTTTCCTCAGTTTCTTCAGTATCTAGATTAGTTCCTTCTTGCGAGCTTTCTGGAACCTCTAAGTTGCTATTTTGAGGTGGATCCTGCCTTTCTTCAGGAAATAGAGGATAACTACTAATTGAGTTTCTTTCCTTTGTTACCTCTTCCTCCTTTGTTTCTGAATAAAAAAACTCATTTTCGACAAATATCACATCCTTTGATGTGTACATCTTGTTAGTAGCAGGATCAAAGCATTTATATCCTTTTTCTGAGGTGGCATATCCAAGGAAAACACATTTCCTTCCTTTATCATCTAATTTAGTTCTAAGTTGTAATGGAATGAAAACATAGCATATACACCCAAAAATTTTTAAATGAGAGATGTTAGGCCTTCTATCATATAGGAGTTCTATTGGAGATTTCCCTCCTAAGTTTTCTGTATTGCCTTGAGATATAATTGTTATAGGTTTTAAAAGCCTCAAACACTTGAGATTTGTTAGTGATCATGTAAACCCAAGTGTAACTAGTTTTATGATCAATGAATGTAACAAAGTATTTATAACCTTGTTTAGACAAAATTGGAGAGGTCCATACATCAGAGTGAACTAGATCAAAGGATTTTTCATATATAGTGATAGAACAAGGATAGTTTGCTTTTGTCTCCTTCCCGAGAATACATGGTTCACAAATACTATTATCTAAACTAATTGTAGGGAAGAAATATTTTAGGACATGATTGCTAGGGTGACCTAGTCGGGCATGCCAAAGTTGGGAGTCCTCCTGGCTTTCTTTAAAGACTTGATAGTCATGATCCAAGACATAAAGGTTATTCCTTTTATATTCCTTTTATATCCCTTGCCAAGACATAAAGGTTTTGATGCTCAAAAGTAGGCAACGGTCTTATTCTTCCAACGGTGGTTTTTTTTCATGCAAAGCTCATTAAGAGCATGTAACCCTATAAAACCCCCTTTGTATGCTTGCTTTCATTCAAAAGATTTGTCATGATGTCCTGAAATGACACATTGTTAGGATCAAAAATAACCTTGCAACCATGTTCCTTAGTTACTTTACTAATAGACATTAGATTGGAAGTAAAATTTGGAACATATAGGGCATCACTTGGCTTTCCTAGTAGTTCTATTTCTCCTATTTGATTTACTGTTATGTTTTGACCATTAGCCACCTTAACTGTCTTACATTTTTCTAAGGTTCTAAACTTTAGGACTTTATTTTTATCTTTTACCATATGATAATCACATCCAGAATCAATAATCCAATGTTTAGTATCTAGAGTGGAGTTTAAGCATATACCTGTTGTAGAGTTTTCTTGATGTTCTTCCACAGAAGTTTGTACTTTTAATGTTTGCACGGGTTCCTTCTTTCGAAATGACTTTGGTCTTAAATGAGGATGAAGAAACCAACATTTGTCCTTTGTATGCCCTTTCTTCTTGCAATTAGGACATACCTCTTCTTTTGGATGAACTTCGTTAATCTTGAACCCATGAACTTCCATTTTTTTGTTTGAAGTTTCTTCAATATTAAAGCTTGACTCAGTTCTTTGGATGATTTGCAAAACTTCATGATACGCAGGGAGATTTTGCATTCGTAGAATTTCCTGTCTCATAGTTGAGAATGAGTCACCGAGAGTCATAAGAAGACTAAATACCTTGTCTTCATTTTGTCGCTTTATTATTATTGTTGGATCAGTGGTTGATGGTCGGAGAACCTCAAGCTCACTCCATAAGGCACCAAATTCTCCAAAGAGTTGTGGGAGAGTCTTTTTCTCTTTCCTCATATCCGCTATCTGTCTTCTTATTTCAAAGATCCTTCCAATGTTGTTGGTCTGCCCGTATATCGCCGAGAGATGATCCCATAAGGCTTTAGCACTAGGAGAGCAAGCAACCATACTTTTGTGAGCTTCATCTAAGGAAAGAAGGAGATGAACAAAGACTTGATTATCCTTCTTTTTCCATTCTTTGAAGACGGGATCAACCTCGTTAGGAGGATCCTGAAGAATTTGATCTTCAAGGTTATATGTACTTAGGATCCTCTTAATAAATCCGGACCATTGAATATAGTTGGAGGAATTAAGAAGAAGAGAGGAAAAGAGTTGTGGGGGAAGTGAGCTTAGCTGCGGAAAGGCAAGACTTTGCTGCTCTGATACCATGATGAAACTCGGCTTCGTATTAACTTCAAAGCTTGTTGTAAGAAGTAGGAGAATGGTGAAACTTAGCTTTGGTATGAACTTCAAAGCTTGTTAAGAGGGAAGGAGGAGAATACATGAATGTTTTTCCTTTTTTGCATGTTGCATTTAATGAGCCTCCTTGCATTGATTAGTTTTGTCTTCTTGCATGGTGACTTGCATGTTGCATTTAATGAGCCTCCTTGCATTGATTTGTTTTGTCTTCTTGCATGATGGCTTGTCTTGATTATTGATTAACTTTCAACACACCTGACCTTCATTCTTTAACGGAGATGATTTTCGTTATTGGAAAGGTTGAATGGAGTGTTTCTTGAAAACACAAGTCGAGACTTGGATAATAATCCAAATCGGTTTTGCTCTACCCACCAATGATCAAGGAGAGCCTTTGGACTTCGATAAGTGGACCATGCAACCAAGAGGCAAATCGAAGTCAATGCAAAAGCAACCCAAATGTTGCAGTGTGGATTGTCCAAGGAGCAACCGAATTGGACCGTTCATTAGCGCCAAAGATCTTTGGAACAAGTTAATCGAGCTACACGAAGGGACATTCGATGCTAAGGTATGCAAAAGAGATTTACTATTGAATAAATTGTATAATCTAAATATGCAGGATCATGAAATCGCTATGCAACTCCATGCGCAGATCCAAGACATCCTGAACGGCCTACGCGCCATCGGACAAAAGGTAGACAATCGAGACATAGTAAGGTATGCTCTTAACACATTTCCTAGGACCACCTTGTGGGATTCCATGGTTGATGCCTACAAGGTATCTAAAGATTTATCTAAGATTAGATTAGACGAATTCTTTTCCGAATTTGAGTTATATGAAAAGACTAACACGGGCTCGGCCGAGAAAGGTGTTTGCAGGACAAAGAAGACGAAGAGCAAGGAGCAAGATACCTCCTGAAGAAGGCGAATCCGAATCGGAATCCGAAGAGGAGATGGAGGCCAAACTAGTCAATCTAGTTCGAAGAATGATCAAAAAGAAAAGGGAACAATTGAAAAGCAAGAAACCCCTACAAATATACACATGCTGTGGGTGCAACAAGAAGGAGCACTTCAAGTCAGACTATCCAAGAATGAAGCTGAGACACAATCAACCAAAGCAAGCATTTCAAGCGATGTGGGAAGAAGAAGAAGACCAAGGCAACGACTTGGCTTTCATGGCAAAATTGGTAGAGTCTGAGTCCAAGTTCGAAGCCAACTACAAATCCAACTCCGACTCCGAGGATGAATTCTAGTCAAGACTCAAAGTCGGATCAAAAGAAAAGATTAAAATAAGTCGTTCATTAATAGCCAATTTATATCATGAAATCAAATTGTTAAGTAGGAAATTAACTAAGTCCGAGTCTAGAGTTGAGTCGTTGCTTGAGGAGGTTAAAATCCTCAAACAAGAGGCTACTCTAACCTCTTCAACTAGTCAAGATCAAGAGAGAAACTCAACTCAAGTTGAAAAACTTGAGGAGGAGAATTCTCTCTTAAAGGATGAGTTCAAAAGCTCGAGGCTACATTGAAAAGGTTCACATTGGTATCCAAGAATCTTAACTGACTTCTTGAAACTCAAAGAGTCGTGTACAACAAAGTCGGATTCGAATTTAGGTCAATGACTATGAACAAATCTTACATGTCTATTGTGAATCGTAGTCATCAAAGCGTCCAAGCATGGGTCCTCAAAATTTTGTTGAATTCACATATAAGGACCAATAAGTATTGGATTCCCCAGGATCAAGTCCACTATGTGGATAGACCATATTGGTTCAATGGTCTAAGGGGAGCTAGTACTAAAATTGTATACCCGTTCTCTTAGTAAATTTTTGCATGATTAGTTTTTCTTTTGATTTCTAGAACAGCTAGATAGGACCAATAGTTAGTCAACCTTGATAACATAGTATCAGGATGCGGCGAGATGATAGTACATTAGGGAAATGAGGTCTTGTGTATTCGAGCTAGATAAGACATATCTAGCTTGGTGCACTTGGCTAAGTTGAACTAGCTGAAGCTACCTCGTCATATCCTAAACTAGTTAGACCAAGAAGTAACCCTAAGTAACTTGAGTAAATATTTTCTTGAATTTGTCTTTGTCTAAGGAAATGGTCGTTGTTCTGATCAAAGAAGACCCTGTGCCTTGCCATGACCTGGAAGTCATTTTCTTGAAAAATCTACTTAATGATCTAAAGGTTAAATCCAAATCTAACCCAAGATTGACTATTTTAATCAAGTTAAAATCATCTCACAAAACATATAAGGTGAACATGTTTTGAGACACATAGAATAGGTGAGATATTAAGGATAATTGAAACACGAATAAGATAACTCTTTGAAATGCTTTTAAAACTATAAGAATACTTATTTTCTTGATTGTTGCATTTAATGTATAGCTATAATTTTGTTTGTCCAATACTAAGTATATAACTCTCTAGGCCAAGTTTAGTGCCCCCTAAATCTTTTATACTTTATGTATTTGACTAAGGGGCAGAAAACTAACCTTCAGGGTTATATTACAAAATTTTAAAGTATTTTTGAAAATGAACTTATGGTATTTTAAAATCAAAATTATGTTTCAAAAACTTATTTTAGTAAAACTAGTCTTACAATTGTTGGTGTAGAGGGATATACCTCAAACCAAACTAACTAAGTAGAGATGCATGCTTGAACTCATATTTGATTTCATTCTTTAATAATTCTAGACGCATGCTATACTTATATTTTTAAAAAAAACTCCTATCTTATATATACACCCCCATATTTTACTTTTTTTCATTTATGGCAAAAGGGGGAGAAGAGAAAAAGTTAAGGAGGAGTAACACAAATTTTTTAAATTTAAAGTATCTTTTTCTAAACTCACCTAGGTTTAAGGGGGAGGTAACCTCAAAGGGGAGGATTTGAAAAAGAGTTTACTTATACTCTTACTCATGCTAACTACTCATACGCATGTCTTACTTACTCACATTTACTATTTCACTACATGTTTACTACTCATGTTGTTACTACTTTGTTTTATACTAAAATTTTCTCCTTACTTTGTGTCGGTTTTCCATAGATCAAAAAGGGGGAGATTGTTGGTGCAGGGGCACCAGATAATCGAACCTAGGTTTTGATTATGGAAAAGGCTCAAAGTTAAGGTGTTATTATTATCTCATAAGCTACTCTTAAGTGTGCAAAAGTGTTTAAGCTAAGTTGAAGGTCAGTGATACTCGGAGAATCTCGAGTCGAGAAACTGTGGTGGTCAGGCGATACCAGGAGAACTTCGGATGGAGTCGAAGAACCCATGTGAAGACCGAAAGCTAAGCGACAAGTCCCGAAGGACCAAAGGTAAGCACAAGTGTGAGTAATGGTGAGGTCAGGTCCTCTGTACGGGGACGACTTTAGGCGGCGATCCGACTAAAACTTCCAATGGAAGATCTAGGTCGAGATTGGACGGTAAGGAACCGTCATATTTACCATATTCCGTGCTAACCTCTTATTGCACGCCTAATTCTATTGAGATTAGCACGAGTTATACTCTTTGGTTTATCCAAGCAGTAGTTTCTCACTGGCTGGAGACATTGGGATGTCCGGAGTTAACCATGGATGCTAGTTATGGTAACTAGTTCATTGGAGTGACCAGTTGTAAGACTTCATATGGTTCTCTACATATATAGATATGTCAATGAAGTTCTTACTGTAGCTTAAGTGCAATGTTCCTTCGACTTCCAGTATTCAAGTCATCTTGGTAATGGAGACTTATGCTTTGACATCTTAAGCAAGCATCTCCGAGGAGATGTGGACCCGGAATGTTTGTGTATAAATCGAAGTGTCCAAAGGTGTTTGAATAGTCTACAAAGGATTCACCACTCCTTGCGAGGAGATGTATACCCTATGGCCACTCGTCGAACTGTTATTAAAGAATTTGGCCAAAATATTATATGTTTAAAGTACGGTACTCTTGGATACATATGCAGTAACAAGAATCCGCGGGATGAAGAAATGATACTTGGGGCTAGGTGTGACGTAGTCAGCCTAGTGGAGACTGACACAAATACTATGTCCTGAATCAAGTTGGTATAAGATGAGTGAAGGGAACAGGGAACAAATCACTATAGTTGCTGAAAGATTTCAGAAGTTATTCTGGGGTCAACAGTTGATTTTCCGATTAAATGGGGATCATGATGTACTACTATGTGTCACTCATGATCGTTCTATAATTAATGGTTAATTATAGATGGCCAACATAAACTGGGAACTTATTTGATCACACGCACTACGAGTGTTATCCGAAGGATTTAAAATGTGCTTGAGAATGAGATTCTCAGATCGAGAGAGACATGGTTTGGTTGGACCAAACAAGCAGCGAACATGAAATTATTTCAGTCGTATCATAAGCATGAAAGGGTCGAGTCTTTTGAAGACATAATGGATGAACCAAATTAGTTTGGTTCTAATCCAATGGTGGAAAATAAACCAAAGGGGTTTGGTTTGTTTTAAACGAATGAACCAAAATTGGTTTGGTTTATTTTAACTTAAAATAGACCAATACGGTTTGGTTTATTTTAACTTATATTAATGGAGCGGGTTAACGGGTTTTGGTTGTAAACCAATAACCATTAAGAGAAGGTTTCTTGATGGTCAAGGAAACACATTCTCTATAAATAAGAGGGTTGAGACAAATTTCGTGGACGAGTTAAGGTTTGCGAAACCCTAGCCGCTTTCTCTTCCTCTCCTTGCTTGTGCACCACCCAACCTAATTGCCACCGCCCAAGCTTGGTCGCCTCTCCTCCTCCAGTCGTCGGCCAACCACCAACCACCGGCCATCCTCTGTTGGGTTTTCGGCACCGCGGCGAGTGTGTGTTCGAACATGTTTCGTAAACATGTGCGCAGCGAAAGAAATAAAAAACAATAAATCTAATTTATTAGAATACACACACCACACGCATGCATAGTACAACATATGTAGACATAATCATAGTTTCAAATTTTGCAATAAAAGGAAATTACTCTACGTATATCTGACGTATCACGTGTAGCAGGAAAGGCATCAACTAGAGCGATTCTCGCTAGAATCGCCTACCTATATCCGTATCCATGCCGAGTATCATCGGGATGAATTCACAAAGCCACGAGCCTCGTCTTCATACAAGTCACTAGCCTCGTGTCAAAGACGATGTGATTGAGAGAAGATCACAATCCAAATCAAAATTCGGATTTGAAAACGAGTCCCCAAAACTCGCTTCTTCGGAGAGGTATTCGTCAACCGTTTGACGAATCCTTCGTCCTCCACCTATGAAGATTACCGGAGATCGAATCCTCGGCAAGGTAGCCGCTGTCAAAGCTCCAAACGTCATCTAAATGACACTCCGACACGAAGGATACAAGCTGTCCAGAACACTGGAAAGCTTGGTGGAGGATGTTGCGCTGGCCAAAGAGGATGGTCGGCCAACCCTTGGTCGCCGGAACCAAGGTGAGTCGCTGGAGGGTCGCCGGAGGAGTTGCCGGCAGCAAAGGGTGGATGGCGGCAAAAAGTTGGGCGGCGTGAAACCCTTGGGCAGCGGCAAGGAGAAGAGAGGGAGAGGATGGCTATGTTTTCCAACACCAAAAGTTATCCACGAAAAACCCTTAAGCCATGTTTTTATAGAGAACACATTATCCAAAAGGTTATTGGTTTCATAATCAAAACCCGTTAACCCGCTCCAATAACTTAAGTTAAAATAAACCAAACCGCGTTGGTCTATTTTAAGTTAAAACGAACTGAACCAACTTTGGTTCATTAGTTTAAAACAAACCAAACCCCTTTGGTTTATTCTCCACCATTGGATTAGAACCAAACCAATTTGGTGTTGGGGGATCGAAACGGCCGGCTAGAGGGGGGTGAATAGCCCTCGTTCGTTGGATGGTGGAATTTACTCGTTCTCGTTGCGTGCTCGTCTACAATTCTTGTTAGCGCAGCGGAATAACAATAATAATACTAACAAGATACACAAATACACACAAGCACATGCAATACACAAAGATATACGTGGTTCGGAACCGAATGATTCCTACTCCACGGGCGAGCTCACCGAGCTCTAGTTATGCGTACGGCACTAACTATAACACTCCTTTTCGACTACACGTCGAAGGTGGAGAAACCTCTCACAAGCAATTACACTAAGTCATGAAATACAAGCAATAAAAAGACAAATACGAAATACACGTAAAGAATACTTTACAATGCTTGCTTTGAACCCTTTGCTTGTTGCTTGCTTTAGATGGCTCTTGAAGGTTTAGAATGCAGCAGCAATTCCCCTCCAAAGTCACCTCAAAAGCCTTGGCGAAATCCTCCAACTCGAGCTCCATTTATAACCTGCATCAAGCTATTTTCGTGCCCATCAGTCGACTGATCGTGACCATCGATCATTGGTCCATCCCGATTGTCTCACAGGCGGATCCATGTTGCTTAAGTTCCCACCGATCACATCCCTTGGCAATGATCGATTCTCCCAACACCGATCGCCTTTCCTAAGAATGATCCGATCACCAGACTTCGTTCACGAACACCGGGTCGAACCCATACGACTAGAGCAATGATCGCACCTATGCTACCGACCGATGTCGGCTAAAACCTCAAACACAAAGTTGTTTGAGCGTCCGACACTCGCCTTAGCCACTTGGCCAAGTCCACCTTATCCTCATGGAGTTCCCACCGGCTCTCTTCCTCGCCTACGCCCCTGATGCGCCAAGCGCACGGCTTCGCAACGCCATCCTTCGCGTCTCATGCCCTAGAAGTATACTTCCCTTTGGGCTCACTCCATTCGCTCCCCGTCCGACGGTCCCTCGGATGCACCAAGCGCACGGCTTCGCAATGCCATCCTTAACCGACTCAAGGACCCGAGCCTAGTGAACTTGTCAAGTTCTCAAGACTTCCCACAAATGCACCAAGTGCACGGCTTCGCAATGCTTTGGACTTCCCATGCCAAGCACCAAGCGCATGGCTTCACAATGCTTTGGACTTTCCCATGCCAAGGCTTCCCCCTTGGACTTCCACACCAAGCTCCATGCTTGGATTTTCCATGCCAACCCCATGTTGGACTTTCCCATGACAATCCCATGTCATGAGTTTTGTTTATCATCAAAATACTATCAAGGTACTGCTCGAGTCAAACTCGAGTCAACCTGGGCCGATTGCACCAACAATCTCCCCCTTTTTGATGATTCATCTCAAGTCTACCAATTCTCCCATATTGGCAATTCTCATATCCCAATGAGAATTCCAACGAACCCTAATTGGTAACTTGATAACTTCTCCCCCTTTTGACATTACTTCAAAAAGGTCCTCCCCAAGGGTATGAATGTCTCATATCCCAATGAGATCTTACAATCTCTCCCTTGGAGGAACACATGCCTACAATCTTTCTAGTGATCCCATATCACTTAAAGAGAGGTAACCCAATTTTCCTCCCATGAGAAAATACACATCCATCTTCCCATGATGGATACCTCCCCCTAGAGACTTGCTCCCCCTTGACCATTGCACCAACAATGTCCTTGGAGAGTCCCTAAGCCACTAGGAACATTTAACCAATCAAAATTAAGGCAAAGTTCAACAATGAACTCTCTTCCACCTTAAAATTGATACTCACCCTCAACCCAACTCCTAATCCATGTCCAATGGATTTCCACACTCTCTAATGCTCTCCCAAGCATATCCTAGGGTTAGGAGTGGTTAGGGGACCAAAACACAGCTGAACATGGGCCTAACCAACAAGGTTTACCCGATATCAGCATTTTCGATCATCGCGTCGAAACGGTCGACACACCATCGATCATTGGCCTCCTGGCGGATCGTGATAACTACATTGCGTTTTGAATTTCAGAAATGACTTTCCGAAATTCATAAGAAAATATACATAAGTAGATAAATCTTGAAATTTGGTATGCATACTACTTATCACAAACATTATGGATGAAAAATATTGGAAAATTATTTTACCCATTAAACTAGGAGATTGATACAAAGTCCAAAATTTAAGAAAAGCTTCAATAAAGAACCCTCTTTGTATCATCCTATTCAATGGTGATAGCTATCAAAAGATAGGCTTCACCAAGGTTTTTCAAAATGTTTTTCACACCTTTATTTTCTTTTTCCTAAACATCTCACCAATATCTAGATGTGTAAAACACATACAAGTCAAATATCTTAGTGAGATGTGGGTTTTTTGTTCTTTATGTTCTCATGCATATTTCTAAGGCAACATAATTTGATTCCCTTCAAATTGTGTCATAGTCCTTAATTTCATTTTATTTAATGCATGATATGATTATGGCATAAATATGATTTAGATAAAAACATATGCCAATATCATGATGTCATGGCATGTGAATGAGAACTAAGCATACATGACATCTAAAAATAATTCTAAACATGATCATGACATTTTATAGATAAAAATGAAAATGATGTCGTGACATGGCAAACAAATCATGGCAAGTAAAATATACTAAGGTATAGAATACCTAAGTGTGAAAATTAATTTGCCATTTTTAGGGATTAAATATATTTTGCCTTAATGCCATTATTTCCTTAGTGTGCCAAAAACCCAAAATGGCACACCACGACCTCTATGACCTAATTGTGCCAATTTAAATCATTCTAAACTTCTCAAACACATTGGCACATCCTAATGTGTCAACTCTACTATGGTTAAGTTAACTACCCATCCATTTAGGGTTGACACACCCTAACCCATCTAGCGTGAATCGATCACGCTTCTAGGAACCCAATACCTATTGGAGCTCCTTGGGTTAACAAAGTATTCCCTAGGGATAACTTCCCTAGATACCTTCCTAATGACCCTTTTAGGTTTTGAAACCATAGTCTTTTGGGTCTTACTTGGGTCAACTCTAGAGGTGACTCCTCCATTGACCTTCTTAGTGGCTTTCTTGGTTTTCCTTAAGTCCTTAGCCACTAAGCACATACCATGGCTAGACTTAGGGATGGCTTCCCTATTAGCCTTGGTTTTCCTAGACCTAGATGTGGTTCCATAATTAAATGGAACATTATGGTAGGACATAGGTTTGTGACCCAAACCCTTCTTGCCCTTAGACATTTCTTGTTTTCTAGGTCTTGACTTTTGTACATTAGACCCCTTAACTGAATTTGATATTATTGCTAGGGTCTTCTCCAATTTTTCTATCCTTGACCTCAAGGCTTGGTTCTCCACCTCTAATCTTCCCAATTTTGAATTTTCATTCTTTCTTTGGGAATTATTTTTCCTTTTAGGCATATGTCTAGATTTCTTGGGGTTGACACTTAGGTGGTTTTCGATTCTCCTAATGGACTCCCTAGGTAATATAGGTCTAGTGTTTTGGGTCCTAGATTTGTCCTTAGTTATATAAACATGCTTGGCACCTAGACAATACACCTTATTATTTCTCTTAGCATGCTTTTCATTGATAATAGAAAGAGAACTAAAATAATTTTTAGCACGCTTTTTGACTTTAGGAATTAAAGGTGCATTATTATATACCTTAGGGTTAGCTTGGGAAGCTCCCCCTACATGAATTACACCTTCTTACCCTTTCTTCCTCCCCCTAGGGCATTGGCTTCGGTAATGTCCCCGTTGGTTGCATTTGAAGCACACAATGTGCTCTTTGCTTTTAATTTTGGGAACACCGGCATCCTTTGACTTTGGGTTGACTTTTGGTGCAGATGCCTTTTCCTTAGCCAATTTTGGGCATTTGCTCTTGTAATGCCCTTTCTCCCTACACTCAAAACAAATAATATAATCTTTACGATTAATTATAATACATGAGTCACCTAGAGTTGGTGGAAGCCTCTTGGTCATTTCTTCCAGAGGTAGATGCTTCATTTTGACTTGGCTCCGGAGTGGAAATCCTTTCCTCCCCCTCAATGCTAGAGGTGGAAGTCTCCACCAAATCATCAACATCTTCAAATGTGGATGGGCTTTCTTCCACGGCATCTTCCTCTACTTGTGCCGATTGGGAACTTTCTTGAAATTTCATTATCTTCTCCCATAATTCCTTTGCATCCCTAAAATTACCCAATCTAGACCAAATAGTGTTAGGTAATAAATCACTTATCAATTTTATTGCCTCGAGATTTGTCTTGAAATCTTTGATTTGGTCTTGGGTCCATTTTGATTTTTTCATGGGCTTGTTTTCTTTGTCCCTAGGCATCTTAAACCCATTTTCTACAATTAACATAGAATCAAAATCGGTTTCAAGATATACCTCCATCCGTTTCCTCCACCAAGCAAAATCTCCATCGAATTTCGGTGGATGGATGAAGTCGGTCATTTTGTAGTGCTCTCGCGGCGGTTAGTCCTTGAAGAGTGACCTCGGCTCTGATACCACTTGTTGGGGGATCGAAACGGCCGCTAGAGGGGGGTGAATAGCACTCGTTCGTTGGATGGTGGAATTTACTCGTTCTCGTTGCGTGCTCGTCTACAATTCTTGTTAGCGCAGTGGATTAACAATAATAATACTAACAAGATACACAAATACACACAAGCACATGCAATACACAAAGATATACGTGGTTCGGAACCGAATGGTTCCTACTCCACGGGCGAGCTCACCGAGCTCTAGTTAACGGCAATAACTATAACACTCCTTTTCGACTACACGTCGGAGGTGGAGAAACCTCTCACAAGCAATTACACTAAGTAATGAAATACAAGCAATACAAAGACAAATACGAAATACACGTAAAGAACACTTTACAACGCTTGCTTTGAACCCTTTGCTTGTTGCTTGCTTTAGATGGCTCTTGAAGGTTTAGAATGCAGCAGCAATTCCCCTCCAAAGTCACCTCAAAAGCCTTGGCGAAATCCTCCAACTCGAGCTCCATTTATAACCTGCATCAAGTTATTTTCGCGCCCATCAGTCGACTGGTCCCGTAGTCGTTGTCTCACAACGGCCAGATCCATGTTGGTTAAGTTCCAACGGATCATACATCAGTCGACTGATGGCACCATCACCGATCGATCATCCATCGACGAGTGCCGGGCGAAGTCGACTCCATTCTCCGTGCGCACGCGGTCATCACGACCGATTCTCCCAATCGATCGCTTCTCCTCGATGACCGATCGACCACACAAAGTTGTTTGAGCGTCCGACACTCAATCTTAGCCACTTGGCCAAGTCCACCTTATCCCTCATGGAGTTCCCCACCGAAGCTCTCTTCCCTCGGCCTACGTCCCTCGGATGTGCCAAGCGCACGGCTTCGCAATGCCATCCTTTGCGTCTCATGCCGGCGGTCCCTCGGATGCACTAAGCGCACGGCTTCGTAATGCCATCCTTCACCGACTCAAGGACCTGAGCCTAGTGAACTTGCCAAGTTCTCAAGACTTCCCAAATGCACCAAGCACACGGCTTCGCAATGCTTTGGATTTCCCATGCCAAGCACCAAGCGCACGGCTTCGCAATGCTTTGGACTTTCCCATGTCAAGCCCAAGCGCACGGCTTCGCAATGCTTTGGACTTTCCCATGCCAAGGCTTCCCCCTTGGACTTCCACACCAAGCTCCATGCTTGGATTTTCCATGCCAACCCCATGTTGGACTTTCCCATGACAATCCCATGTCATGAGTTTTGTCTATCATCAAAATACTATCAAGGTACTGCTCGAGTCAAACTCGAGTCAACCTGGTTCGATTGCACCAACATTCGGTTCATCCATCATGTCTTCATAAGACACGGCCCATCCACGCTTCCATTGCGACTGAAACGATTTCATACTCAATCCTTGTTTGGTCCAACCAAACCTAGTTTCTTTCGGTCTGAGAATCTCATTCTCAAGCTCATTTTAAATCCTTTGGATTACGCTCGTTGTGTGTGTGACCAAATAGGTTCTCGATTTATGTTGGTTGTCTATAATTAACCATTAATTATAAAATGATCATAAGTGGCACCTAGTAGTACATCATGATCTCCAATTAACCGAAAAGATCAACGGTTGATCCATAACTATTTCTGAAACCCTTCAGCAACTATAATGATTCGTGCCCCATTCCCTTCACTCATCTTATACCCACTTGGTTCAGGACATGGTCTATAGTGTCAGTTCCCACTAGGTTGACTACGTCACACCTAGCCCAAGTATCATTTCCTCGTCCTACGGATTCTAGTTACTACACATGTATCCAAGAGCACCATACTCTAAACATGTAATACTTTGGCCAAAGACTTTAGTAACAATCCGACAAGAGGTCATAGGTATACATCTCCTCGCAAAGAGTGGTGAATCCTTTATAGGTTATTCGAACACCTTCGGCCACTTCTACTTATACCCAATCATCCCGGGTTCACATCTCCTCAGAGATGCTTGTTTAAGATGTCAAAGCATAAGTTTTCTTGACCAAGATGACTTGAATACCGCAAGTTGAAGGAACATCGCACTTAAGCTACAGTAAGAACTTCATTGACATATCCATATATGCAGAGAATCATATGAAGTCTTACAGCTGGTCACTCCAATAAACTAGTTACCATAACTAACATCCACAATTAACTCGGACATCACAATGCTCCAGCTAGTGAGAATCAGCTGCTTGGATACACCATGTAGGAACTCACGTACTCAAAATGATTGGGTACGTTGAGAACCTTGAAAGACTAGGTTTTCCACTGAGCCAAGAATTGGCAACTGATGTTATCCTGCAATCGTTGCCGGAAGCATACAATCAATTCGTCATGAATTATAACATGAATGAAATTGATAAACCTTTGCCTGAGATTCTCAGCATGTTGAGAACTGCTGAACCAAATCTCAAAAAGAAAGTTAGTAATGTACTAATGGTCAAGAAGGACAAAGGTAAGCGCAAAGGCAAGGGTAAGACCCAAGCCAAAGGCAAGGCCAATTCATCCACTTCAAAGGGTAAAGGTAAAGTACCTAAGGAAGGGGACTGCTTCCATTGCGGTGAGACTGGACACTGGAAGCGGAACTGCAAAGTCTACCTTGAGGAAGTAAAGAACAAGAGAAGTGGGACTTCTGCCTCAGGTATACACGTTATAGAAGTTAATCTATCTATTTCTTCTACATGGGTATTAGATACCGGATGTGCATCTCACATTTGTACTAATGTGCAGGGACTGAGAAATAGTAGAATAATGGCAAAGGGCGAAGTGGACCTACGAGTAGGCAATGGCAAAAGTTGTCTTATTTGTAGGAACATATTCTTTGTCTTTGCCCATCTTATTAGAACTAGAGGAGTGCTTCTATGTACGCATTAACAAAGAACATAATTTACGTATCTTGTTTAGACAAGAAAAACTTTTCTTTTATAATAAAGGACAAATGTTGTTCCATTTATTTAAATGAAATGTTCTATTGTAATGCACCACTTATGAATGGTCTCTATGTTCTAGATTTAGATAACCCAATTTATAACGTAAATACCAAACAGTTCAAATCGAATGATTTGAACCGGACATATCTCTTGTCGCCTAGGTCACATAAATGAAAGCATATCCCAACTCCATAAAGATGGATTATTGGACTCATTTGATTTTGAATCATATGAGGTATGCGAAGTCTTGTCTTTTAGGAAAGATGACTAAAACTCCATTTAGTGGACATGGCGAGAAGCGGATTTGTTAGGACTCATACATCTTGATGTATGTGGCCCTTTCAATGTCGGCAGAGGAGGCTATAAGTACTTTATTACTTTCAGCGATGATATGAGTAGATTTGGCTACTTATATTTGATGAGACATAAGTCGAATCCTTTGAAAAGTTCAAAGAATTCAAGAATGAAGTACAAAACCAACTTGGTAAGCGTATTAAGCTACTTGATCGGATCGAGGTGGTGAATACCTTAGTCAAGAGTTTTCGTGATCACTGGTGAGTGTGGGATAATATCCCAACTCACTCCACTGGAACACCACAATGGAATGGTGTATCTGAGAGGAGAAATCGTACTCTATTAGATATGGTACGATCAATGATGAGCCAGACTGATCTACCTACTTCCTTTTGGGGTTTAGCTCTAGAGACAGCCGCTTTCACACTTAATCGCGTTCCATCAAAAGCCGTAGAAAAGACACCATATACGATATGGACCGGGACGAGTCCCAAAATGTCTTTTATAAAGATTTGGGGTTGTGAAGCTTACGTTAGACGTCAAGTCTCAGATAAACTAGGACCCAAATCAGATAAGTGTTATTTTGTAGGATATCCCAAGGAAACTAAGGGATATTACTTTTACAATCCCACACTTGGCAAGGTGTTTGTTGCCAGAAATGCTGTCTTTCTAGAAAGAGAATTTATTTCTAGAAATACTAGTGGGAGTAAAATTCATCTTGAAGAAGTTCAAGATGATGATAACACTAAGGCTTCGATGGAAAATGAACAGGCACCACAAAGTGTTGTGGATGAGGAATTTGTTGCCCAAAGAGTTGTGGAACAAACACCTGTTCAAGTAGACCAACCTCTTCGTAGATCTAATAGGATCCGTCGTCAACCCGAGAGATATTCTTTTCTCTTGACTGACAACGGTGATGTATTGCTTATCAATCTTGACGAGCCGACATCCTATAAAGAAGCTATGTTGAGCCCAGATTCCGAGAAATGGCTAGAGGCCATGAGATCCGAAATGGAATCCATGTATGGACTTTGGTTGATCCACCTGAAGGGGTAAATCCCATTGGGTGTAAGTGGGTCTTTAAAGTAAAGACTGACATGGATGGTAATAAGCATACCTATAAAGGTAGATTGGTGGCTAAAGGATTCAAACAAATTCATGGTATTGACTATGAAGAAACCTTTTCACCAGTTGCGATGCTTAAATCCATTCGGATCATACTTGCTATTGCAGCCTACCATGATTATGAGATCTGGCAGATGGATGTCAAAACCGCTTTTCTGAATGGAAAGCTACTCGAGGATGTGTACATGACACAACCTGAGGGTTTTGAAGATCCAAAGCATCTGGAAAGGTATGCAAAGGTCCATTTATGGACTAAAGCAAGCCTCTCGTGGAATCTTCGATTCGATGATGCAATCAAAGAGTTTGGTTTCATCAAGAATGAAGATGAGCCTTGTGTCTACAAGAGAAATAGTGGGAGCACAGTTGTATTTCTTGTCTTGTATGTAGATGACATACTTCTCATCGGAAATGATATTCCCTCACTCCAGTCTATGAAGATGTGGTTAGGGAATTGTTTCTCGATGAAGGACTTAGGTGAAGCTGCCTATATTCTAGGCATCAAGATCTATAGAGATAGATCTAGAAGATTACTTGGCCTAAGTCAGAGTACATACATTGATAAAGTGCTAGATCGTTTTGCTATGCAAAATTCTAAGAAAGGGTTTTTGCCTTTATCACATGGTGTGAGTCTTTCGAAGACTCAATGTCCCTCTTCTAAGGAGGAGAGAGATCGCATGGATAAGATCCCTTATGCATCAGCTATAGGGTCTATCATGTACGCCATGCTTTGTACTGTCACGGCGTCTCGTATGCTTTGAGCATGACGAGTAGATACGATCGGATCCGGTGAAAGTCCTTTGGATAGCGTCAAAAATATTCTTAAGTACTTACGAAGAGCGAAAGAATATTTCACGATATTTGGAGGCAATGAGGAGCTAATCAGTAAAGGGTTCTGATGATGCAAGCTTCCAAGCAGACAAGGATGACTATAGATCGCAATCGAGTGCGTGTTTTGCACGAATGGTGGAGTGTGAGTGGAAGAGTTGAAGCGGACACGATTCTTGATTCTACAAAGTGGAGTATATTGCGGCCGATCCGATGCGAAGGAGGTTGTTTGGCTCGCAAGTTCATCGATGAACTTGGGTTCGTTCCTAGCAATGCAGATCCAATAGACCTCAATAGTGACAACAATGGGGCTATTGCGAGTTAAGGAACCTCGATCACATCGGCGACCAAACACATCTGCGGCGCTTCCATCTCATTCGAGATCATCGATAGAGGAGATGTGAGGATATGCAGAGTACCAAAGAAGCTCACATCGCAGATCCATTGACCAAGGCTTTGTACAGAAAGCATGATGGTCACACTAGGTCACTAGGTATTAGATATCATAGTGATTGGTACTAGTGCTAGTGGGAGATTGTTAGTTAAAGCCCTAGAACCAATCATGTGATGGTTGAATAGGGAACATTTTGTATCATATTCTATAAAGGCAAAGGATTGGTTATTATATTTACATCTTGCTTGTGCCAGCTAATTTAAATATAATAATGCCCTAGAAAAGTAGGTTCTTATCTACAGCACATCAATTGGCAGAATTGATTATGAGAGGCTGTAGAGAACACTTTCCTAAATGTTCCTAGTCGAGTATTAATATGCAAGGGCAATATTAATACATAAAGACTAGCATGTAGGTCAATTGATGACTTGATCTCACAAGTCATGGATATATGATATCAAGTTGACACATGGGTATATATTGGAGAATATATACTGAACTGACCCGCCATGAGAAAGTTTCATGGATCGTTATATGAGTGTCATAAACTTTCTCATGTGACTATTGGTATGAATAGTCCTTAGACCTGAAGTCACTACGGTTCCCTACATAAGGAGTTATGTACTTTGGTATCGTCAAACGTCACCCGTAACAGGGTGGACCATAAAGATAAATGGACCTTTGCAGTTTGCATACCTTTAGTCCATAAATGGACCTTTAGATTGATCGAGGATGACACGGTCTATGCCTCATTGATCAATCTGATATCAAGGATAGAAGGACACGGTCATATATTATAGTAGTCACGGAAAGGTTAGTCGGATCTTGACTTATCTCGTAACTTGGGTAGTAATGATGTATTGCTAGATACCGCTCATTGCTTGTGTATCTAAAAGAGTTTAGATCCACTGCCAACGTTATGAGAGCCTATAGGGTCACACACAAAGAGCATGATAATTAGAGGAATTAGAGTATTCTAGTTTGACTAGAATAATTTGGGAATAAGCTTAAGTACAAAATGGTTTTTGGACTTTAAGCTTAATGAGAATTTTAGCTAATTGATTTAATGAGATTAATTCAATATGTTACCTTATTGATTTAATAAGATTAATTCAATATGATAACATAAGCTTAATTGAATTAATAAGATTAATTCAACATGCATGAAAGCCACATAAGAATGCCACATAAGCATGCCACCTAAGCATCCACCTAAGCATCCACCTAAGCTAGATGAGGTGGAAGAAGACAAATTGGTTTTTGTCTCCTTAAGTGGCCGGCCAAACAAGGATATGTCTCAATGCAATGGATTGCATTGAATGTGTGGAGGTGAAAGGGTTTTTCCAAGAAACACATAGATTAAGTGTGGAGGTAAAGGCGATTACTGAGTATGTAACAAATTATGCGGAGGGATGTGAGTGATGTAGATGGGATCTATCCCTTCCATATGACGGGAGTGATATCGGTGGGCCCCTTGATTGAGTAGAACTACTAAAACGCATGGCCATGCTCGAATGAGTCAATATGAGATATTGAGCTCATTTGTTTGAGTTAGTTTACTCAGGGATCAAGAAACACATAGATTGATCGAGGATGACCACGGTCTATGCCTCATTGATCAATCGATATCAGGATAGAAGGACACGGTTACACATTATAGTAGCTTTAAAGGTTAGTCGATCTTGACTTATCTCAGAACTTGGGTAGCAATGATGTATTGCTAGATGCCGCCATCGCTTGTGTATCTAAAAGAGTTTAGATCCACTGCCAACGTTATGAGAGCCTATAGGGTCACACACAAAGAGCATGATGATTAGAGGAATTAGAGTATTCTAGTTTGACTAGAATAATATGGGAATAAGCTTAAGTACAAAATGGTTTTTGGACTTTAAGCTTAATGAGAATTTTAGCTAATTGATTTAATGAGATTAATTCAATATGTTACCTTATTGATTTAATAAGATTAATTCAATATGATAACATAAGTTTAATTGAATTAATAAGATTAATTCAATATGATAACATAAGCTTAATTGAATTAATAAGATTAATTCAACATGCATGAATGCCACATAAGAATGCCACATAAGCATGCCACATAAGCATGCCACCTAAGCATCCACCTAAGCTAGTTAAGGTGGAAGGAAACAAAATGGTTTTGTCTCCTTAAGTGGCCGGCCAAACAAGGATATGTCTCAATGCAATGGATTGCATTGAATGTGTGGAGGTGAAAGGGTTTTTCCAACCCTATAAAAGACACCCTATGGGCCAAAGAGGGCATTGGCTTTGTTGTGGGTGGAAGCTTTGGTTGTGTTAGTGGTGAGAAAGCTTGGTGGAAGCTTTAGTTGTGTGGGTTTGTAAGTGTAGGCTAGCAAGAAGAGGAGTCTTCTTCTTCCTTTCTCCTTTTCCCTCTCTTCCTCTCCTTTAGGGACTTCTCTAGCAAGAAGTAAAGGAGAGCTCTTCTAGTTTTCCTTTTGTGAGACAAGAGCGTGCTCGTGTGGATACATATAGAGGCACCTGACACTTGAACGTAAAAAGATCCAACAAACCGAAAGGAAAAGCGGGATTAACAAGGGCACGCAACAAAGGTAATCCTCTCCTATAAGATAGTTTTGGTTTAGAGAAATTTATTTTATACGAGTTTGCTTTCGCATGGATCACTTGGAAGGGATCCTCATTTTTCCGTTGCGCATATGCCATTTGGCATGAGATTTCCCTACAAAGGGTATCAGAGCCACTTATGAAAGATCGTATAAAAATAGGTTTTCTCTATTTTATATGTGATATAGAAGTAGGATAAATTTTATTATGAGTTGATAATTGCATTAGCAAATTTTCAAACATAATAAAATATCCAATGTCTTTTAAAAGTTAAAATGACATGGTGCATGGTTATGGCCTAGTCCGATAAAGTTTGTGATTGTGTGTTGTCATTCTTAATACGGCTGCGTGTCGTGCCTTTCTCCTAATATTCTTGTTGTAAAATTAGTTTTAGACTGAATGTAACTCGAGTATTTCTCCTTTGTAATGTACAAAACAAGGATGGAGGGTCCATTGGAAGATGAGGTTACAAGGAGGAAGTCAACACACAAGACAACCAAAAGGAAGCACTTAGGAGAAGATGCTATCCCTAGGTTGACCAATCAATCTTTTCATTGGCTTGAGAAGATTGTAGAATAAGGGCCATAACCATGACACGTTAGTTTAATATGTATGTGATGCATGTTAGTTTAGCTTGTATGTGATGCATGATTAGTTTAGCTTATATGTGATGTATGCTAATATGTATATGATACATGTTTATTTCTTAATAAGTCTAAACGATATGCCTACCAAAGTTGGTACTCACTACTTCCTCGATCATTTGTTATTGGGTTTGCCAAAGCAAAGCAATGCATTTTATCTTGGAGGGGTGCGAGTGGACAATCGTGATGTCCCGCTATCAAACTTGGTTAAGACTTAATTAAGTGTTTTCTTAATTGGTTAAGAAAGTAGAGGCATATATTAGCTTTGAACATAAGTGTTAACATTAGTTTTGTGTGATTTCAACATCGCTTTGTCTTAGAAGTGGTCGCTGTCTGATATCCAAGAAGGCCTCTCAGGCTCGCCACTACCGAAGTCGGGTTTAGGAATAAACACTAAACTAATCTAAAACTTAACCAAAGCTATTAAAGAGTTACATCAGATGTAATTGGCAAAAGATTGCCTACCTAATTATACTACGTCTTGGGCGATTAGCCAAAGCTAACTCAAGACGAATTATGATGTGGATCTTTATCCCATATAAATTTATAGCTAAATAGTAGCTATGAGAATTTAGTGGGAGCTTCATTTAATTAAAGGCCTAATTAAATGATTTAGGTATGATACTTAACTTTGCATTTTAATGTTGTAGATCACCATGTCATCTAACACGACACACCCCCTCAACTTGCGATCTGTCCTTGAGAAGGACAAGCTCAATGGAGCAAACTTTCTTGACTGGTATAGGAACTTGAGGATTATCCTCAAGCAAGAACGCAAACTATATGTCCTAGAGCAGACTACCCCTGAAATACCCGCCCCTACGACCACTCGTGCTGAAAAGGATGCTTATAAGAAGCATCAAGATGACGCATTAGATGTGTCATGCCTTATGCTTGCCACCATTAACTCTGAGCTTCAGAAGCAACATGAGAACATGGATGCCTATGATATGGTTGAGCATTTGAAACAACTATATCAAGGACAAGCTAGGCACGAGCGTTTTGAAGTGTCTAAGGCTCTTTTTGCATGCAAGATGCAAGAAGGAACACTGTAGGAACTCACGTACTCAAAATGATTGGGTACGCTTGAGAACCTTGAAAGACTAGGTTTTCCATCGAGCCAAGAATTGCAATCGATGTTATCCCGCAATCGCGTTAAGCATACAATCAATTCGTATGAATTATAACATGAATGAAATTGATAAACCTTTGCCTCGAGATTCTCAAAGATGTTGAGAATCACAACCAAATCTCAAAAAGAAAGTTAGTAATGTACTAATGGTCAAGAAGGACAAAGGTAAGCGCAAAGGCAAGGGTAAGACCCAAGCCAAAGGCAAGGCCAATTCATCCACTTCAAAGGGTAAAGGTAAAGTACCTAAGGAAGGGGACTGCTTCCATTGCGGTGAGACTGGTCACTGGAAGCGGAACTGCAAAGTCTACCTTGAGGAAGTAAAGAACAAGAGAAGTGGGACTTCTGCCTCAGGTATACACGTTATAGAAGTTAATCTATCTATTTCTTCTACATGGGTATTAGATACCGGATGTGCATCTCACATTTGTACTAATGTGCAGGGACTGAGAAATAGTAGAATAATGGCAAAGGGCGAAGTGGACCTACGAGTAGGCAATGGCGCAAAAGTTGCTGCTGTTAAATACTGGAAAATGTAAAATAGTAAATTAAATGGTCAAATAATTAAGGAAATAATCCTGGAAATTTTTCGGGATTTTTAGGGAATTTTAGGAATTTTTCCGGAATTTTTCTGGATTTAAATGGAACTTATACGGGATATTTATGGGGATAAGAAAAATAGGCTTTTTAAGAGCCTGTTTAGATTATTTAATGGGTTTAAAATAACCTAAGTTATAAACCTAGGTTTTTCTATTCTTATTTCCCCATCTCTCATGCGGTTAGCCGCCGAGCCTTCCCCTTTCTCGCGACCACGATTTCTCTCTTCTTTCTCTCCACGCACCTTTCTCTCGCGATTTCCTTTTCTTCTCGCCACAGCCATCGCCTTTCCCCTCTCCACCGAGCCGCCCGAGCCGCACTCACCGACGGCCAGTCCGCAGCCTTGTCGACGCTGTCACCCGAGCCTTGCAGTCAATTTTTCTCACAAGCATCGCCGCCGTGCGCCTCACGGCCAATGATCCGCAGCCGCGACCTCCGTCGCGCGCCGCCGTAGCCCTCCCGCTTATGCGCGCCATGCCGTGCCCAATGACACCTCTCCTTGCGTGCGGCTACTCGCTGATGGGGCCACGGACGCTACGATGAAGGGTCGTGTAGTTGGGAGTCGGCGTTAGCATTTCGATTGAGGTCGTTCTCCACGATCTCACGGAGCTATACTTTCGCGTGCGATGAATTAGAGGTGGAATTTTTCTCTGAGGAAGGGTAGAGGAGTTCTTTGTCGAAGGAGTCAATTGCTATTGGGATTCAGAAACAAGTACCAATGGAATGGAATATTGTCTCAAGTGCTGGTAAGATTAATCGATGGTTCCTGCTTCATGTTAATTAGTCAATTTAGCTAATTAACTAATTTGGTTAATGGATTAATCATTTTAAACAATAGAGTTAATCTGATTAATCTGTTATTCGGAGGATATGGGATTTGGGCTAAATTAAATTGTATGGATTATTTGTGGACAAGGAAAAATTGGAAATTGTTTGGGTTAATTGAGATATAAAGGAAATCGATTAATTATTGATTTGTCGAATTGCATATTGTGCTTAATATAATTATGTATGAGTTTCGGTCCGCGAGACAGTCCACGTGGCCGTTTTCGCTTGTTTTCACGATCATTATAGCGGTAGTACTTTGACTTATCTTTTAGATATAGTCAAGTTGATATGTTAGTTAGTATAGCATGCAATACTTTTCATGTTTATATGCCTAGTATGTTTTTGTGCCTACTAGATACATGCATTTGATCGAAGATGTTTATATCTTCTGTTTACTTGGATCATTGTATTTGGATTATGGATATGTACATATTGATTGTACATATTATTCGGATAGGTATTTTGAGTAGGATTTACATGCTTTAGTATCATGCACCATCTTGCATGATTGCATCTGTGACGGTTCCATTATTGTTGAGCCAGCACTAGTTACATGGCTTTGCATTGCCACTCATGGGTTAGTGGTACATCGAGGGTGTGTGCAGCTTTGCTCAGTTCGACGACTCCATGGGTAGCTCATGGTAGCAAAGTGGTAGTGGCAGGATCCCTCCTCGGCCTATGACACTGTGAGATGAGAGCTTAGCTCCCCACTATGTTTGGGGCGGGAGGATAGGTGTACTCAAAGATCCTCCACTCGGTCCACCAGAGCGGTGATGGCGAGTAGCTTGTCATAGCCCTACCCACTCGGCTTCACCATCGCGAGGGCGGTAGGCGTCGGGGTGACCATGTCATTTACGGCATGCATTTTTGCATGGATCGCATTTGTATTGTGTTTCTTTGCATTATTGTATTGATGCCTTGGATGTTGCATATGATTGACATGCATACAGGATTCATATTCTTATATGGTGATGACTTTATCTCTTATAGTAGGGCACATGCTCCTATATCGTAGGAGACTCAGTGAGTCATTTTGCATTTATTTCTTGCTTACCATATATATGAGATGCGGCATGATTAGTATTGTTAGCTATTTCTTACTATTCATATCGACTAGTATCCGCAGAGTTCTTTGAACTCACCCCGCTGATTTATATCTATTTCGTGATGGATGTTTGTCCAGAGAGTCCACCGCCAAACCCTCGTAGTGGAAGTGTATTTTGTTATTTGTGTTTACGGTTTTTGGGTATTTGGATTAGAATATATGTTTAGGACTGGAGTTGGATATTTGTATCTGTGGATGTTTTGGTATGTCCTTAGGGACCTTTGATCGGATTTTTATTTCGATTGGATTTCGGTTGAGTATTCCTGCCCAGATGGCAGAAGGGGCAAGTCTAGTTAGAGTAGACTTTTGTTTAACTAGATTTGTTGGCCTGAGGCTTTATTATTATCTGCGTGTGATGTGGTATGATTCCGGTCATGTTGACCGATGTATAGTGGCCGTGTAGGCCTTGTATAAAATTGGTATTGTCACCCGTACAGGAGATGCGGATTTTCGTCATGGGGACTCCTGGCGTGATTGCTATGTAAGAGGAACATATTCTTTGTCTTTGCCCACTGGGCTTATCTTAGAACTAGAGGAGTGCTTCTATGTACCTGCATTAACAAAGAACATAATTTCTGTATCTTGTTTAGACAAGAAAAACTTTTCTTTTATAATAAAGGACAAATGTTGTTCCATTTATTTGAATGAAATGTTCTATTGTAATGCACCACTTATGAATGGTCTCTATGTTCTAGATTTAGAAAACCCAATTTATAACGTAAATACCAAGCGGTTCAAATCGAATGATTCGAACCAAACATATCTCTGGCACTGTCGCCTAGGTCACATAAATGAAAAACGCATATCCCAACTCCATAAAGATGGATTATTGGACTCATTTGATTTTGAATCATATGAGGTATGCGAATCTTGCCTTTTAGGAAAGATGACTAAAACTCCATTTAGTGGACATGGAGAGAGAGCGACAGACTTGTTAGGACTCATACATACTGATGTATGTGGGCCTTTCAATGTCGAAGCCAGAGGAGGCTATAAGTACTTTATTACTTTCACTGATGATATGAGTAGATTTGGCTACTTATATTTGATGAGACATAAGTCAAAATCCTTTGAAAAGTTCAAAGCATTCAAGAATGAAGTACAAAACCAACTTGGTAAGCGTATCAAGCTACTTCGATCAGATCGAGGTGGTGAATACCTTAGTCAAGAGTTTCGTGATCACCTGGCTGAGTGTGGGATAATATCCCAACTCACTCCCCCTAGAACACCACAATGGAATGGTGTATCTGAGAGGAGAAATCGTACTCTATTAGATATGGTACGATCAATGATGAGCCAGACTGATCTACCTACTTCCTTTTGGGGTTTAGCTCTAGAGACAGCCGCTTTCACACTTAATCGCGTTCCATCAAAAGCGTAGAAAAGACACCATATACGATATGGACCGGAAGAGTCCCAAAATGTCTTTTATAAAGATTTGGGGTTGTGAAGCTTACGTTAGACGTCAAGTCTCAGATAAACTAGGACCCAAATCAGATAAGTGTTATTTTGTAGGATATCCCAAGGAAACTAAGGGATATTACTTTTACAATCCCACACTTGGCAAGGTGTTTGTTGCCAAAAATGCTGTCTTTCTAGAAAGAGAATTTATTTCTAGAAATACTAGTGAGAGTAAAATTCATCTTGAAGAAGTTCAAGATGATGATAACACTAAGGCTTCGATGGAAAATGAACAGGCACCACAAAGTGTTGTGGATGAGGAATTTGTTGCCCAAAGAGTTGTGGAGCAAACACTGCTCAAGTAGACCAACCTCTTCAGATCTAATAGGATCCCAGAGATATTCTTTTCTCTTGACCGACAACGGTGAAGTATTGCTTGTCGATCTTGACGAGCCTACATCCTATCAAGAAGCTATGATGAGCCCAGAT
The DNA here is from genome assembly GCA_025175895.1 of Wurfbainia villosa. Lineage (NCBI taxonomy): Eukaryota > Viridiplantae > Streptophyta > Magnoliopsida > Zingiberales > Zingiberaceae > Wurfbainia > Wurfbainia villosa. The sequence goes on along the minus strand of CM045991.1, from coordinate 69,582,496 downwards.
TCTGAGAAATGGCTAGAGGCCATGAGATCCGAAATGGAATCCATGTACACTAACCAAGTATGGACTTTGGTTGATCCACCTGAAGGGGTAAAACCCATTGGGTGTAAGTGGGTCTTTAAAGTAAAGACTGACATGGATGGTAATAAGCATACCTATAAAGGTAGATTGGTGGCTAAAGGATTCAAACAAATTCATGGTATTGACTATGATGAAACATTTTCACCAGTTGTGATGCTTAAATCCATTCGGATCATACTTGCTATTGCAGCCTATCATGATTATGAGATCTGGCAGATGGATGTCAAAACCGCTTTTCTGAATGGAAAGCTACTCGAGGATGTGTACATGACACAACCTGAGGGTTTTGAAGATCCAAAGCATCCTGGAAAGGTATGCAAACTGCAAAGGTCCATTTATGGACTAAAGCAAGCCTCTCGAAGTTGGAATCTTCGATTCGATGATGCAATCAAGGAGTTTGGTTTCATCAAGAATGAAGATGAGCCTTGTGTCTACAAGAGAAATAGTGGGAGCGCAGTTGTATTTCTTGTCTTGTATGTAGATGACATACTTCTCATCGGAAATGATATTCCCTCACTCCAGTCTGTGAAGATATGGTTAGGGAATTGTTTCTCGATGAAAGACTTAGGTGAAGCTGCCTATATTCTAGGCATCAAGATCTATAGAGATAGATCTAGAAGATTACTTGGCCTAAGTCAGAGTACATACATTGATAAAGTGCTAGATCGTTTTGCTATGCAAAATTCTAAGAAAGGGTTTCTGCCTTTATCACATGGTGTGAGTCTTTCGAAGACTCAATGTCCCTCTTCTAAGGAGGAGAGAGATCGCATGGATAAGATCCCTTATGCATCAGCTATAGGGTCTATCATGTACGCCATGCTTTGTACTCGTCCTGACGTCTCGTATGCTTTGAGCATGACGAGTAGATACCAGTCAGATCCAGGTGAAAGTCACTGGATAGCAGTCAAAAATATTCTTAAGTACTTACGAAGAACGAAAGAATATTTCCTGATATTTGGAGGCAATGAGGAGCTAACTGTAAAGGGTTACAGTGATGCAAGCTTCCAAACAGACAAGGATGACTATAGATCGCAATCGGGTTACGTGTTTTGCCTGAATGGTGGAGCTGTGAGCTGGAAGAGTTCGCAGGACACGATTCTTCGATTCTACAATGCGAGTATATTGCAAGATCGATGCAAAGAAAGGAGGTCTTTTGGCTCCGCAAGTTCATCGCTGAACTTGGGGTAGTTCCTAGCATTGCAGATCCAATAGACCTCTATTGTGACAACAATGGGGCTATCAGACAGCTAAGGAACCTCGATCACATCGGACCAAACACATATCTGCGGCGCTCCATCTCATTCGAGAGATCATCGATAGAGGAGATGTGAGGATATGCAGAGTACCGACAGAAGCTAACATCGCAGATCCATTGACCAAGGCTTTGGCACAGAGGAAGCATGATGGTCACACTAGGTCACTAGGTATTAGATATCATAGTGATTGGTACTAGTGCTAGTGGGAGATTGTTAGTTAAAGCCCTAGAACCAATCATGTGATGGTTGAATAGGGAACATTTTGTATCATATTCTATAAAGGCAAAGGATTGGTTATTATATTTACATCTTGCTTGTGCCAGCTAATTTAAATATAATAATGCCCTAGAAAAGTAGGTTCTTATCTACAAGACATCAATCGCAGAATTGATTATGAGAGGCTGTAGAGAACACTTTCCTAAATGTTCCTAGTCGAGTATTAATATGCAAGGGCAATATTAATACATAGCATGTAGGTCAATTGATGACTTGATCTCACAAGTCATGGATATATATGATATTAAGTTGACACATGGGTATATATTGGAGAATATATGCTGAACTGACCCGCCATGAGAAAGTTTCATGGATCGTTATATGAGTGTCATAAACTTTCTCATGTGACTATTGGTATGAATAGTCCTTAGACCTGAAGTCACTATGGTTCCTACATAAGGAGTTATGTACTTTGGTATCGCGCGTCACTGATGGTGGACCATAAAGGCGATTACTGGGTATGTAACAAATTATGCGGAGGGATGTGAGTGATGTAGATGGGATCTATCCCTTCCATATGACGGGAGTGATATCGGTGGGCCCCTTGATTGAGTAGAACTACTAAAACGCATGGCCATGCTCGAATGAGTCAATATGAGATATTGAGCTCATTTGTTTGAGTTAGTTTACTCAGGGATCAAGAAACACATAGATTGATCGAGGATGACACAGTCTATGCCTCATTGATCAATCTGATATCAAGGATAGAAGGACACGGTCATATATTATAGTAGTCACGGAAAGGTTAGTCGGATCTTGACTTATCTCGTAACTTGGGTAGCAATGATGTATTGCTAGATGTCGCTCATTGCTTGTGTATCTAAAAGAGTTTAGATCCACTGCCAACGTTATGAGAGCCTATAGGGTCACACACAAAGAGCATGATAATTAGAGGAATTAGAGTATTCTAGTTTGACTAGAATAATTGGGGAATAAGCTTAAGTACAAAATGGTTTTTGGACTTTAAGCTTAATGAGAATTTTAGCTAATTGATTTAATGAGATTAATTCAATATGTTACCTTATTGATTTAATAAGATTAATTCAATATGATAACATAAGCTTAATTGAATTAATAAGATTAATTCAATATGATAACATAAGCTTAATTGAATTAATAAGATTAATTCAACATGCATGAATGCCACATAAGAATGCCACATAAGCATGCCACATAAGCATGCCACCTAAGCATCCACCTAAGCTAGTTAAGGTGGAAGGAAACAAAATGGTTTTGTCTCCTTAAGTGGCCGGCCAAACAAGGATATGTCTCAATGCAATGGATTGCATTGAATGTGTGGAGGTGAAAGGGTTTTTCCAACCCTATAAAAGACACCCTAAGTGGCCGGCCAAAGAGGGCATTGGCTTTTGTTGTTGGTGGAAGCTTTGGTTGTGTTAGTGGTGAGAAAGCTTGGTGGAAGCTTTAGTTGTGTGGGTTTGTGAGTGTAGGCTAGCAAGAAGAGGAGTCTTCTTCTTCCTTTCTCCTTTTCCCTCTCTTCCTCTCCTTTAGGGACTTCTCTAGCAAGAAGTAAAGGAGAGCTCTTCTAGTTTTCCTTTTGTGAGACAAGAGCGTGCTCGTGTGGATACATATAGAGGCACGGACACTTGAACGTGCTAAAGATCCAACAAACCGAAAGGAAAAGCGGGATTAACAAGGGCACGCAACAAAGGTAATCCTCTCCTATAAGATAGTTTTGGTTTAGAGAAATTTATTTTATACGAGTTTGCTTTCGCATGGATCACTTGGAAGGGATCCTAATTTTTCCGTTGCGCATATGCCATTTGGCATACGAAATTTCTCTAAACCAAACATATCTTATAGGAGAGGATTACCTTTGTTGCGTGCCCTTGTTAATCCCGCTTTTCCTTTCGGTTTGTTGGATCTTTAGCACGTTCAAGTGTCCGTGCCTCTATACGCATCCACACGAGCACGCTCTTTTCTCACAAAAGGAAAACTAGAAGAGCTCACCTTTACTTATTGCTAGAGAAGTCCATAAAGGAGAGTAAGAGAGGGAAAAGGAGAAAGGAAGAAGAAGACTCCTCTTCTTGCTAGCCTACACTCACAAACCCACACAACCAAAGCTTCCACCAAGCTTTCACCACTAACACAACCAAAGCTTCCACCAACAACAAAGCCAATGCTTTCTTTGGCCCCACTTAGGGTGTCTTTTATAGGGTTGGAAAAACCCTTTCACCTCCACACATTCAATGCAATCCATTGCATTGAGACATATCCTTGTTTGGCCGGCCACTTAAGGAGACAAAAACCAATTTGTCTTCTTCCACCTCATCTAGCTTAGGTGGATGCTTAGGTGGCATGCTTATGTGGCATTCTTATGTGGCTTTCATGCATGTTGAATTAATCTTATTAATTCAATTAAGCTTATGTTATCATATTGAATTAATCTTATTAAATCAATAAGGTAACATATTGAATTAATCTCATTAAATCAATTAGCTAAAATTCTCATTAAGCTTAAAGTCCAAAAACCATTTTGTACTTAAGCTTATTCCCAAATTATTCTAGTCAAACAAGAATACTCTAATTCCTCTAATTATCATGCTCTTTGTGTGTGACCCTATAGGCTCTCATAACGTTGGCAGTGGACCTAAACTCTTTTAGATACACAAGCAATGAGCGGCATCTAGCAATACATCATTGCTACCCAAGTTACGAGATAAGTCAAGATCCGACTAATCTTTCCGTGACTACTATAATATATGACCGTGTCCTTCTATCCTTGATATCGATTGATCAATGAGGCATAGACCGTGTCATCCTCGATCAATCTATGTGTTTCTGATCCTCGAGTAACTAATCTCAAACAAATGAGCTCAATATCTCATATTGACTCATTCGAGCATGGCCATGCGCTTTAGTAGTTCTACTCAATCAAGGCCCACCGATATCACTCCCTGGCCATATGGAAGGGATAGATCCCATCTACATCACTCACATCCCTCCGCATAATTTGTTACATACCCAAGAATCGCTTTATGGTCCACCTCTACGGTGACGCTTGACGATACCAAAGTACATAACTCCTTATGTAGGGAACCGTAGTGACTTCGTGTCTAAGGACTATTCATACCAATAGTCACATGAGAAAGTTTATGACACTCATATAACGATCCATGAAACTTTCTCATGGCGGGTCAGTTCAGTATATATTCTCTAATATATACCCATGTGTCAACTTGATATCATATATCCATGACTTGTGAGATAAAGTCATCAATTGACCTACATGCTAGTCTTTATGTATTAATATTGCCCTTGCATATTAATACTTGACTAGGAACATTTAGGAAAGTGTTCTCTACAGTCTCTCATAATCAATTCTGCCAATTGATGTGCTGTAGATAAGAACCTACTTTTCTAGGGCATTATTATATTTAAATTAGCTGGCACAAGCAAGATGTAAATATAATAACCAATCCTTTGCCTTTATAGAATATGATACAACATGTTCCCTATTCAACCATCACATGATTGGTTCTAGATTATATACACTGTAGCGCCTCCTTATCTCGCTTCTCGTATGCGCTACTTTAGTCTATATATTTTTTTATTAGCATACTACATATGGATCCGCTCAAAGTCTACATGCTTAAACAGTTATCATAATCAAACCTTCTTTGGCACATGCATCACCTATCTTATTCATCATTAGCATGACCACATATCTTATCTCATTTCATAACATGCATAACGAAAGGATTCGTTCATGAGTTCTAACATATCGAACCTCTTAAATAAAGGGATACTCATTAAACACAAGTCTTATAAGCGGAAGCAATGTCTTAAATTGTTCTTAGAGCATATAAATATAAGCAGATAGTGAAGGGTCTTCTTCCACCATGCCACTATCACACACGCACATGGCCCCTCCTGCCACTTCCTCTAGTGCAGACTTCCTTTATCTGCAGTATATGGACAACATAAACTATAAGCATATAGCTTAGTAAGATCCTTGCCTACTCACAAAAGCCACGATTTCATCAAACTATTAGAACATGAGCATGCTGGCATAGAAAATAACCTAAGCATTTCATAGCAACACTAATCAACAACATATCCGGTAATAGTACAAAAAGAACTAAGCATGGCATAGAATTGTTCATAAGGTGTTAAGCATAATTAATCTAAGCAGGGGCATACTTTGAACATGAGCGTTATAACTGCATAAACTAAGCATGCATGAAAGACGTATTCATAAGCGTTTTAAAACTTAACAATAAGCATTCCTAACCTAAGCCTTCGTAACAACATACATCTTAATCCTACATAAAGTACATAGGTACGAACATTCTTCAAAGTAACCATAACCATTCATCAGGAAAATCCAAACATGCATAAAGGACGTAATCATAAGCATTTGGTTAACTTGAACATAAACATTTGTAATAACATAAACCCTACCTATGAAGGAACATAATCGCAAGTATTCTTAACCTTACCCATAACCTTCACCACATCATAAATTCTAAACTAGCATAAAGTACATAGTCACCACATACTTAGACTCAACTCTAAACATCATAATTTCATAACATCTAGCATGCATAAAGAATCTAGTTCGTAAGCATTCAGAGCATTTAACATAAGCATACACAATATCATAAAAGTCTTTTCTTTTCAAAACATATACTTATAAATACTTCAATATCATCATAACTTCATAACATCTAGCATGCATAAAGAACCTAGTTCGTAAGCATTCAGAGCATTTAACATAAGCATACACAATATCATAAAAGTCTTTTCTTTTCAAAACATATACTTATAAATACTTCAATATCATCATAACTTCATAACATCTAGCATGCATAAAGAACCTAGTTAAGTATCTTGAGCATTTAACATAAGCATACACAATATCATAAAAGTCTTTTCTTTTCAAAACATATACTTATAAATACTTCAATATCATCATAACTTGTTTGGGGGGCCCCAGGTTAAGTACCACATAATGCGCATTCCCTAATAGGCTGGGGTAGCGAGCCACCAGTCCTATTAGAGCAAGACCTCTTACGTCTTACCAGGGCAAGACCTCTTACGTCTTCTTATGTCCCTATGGATTTGATTAACGACCACCTGACGGTTGGGTACTTAACCTCTTGCAAAGTAAAATACTTAATTCTTTTCTTTTGGACATAATATAAAGAATGCTCTTGATCCCCATCATAAGAAGGAAGCATCTTGATCTTATCTTGACATAAGGAGAGCTCTTGATCCCTACTTGAAAGGGAAGCATCTCCATCTTATCTTATCATAAGGAGAGCTCTTGATCCCTACTTGAAAGGGAAGCATCTCCATCTTATCTTATCATAAGGAGAGCTCTTGATCCCTACTTGAAAGGGAAGCATCTCCATCTTAGTCATTTTATAAGGACACATGCATTCATAACATAAGAGTACCCGAAAGGGGTCCTAAAGCATAAACGTGTTCATCACATAAGCATGTTTCATGACACATTGCATCGTAAACATGAAGCATATTTCCTAAGCATATTCATGACATATTAAATCACAAAACATGTTCTTCACCTAGGTATATTTCATGGCACAATACTCCATAAACTTGAAACACATTCCCGAAGCATATACATGGCATATTACTTCACACAACATGTTCATCACGGCATATTACATGACACATTACATCATAACATGAAGCATATTTCCTAAGCCTATTCATGGCATATTAAATCGTAAAAACATGTTCATCACATAGCCTAATTTCATGTTGCATTGAATCATAACATATTCATCACCCAAGCATAGTTCATGTCATATTAAAAACTATACACATAGCACAATTACATATAGGGGTGTTTTCATGAAACCCTAACCCTAAAACCATGGGCTGGCCGAAACTTGTAAGGGGGCTCAAGCTTAGGTTTTGTCCCCTAAAATTCATTCATAAAGCACTATAACTAGCCTAGCATCATGAGGGATATTTTCATGCCACCCTAACCCTAGTTACCTAGGGTGGCCAAAACCTATAAGGGGCTCAACTAGGGTTCTTGTCACCTAATATTCATTCATGAGCACTATAACTTATTCTAGTGTCATTAGAACCATTTTCTTGCAACCCTAACCCTAGATAGATGAGTTGGCCGAACCATGGAATGGGTTCAACTAGGGTTCTTGTCACCTAATATTCATTCATGAGCACTATAACTTATCCTAGTGTCATTAGAACCATTTTCTTGCAACCCTAACCCTAGATAGATGAGTTGGCCGAACCATGGAATGGGTTCAACTAGGGTTTAGTCCCCTAGAATTCATTCCTAAAGCCTTATCATGGCCTAACCTCATAAGGGGGAGTTTCCATAAAAAAAAACCCTAACCCTAAAAAGCCTTGGGGCCGAAACCCATAAGGGCACCAAGTTAAAATTTTTGTCCCCTAAAAATTCCTATAGTGTGCATACAACCTATAGGAGTTCCCTAGCATCATTTTCATGAATCTTAGCCCAAAAACTTAATTGGCCGAAACCTACAAGGGCTACACTTCATCTTTACGAAATTTAACCTACGAAACGAATACACTGCAGGTGAGGGAAATCTTACATCCTTCGCTTTGCTTGGGGAGATAACCTAATGGAGGTCACCTAGCTCGCTTGCAAGGGGCTCTCGGCCAAAGGAAGAAGAAGAGAGCTTGGGTTTCGGTGAGAATGAAGAGAAGAGGAAGGAAGAAGTGGCCAAGTGGAACTTCTCTCTTCTTTATAAAGGGGAGGAAGAGAAGTTTCTCTTCTCTTTGTCAAGCCTCTTCATTTACCCTCCTCCCATTTATCTATAGGTTCCCCTTTTCCTCTAATGATATGATTCTATTGGGCTTATGGTTAGTGGGTGCATCTATAAGGCTTGGCTATCTCTACAGGTGGTATCAGAGCGGGTTCACCTTTCCACTATCACACATCAAGCCTCCATCCTGCTATTTCCAAGTAAGTAACTTTATGCATACTTGAGTTTCTTTTATAATGAAGAATGACTCCTATCTAGATAGAAATAATACCTCATCATGTTTTAGTAGATTGGAATCACACTTGTGATCTAGATAGAAATAATACCTTATCATATTTTAGTAGATTGGAATCACACTTGTGAACTAGATAGAAATAATACCTCATCATGTTTTAGTAGATTGGAATCACACTTGCGATCTAGATAGAAATAATACCTTATCATGTTTTAGTAGATTGGAATCACACTTGTGATCTAGATAGAAATAATACCTCATTTTGTATTACTAGGCAAAGGATAGAAGGACACGGTCATATATTATAGTAGTCACGGAAAGGTTAGTCGGATCTTGACTTATCTCGTAACTTGGGTAGCAATGATGTATTGCTAGATGCCGCTCATTGCTTGTGTATCTAAAAGAGTTTAGGTCCACTGCCAACGTTATGAGAGCCTATAGGGTCACACACAAAGAGCATGATGATTAGAGGAATTAGAGTATTCTAGTTTGACTAGAATAATTTGGGAATAAGCTTAAGTACAAAATGGTTTTTGGACTTTAAGCTTAATGAGAATTTTAGCTAATTGATTTAATGAGATTAATTCAATATGTTACCTTATTGATTTAATAAGATTAATTCAATATGATAACATAAGCTTAATTGAATTAATAAGATTAATTCAACATGCATGAAAGCCACATAAGAATGCCACATAAGCATGCCACCTAAGCATCCACCTAAGCTAGATGAGGTGGAAGAAGACAAATTGGTTTTTGTCTCCTTAAGTGGCCGGCCAAACAAGGATATGTCTCAATGCAATGGATTGCATTGAATGTGTGGAGGTGAAAGGGTTTTTCCAACCCTATAAAAGACACCCTAAGTGGCCGGCCAAAGATAGCATTGGCTTTTGTTGTTGGTGGAAGCTTTGGTTGTGTTAGTGGTGAGAAAGCTTGGTGGAAGCTTTGGTTGTGTGGGTTTGTGAGTGTAGGCTAGCAAGAAGAGGAGTCTTCTTCTTCCTTTCTCCTTTTCCCTCTCTTCCTCTCCTTTAGGGACTTCTCTAGCAAGAAGTAAAGGAGAGCTCTTCTAGTTTTTCCTTTTGTGAGACAAGAGCGTGCTCGTGTGGATACGTATAGAGGCACGGACACTTGAACGTGCTAAAGATCCAACAAACCGAAAGGAAAAGCGGGATTAACAAGGGCACGCAACAAAGGTAATCCTCTCCTATAAGATAGGTTTGGTTTAGAGAAATTTATTTTATACGAGTTTGCTTTCGCATGGATCACTTGGAAGGGATCCTATTTTCCGTTGCGCATATGCCATTTGGCATACGAGAATTCCCGACAGTGGTATCAGAGCCACTTGCGAAAGATCGTATAAAAATAGGTTTTCTCTATTTTATATGTGATATAGAAGTAGGATAAATTTTATTATGAGTTGATAATTGCATTAGCAAATTTTCAAACATAATAAAATATCCAATGTCTTTTAAAAGTTAAAATGACATGGTGCATGGTTATGGCCTAGTCCCAAAAGTTTGTGATTGTGTGTTGTAATTTTAATACTACCAAGGCGTTGGGCCTTTCTCCTAATATTCTTGTTGTAAAAATTAGTTTTAGACTCGAATGTAACTCGAGTATTTCTCCTTTTGTAATGTACAAAACAAGGATGGAGGGTCCATTGGAAGATGAGGTTACAAGGAGGAAATCAACACACAAGACAACCAAAAGGAAGCACTTAGGAGAAGATGCTATCCCTAGGTTGACCAATCAATCTTTTCATTGGCTTGAGAAGATTGTAGAATAAGGGTCATAACCATGACACGTTAGTTTCATATGTATGTGATGCATGTTAGTTTAGCTTGTATGTGATGCATGATTAGTTTAGCTTATATGTGATGTATGCTAATATGTATATGATACATGTTTATTTCTTATTAAGTCTAAACGATATGCCTACCAAAGTTGGTACTCACTACTTCCTCGATCATTTGTTATTGGGTTTGCCAAAGCAAAGCAATGCATTTTATCTTGGAGGGGTGCGAGTGGACAATCGTGATGTCCCGCTATCAGTCTTGGTTAAGACTTAATTAAGTGTTTTCTTAATTGGTTAAGAAAGTAGAGGCATATATTAGCTTTGAACATAAGTGTTAACATTAGTTTTGTGTGATTCAACATCGCTTTGTCTTAGAAGTGGTCGCTGTCTGATATCCAAGAAGGCCCTGTGCCTCGCCACACCGAAGTCGGTTTAGGAATAAACACTAAACTAATCTAAAACTTAACCAAAGCTATTAAAGAGTTACATCAGATGTAATTGGCAAAAGATTGCCTACCTAATTATACTACGTCTTGGGCGATTAGCCAAAGCTAACTCAAGACGAATTATGATGTGGATCTTTATCCCATATAAATTTATAGCTAAATAGTAGCTATGAGAATTTAGTGGGAGCCTCATTTAATTAAAGGCCTAATTAAATGATTTAGGTATGATACTTAACTTTGCATTTTAATGTTGTAGATCACCATGTCATCTAACACGACACACCCCCTCAACTTGCGATCTGTCCTTGAGAAGGACAAGCTCAATGGAGCAAACTTTCTTGACTGGTATAGGAACTTGAGGATTATCCTCAAGCAAGAACGCAAACTATATGTCCTAGAGCAGTCTACCCCTGAAATACCTGCCCCTGCGGCCACTCGTGCTGAAAAGGATGCTTATAAGAAGCATCAAGATGACGCATTAGATGTGTCATGTCTTATGCTTGCCACCATGAACTCTGAGCTTCAGAAGCAACATGAGAACATGGATGCCTATGATATGGTTGAGCATTTGAAACAACTATATCAAGGACAAGCTAGGCACGAGCGTTTTGAAGTGTCTAAGGCTCTTTTTGCATGCAAGATGCAAGAAGGAACACCTGTAGGAACTCACGTACTCAAAATGATTGGGTACGTTGAGAACCTTGAAAGACTAGGTTTTCCACTGAGCCAAGAATTGGCAACCGATGTTATCCTCGCAATCGCTGTTTAAGCATACAATCAATTCACATGAATTATAACATGAATGAAATTGATAAACCTTTGCTCGAGATTCTCAAAGATGTTGAGAATCACAACCAAATCTCAAGAAGAAAGTTAGTAATGTACTAATGGTCAAGAAGGACAAAGGTAAGCGCAAAGGCAAGGGTAAGACCTAAGCCAAAGGCAAGGCCAATTCATCCACTTCAAAGGGTAAAGGTAAAGTACCTAAGGAAGGGATCGCTTCCATTGCGGTGAGATCGACACCGAAGCGGAATCGCAAAGTCTACCTTGAGGAAGTAAAGAACAAGAGAAGTGGGACTTCGCCTGTATACACGCTATAGAAGTTAATCTATCTATTTCTTCTACATGGGTATTAGATACCGGATGTGCATCTCACATTTGTACTAATGTGCAGGATGAGAAATAGTAGAATAATGGCAAAGGGCTTAAGTGGACCTACGAGTAGGCAATGGCGCAAAAGTTCTCCGAGTCAGAGGAACATATTCTTTGTCTTTGCCCATCGGGCTTATCTTAGAACTAGAGGAGTGCTTCTATGTACCCGCATTAACAAAGAACATAATTTCAGATCTTGTTTAGACAAGAAAACTTTTCTTTATAATAAAGGACAAATGTTGTTCCATTTATTTAAATGAAATGTTCTATTGTAATGCACCATCATGAATGGTCTCTATGTTCTAGATTTAGATAACCCAATTTATAACGAAATATTAAACGGTTCAAATCGAATGATTTGAACTGCATATATCTTCGCAATCGCCGCCAGGTCACATAAATGAAAAACGCATATCCCAACTCCATAAAGATGGATTATTGACTCATTTGATTTTGAATCATATGAGGTATGCTAGTCTTGTCTTTAGGAAAGATGACTAAAACTCCATTTAGTGGACATGGCGAGAGAGCGAGATTTGTTAGGACTCATACATACCGATGTATGTGGCCCTTTCAATGTCGGGCAGGAGGCTATAAGTACTTTATTACTTTCACCGATGATATGAGTAGATTTGGCTACTTATATTTGATGAGATAAGTCGTAATCCTTTGAAAAGTTCAAAGAATTCAAGAATGAAGTACAAAACCAACTTGGTAAGCGATTAAGCTACTTCGATCAGATCGAGGTGGTGAATACCTTAGTCAAGAGTTTCGTGATCACCGGCCGAGTGTGGATAATATCCCAACTCACTCCACCGAACACCACAATGGAATGGTGTATCCGAGAGGAGAAATCGTACTCTATTAGATATGGTACGATCAATGATGAGCCGATCGATCTACCTACTTCCTTTGGGGTTTAGCTCTAGAGACACCGCTTACACTTAATCGCTGCTCCATCAAAAGTCAGAGAAAAGACACCATATACGATATGGACCGAAGAGTCCCAAAATGTCTTTTATAAAGATTTGGGGTTGTGAAGCTTACGTTAGACGACAAGTCTCAGATAAACTAGGACCCAAATCAGATAAGTGTTATTTTGTAGGATATCCCAAGGAAACTAAGGGATATTACTTTTACAATCCCACACTTGGCAAGGTGTTTGTTGCCAGAAATGCTGTCTTTCTAGAAAGAGAATTTATTTCTAGAAATACTAGTGGGAGTAAAATTCATCTTGAAGAAGTTCAAGATGATGATAACACTAAGGCTTCGATGGAAAATGAACAGGCACCACAAAGTGTTGTGGATGAGGAATTTGTTGCCCAAAGAGTTGTGGAGCAAACACTGCTCAAGTAGACCAACCTCTTCAGAGATCTAATAGGATCCGCCAACCCGAGAGATATTCTTTTCTCTTGACTGACAACGGTGAAGTATTGCTTGTCGATCTTGACGAGCCTACATCCTATCAAGAAGCTATGATGAGCCCAGATTCCGAGAAATGGCTAGAGGCCATGAGATCCGAAATGGAATCCATGTACACTAACCAAGTATGGACTTTGGTTGATCCACCTGAAGGGGTAAAACCCATTGGGTGTAAGTGGGTCTTTAAAGTAAAGACTGACATGGATGGTAATAAGCATACCTATAAAGGTAGATTGGTGGCAAAAGGATTCAAACAAATTCATGGTATTGACTATGAAGAAACCTTTTCACCGGGCCATGATGCTTAAATCCATTCGATCATACTTGCTATCGCACTACCATGATTATGAGATCTGGCAGATGGATGTCAAAACCGCTTCAAATGGAAAGCTACTCGAGGATGTGTACATGACAACCCGAGGGTTTTGAAGATCCAAAGCATCCCGAAAGGTATACAAACTGCAAAGGTCCATTTATGGACTAAAGCAAGCCTCTCGAAGCTGGAATCTTCGATTCGATGATGCAATCAATGAGTTTGGTTTCATCAAGAATGAAGATGAACCTTGTGTCTACAAGAGAAATAGTGGGAGCACAATTGTATTTCTTGTCTTGTATGTAGATGACATACTTCTCATCGAAATGATATTCCTCACTCCACTGTGAAGATGTGGTTAGGAATTGTTTCTCGATGAAGGACTTAGGTGAAGTCGCTATATTCTAGGCATCAAGATCTATAGAGATAGATCTAGAAGATTACTTGGCCTAAGTCGAGTACATACATTGATAAAGTGCTAGATCGCTTTGCTATGCAAAATTCTAAGAAAGGGTTTCGCTTTATCACATGGTGTGAGTCTTTCAAGACTCAATGTCCTCTTCTAAGGAGGAGAGAGATCGCATGGATAAGATCCCTTATGCATCCGCTATAGGGTCTATCATGTACGCCATGCTTTGTACTGCTCCGACGCCTCGTATGCTTTGAGCATGACGAGTAGATACCAATGATCTAGGTGAAAGTCATCGATAGCGCCAAAAATATTCTTAAGTACTTACGAAGAACGAAAGAATATTTCCGATATTCGAGGCAATGAGGAGCTAATCAGAAGGGTTACAGTGATGCAAGCTTCCAAACCGATAAGGATGACTATAGATCGCAACGGGTACGTGTTTTGCCCGAATGGTGGAGCCTGTGAGTCGGAAGAGTTCAAAGCAGACACGCTGCCGATTCTACAACAGTGGGAGTATATTGCCGATCCGATGCAAAGAAAGGAGGTCTTTGGCCCGCAAGTTCATCGCTGAACTTGGGGTAGTTCCTAGCATTGCAGATCCAATAGACCTCTATTGTGACAACAATGGGGCTATTGCATGTGCTAAGGAACCTCGATCACATCACGACCAAACACATATCGCGGGCGCTCCATCTCATTCGAGAGATCATCGATAGAGGAGATGTGAGGATATGCAGAGTACCGACAGAAGCTAACATCGCAGATCCATTGACCAAGGCTTTGGCAAAGAGGAAGCATGATGGTCACACTAGGTCACTAGGTATTAGATATCATAGTGATTGGTACTAGTGCTAGTGGGAGATTGTTAGTTATAGCCCTAGAACCAATCATGTG
Source organism: Wurfbainia villosa (assembly GCA_025175895.1). Lineage (NCBI taxonomy): Eukaryota > Viridiplantae > Streptophyta > Magnoliopsida > Zingiberales > Zingiberaceae > Wurfbainia > Wurfbainia villosa. The sequence goes on along the minus strand of CM045991.1, from coordinate 69,567,468 downwards.
ATGGTTGAATAGGGAACATGTTGTATCATATTCTATAAAGGCAAAGGATTGGTTATTATATTTACATCTTGCTTGTGCTAATTTAAATATAATAATGCCCTAGAAAAGTAGGTTCTTATCTACAAAGACATCATCAATCGCGTAATTGATTATGAGAGGTCAGAGAGAACACTTTCCTAAATGTTCCTAGTCGAGTATTAATATGCAAGGGCAATATTAATACATAAAGACTAGCATGTAGGTCAATTGATGACTTGATCTCACAAGTCATGGATATATGATATCAAGTTGACACATGGGTATATATTAGAGAATATATACCGAATCAATTCGCCATGAGAAAGTTTCATGGATCGTTATATGAGTGTCATAAACTTTCTCATGTGACTATTGGTATGAATAGTCCTTAGACCAAGTCACTACTTCCCTACATAAGGAGTTATGTACTTTGGTATCACAAACGCCACCCGTAATAGGGTGGACCATAAAGGCGATTACTGGGTATATAACAAATTATGCGGAGGGATGTGAGTGATGTAGATGGGATCTATCCCTCTCATATGACGAGAGTGATATCGGTGGGCCCCTTGATTGAGTAGAACTACTAAAACGCATGGCCATGCTCGAATGAGTCAATATGAGATATTGAGCTCATTTGTTTGAGTTAGTTTACTCAGGGATCAAGAAACACATAGATTGATCGAGGATGACACGGTCTATGCCTCATTGATCAATCTGATATCAAGGATAGAAGGACACGGTCATATATTATAGTAGTCACTGAAAGGTTAGTCGGATCTTGACTTATCTCAGAATTGGGTAGCAATGATGTATTGCTAGATACCGCTCATTGCTTGTGTATCTAAAAGAGTTTAGGTCCACTGCCAACGTTATGAGAGCCTATAGGGTCACACACAAAGAGCATGATGATTAGAGGAATTAGAGTATTCTAGTTTGACTAGAATAATTTGGGAATAAGCTTAAGTACAAAATGGTTTTTGGACTTTAAGCTTAATGAGAATTTTAGCTAATTGATTTAATGAGATTAATTCAATATGTTACCTTATTGATTTAATAAGATTAATTCAATATGATAACATAAGCTTAATTGAATTAATAAGATTAATTCAACATGCATGAAAGCCACATAAGAATGCCACATAAGCATGCCACCTAAGCATCCACCTAAGCTAGATGAGGTGGAAGAAGACAAATTGGTTTTTGTCTCCTTAAGTGGCCGGCCAAACAAGGATATGTCTCAATGCAATGGATTGCATTGAATGTGTGGAGGTGAAAGGGTTTTTCCAACCCTATAAAAGACACCCTAAGTGGCCGGCCAAAGATAGCATTGGCTTTTGTTGTTGGTGGAAGCTTTGGTTGTGTTAGTGGTGAGAAAGCTTGGTGGAAGCTTTGGTTGTGTGGGTTTGTGAGTGTAGGCTAGCAAGAAGAGGAGTCTTCTTCTTCCTTTCTCCTTTTCCCTCTCTTCCTCTCCTTTAGGGACTTCTCTAGCAAGAAGTAAAGGAGAGCTCTTCTAGTTTTCCTTTTGTGAGACAAGAGCGTGCTCGTGTGGATACGTATAGAGGCACGGACACTTGAACGTGCTAAAGATCCAACAAACCGAAAGGAAAAGCGGGATTAACAAGGGCACGCAACAAAGGTAATCCTCTCCTATAAGATAGGTTTGGTTTAGAGAAATTTATTTTATACGAGTTTGCTTTCGCATGGATCACTTGGAAGGGATCCTATTTTCCGTTGCGCATATGCCATTTGGCATACGAGAATTCCCGACAGGCAAAAAGTTGGGCGGCGTGGAACCGTTGGGCAACAGCAAGGAGAAGAGAGGGAGAGGGTGGCTATGTTTTCCAACACCAAAAGTTATCCACGAAAAACCCTTAAGCTATGTTTTTATAGAGAACACTTTCTCCTAACGGTTATTGGTTCATAATCAAAACCCGTTAACCCGCTCCAATAACTTAAGTTAAAATAAACCAAACCGCGTTGGTCTATTTTAAGTTAAAACGAACCGAACCAACTTTGGTTCATTCGTTTAAAACAAACCAAACCCCTTTGGTTTATTCTCCACCATTGGATTAGAACCAAACCAATTTGGTTCATCCATCATGTCATCATAAGACACGGCCCATCCACGCTTCCATTGCGACTGAAACGATTTCATACTCGATCCTTGTTTGGTCCAACCAAACCTAGTTTCTCTCGGTCTGAGAATCTCATTCTCAAACTCATTTTAAATCCTTCAGATTACGCTCGTTATGCGTGTGACCAAATAGGTTCTCGATTTATGTTGGTCGTCTATAATTAACCATTAATTATAGAACGATCATGAGTGACACCCAATTAACCGAAAAGATCAACGGTTGATCCATAACTATTTCTGAAACCCTTCAGCAGCTATAATGATTCGTGCCCCATTCCCTTCACTCATCTTATACCCACTTGGTTCAGGACATGGTCTATAGTGTCATTCCCCACTAGGTTGACTACGTCACACATAGCCCAAGTATCATTTCCTCGTCCTACGAATTCTAGTTACTACACATATATCCAAGAATACCATACTCTAAACATGTAATACTTTGGCCAAAGACTTTAGTAACAATCTGACGAGAGGCCATGGGTATACATCTCCTCGCAAGGAGTGGTGAATCCTTTATAGGCTATTCAAACACCTTCGACCACTTCGACTTATACCCAATCATCCCGGGTCCACATCTCCTCAGAGATGCTTGTTTAAGATGTCAAAGCATAAGTCTTCATGACCAAGATGACTTGAATACCGTAAGTTGAAGGAACATCGCACTTAAGCTACAGTAAGAACTTCATTGACATATCCATATATGCAGAGAACCATATGAAGTCTTACGGCTGGTCACTTCAATGAACTAGTTACCATAACTAGCATCCACGATTAACTCCGGACATAAAAATGCCTCCAACTAGTGAGAATCAGCTGCTTGGATACACCAAGGAGTATACCTCGTGCTAGTCTCGACAGAATTGATGGTGTCCAAATACATCAATTCATCGACTAGGGATAATTCCAATACATCATAATTACACATGTAGAGATACTCACTAGTTGTGATCCAATCACAAATTCTCTCATGCTGTGAATCGTATTGTGGACATTCAATAAATGATTTAAGATCCAATCAAATATATGAAAACATATATATACTCAAATAGTGAATCTTCATTTATCAAATAAATGGTACAACTATAAGACGATTGCCTTAGGACACCTCTCATATATTACTAACATCCTCCGGCAAGCAGCCCAGCCGCCAACCCTTGCAGTCGCCAACCATAAAGTTTCCGTCGGCTAACTTGTTTGGCTGGCAACTCCTCCACCGCCCACCTCCTTTCGGATAGCCTTTGTCCATTGTGAGGAGAGTTCATTTGGTCGACATTTGGAACTCCGACAGTGACCTCTTTGCCAGGGATTGGATCTCTGACAATCTTCTTTGGTGGAGGACAAAGGGTTTTGTCAATTGTTGACAAAACTACTTCTGAGAAAACAAGTTTGTGAAACTTGTTTTGTGATCGTCTCTCGGATCACAACATCTTCGATGCGAGACTATTATCTCTCATCAAGACGGGGCTCGTAGCTTGAGAAGCTATCCCGACGATACTCGACATGGACTCGGATAGAGGCGAAACTTACTAGGGTCGCTAAGGTTGATGGCCTTTTCGCCACGTGTTATTCGTCAGGTATACCTAGTGTAATTTCCTTTATTGCAAAATTTAAATGTACAATTATGTCAACACTTTTGTATCCTGCATGCGTGTGGTGAGTGTGATTTAATAAAATAGTTTATTATCATTTTTATTTTCTTATGCTGTGCATATTTATGAAATAAATTCGAATACACGCCCACGTTGGTGCCCCAGAAACTCAACAGTGGTATCAGAGCCCGGCTGTGTTCCGACATAATCGTAAAATTGTTAGTTTGGGTTGTTGGACTCTCTCCAAGCCTGGCTAGATGATTGAATGTGCTCTAACCATATTAAAACTATTTCTTGATTAATGGGTCGGCTTTAACTTGGAGCATCGGATTTTTGGACTCTCACCAAGGTCGATGTGAAGGGAGGTGAAGTTGGGTGCTATGCATATAATGCATACTTGTTAATGTGTTAACAACCCAATGTTTGTTCGAACATTCAATTAGTTGATAACACAATGTGATAGTTACATATACGTGATATGTAATTGGTATATTTGATACCTACCATTGTAGCTATGAACGACTTGTTGGACTCTCTCTGAGGTTGTTCTTATCTATGTTGGATATCAACCCATTCGGAGATGGACCTACGATCTCCCGAATTGATTTTAAGGGTTTTTGAATTCGAAAAATAAATGAGATTTATAAATGTATGTTGATGCATTTTAAATCATCTTTCTAATATATGCTCGATTTGTAATTCTAGGTTAATCGCATGATCATGACGTCTCTAAACTTACGTTCTATTTTGGATTCAAATAAGTTGACTGGGCCGAACTTCTTGGACTGGCTTAGAAACTTGAGAATTGTTCTCAAGGCGAAAAAGCTTGTGTATATCCTCGAAGAGCCTCTTCCCACCTGTCCTAAGGATGATGCAACTCCGGACCAATTGTTGGCCTATCAGAAACTTATGACTGATTCTGAACTGGCGAGTTGCATCATGCTAGCCACGATGGTACCCGAGCTTCAGAAGTAGCATGAGCATATGGATGCTAATACCATAGGCTTTCATCTTAATGAGTAGTTTGATGAGCAAGTGAGATCTGAAAGGTTCGAAGTCTCTAAGCTCCTCTTCACCTCTAAGATGCAGGAAGGTTCATCTGTGGTGCAAGTTGTTTTAAAGATGAATGGGTACATTGAATGATTAGCTACACTCAGGTTTGTGATGGATCATGAATTAAGTATTGACTTAATTCTACATTGTTTGCCCAAGAGTTACTCACAGTTTATGATGGACTACCGGATGAACAAACTTGAATCCACCATTCCTAAACTCCTCAACATGCTGAAGACTGTGGAGCCTTCTGTGAAGCATGAGGATAAGACGGTGTTGTTAGTTGATTCCTCAAAGAAAGGTTCTAAGAGAAAATCAAAGGAACATCATAAGGAGAAGAAGAAGGCTAAGAAGGTAGAACCATCTCAAAAGAGCACTTACTATCATTGTGGCAAGGAGGGCTATTGGCGAAGAAACTGCAAGATTTATCTTGAGTCCGTGAAGAAGAAGAAGGTATCCGATGCCCCATCTTCTTCAGGTATCTTCGTTATTGAGTGTCATTCTATTTCCTTAGACACTCGGGTATTGGATACCAGGTATGGCTCACATATATGTAATGACATATAGGAGCTAAGGAATAGAAGAAGACTCGTCAAGGGAGAATCAAATTTGTGAGTTGGCAATGGATAAAGGTTGCGCAATGTGTAACATATTTGTTGAAGCTCCCTACAGGACTTACCTTAGAGCTGGATAATTGCTATTATGTTCCTTCGTTAATAAAGAACATTATTTCTATTTCCTGCTTAAATAGAAATGGGTACCATTTGACTTTTAGTAACAATTGTTATTACATAATTTTGAATGACGTTCTTTATGGGATTGGAACTTTATGCAATGGTATATATATGTTAGACGTATCCAGTGACATTCTCAATATCGAAGCGAGCAACAAGCGTACTCGAAAAGATAATCAATTAGCCTCCTACATGTGACATTGTCATCTTGGCCATGTAAGTAAGAAATGCATGTCTGAATTACACCGAGGTAGAATTCTGGAATCGTTTAAATTTGATTCATTCGATACATGTGAATCATGCTTAAAAGGCAAGATGACTAAGTTATCTTTTACTGGAAAAAGGTGAACCAGTGGGAGAGTTGCTTGGTCTAATACATACTGATGTATGCGAACCTATGTCAACTCATGCTCTAGGAGGCTATAGCTACTTCATTACCTTTATTGATGATCACTCATGATTTGGGTATGTGTTCTTGATGAAACTCAAGTTTGAAGCCTTTGAAAAGTTTAAAGAATTCAAAAATGAAGTAAAGAAATAACTTGGGAAAAGTACTAAAATACTTCGATCTGATCAAGGTGGTAAATACTTTAGTCAAGAGTTTTTGGATTATCTCAATGAACTCTGTCGTATACACCACAACATAATGGTGTATCTGAGAGGTGAAATCGAACCTTGTTGGACAAGGTTAGGTCTATGATGAATCATGTGAATCTTTCTAAGTCCTTTTGGGACTATGTACTTCAGATAGTTGCTTACTTGCTAAACAGAGTCCCGACCAAGGTAGTCTCTACTGCTCTATATGAGATATGGGGTTGTAAGAAACCTCATTTGTCTTACTTGAAGATATGGGGTTGTCCTGCTTATGTGAAGCAGACTGTATCAGACAAATTAGGTGTTAAGTCTGATAAATATCTATTTATTGGATACCCTAAGGAAACGAGGGGCTACCAATTCTATCATCCTGTGAAACAAAAGGTGTTTATTTCAGGCATACTGTGTTTCTAGAGAAAGAGTTTCTCTTGCAAGAAAATAGAGGGAGTGTCGTTGAACTTGATGAGGTTCAAGAGACTCCCATAGACATTGATGAGATACCTGGTCAAGCACCACAACCGATAACTCATAGTGATGAGCCATCGATTGAACCTATTATAACACCACATCTTTGTAGATCTGGTAGAACACACAACTTTCTTGGGAGATATAGATTTCTCATAAGTGAATTGAACGACATGTTACTCATTGATGATGAGGAGCCTACCAGTTATGAAAAGTTCAGAAAGGGACAAATGGCTTGATGCCATGAAGTCGGAAATATATTCCATGTATGAAAATCATGTTTGGAACTTGGTGGAGCCACCTGAAGGCATTAAGCCTATAGGGTGCAAGTGGGTTTTCAAGAAGAAAACATACATGGATAGACGAACCTTGTGTGTACAAGAAGGTTAGTAAAAGTGCAGTCGTGTTCCTAGTGTTGTATGTCGATGACATATTACTTATAGGAAATGATATATTTGTCTTATAGTCGGTCAAAATTTGGTTATCCAAAACATTCTCCATGAAAGACCTAGGAGGAGTGACCTATATCCTTGGGATAAATATCTATAGAGATAGATCGAATGCTGTTTAGTTTTTCTACATATAGACCGAGTGCTAAAGAGGTTTAGCATGTCGGAATCCAAGAAAGGTTTCCTACCCATCAGGTATGGGATACACCTTTCGAAGTCTATGTGTCCTCACACAGAAGACGAGAGGATTTGCATGAGTAAGATCCCCTATACATCTGCAATAGGATTTGTCATGTATGTTATGTTATGTATGAGGTCTGATGTATCGTATGCTCTAAGTGTCACGAGTAGATACTAGTCTAATCAAGGAATGGATCATTGGGCGACTGTTAAGATAATCCTTAAGTACTTGAGAAGAACTAAGAATGTGTTCCTAATATATGAAGAGGGTGATATGGTAATACGCGGATATACGGATGACAGCTTCCAAACAAACAAGGACGATTCCAGGTCTTAGTCTGGGTACATATTCACCTTGAATGGTGGCACAATAAGCTGAAAAGTGTTAGGGAAATCAACCCGTGATATGATTTTGATGTGTGTGGCAAAGGGTTTAAGTTAGGATGTTTGGATTTGATATGTACGTTGGAGTTTTGCAGGACTTAGTAGCATTACGGAGTATCACAGTTTTCACCTCTCATGACTCGTCCTTGAGTTGAAGGATGGCTTTTGGAAGTCCGTGTGCTTGGAGCATCCGAGGGACCGCCTAACGAGGAGATTGGAGTGAAGCTGGAGGAAGTAGACTTCAGGGCGAGACGCGAAGGATGGCGCTGCAGAGCCGTGCGCTTGGCGCATCTGAGGGACGTGGCCAAACGAAGACAACTTCAAAGGCGAGGGACTTCAAGGAATGAGAGTGAGCGAATATAACCCGGGATGGGGTAGTACGCTTAGGTGAAACTTGGCCAATTGGCTAAGTGTCGGATGAGATTTCTTGACATCATTCGACTGCCATGTCATGGCAGTCGACTGCTCCAAGTCGAATGAACTCGCCGGTGTTCGATCGAATTCCTACCGACCGCCAAGGGAGCAATATCGGTGTGAGGGTTTCGATTACGTATCGCTTCGTTGTCGACTAGGCGATCGACGGCGAAGGCATCGATCGATGGATACATCACGATGCCCAAGGTTTCCGTTGAACTACAATGGTCAGAATCTGACGTGTTCGGAGGTCGTTGTAGTGGCAGCAGTCGACTGCCAAGGGCAGCAGTCAACTGATGGTGACCAACGGGAAGAAATCAGCCCTCTCTATAAAATGAGAGGGTGTGGGCTTTTAGGAGGCTAATGCTTATGCTCTAAACTCCTCCAAAGTGCTCAACATGTTTTCCATCCTCTTACTTGAGCTTATTTACATTATATTTGTAAGAGGAGTGTTCTTGTGTAAAAGAGGTTACCTCCACCTAGCTTGGTGCAAAGGAGAAAATAATGGAAAGCTTGAGGCGTGATTCACCTTGGATGAATCGGACCGTGGATTAGCGGCAAAGCTGTGAACCACGTTACATTGTGGTGTTAGCGTTTGTGACTCCTATTCTTTCTTTACATTTGTCTTAATTGTTTATATTCCGCTTGCGCTAATTAAGTTTGTAGAAGAGCAAATCAACGAACGACTATCATCATCTACGATAAAGGCTATTCACCCCCCCTCTAGCCGGCCACCATCGACCCTACAAGTGGTATTAGAGTCAAGGCATTTGTCGAGGACTAACCGCTGCTACAAGCACTATATCAAGAGATGGCCGTCTCTAATATTCATCCGTCGAAGTTCGAGGGAGAATTCGCTTGGTGGAAGAAGCGAATGGAGGTATTCTTTGAAACCGATTTCGATATTATGCTTATAATGGAAAATGGTTTTGAGATGTCTAGGGATGAAGAGGGGAGAATACTAGACAAATCAAGGTGGACTAAAAAGCAAAGAGAGAGCACCTTGCAAATTCAAAGGCTAAGCACCATCTCCTCAATGTACTCCCCCAATAAGAAGTAAATCGGATTGGAGAATGCTCTAGTGCCAAGGAGATGTGGGAGAAACTCATAGAGATTCATGAAGGCACATCCGAGGCCAAGCTAGCAAGGAGAGATGTACTTCGCTCCCAACTATCAAATATCAAACTTGAAAAGGGAGAGAAGGTAAAATCCCTACACTCTAGGTTTAAGGAAATTCTAATCGGTTTGACAAGTGTAGGAGAAAAGCTCTCCAACCGGGATATGGTAATGAATGCTATAGATGTCTTTCTCCGGTCCTCAAGATGGAGCTCAATGGTGGACTCTTTTTACATCTCCAAGAACCTAGAAGTTAGCACCTTGGAGGAATTCTTCTCAACCATGGAGCTCCATGAAACAAGGCTCGAAGGAGTAGTAGAAGAGCCAAAACTTCAACCATCAAGGGGAGTGTCACTATTGGCCAACAAAGGGAAGAAGAAGATGGAGACTCCCTCCTCCTCTGATGAAGCATCCTCCTCCTCCTCCATGGATAGCACGGAAGAAGCATACATGGTAAGGAAGGTAAGACGTGCTTTGAAAAATTTTAAATTTAATAAATCTAATGATAGGAGGAGAAGACCAAGGGGGAAGGTAATTTGCTACAATTACTAAGGAGAGGGACACATAAGGGATAATTGTCCCCTCCTAAACAAGATCAAAGAAGAGAGGAGAAAGAAAGAAGAAAAGAAGAAGAAGGGGAGCAAGAAGAAGGAAGAGAAGAAGAAGGCCAAAGAAAAGGGGAAGGCCAAGGCACTAAAGGCAAGGACATGGTATGACCTCTCTTCATCATCATCATCATCGGAAGAGGAGAATGATTTTGTCACCAACCTTGATTTGATGGCGTTTGATGACCTAGACACCTCCTCCTCCGAACAAGAAAGATCAAGCACAAGTGAGGAGAGCTTCTTCACCATCCTCATCCGAAGAAGAAGAAGACATGGAGACTATGGTAACGAATCTCTCACCCCATAAAATAGTTTCCATGATTTCTAGTCTTACTAAGAATTTATTTAGGGCTAAGAAAAAGAATAAATGCATGCTTGACCAAATTAAGGCCTTAGAAAATAAATTGGAACAAGCATGTTTGAATGTTAATAATGATGATGCATGCTCACATGACTATATGCCTTTTGATGTTAATGATGCATGTATTGAAGAAAATAGGGTCCTAAGGGAAAAGGTAGACCATTTGACCAAGGCCCTAAAAAAATTTAGAATAGGCTCCAACACCCTTAACATGATCATAGAAAGCCAAAGGGCAAGCTTCAATAAGAAAGGCCTAGGATATAAGGAAAATAAAAATGAAAAGGCCTATAAATATTTAATCGCTAGGGGTCAAGATAAAAAGAAAACAATAGCTAGAAAATGGATCCCTAAGGAATTTTTAGTGAACCCAATAGGAAAGAACTTGTTTTGGGTTCCTAAATCCATCCTTAAGGGTTAGGAAAATCCTAGGATAGTTAACTATATGGAATTCACCTATATCATATTATTTGGTTGGCTTAGGATGGCGAGACATAATTTTAGAAATAGTGTTGGGTGATGATAATGCACCCATAAATAGTTTAAATCATGCTCAACATTTAGTGTTATGTATGTTGACACTCATTTCTAGCATAAGTGTTGGGATATGATAATGTGCTCATAAATTGATAATAATGCTTAAATCATGATAGTTAATGTAATTGTTACACATGTTTGCAATCATGATTTATTTGTACAAAGGTTGGAACCGCCAACTAGCAGCCCCTACCTGTTAAATACTGAAAATTTAAAATATTAAATTAAATGGACAAATAATTAAGGAAATAATCCTGGATTTTTTTCGGGATTTTTAGGGAATTTTTCTAGAATTAAACGGACTTCGTATGAGATTTTTACGGGGATAAAATAAATAGGCTTTTAAAGGGGTTTGTTTAGACTAGTTAATGGGGTTAATTAACCTAGGTTATAAATCTAGGTTTTTAACTTCCTAATTTCCCTAGTTTTCTTTCCTCCTCGCCTGACGCCTCTTTGCGGTTTCCTTCTCTCGCGACATCTTCTTCCCGACCTTGTGCACTGGCAGACACCGACGACGACCACTCCTCTCATACGCAAGATCTCCGGCCTTCCACGCGCAGATCGCGTGCCTTAGACACCGCCGCCATCGCGACGGGCATCGCCACTCTTCTCCGATTCTCGCCTTCCTCGCGGCCGAGTCTTCTTCTTCCGCGTCGCCACGCGAACCCCTTTCCGCTGCGCCTCGCCGATGACCAGCCGCCACCCTTCCTCGAGACCAGACCACCGCGCGACCCTCTCTCTTTCCTTTCCTCGCCGCGTCCAACACCACCACGAGCCGTCACGACCGTCGCCTCATCTTCCCCGTGCTCCACTGCCGGATCTCCTCTCCCGAGCACGCAGCAAATCTCCATCGCTGCCGGAGGTGGGGGGGCATCGGCTGTCTCGGGAAAATGAGATAGGGAAATAGGAGAGCCGATGAAGATGCAGATTTAGGTATAGCTTTTGATTTCTCCTTCTTGCATCTGCCATTAAGTGTTTTGTAGGTAATGGTGCTCGGTTTTGGAGAATTAATGGTTGTAAATAGTTGTGAGGGCTGTGATCATGGTGAATTGGGTTGATTCCGGTGTTAATCGGTATGATATGTGGAGGATTAGGAATTAATTGGGTTATAAAGGAAATCGATTAAGTATTCGATTTGTTGTTGAATTGTATATTTTGTGCTTGACTATAATTATGCTATATGCAGGTTTTGGTCACGAGGCAGGTTCCCAGTCGTGACGATTTGGTTCTTTTTACGGATATATATTCAGGCGGGTACTTTGACTTATCTTTTAGATATAGTCAAGTTGATATGCTAGTTAGGATAGCTTGCAATAATTTTCATGTTTATATGCCTAGTATGTTTTGGTGCCTACTAGATACATGCATGTGTTAGGATATGATTATATTTACCTGTTTGATATGGATCATAGTACATGGATTAGGGATATGTATATATATTGGTTGTACATATCATTTGGATAGATATTTTGAGTAGGTTTTACATGCTGTAGTATCATGCACCATTTTCGCATGATTGCATGCTGGCTGGGCGGGGTTCCATTATTGTCGAGCCCGCAGCTAGTTACATGGCCTGCACACACTGCCACTCATGGGTTAGTGGTACATCAGGAGGGTGTATGCAGTTGCTCTGTCAGGCTCCGCTGGACCGCTCATGGGTAGCGACGAGGCAGCGTGGTAGCGGGCAGGGATCCCTCCTCTGGTCTATGACACCGGGAGATGAGAGCTTAGCTCCCCCACTCTGTTTGGGGCAGGAGGATAGGTGTACTCCGACAGCATCCTGTCCACTCGGTCACTCAGGAGCAGTGATGGCAGAGTGCACAGTTGTCATAGCCCTACCCACTCGGCTTCACCATTGCGTGTGAGGCGGCTGACTGGCGTCAGGGGTGACCATGTCATTTGCACGGCATGCATTTTTGCACGGATTGCATTTGTATTGTGTTTGCTGCATTATTGTATTGATGCCTTGGATGTTGCATATGATTGCCATGCATACAGATTTCATATTCATATATGATGATGACTTTATCTCTTACAGTAGGGCACATGCTCCTATATCAGGGTAGGAGACTCGGTGAGTCTGATCCTTTTGCATTTATTTCTTGCTTACCATATATATGAGACTTAGATTATTGTTAGCTATACCTTACTTTGCATATCTACTATACCCATGAGTTCTTTGAACTCACCCGTTGATTTATATCTATTTCGATGATGGAGTCAGAGAGTCCACCGCCAACCCCCTCGTCGTGGAAGTGTATTTTGTTATTTGTGTTTACGGTTTTTGGGTATTTGGATTAGAATATATGTTTAGGACTGGAGTTGGATATTTGTACCTGTGGATGTTTTGGTATGTCCTTAGGGACCTTTGATCGGATTTTTATTTCGATTGGATTTCGGTTGAGTATTCCTGCCCAGATGGCAGAAGGGGTAAGTCTAGTTAGAGTAGACTTTTGTTTACCTAGATTTGTTGGCCTGAGGCCTTATTATTATCTGCGTGTGATGTGGTATGATTCCGGTCGTGTTGACCGATGTATAGTGGCCGTGTAGGCCTTGTATAAAATTGGTATTGTCACCGTCAGGAGATGTCTTTGCCGGATTTTTAAAGTGACTCCCTCGGGGCGTGACAATTTATTTGGTATCAGAGCGTAGGTTTCCGAGTTCCTTAGGGTCTTTGGGTTATGGAGTTCGCCAAGTTTGGCAGGTTAACTGGGTATTTTCGGAGTTGTACGGATTTCCGACGATTTTTATGTTTCGGAAATTCGAGGTATTATTGACGAGGTCAATATGGGGGATTTGGCGGCGACAGGACATCTCCAGACAGCTAACAGGTAAATAAATTCTAGAAAATTTCCTAGATTTAGTACATATTTATATTGGTTATGCGGTGATATCATGTTTTATCTAGTATTGCTTTAACTTGATATCTGTTAGACTATTAGATTTTTAAGTTGCTGGTTTATAGATAGCATTTGGTTATAAATTGCTATTACTGTTATACGTAGCTTGTTATCATTGTGATAAAAATGATTAGATATTATTGGTAGATGTTTACCACTAGGATTTGACTAGTATTAGGATTATTAGACTAGTTGAATAATATGACTACGATGGATAAATTCGTAGAAGGCATGAGGACATGATTACAACTTATGTAGTTTAGAGTATATATAAGCATCTGATGCTTTATTTATATATTGCCTTGACTTTGTTCTGGCATTGACTTTGTTCTGGCATGACCCTTTAGTAATACCCTAATTAATTTCAGCCATTGATTCCCATTAGTAGGACTATGCTGTCGTTTATTAGACAGCATGTTATATGTTTATGGTTATGAGTTTTTGCGGTGGATATCATGATTAAGACTAGTAGAAATAGAATAACTTAGATGAAGTTATTCTGTAGGAGCGGATCTCAGAAATGAAACAACATTAGTGGAACCCTAGGTGTTGGAACCCTAGGCGTAATGATCCGGATGTGCATATTGGTATATGTGATTACCCATTTCTTGCTTCAGTGATATGGTGATCGGAGGTCGAATGATTAGGATGCGATTAATCCTTACTATATCTCCCATTCTTGGTTGAGAGAGAGAGTCTGCAGTAGAGTCTCTCTATAGGTAGGTGCTTTGTATACATGTGGTCTCTCATGCATGGTTGAGATGATCTACTGCAAGATATATTCTTGCGTTATTCGTTCGGAGTTGGTAATAATCGGATTTGGATGACGTCTGTAGCTAGATAGCTACTTTACAGGTTAAGTAACCACGAGATCTGTTCGTGGTAGCATGTTGTAGTATGCATGATTGAGCTGGTAGGACGATATAATTTGGGATTAACCCTCTTGAAGGGCTTGATAGTAGACTTGTGGTCCTTATTGGCCTTGATAGGCGTTTCTTGTTAGTTGAGACGAAACCCAATGATTAATCGTCTCGACGTGATTATTGGTGGACTTATGATTTTGATCGACCTTGATAACCGATCATGTTAGAAGGGTTGGAAAGCTAGACTTAACCATCTCGACTTATTTATTTATTAGTCGATGATCTTTACCGGCTTTGGTAGACCTTTTGTATTGGAGGTGTTAAAACCCTCGCTTGACCGCCTCAATGGGTTTAATTGTAGATCGATGATCTTTGTCGACGTTGAAAGTCGATTTATGCATAATGTATTGGATAACCCTAGGCTTAACAACCTAGGACAATCGACTGCTCACGCGACCTATTGGTGGTAGTACGCCAGAGCGTGCAGTCAATAATTAGATATTTATATACAGTCTGTCTATCCACGAGTCTCATTTGTGGTAGTATATAGTTGCGCGTAGACCGTGCTATTGATTGTCGGCCATGGGTTACGTTCGTGGTAGCTCATAGATAGTTTCCTTTGTGCGAGAGCCACGAGACTTTGTCGTGGTATCCGGATATACACTGCTTGTTGCAGTGGTTGTGTATGTTGCAGGTATATTTATTATACTGCTGATTAGATTAGTTGCGTGATCGATATTGGTACTGAGGTTGGGTTACTCTAGCTTGTTCCCTGTGACTTCCATTATGTGCATTATGATTATGCACTATTGTCTATACATCCACAGAGTGGTTGTACTTATCCCCTCCTCACTTATCCTCTAGGTTAACTGATGGAGGACGTGTCCGGTTGACCTACCTTGGTGTCGCTCAGAGAGTTCCTTGCCGTGCTTGTCTCCCTGCATCGTCGGGATGCCGCTTTGTTTACTTGATTGGTGTTGCATTTTGATTGTGCACTTTGGATTTTGTCGCAATTGGATTTGGGGTCGTAAAACTATTTTACTTTGATTGATATATGTTTAGTCGTGCATGCATGCAGTTATTAAAATATTGGTATTTCTATATATTTCGAGGTTTTTACCAGATTTGGTTCATGGATTTCGGAATATTGTTACTAAGGGGCTCCTCCATCATTTGGATGACGGATATGCCCCCAGGACGTGACAATTTTATTGGTTTGTGGTTTTGGTTTGTGAGTTTTAGTGTATCGAGGATTTTCTTTTCCTTGGATTTTTGGGAGTTCTCGTGTTTTGGGATCAGGCAAGCTGAAGGATATCTCTGAGCTATAGGAAAGGTATTGTCTTTAGTGGTTACTGTACTTTAGTGGTTAGGAAAAGTATTGACTTAGGGAAATTACCCCTACTCATGGTCGTAGACGAGGTCGAGGACGTATTGACCTTGAGGAATCTAATGATGATTTCAGAAGTACGGACTCTTTAGAGGTGCCGACTGATGTCGAATTAGAAAGCTAGGGATTTAGCTGCTAGCCATCGATTTGAAGGACAATGAGTAAACTCTCAGAAAATATCAGTCCCTACTAATAGTGATTTGGTTATGGATAAGACGTGTATGACTACACTGGTCAAGACGATGAAAGATCGTTTTACCTTATTATAGGAGGGGTTGGATGGGATATTTATCTGTCCCAGTATTTTCCTAGAGAAGATCCGGAACTCTTTGTTAAAAGAGGGATGAACCTTTGAGGTTATGCATCGATTATCGATGATAGAATGTAATAGTTGCGGAAGGAAATGAATATCCTTCATTGTGGATAGAGGATCTATTTAGATCAGCTATAGGACACCGGTATATACTCTAGGATTGATTTGTGACTGGTGTGATGATATTGTAGTGACATTGTGTCATACAATTATCATTGTCGTTGTGATGGTTGTTATATCATCAGCTTAGAGTAAAGAGAATACATGTATAAGGCGAATTTACATACTTGGTATGAATTGTTTGAGCTTTTGATTATTTTATTAGACTTATTGACGACTTAGTCGTCCAGGGATTTGGGAAATCGTGTATTCTGGACACGATTGGATCATTTGTGATGGTGGTAGTTGGAGTTGAGCACTCGGCCACCGTAGATGATTTTTTTTTTTTTGGTATTGATTTGATTATTACCATAGATATGGATAGGATGTTCTAGTGGTACTATACCGCTGACTGGTGATGGAATTTATTTGGTCTAAAGCTTGTGAAATTAGTTTCACAGCTCAGACAATGATTGACTTTACACCGTGTTGTTTGATCATTCTCGGTGGAAGGAAGGGTATTGTATGCGGATGCAATGTTTGAGAGAATGGAGCGCTTCGATTTAGATGGATCAAACGTATCCCGAGGAACTACGAGATGGGTTGTCATATATTTATGACGTGGACTTCGCAGTTATTATATTGTTTAGAAGAGGTGAGGAGCAGAAATGCTCATGGAGTTTTGGCTAGCTACTGGATAGATACTATAGAGTAGCTGGAACACGAACGGTTGTAACAAGGAAGTTTGGTCGTGATAGCCTCCCATGCACTTACAGAGTGTGTGGTGGAGTGGATGTTGGACGGTAGATGGACTACTGTCTCTGACTTCGAGGAGGATAATGGTTTCCGGAGTTGCATTAGTTTAAGGAACAGATGCTTCAGGAAATTTCAATTCCGGAATGAAAGTGGAAGCATATTATTATGGATTTTGTGGAGGTTTGCCTAGGACGCATCAAGGCCATGACGCGATTTGGGTAGTCGTTGACCGACTAACCAAATCCGCGCACTTCTTAGCGATTCGGAAGACCGACTCTCTGGAACGTTTGACAGAGTTATATTGTCGGGATATCATCAGATTGCATGGTGTTCCTTTGAGCATTATATCAGATAGAGATCCCCGGTTCACGTCTCGGTTCTGGCAGAGTCTGCAGCAGGCGTTAGACACAGTTTCATTTTAGTACCTGCATTCCATCCGTAGACAGATGGACAGTCTGAGCGGACCATTTAGACACTAGAGGACTTGCTGAGGTCCTGTGTTATGGATTTCGGGGACAACTGGGAGGACCAGTTGCTAGGACCTATAGAGCTCAGTATGAGACAGGGTTGGTCCGTACTATCAGACGTAGGATGGCAGAAGCGCAGGATCGTCAGAAGAGTTATGTAGATCGGAGACGGAGACCTCGGGAGTTCTCTATTGGTAATCAGGTATTCTTACGAGTCTCACCCACGAAAGGGGTGAAGAGATTTGACCTCCGTGGTAAGTTAGCTCCAAGGTACATTGGGCCTTTCGAGATTTTTGAGAGGATCGGAGCAGTCGCTTACCGTCTAGGGCTACCACCGTTTTTGGCTGGTATCCAGGATGTGTTTCATGTGTTCATGCAGAGGAAGTATGTGTCAGATTCTACACATATTCTATCAGATATGTCAGGTTACATTCAACCTGATGTTACTTATGCAGAGGTTCCGGTACGGATTCTGGATCACAAGGAACGACAGTTGCGAAATAAGATTTTGTGACTTGTCAAGGTCGGGTGGAGTCACCACACCGACGAGGAGGCTACTTGGGAGCTCGAGGAAAAGATCCGAGCTCAATACCCTCACTTGTTTACTTAAGGTACGTGAGGTATATTTTCAGTACTTGTGGTATTTCTTACTCATTAGGCATCTGAGTAGGAAATTTGGGGACCAAATTTTTATTAGTGGGGAAGAATGTTAAATACTGAAAATTTAAAATATTAAATTAAATGGACAAATAATTAAGGAAATAATCCTGGATTTTTTTCGGGATTTTTAGGGAATTTTTCTGGAATTAAACGGACTTCGTATGAGATTTTTACGGGGATAAAATAAATAGGCTTTTAAAGGGGTTTGTTTAGACTAGTTAATGGGGTTAATTAACCTAGGTTATAAATCTAGGTTTTTAACTTCCTAATTTCCCTAGTTTTCTTTCCCCTCCGCGCCCGACGCCCTTTGCGGTTTTCCTTCTCTTCGCGACATCTTCTTCCCCGACCTTGTGCACCGCAACAAGCGCCGACGCCGACCACTCCTCTACATCTCCGCGGCCTTCCACGCTGCATCGCGTGCCTTAGACACCGCCACATCGCGACGGGCATCGCCACTCTTCTCCGATTCCTCGTCCTTCCTCGCGGCCGAGTCTTCTTCTTCCCGCGCGTCGGCCACGCGAACCCCTTTCCGCCGTTGTCGCCCTCGCCGATGACCAGGCCGCCACCCTTCCCTGAGCCCAGGACCACCGCGCGACCCTCTCTCTTTCCTTTCCCTGCGTCGCGGTCCAACACCACCACGAGCCGTCGCTGACCCGTCGCCTCATCTTCCCCGTGCTCTCGGATCTCCTCTCCTGAGAGCGCAGCAGATCTCCGTCGCTGCCGGAGGTGGGGGGGCATGGTTGCTCGCAATGAGATAGGGGAAATAGGAGAGCCGCCGATGAAGATGCAGATTTAGGTATAGCTTTTGATTTCTCCTTCTTGCATCTGCCATTAAGTGTTTTGTAGGTAATGGTGCTCGGTTTTGGAGAATTAATGGTTGTAAATAGTTGTGAGGGCTGTGATCATGGTGAATTGGGTTGATTCCGGTGTTAATCGGTATGATATGTGGAGGATTAGGAATTAATTGGGTTATAAAGGAAATCGATTAAGTATTCGATTTGTTGTTGAATTGTATATTTTGTGCTTGACTATAATTATGCTATATGCAGGTTTTGGTCACGAGGCAGGTTCCCAGTCGTGACGATTTGGTTCTTTTTACGGATATATATTCAGGCGGGTACTTTGACTTATCTTTTAGATATAGTCAAGTTGATATGCTAGTTAGGATAGCTTGCAATAATTTTCATGTTTATATGCCTAGTATGTTTTGGTGCCTACTAGATACATGCATGTGTTAGGATATGATTATATTTACCTGTTTGATATGGATCATAGTACATGGATTAGGGATATGTATATATATTGGTTGTACATATCATTTGGATAGATATTTTGAGTAGGTTTTACATGTTGTAGTATCATGCACCATTTTCGCATGATTGCATGCTGGCTGGGCGGGGTTCCATTATTGTCGAGCCCGCAGCTAGTTACATGGCCTGCACACACTGCCACTCATGGGTTAGTGGTACATCAGGAGGGTGTGTGCAGTTGCTCTGTCAGGCTCCGCTGGACCGCTCATGGGTAGCGACGAGGCAGCGTGGTAGCGGGCAGGGATCCCTCCTCTGGCCTATGACACCGGGAGATGAGAGCTTAGCTCCCCCACTATGTTTGGGGCAGGAGGATAGGTGTACTCCGACAGCATCCTGTCCACTCGGTCACTCAGGAGCAGTGATGGCAGAGTGCACAGTTGTCATAGCCCTACCCACTCGGCTTCACCATTGCGTGTGAGGCGGCTGACTGGCGTCAGGGGTGACCATGTCATTTGCACGGCATGCATTTTTGCACGGATTGCATTTGTATTGTGTTTGCTGCATTATTGTATTGATGCCTTGGATGTTGCATATGATTGCCATGCATACAGGATTCATATTCATATATGATGATGACTTTATCTCTTACAGTAGGGCACATGCTCCTATATCAGGGTAGGAGACTCAGGTGAGTACAGTCCTTTTGCATTTATTTCTTGCTTACCATATATATGAGACTGTACTGGCATGATTAGTATTGTTAGCTATACCTTACTTTGCATATCTACTATACCCGCAGAGTTCTTTGAACTCACCCCGTTGATTTATATCTATTTCAGGATGGAGCTGTCAGGAGAGTCCAGCTGCCAAACCCCCTCGTCGTGGAAGTGTATTTTGTTATTTGTGTTTACGGTTTTTGGGTATTTGGATTAGAATATATGTTTAGGACTGGAGTTGGATATTTGTACCTGTGGATGTTTTGGTATGTCCTTAGGGACCTTTGATCGGATTTTTATTTCGATTGATTTTTTGAGTATTCCCGCCGGATGGCGTAGGGTAAGTCTAGTTAGAGTAGACTTTTGTTTACCTAGATTTGTTGGCCCGAGGCCTTATTATTATCTGCGCGTGATGTGGTATGATTCCTGGCCGTGTTGACGATGTATAGTGGCCGTGTAGGCCTTGTATAAAATTGGTATCACACCGCATGTGAGATGCCGGATTTTCGCCCAAGGGGACTCCTGGCGTGACAATTTAGGATCACTTGGTTACCAGGATTCATAAACTTTAGTACTTAACCTGGAGGTCTAGAGTTCAATCACGGGAAGGCAAAACCCACTTCAGGGGTGGAAGTCCAGTGAGTAACGACCGCCAACAGGAGACGGCCGTCGATCAATAGGTCGCCGACCCGCCAATAGGGCCGACTCCGCCAATAGGGGCCAGTGTCGTTACAATAAAAGGCGCTTTTTATAACGCCTGTTCGCGATTTGCGATTATTGTCGATTTATCGTCGCCGTTCTCGGTTTATTGGTCGACGACTCGCCTATTGGCTCGTCGTTACTCACATGGATTTTCCACTGAAAGTGGTTTGTTTTCCCAGATTCGAACTCTAGATCTCAGCAGTACTAAAGTTTATGAATCTCGCAACCGCGATCCCAGGATCACTTGGTTACCAGGATTCATAAACTTTAGTACTTAGCCTGGAGGTCTAGAGTTCGAATCCTGGGGAAGGCAAAAACCCACTTCCAGGGGTGGGAAGTCCATGTGAGTAACGACGGGCCAATAGGGGCCAGGTCGTCGACCAATAGGGGTCGACGGGCCAACAGGGGCGACGGTCGTCGACCAATAGGGGTCGCCGAATTCCGCCAACAGGGGCCCGGTCGTTACACTACCAGCCCGCCTTCGAGCCATCGTAAGGGAGGTAAATCACGGTGGATCTTTAACCTTTGAAACTAGTAACCAGCGCATGGAGAGACGAAACTCGCTTTTGCGAGGGATTGACCCGTTGTCCATTTGTGCAACTTTCTGCATGCGCTAGCCACTAGCTTCTTCCCGCGGGGGCTGCAATCATGATTTATGATCTTGGTATTTGGCACATAATCATGGGCAATAAGGTTTTAAATCATGTCTTGGGTGATACTTTACTTATTATCATAATTCATACCTAATGCATGATTATAAATTGATGAATACATTTGTTTCATGATCATAATGTGGAAATAATACATATATGTCTTTATGATCATGTGGGATGGTAGGATGATACTTAACCTTGTATAGAATTGCATGAAATTGAAGGTTAAGTATATACAAATACCTTTAAGATACATCTCACACTCACCATAGGCTACCTTGATTGAAAACTTAGCATGAGTGAGATGATAGGATGATACAAATGGTCCGCTAATGCCTATGACATTTAGATGGTTATTTAAAGTATCAAAATAGCAATAATAGACCAATCATGGGGAAGACTTATGTTTAATTCATAGACATATTGCCCAAAGATTGTGGTTGGATATTTCATATGTTTTCAAAATAATTTCTTACTTTAAAATTTGTGTGTTCATGTTTTGAAACAATCTAAAGCAAAACTAGGTGTTAAAATTAATACTAACTTGATCAAAAACCTAGTTGTTTTTAAAGCTTTTAGATTTTTAGCTAATTTTCGAAAATATAATGATTTTTCATAGAAAATTATTTTTCACTGATAAAGGACCTTAAAAGAAATGTGTTCTCTAAATTTCATGATTTTTCAAATTTTTTAGAATTTTCAATGCATTTCTGAAATTCACCCCGAAAATCAGAAATTCTGAAATCAGAGTGTCAGTCGACTGGTAGTCTGAACCAGTCGACTGCCCGACTGATAACATGCCTAATAACCTTCATTTATCAAATTTAAGGCATGTTTTGGTAATTTTTGTTCCATAGAATTGATGTCATGCTTGTATAAACTTTGTTTAATATTTTTGATAGTGTCAAAGGGGGAGAAATATGTATGTTTAAGTAAGGGAGAATGCATTTAGGGGGAGTTTCATGCATTAAGGGGGAGAGTTGATAATCATGTTTATTTACATGCTTTCTTACCTTAATATTTTTATCAAATATTTACCTAACTTAAACGAATTGCCACACATCAAAAAGGGAGAGATTGTCCCGTGATATGGTTTTGATGTGTGTGGCAAAGGGTTTAAGTTAGGATGTTTGGATTTGATATGTGTGTTAGAGTTTTGCAGGACTTAGTAATTCGCACATGGAGCATTGGCATGTTTGACCTCTCATGACTCAGTCCTTGAGTCGGTGAAGGATAGCTTTGCGGAAGTCGTGCACTTGGAGCATCCGAGGGACCGTCGGACGAGGAGATTTGAGGGTGAGATGCGAAGGATGGCACTGCAGAACCGTGCACTTGGCACATCCGAGGGATGTGGTCGGACGAAGACAACTTCAAAGGCGAGGGACTTCAAGGAATGAGAGTGAGCGAATGTAACCCGGGACGGGGTAGTACGCTTAGGTGAAACTTGGCCAATTGGCTAAGTATCGGATGAGATTTCCCGACATCACCGATCACATGTCATGGCAAATGATCGCTCCAAGTCGAATGGACTCGATCGGTGTTCGATCGAATTGTTAGTCGACTAGTCGATCGCCAAGGGGAGCAATGACTAGTGTCGAGGGTTTCGCCACGCACGCTTCAGAAGTGATCGCGGCCGATCACGAAGGCATCATCGATCGCTAAGGTTTGCTGAACTACAACGGTCGGATCTCGTGTTCGGAGGTCGCGTAGTGGCGCAAAGAATGACCGACTGATGGCGACCAACGGGAAGAAATCATCCCTCTCTATAAAATGAGAGGGTGTGGCTTTTGGGAGGCTAATGCTTATGCTCTAAACTCCTCCAAAGTGCTCAACACGTTTTCCATCCTCTTACTTAAGCTTATTTACATTATATTTGTAAGAAGAGTGTTCTTGTGTAAAAGAGGTTACCTCCACTTAGCTTGGTACAAAGGAGAGAATAGTCGAAAGCTTGAGGCGTGATTCACCTTGGGACCCGAATCGGATAGTGGATTAATGTTACATTGTGGTGTTAGCATTTGTGACTCCTATTCTTTCTTTACATTTGTCTTAATTGTTTATATTCCTCTTGCGCTAATTAAGTTTGTAGAAGAGCAAATCAACGAACGACTATCATCGTCTACGATAAAGGCTATTCACCCCCCCCCCTCTAGCCGGCCACCATCGACCTTACAGAAAGGTTCCAAGCAAGACACTACTGCGGATTCTGCCACTGAGACAGAATATATTACAACTTCGGAAGCAGCAAAGGAAGCGGTTTGGATCAAGAAGTTTGTCTCTGAACTTGGTGTGGTCTCATCAATGATCCAAACATGTGCTTCGCCGCTATAATCTGATCAGAGAGATCATCAGTAGGAAGGAAATACAAATCGAGAAATTCCCATGAAAGGAACTTAGTGGACCCTTTAAATAAGGTCTTACCTCAAAGTAAGTTTGAGGAATTGACACACAAATCATGTCCTGAACCAAGTTGGTATAAGATGAGTGAAGGGAACGGGGCATGAATTACTGTAGTTACTGAATGGTTTCAGAAGTTGTTTTGGGGTCAACCGTTGATTTTTTGGTTAATTGGGGATCATGATATACTACTAGGTGTCACTCATGATCGTTCTATAATTAATGATTAATTATAGACGACCAACATAAATCAGGAACCTATTTAGTCACACGCACTATGAGTGTTATCCGAAGGATTTAAAATGATCTTGAGAATGGGATTATTCGATCGAGAGAGACTTGGTTTGGTTGGACCAAACAAGGAGCGAACATGAAATTATTTTAGTCGCATCGGAATCATGAAAGGGCCGAGTCTTTTGAAGACATGATGGATGAACCAAATTGGTTTAGTTCTAATCTAATGGTGGAAAATAAACCAAAGGGGTTTGGTTTGTTTTAAACGAATGAACCGGAATTAGTTTGGTTTATTTTAACTTAAAATAGATCAACACGGTTTGGTTTATTTTAACTTAAATTAATGGAGTGGGTTAATGGGTTTTAGTTGTGAACCAATAACCATTAAGAGAAGGTTTCTTGATAGTCAAGGAAATACATTCTCTATAAATAAGAGGGTTGAGATAAATTTCGTGGACGAGTTAAGGTTTACGAAACCCTAGCCACTTTCTCTTCCTCTCCTTTCTTGTGTGTTGCACAACCTAGCTGCCGCCGCCCAAGCTTGGCCGCCCACCCCTCCTCCTCCAGCTGTCGGCCAACCACCATTCGCTGGCCATCCTTCAGCCAACAGCCCAGCTGCCGGCCCTTGTAGCCGTCGGCCACAAAGCTACCGTCGACCAACTTGTTTGGCCAGCAACTCCTCCACTGCCCACCTCCTTTTGGACACCTTTTGTCCATTGTGAGGAGAGCTCATTTGGCCGACATTTGGAACTCCAATAGCGACCTCTTTGCCAAGTATTGGATCTCCGACAATCCTCTTCGGTGGAGGACAAAGGGTTTTGTCAATTGTTGACAAAACTGCTTCCGAGAAAATAAGTTTGTGAAACTTGTTTTGTGATCATCTCTCGGATCACAACGTCTTCAATGCGAGACTAGTATCTCTTATCAAGACGGGGCTCATAGCTTGAGAAACTATCCCGACGATACTCAGCGTGGACTCGGATAGAGGTGAAACTTACGAGGGTCGCTATAATTGATGCCCTTTCCGCTACGTGTTATTTGTCAAGTATACCTAGTGTAATTTCCTTTATTATAAAATTTAAATGCACGATTATGTCTACACTATTGTATCCTACATGCATGTGGTGTGTGTGATGTAATTAATAAAATAGTTTATTACCATTTTTATTTGCTTCCATTGTACATGTTTACAAAACATGTTCAAACACACGGCCACGTCGGTGCCCCAAAAATCCAACATTCTGGACCCTCGAGTATTGAACACTGGAAATCAGTCGACTGGTACACCTCAAGTATGACTAATTCATACTTGAAAACATACCCTAAGCATAGACTAAACCTTCTAGCTTCTCCATTGGCCTTGCGCCTCTAGGATCCCTCCGAGTCCGCTACTCCTTCATCCTTGTGCTCGCCTTCAAAAACTTTCTTCAGTTTCGTCATGCTTTGGGTTCCTCCTTTTCTAAGGTCTGCTTGGACTTTACGCCGCTAAGACTACATGTTTGGACTTATGCTGTCAAGACTCACCTTTGGACTTCCTTGCAAATATCCACTTTGACTTTCGCCGCCAAGACTACAAGCTTGGACTTATGCTGCCAAGTCCACTTTCTTGGACTTTTCTTGCCAAGGCTTCACCCTTGGACTTTCCTTGTCTAGTCTTCACACTTGGACTTCCTTTGCCAAGATTCACACTTGGACTTTCCTATCACTTAAGCATTCATTGTTAGATCACAATTATTGTCTAACTTCAAATGATTATCCAAACATCAAAATACATTAATGATTGGGGCATTCTTGCACCAACAATATCTTCACTAAACGAGATATGAATTAAGAGAAAAAAATTAAAAAAAGTTGGGAGTATACATTGAGGTTCACATTATAATACATTATTGAGTTTGATATGCTTCAATTATTAATATTCTTTTAATTGTTAAAGATGAAAGAAAAGATCATAAGCAAAGGGTACAAACAAATAATCTATTGAAATTGCTGGTAAAATATAAATTCTTATTTCAGATGCATTTACTGAAGAATATCTTGGAAATTATGAATGATTTATTGCAAGCTTTGCAATGAAAAGATCAAAACATCGTAAATGTCATGATTCTTATAAGATCAAGTAAATATCAATTGCAAATCATAAGAGATAATTGTTAAGGTTTATTATTAAATGAAATATCTTTATTTTGTGTTAAATATGAGATAGTCACCCCACGCATGGAAGACTTATTCATCTTTCATGAGAGATCACAACGAAATATTGAAGGAAAGATAAATCTTCACTATTATCATGTTGAAACTTTTTATAAAGTGATAGATTTGCAAGTTCAAGATTTGAATAGTTGTTTTAACAAGATGAACACTGAGTTGTATGTATAACTTTTCTTGATCCATTGTAACACCCCCCCCCCCTTCTGCTTACACTAGTAAAGGAGGGGTTACCATCATACTTTATCTTACTCTTTTCGTGATCAGGTAAAACATGACTCAACCATCCATAGACTCACATACACTATTTATAAATTAACCAATACCTGACTTAAAACAAAAGAGTAGCAATAACTCGTACCAAGATCTAAACATGGTTTCTAAACGATTATCATAATTTAAACTCTTAACTTGAAACAGCGGAAGCTAAAGAAACAAACCAACTATATTCACATGTTGACACTAGGCTATTTCACAAGTTCTTAACCTATCTAAGCATGCACATTCACTAGAGTTCTAATGTAGAACATTCTTAAGTAACTCAACCTCATGCATGACGATCAATGATATGCATCTTTGACATGAACATTGAATGTAAACAATGATACATAACATCAACCATAGCGCCTAACATGAACACTAGCACATAACATGAACACTAGCACACTAGTAAGTTCAAAATTCTTAGCATAGCATAATACTAGCAAGTTCGACATTCTTAGACACAACATGATCAAACACATAACATGAACACTACCACACGAACAATTTCGAAAGTCTTAATATAACAGAATACTAGCAAGTCCAGGATCATAATCCACTGTTCCATCACCACACACACCAAGCACTTCATCCGCTGCCCCCTCTTACTCCAATCTTGCTTTACCCTTATTTGCAGTATAAGGAATGCAACTATAAGCAATGAAGCTTAGTAAGTACATCATATTCTCACAAAACATCGAATTGTAAGAAAACATGCTATTAGAATACTCACATGCAAACATATGCTCTTACTTGCATTTAAGAAAATTCTGCATTAAACATTTGGAACACTTGCACATGATACAATGATTCAGCTTGACATGCATGAACTTTCTGTATTAAACATATAGAGCCACTTGTACATAACACAATGGCTCAACTTGAAATCCATGAACTTGACATACACAACTTACAATACATGCTTTGAAATATGCTTCGCTTGTAGAAACATATACATGTGACATACTTAAACTTGTAACCATTGTGCTTTAGTTAACTTTAGAAAACCATATGTACATATATATTTTAAAATCAATAAACATCCTTGTTTGGGCAGCCCAGCATAGTACCAATTTACAAGAACCCGAATAGAATTCGGGGTAGCTAGCCACCGAACTTATTAGGGCAACTTACTAAGGGCGGTCTAGGGGCCCGTGGGAGATCTAAGGGCCCGTGGGACATATCACTTCAAAGTAAAATACTTCCTTTATATATAACTTACTTATTTTTGTCAGGTAATGAGTATTTTACATGATCATAATCAAAAACCCATATAGGAAGCCTTTCAAGACGTTTGATCATGCTCTTTGTCCCCAAAACTCGTAGGGGAAGTATCTTGTGATCTTTACATCTTGCTTCCAATGAAATATTTTAAGTAAAATACTTCCTTTATATATGACTCACTTATTTTTCTATCATTTAACAAGTATTTTACATGATCATACTCAAACCCCATATAGGAAGTCTTTCAAGACATGTGATCATGCTCTTTGTCCCTAAAACTCGTAGGGGAGGCATCTTTGCGATATTTACATCTTGCTTCCAATGAAATATACTTAAAATATCAAAAAAATCCAAACAAACATAATCTAGATAGAACCTATAAATCTGAATAAAAATAAGATACTAGAAGCTAGGTGTGCAAATCAAAGAGTTACTTATATTATAGGTGAGAGATAGCATCCTAGTAATCTTATGTCTTGCTTAAAACAAAATATACCTTACCTATAAATCTAAACACACCCATATAATCTGATCAAAACATATTTTTGTCATTTATCAAACATTTAACATGATTATACTCCCAAAACTCATATAGGAAGCCTTTCAAGACATTCGATCATGCTCTTTGTCCCCAAAACTTATAAGGGAAGCATCTTTGTAATCTTTACCTCTTGCTTCCAATGAAATATACTTAAAATACCTAAAAATCTAAATAAACATAATCTGGAAAGAACATATAAATCCAAATTAAACATGGTGATAGAAGCTAGATGGGCATATCAAAGAGTTACTTATGCTACAGGTGAGAAATAGCATCTTTGTGATCTTAGATCTTGCTTAAAAAGACATATACCTTAACTATAAATCTGAACACACACATATATCATCTGATCCAAACATATAATCTATCAAAACATAGGAAAAGAAGCTATATAAAACAATCGAAGAACTACTTATATTGTAGGTGAGAGATACTTACATCCTCTCACTATCGTACTAGTATACCGCTAGGGTTTTTTGTGAGATAAAGACCTTCCCTTGTTCCTTATCCTTAGGAGTGGTCCTCTAGCATATACTAAGCCTTTGTATCCCCTTGAAACCCCCTTGAGAACCCCAACCAAAAGCTTTAGGGTTTCAGATGGAGTTGGAGGAAGAAGGTGGAGCTTGATCCTCTAGGAAACACCAAGCTTTGTGAGAAACTCCTCTTGAAAAACCCTCTTGAGGATCCCAACACAAGAAGCCCTATAGCTTGGGATGCAAAAAGGGAGAAAGGAGAGGGATAGGTTTCGGCCAAGAATGAGGAAGGAGGAGGATGAAGAAGGAAAAGATGAGGTTTGGTTCTTCCTTCTCTCTTTAATCTCCTCTTTAATACTTAGAAAGATGAACACTCTTCCTCTCATGGGGGGATGAACCAACTCCTCATCTTCCCATTTATATTCTTTATATATCCTAGCCAAGAATCATCCTATGGTCTAGTGGTATCAAGGCTACCTCCCTATTAGGAGGTTCATGGTTCAAATCCTAGCTATAACCATCTTTTATTTTATTTTGTTTTATTTTATTTTAAACCTTTTATGGGCGTTAATATCCATATAATTATTTTGAACAGTTTAGAATTTTACGGGTGCTACATCCATCAAATTCATTATTTGATTATGATAAGAGAAAATTACTTCAGTTTGCTCAATTTTATCTATTCGATTTCTCTCTGATAGAGTTAGTGCATCTTAAGTACCAACTTGATAACTTTATTTTTAACATACGAAGTAGCAATCAATTATTTGAGATTGTAGGGATTAACGAGTTTGCTAAAAGGATGGTTCAATTGAAGAAATATTGATTTTACCCTTTGGTATATTTACTTTTAAAGTTAACATTGCTATTACCCATTGCAACTACAACTATAAAGAAAATGTTTTCATTAATGAAAATAATTAAAATCTTATTTTGTAATCGATTGGAAGATGATATACTAAATGATTATTTGATATCATTTATTGAGCAAGATGTATTTGATACAATTGATAATGGAACTATTATTTAGCATTTTTATAGTATGAAATCTCAAAAAATATTATTGTTAAAATATATGAAGTTAATATATAACTTTTATTGTATATTTTAAGTTGTGTTATTTTTTTTTTAAATTTATTGAATCGTCCATCGTATTTGAAAATTATACTATGCAACTGAGTAAGAATAATGTGATCAAAAGCTCGTCAAGAATTGAGACCACAAATGGCATGCATACGAAGACAAAAAGGAGCACTATTTTGCTAGGCTTCTAGGGATGCATTAATATTTGAGCGAGACAATTTTTAGATTGGGACAATGAGTTGAAACTTGGTCGAGTTTATAGGGCATTCAAGACTTTTCACGGAAATGGTAAATATATATAATTGCGGGGAAGCCCCCCAATCGTACAACCACACATCCCATTGCCATCCAAGGTGTCGGCAACCCCTACATGAGGTTTGCCCACATATACATCACAAAACTAACCCAAACATGAGGTTCACAATCAACACACCATACCTCCCTCACTCCTTGAGGTTCACGCACATACAACCATCTTGCCACACACAAAACCTAGCCCACATCATAAAACATACAAACACGCACCAACAAACACACACAAAATAACACTTACATCCACACATACTATATCCGGCTAATCTGCATTAATAACCAGCCAAGACCGCCCCTTATCCATCCATGAAGCGATACACATGTATTTGCACCTTGCGGAACATCCAATCAACATCCGAAACTATCCCTTTATAGTGGCTTCGATTGCGAGCTTCCCATAATACATATACCATGGAAGAGATGCCAAGGTAGCAAGCCCTCATCCTCCTTCCATCCCCCTTATAATGCTGCCCAAGGATCCCAAATATCTCCAGCACAGAGCGTACATCATATGGAAATTCCACCCAGCCCCTTACCTTCGCCCATAATGCACCCAAGATGGCACATTCAAAGAATAAGTGCTCATTTGTCTCCACTTGATTCCGGCAAAGCATACACTCTTTGTCCACCACATAGGGCATTCTATCCACCGTCTGGAGCTTCCCATGTGCCAATAACCACAATATAAATTGGTGCTTTGGCATGATCTCTTGCCTCCACACCATCGACATCCAATCCACCGAACCTCCCCTTGGTGCAAAGAAAGAGTAAGCCTCTGCAACCCCGTTTCCTTTCCCCGCAAACCAAACAATCAACTTCATATTTGCTTCCCCTACCCCATTAGCAAGCCTTTGGATTTTATTCTGGATATCCACTAGCTGCTTAATAAGTGAAGAATCTGAACTCCTTGCCTCTCATTGCCAAAAATCTACTCCTTTGACAGCATATTGATGCACCCATTTTGTCCATAACGAGTCACCCTTCGATTTGATTGCCCGTAGTGTTTTGCTAAGGAGAGCCTCATTCCATGCCAAAAGATCCCTAATTCCATATCCATCATTCTCCTTTGGAAGACATAGCATGGCCCATGCAATGGGGGGGAGGGGGGGTGCCTGGATGACCACACAAATGCCCGACATATTGCCTTAATCTTTTCAATAACACCGGCCGGAATAGGCACCATAGAAAGCCAATAGCATTCCATACCCTGAAGAACCGTCCTCACAAGCTCCAAGCGCCCCGCATATGACAAAGAATGCTTCGCCCAAGAATTTATCCTTCTCGTAAGAGCTTAAAGCAAAAGCCCATAATTGGCTATACACAATTTTTTTGCAGCCAACGGGATGCCCAAATATCGAAATGGAAAAACCCCTTCTTGAAACCCCATGATCCCAAGTAACGGCTCCTTACATCTATCATCAACCCCCTGCCATATAAATGTGCGACTTCCCGGCATTATCCCGCAGCCTCGAATCATTCCCAAACTGCTCCAAATAGTCCGCCACCACCCTGATGGAAGTCTCATCTGCCCGGGCAAATAGCATCAAGTCATCCGCATATATTAAATGAGTAATTCCAACCTCCTTACACATGAGATGAAAGTGATATGTTGGCAGCGAGGATACAACCTTCAATCTTCTAGATAAAACTTCCTTGCACAAACCAAAGAGTAAAGGAAATAACGGGTCACCTTGCCTCAAGCCCCTCCTCCCATTGAAGAACTCATAGATGCCCCCATTGAGAGAAATGGAATAAGATGTCGTCGTAACACATTCCTTAATCTAGCTCCGGAATTGTTGTGGAAAACAAAACCCAACAAGTGCCTCCATAAGAAAATCCCAATTGACCATATCAAATGCCTTCTTTAGATCCACCTTGATCATACACCACGCCGAAATCCTCTTACATGCATAGTTCCTTAGCAACTCTTGCGTCAGATTGATGTTCTCTCCAATAGACCTCCCTTGCACAAATGTCACTTGTGCCTCATCCATCAAGCATCCCATAACTTTGGATAACTGGCCAGCCAATATCTTAGCAATCACCTTGTAGAAAATATTACAACACAAAATTGGTCGGTAGTCCTCCACCCTCGGGGCATGATCCCTCTTTGGCACCAAGGATACCAATGCATGATTTCATTGTCTAAGCAAACTTCCCTCTCGAAAGAACTCCCTTACTGCTATCACAAACAATCCCCACTGATGCGGCATGGAATTATTTTGCTCCTCGATCTGATGCCACCGAGGAAGGGGTTCTCTCCGACCGTGATCAAGAATTTGAAATATGTCCTCAAAAGTTAACACGAGTTAAACTGTCACGCCTACCTGGCTTACTGAGACTGATGCTTAAGTTAGGCCGGTCATTAATGAAAGGAAAATGTATTGAATGCAGTAAAAATAATATAAAAGAAGAAAAAGAACTTATCTCATATGAAATTGGAAACATGTAAGAGCTTGTGAAAGAATGCTTAGATAAGACCATAAGACTTAACCTCCATGTCGTCAAACAGTAATCTCATTTTCGTTGCTCGTCCACATTAGATGTAAATTGAGATAAGTGAGACCAAAATGAATGAATCCTTCTCTAAGCTATCCCTTGTGACATAACCATGGAGAGACTTTCCCTCGGGAGGATCCCAAAGATTGGTACAAGCAAGCAGCAAACTTTCCATGATATACCAAACAGGTTGTACGCTGGAGGATGACATTTGAAGGAATAATTGGACGGTTTTGTTGACATCAGCATTATGTGCATAACCTTCCACGTTTTGAATAAGCTCTACTTGAATTTCTTCCACAAGATGAGCTTCCTTCAACCTTTGTAATATAATTCTCCATTCTCTATGCTCAACTTTTCTATAGGCAAGAGACTTTTTACTGTCTGATATAACAAGAAACTTTTCACATGCTTCTTCCTTCACGGTACTTATTCAAGATCTTCAATTATATAAGTAACTAAAAGGCAACATTGTCTCATCGGGGAATGGACAGTTAATGCACCATGGTAAAAATCACTATTCACATATCCCGGGAATGGAGATTCGGGAGCCAAACGTTGACTTTGATGAGTTCTTGTAGAGCAGGGACGGAGGCGATAACGGAGCCAAGGATGAATGAAAGACTGCAACAATCCCTCCTTGTTGTCGTCCTCGAAGGGAGGAAAAAGATGGTCCGGGGTTGTGAGGGGATGATCAATCGAAATGGTGGTCGGAGAAGATCACCTAAAGCCTCTCCAACCGGGATGGGGTAGAAGTCGCCGCTGGCTAGCTATGGATGGCTCTTCTCTCGGCGGCGATTCTTTGGGGTGTCCGGTGGAACTAGGGGCTAACTGATGGCGATCAGAGTGGAAGGAGAATGCTAATCGGAGCTTGCAGCAGAGATTGAGGAAATGACGGAGACAAAGCAACGATCGATGGTGAGGAGGTGAGGAAGTGGCGGTGGGAGCTCGGTGAAGAAGCAACAACCTTCATCCCGTGCGTGCCCTCCCCAGCCGAAGAAGATGTGGAAAAAAGATCCCCCCTCTACATGAACTGTCACGCCCCGAAGGAGACCCCGCCAGATGAAAATCCGACAGCATCTCCCCTGTACGGGTGACAATCTCAATTTACATACAAGGCCTACACGGCCACTATACATCGGTCAACACGATCGGAATCCAAACTCACACGCAGTTATATAATTTGGCCTCAGGCCATCAACCAAAATAAATGATAAACAGTCTACCATAAATCAACTTACCCCTTCTGTCATCTGGGCAGGAATACTCACCAAAATCCAATCAAACCAAAATCCGAATAAGGTCCATACGGACACCAAAAATCCAAATACAAAATCAATCTCTAAACCTATACATGTCCTCTAACCAAAATATCCAAACCATAAAGCAAATATCCAAAATAAAACATTCACGACGAGTGGGGTCCGGCAGCTGCACTCTCCTGACAGCTTCATCCTGAAATAGATATAAATCAACGGGGTGAGTTCAAAGAACTCTGCGGGTATAGTAGATATGCAAAGTAAGGTATAGCTAACAATAAAAATATCATGCCAGTACAGTCTCACATAAATAGGGGTATGCAAGTAAGAAATACAAAATGATCAGTACTTACAGATCTCCTACGATATAGAGCATGTGCACGACTAGAAGTGATAGAGTCCTGACCATATATAAACATGTATCCTGTATGCATGACAATCATATGCACATCCAAGGCATCAATACAATAATGCAGCAAACACAATACAAAATGCAATCCGTGCAAAATGCATGCCGTGCGATGACATGGTCACCCACGACGCTACCACCGCCTCACGCAATGGTGAAGCCGAGTGGGTAGGGCTATGACAAGCGTGCACTCTGCCATCGCTCCCGAGTGGCCGAGTGAACAGGATCTGTCAGAGTACACCTATCCTCCCGCCCCAAACATAGTGGGGAGCTAAGCTCTCATCTCCCTGTCATAGACTGAGGAGGGATCCTCGCCCCGCTACCACGCGCCTCATCGCTACCCATGAGCGGACCAATGAACGTGAGAGCAACATGCACACACCCTCGATGTACCACTAACCCATGAGTGGCGATGTTGGCAGCCATGTAACTAGCTGCGGGCTCAACAATAATGGAACCCCGTCCAGCTAGCATGCAATCATGCGAAAATGGTGCATGATACTAAAGCATGTAAATCCTACTCAAAATACCTATCCGAATAATATGTACAATCAATATGTACATATCCCTAATCCATATACTATGATCCAAATCAAACAGGAAAATATAATCATATCCTATCACATGCATGTATCTAGTATGCACCAAAAGTATACCAGGCATATAAACATGAAAAAGTTATTGTAAGCTATCCTACTAGCATATCAATTTGACTTAATCTAAAAGTTAAGTCAAAATACCCGCCTGAATATATATATCCGCAAGAATGAACCAAATCGTCACGACTGGGGACCTGCCTCGTGACCGAAACCTGCATAAAGCATGACTATAGTCAAGCACAAAAATACAATTCACCGACAAATCGAATAATTAATCGATTTCCTTCATAACCCAATTGCCCCAAATCAATTTCCAATTCTCCCAAATTTTCCAACCGTCTTAATAATCCTTTTCCTACCACAAATATTCATACAATTAATTTAGCTCACTAAATCAATTGATAAAACTTTGATTAATTAATCATAAGCTAATTAATCAATTTAAACCTGGATTAATCCGCATTTTAACAACCTAAGCCAAATAACTGAAATTTAATGGCTTTCAATTTATCCAATTATTGTACCAATCCATTTACCTAAAACATCCTCAAGATCAAACAATATCACTCAAATCCTATATCCTCCGAATACCATACCGATCAACCGAATAACTCCGGAATCAACCCAATCGCAGCCAACCAAAACCCCAAGTTCAGCCCCAAATTGACCACAACTCCGACTCAACCCTTGTTTTCACAGCCGACACATCCACCCACAGCCCACTACCATCCGACCTTGCACGACCACTCTCAGCCGACCCAAAATTCCTCGCTGCCCTAATGAATAACACCATCCATACTCACCGATCGACCAAAAACAGAAAAGACCCTTACCTACTTCTCGACCAACGGCGAAATCAAATCAGCAAGGGAAAATCGCTGGCTCGGCGACGTCGCAGAGGAAATCGGCGAGCACTCAATGTCCGTGGCAGAGGGACCGGCAACTGGCACCGAGAAGGCACACCGGCCGAAGAAACCGACGCATCGCCGGAAGAAGGCGTCGGTTGTCGCCTAGGGCGTAGTAGTCCAATGAGCCGCTGCGGCGGTACGCTGGGGAAGAAGGCTCGGCTCGGCGGAGAAGAAGGCGTCACGGTGAAGCGACGATGACGGGTCGCTTACAAGAAGAGGGCGGGCCGCGTCGCTGGTCGGGTGGAAGAAACTGCCGAAGAAGAATAGTCGCGGCGTGACGGGGAAAAAGGGAAATAGAAAAAGAAATTAGGTTTTCCGTGTATTTATCCCCTTTAAATAGATCCCTCTAAAGCCCGTTTACTTTATCCCCGTAAAAGTCTCGTACGAAGTCCGTTTAATTCCAGAAAAAATCCTAAAATTCTCTAAAAAATCTCGAAAAATTTCCAGGATTATTTCCTTAATTATTGGGCCATTTAATTTAGGGTTTTTAAATCCCCGTATTTAACATTCTCCCCCCACTAATAAAAATTTGGTCCCCAAATTTCCTACTCGTATATTAGTACGAGATGTCCCAACAACCATCTCAAGCATCTGGAGGCAAGTCACACCTCAAGTGACTAAGTGGGGTTACTGATATCCCTTAAAAATCAAATCACACCTGCTTCTAGTAGCCCTTCCAAAGTATGAATAATATCTTTATATCGACCACCTATCATAAGTACTTAACTGTACCCGAGTGGAGCTCTATATCCGTGACCTATTAAAGACTTTACCATAATCCTAAGGTAAATCTTGAATCGCTATCGCATCCGATACTCAAAGATACTCCATGAACTGGAAATCTTCATTGTATAATCCTATCCAGCGATCCAATAACTCATCGTATGGATCTAGAGAAAATGAGCGGACTTAGCTAATCATACTAAGTCCTTTCCGAATTCCAAATAATCTCCCAACACCATCCATCATACTAGGCTCCCACTTTCCTCTTGGTACAGAACCTTACTGATTATTAATATACCACCTTTACTAGTTGACACACTGAACATCAGACTTCCAAATCAACTAAGTTTCACATGACGTTCCACCATGGAGAACATTTCAATACTTACTATTTTCCAGATACAATCCTATACATCTTCAACATATAGAACCTACCGCAATCTACTAGCAATATTTCTCAAAATATCATGATAAAGCCTCATGGCTCTCGGGGTAATGCAAAAGGCACTACTTACGGGCAACGACATGTTATCACGACCGGGACTCGTAGCCAGTCAAAATGCCATGTAGCTATCTAGCCACCTACTACTTACAAATTCCAATATCACTAATTCCGAACCGGTAGAGCAAAAGTACAACTCTATTGTAGATGCTCTCTATCATCACAACAGGAATCTATCTGTTGTTCCCAAATCAATAGTAACTCTTCCTAAATTCAAATGCAACTACACAGTAGCTAGCTTAAACCTCATAAGCATTCTGGCTCCTCACCTATACAAAGCAACATCATATCTGCTAAGTCAACGTCATATATATATGACAACCCATCTCGTAGTTCCTCATTTGACGTAAACATGGGATACGTCTCGATCAACTAAATCAGAAACGCTCCATTCTCTGAAACATCGCATCCGCATATAAATTAACTTTCCTTTCACCCGAGAATGATCACACAACACTGGTGTAAAAGTCAACCATCGTCTGAGTCTTGAAACTAGGTTCACAAGCTTCAGACTAAATAAATTCCATCACCCATCAGCGGTGTAGTACCACTAGAGCATCCTATCCATATCTATGGAAATAATCAAATTAAATACCAAAAAAAAAAAAATCACCATCTACAGTGGTCGAGTGCTCAACTCCAACTGCCACCATCACAAATGATCCAATCGTGTCTAGAATACACGATTTCCCAAATCCCTGGATGACAAAGTCGTCAATAAGTCAAATAAGATAATCCAAAAGCTCATACAATTCATACCAAGTATGAAATTGTCATCGCTACACACCTGCATCCTCTTTACTCTAGGCTGATGATATATCAATCATCTCTATGACTTTGATAATTGTATGACACTCTGTCACTACAATATCAACACACCAATCACAAATCAATCCTAGAGTATACACAGGTGTCCTATAGCTGATCTAATTAGATCCTCAATCCACCATGAAGGATATTTATTTTCTTCTACCACTACCACATTCCATCATCGATAATCGATGTATAACCTCAAAGGTTCATCTCTCATTGAACAACGAGTTCCAGAGCTCCTCAAGAAATGAAATACTGGGATAAATAAATATCCCATCCAACACCTCCTTTAATTGGAACTTAGATTCTTCCAATTCCTATAGTGTTAAGCAACACTGATACAAACTAAATTATCCCCTGAAAAATCGTCATTCTAACAAATACCTCTTGGCATCATCAACCTTGCCAATTCTGAAAGACCGATCGATAACGGTATCCAAGCAACTCGATTTGGCTTACAGCCAATTTAATGACATTGCCTTGAGTACATCACGAGCTTTAACAACCTTGTGCGCTTTACACTAGCCCTCAGCCAACGCACCATAAGTAAAAATATTAGCTCGTAAAAATAACATTACCTCAGTACCAAATAAATTATCTCACAGTAGGGGATCTTCGATATCGAAACTATTTTCGAAATCACTCCGATCGCCTACTCTACTTGCCTATACTGCGGCAAGCCTAGAAGTTCCTCCAACACTACATCTGATTACTCTCGAATTATACAGGCATCCGAGAGACCTTCTTATACCATCATGTCACAAGCATAACCTCCAAGTTAATATCCAGATATTCACATCATATTAACCAAGTCAACTATAAAACAATTAAGTCAACTCTCTCACCATAATATAACATTTCCATCAATCAACCTCTAAACATCCAAAATCATTTTCATACCCCTGTGATAATCATCACAGTAATCATCTCAACATCTCACCTATCAGTGGAAACACTATTAATCCACATAATCCAAATATAAAAATCCTTTTAATCCTATCAGTGCATGTTTTAACCACAGATATCTGTAAACACCTGTATCTCTCAATATATCATCAAGTAAGGTAAACTATAGTAATACCTCAATGATCAATCCTTCAATCATCTGATACCAACCTCAATGATCAATCCTTCAACCATCTACAACTCCTTTCGAGTAAAGATGTAAACTCATCCAACTTCTGCTCTTAATGGATTCCTATTTCACATCTAGAAAAGAATTCGATAAATCAGATGAATCTAATTGTATACAACTATTCCTATCATTTTCTTCAAGAACCATACAACCATCATCATATCTCCACAAATGTACAAACTACTTCTGATAGCGACATATATCTTAGGAGAAAGTTTTAATCCATATTCCTATTTTCCATCGAAATGAGGTGTTTTATCCATCTTTCATTCCCGGACAGAGCCTTGATCAATATCGAACATCAACATGGGAACGCAATAATGTCACGTGAATTGTGAAAAGCACGCTCACGCCTCCTACTGCTACCTTATCCAAGTGTAGGTTATTATCACTAGATTGACTACACTATTCTCTTGAGACCCTTGTTACAGTCATTTTTATAAATATGACTCACCCTAATGCCTCCCGCTAGGATCTGATGGAAAAATCCAACTATCCTAATCCAAATGTAAGCAAATAAATTGGGGGTGATCGAAGGCAACTCAATCACTATCTTAAACCATTAAGTGGAGGGGGTAAACTCCGCGAGTCTATTAAACTCTATAGTGAAACTCCATTATCAATTGATCACTCAACTTAAGCTTCAAGAATTCCTCAACAATGAGTCATACAAAATAACCTGGAGAAATACCGTCTCTCGAAAACATCCTGAACCCGTGATCCCGTAATGGGTTATTTCCCCAAATAAATTCCTTCTACATATTCCACTAAGTAACAACTTGATCATTGTCATAATAAGAAACTAACTCCACTCTCCCTATATAAATACCAATTAGGTACTTAACAGTACCCTCAATGTTATTACTCTAAGGCTCAAGCTGCTCAAGGATCAAAATCCCTATGGAACTTCGTAACTGAAACCTCCAATGTCTGCATCAACAATAATATACAGTCCTTGTCCAATACCCCACAGGGTAATTATCTGCCTAGCATAATCAGTGAAAATCCCTAACACTGTAGTCCTTGATTTCCACAACCAATGTGACGACTTGACCCCTGCTTTTCTGACTCAGTATCAGTCAGCTCTCAAAAAGGCAATGCATCTTTTCGTCACAGGTCCAAGACTCACAAACTGAACAAGTCATTTGTGGTCAACTTCATCCACGATTACAAATAGTGACCAATACACTAAATGTTATTTCCTGTTATCCACTAAACACATAGCCAATCTAACCAGGAGTATAAACACTACGGCAACTCCGGCTGGTCACCTTGGTGGGCGACCCCTACTACGAGTCTGCACATGAGTCAAAACTCAATAGACCCTTTCTGACAACTTCATAACCAGAGATCTCACTGTCCTCTTGCGTGGTTACCCTGCACCACGTCTCGGTGCAGGTGCACGCCCACCTCGTCTCATATCTGTTAAATTATTACAGATGCTACTAGAATAGATGTTGCTAGAAGTAAAAATATATAAAATTTTCATCATACCTATTTTGCCGCAGGAGAGGTTCTGTCGCTGCCAAATCCCCATATAGACCTCGTCATAAATCCTCGAATTTCCGAAATATTAAAATCGTCGGAAATCCATACCAATCCAAAATTTTCCAAATTACATCATAAAACCTACCAAACGTGGCGAACTCCGAAAAATCCAAAAACCCCTAGAAACTCGAAAACCTAGGCGCTCTGATACCAAATAAATTGTCACGCCCCGAAGGAGACCCCGCAAAAATCCGACAAAGATCTCCCAGACGGGTGACAATCTCAATTTACATACAAGGCCTACGGCCACTATACATCGGTCAACACGACTGAATCCAAACTCACACGCAGTTATATAATTTGGCCTCAGGCCATCAACCAAAATAAATGATAAACAGTCTACCATAAATCAACTTACCCCTTCTGCCATCTGGGCAGGAATACTCACCAAAATCCAATCAAACCAAAATCCGAATAAGGTCCATACGGACACCAAAAATCCAAATACAAAATCAATCTCTAAACCTATACATGTTCTCTAACCAAAATATCCAAACCATAAAGCAAATATCCAAAATAAAACATTCACGACGAGTGGGGGTCCGACAGCTGCACTCCCTGACAGCTTCATCCTGAAATAGATATAAATCAACGGGGTGAGTTCAAAGAACTCTGCGGGTATAGTAGATATGCAAAGTAAGGTATAGCTAACAATAAAAATATCATGCGATCTGATCTCACATAAATAGGGTATGCAAGCAAGAAATACAAAATGGTGTACTTACAGATCTCCTACGATATAGGAGCATGTGCACGACTAGAAGTAATAGAGTCTCGACCATATATAAACATGTATCCTGTATGTATGACAATCATATGCACATCAAGGCATCAATACAATAATGCACAAACACAATACAAAATGCAATCCTGCAAAATGCATGTCGTGCCAATGACATGGTCACCCACCGACACGATCGGCCGCCTCCTACACGCAATGGTGAGGCCCAAGTGGGTAGGGCTATGACAATTGTGCACTCTGCCATCACTTTGCTCTGGTGGCCAAGGAGTGGGGGATCTTTGTCGTACACCTATCCTCCTGCCCCAAACATAGTGGGAGCTAAGCTCTCATCTCCCGGTGTCATAGGCGGAGGAGAGGATCCTGCCCGCTACCACGCCTCATCGCTACCCATGGCGGACCCGGTGTGAGCAATGCACACACCCTCTGATGTACCACTAACCCATGAGTGGCGGTGTATGTGCGAGCCATGTAACTAGGCTGCGGGCTCAATAATGGAATCATGCGAAAATGGTGCATGATACTAAAGCATGTAAATCCTACTCAAAATACCTATCCAGAATAATATGTACAATCAATATGTACATATCCCTAATCCATATACTATGATCCAAATCAAGCAGAAAATATAATCATATCCTATCACATGCATGTATCTAGTATGCACCAAAAGTATACAGGCATATAAACATGAAAAGTTATTGTAAGCTATCCTACTAGCATATCAATTTGACTTAATCTAAAAGTTAAGTCAAAATACCACTTTGAATATATATCCGCAAGAATACCAAATCGTCACGACTTGGGGACTGCCTCGTGAGAAACCATAAAGCATGACTATAGTCAAGCACAAAAATACAATTCATACAAATCGAATAATTAATCGATTTCCTTCATAACCAATTGCCCCAAATCAATTTCCAATTCTCCCAAATTTTCCAAAGTCTTAATAATCCTTTTCCTACACAAATATTCATACAATTAATTTAGCTCACTAAATCAATTGATAAAACTTTGATTAATTAATCATAAGCTAATTAATCAATTTAAACCTGGATTAATCCGCATTTTAACAACCTAAGCCAAATAATCAAATTTAATGGCTTTCAATTTATCCAATTATTGTACCAATCCATTTACCTAAAACATCCTCAAGATCAAACAATATCACTCAAATCCTATATCCTCCGAATACCATCTCGATCAACCAATAACTCCGGAATCAACCTCAGAAGCCCAAGTTCACAAATTGACCACAACTCCGACTAACCCTTGTTTTCGGTAGACACATCCACCCGAACCACCATCCGACCTTGCACGACCACTCTCACCTCCAAAATTCCTACGCCCTAATGAATAACACCATCCATACTCACCGATCGACCAAAACAAAAAGACCCTTACCTACTCCGACCAGCGGCGAAATCAGGCGAAGGAAAAATCGTGGCTCCGTCGGCGGCGACGGCTCAGCGCGGCGAAATCGGCAGCGGCCGGATCCTGGCGGCAGGGACCGACGGCTGGCATCGAGGAAAAGCGGCGCCGCAGGCCGGCCTGAAGCAGAAAGCGGCGGCTTGTCGGGCCCGTCTGGGCGGCCGCGCAGGCTCGGCGCGGAGAAGAAGGGCGGCTCGAGCGGAAGAAGCGTCGGCCAAGAGAAGAAGGGGTCGCGCGGGCGTGGCGTCAAGTGGAGAAGGC
The DNA here is from genome assembly GCA_025175895.1 of Wurfbainia villosa. NCBI lineage: Eukaryota > Viridiplantae > Streptophyta > Magnoliopsida > Zingiberales > Zingiberaceae > Wurfbainia > Wurfbainia villosa. Next base: position 69,524,513 of record CM045991.1, on the reverse strand, counting down.
GAGAGAAGAAATCGCGAGAGAAAAAAATAGGAAATAAAAAAAAAGAAATTAGGTTTTGTGTATTTATCCCCTTTAAATAGATCCCTCTAAAGCTTTACTTTATCATCTCGTAAATCGTCCGCGTTAATTTCAGAAAAATCCTAAAATTCTCTAAAAATCTCGAAAATAATTTAGGATTATTTCCTTAATTATTGGGCCATTTAATTTAGGGTTTTAAATCCGTATTTAACATTCTCCCCCACTAATAAAAATTTGGTCCCCAAATTTCCTACTCGTATATTAGTACGAGATGTCCCAACAAACATCTCAAGCATCTGGAGACAAGTCACACCTCAAGTGACTAAGTGGGGTTAGTGATATCCCTTAAAAATCAAATCACACCTGCTTTTAGTAGCCCTTCCAAAGTATGAATAATATCTTTATATCGACCACCTATCATAAGTACTTAACTATACCCGAGTGGAGCTCTATATCCGTGACCTATTAAAGACTTTACCATAATCCTAAGGTAAATCTTGAATCGTTATCGCATCCGATACTCAAAGATACTCCATGAACTGGAAATCTTCATAGTATAAACCTATCCAGCGATCCAACAACTCATCGTATGGATCTAGAGAAAATGAGCGGACTTAGCTAATCATACTAAGTCCTTTCCGAATTCCAAATAATCTCCCAACACCATCATACTAGGCTCTCACTTTCCTCTTGGTACAGAACCTTACTGATTATTAATATACCACCTTTACTAGTTGACACACTGAACATCAGACTTCCAAATCAACTAAGTTCCACATGACGTTCCACCATGGAGAACGTTTCAATACTTACTATTTTCCGGATACAATCTTAAACATCTGCAACATATAGAACCTATTGCAATCTACTAGCAATATTTCTCAAAATATCATGATAAAGCCTCATAGCTCTCGGGGTAATGCAAAAGGCACTACTCACGGGCAACGACATGTTACCACGACCGGGACTCGTAGCCAGTCAAAATGCCATGTAGCTATCTAGTCACCTACTACATACAAATTCCAATATCACTAATTCCGAACCGGTAGAGCAAAAGTACAACTCTATTGTAGATGCTCTCTATCATCACAACAGGAATCTATCTATTGTTCCCGAATCAATAGTAACTCTTCCTAAATTCAAATGCAACTACACAGTAGCTAGCTTAAACCTCATAAGCATTCTGACTCCTCACCTATACAAAGCAACATCATATCTGCTAAGTCAACGTCATATATATATGACAACCCATCTCGTAGTTCCTCATTTGACGTAAACATGGGATACGTCTCGATCAACTAAATCAGAAACGCTCCATTCTCTGAAACATCGCATCCGCATATAAATTAACTTTCCTTTCACCCGAGAATGATCACACAACACTGGTGTAAAAGTCAACCATCGTCTGAGTCTTGAAACTAGGTTCACAAGCTTCAGACTAAATAAATTCCATCACCCGTCAGCGGTGTAGTACCACTAGAGCATCCTATCCATATCTATGGAAATAATCAAATTAAATACCAAAAAAAAAAAATCACCATCTACAGTGGCCGAGTGCTCAACTCCAACTGCCACCATCACAAATGATCCAATCGTGTCTAGAATACACGATTTCCCAAATCCCTGGATGACAAAGTCGTCAATAAGTCAAATAAGATAATCCAAAAGCTCATACAATTCATACCAAGTATGAAATTGTCATCGCTACACACCTGCATCCTCTTTACTCTAGGCTGATGATATATCAATCATCTCTATGACTTTGATAATTGTATGACACTCTGTCACTACAATATCAACACACCAATCACAAATCAATCCTAGAGTATACACAGGTGTCCTATAGCTGATCTAATTAGATCCTCAATCCACCATGAAGGATATTTATTTTCTTCTACCACTACCACATTCCATCATCGATAATCGATGTATAACCTCAAAGGTTCATCTCTCATTGAACAACGAGTTCCAGAGCTCCTCAAGAAATGAAATACTGGGATAAATAAATATCCCATCCAACACCTCCTTTAATTGGAACTTAGATTCTTCCAATTCCTATAGTGTTAAGCAACACTGATACAAACTAAATTATCCCCTGAAAAATCGTCATTCTAACAAATACCTCTTGGCATCATCAACCTTGCCAATTACGAAGACCGATCGATAGCGGTATCTAAGCAACTCGATTTGGCTTACGGACCAATTTAATGACATTGCCTTGAGTACATCACGAGCTTTAACAACCTTGTGCGCTTTACACTGGCCCTCAAAGCGCACCATAAGTAAAAATATTAGCTCGTAAAAATAACATTACCTCGATGCCAAATAAATTATCTCACGATGGGGATCTTCGATATCGAAACTATTTTGAAATCACTCCGATCGCCTACTCTACTTGCCTATCTATGCAAGCCTAGAAGTTCCTCAACACTACATCGATTACTCTCGAATTATCACAGGCATCAGAGACCTTCTTATACCATCATGTCACAAGCATAACCTCCAAGTTAATATCCGGATATTCACATCATATTAACCAAGTCAACTATAAAACAATTAAGTCAACTCTCACCATAATATAACATTTCCATCAATCAACCTCTAAACATCCAAAATCATTTTCATACCTGTGATAATCATCACAGAATCATCTCAACATCTCACCTATCGGTGGAAACACTATTAATCCACATAATCCAAATATAAAAATCCTTTTAATCCTATCGATTGCATGTTTTAACCACGGATATCTGTAAACACTGTATCTCTCAATATATCATCAAGTAAGGTAAACTATAGTAATACCTCAATGATCGATCCTTGATCATCGATACCAACCTCAATGATCAATCCTTCAACCATCTACAACTCCTTTGAGTAAAGATGTAAACTCATCCAACTTCGCTCTTAATGGATTCCCTATTTCACGTTGATCTAGAAAAGAATTCGATAAGCAGTGTATACACCTCTTCCTATCATTTTCTTCAAGAACCATACAACCCGACCTCATATCTCCACAAATGTACAAACTACTTCGATGGCGACATATATCGAGGAGAAAACTTAAATCCATATTCTGTTTTTCCTTTGGGAAATGAGGTGTTTTATCCATCTTTCATTCGGAATGAGCCTTGATCAATATCGAACATCAACATGGGAGCAAATAATGTCACGTGAATTGCTAGAAAAGCACGTTCACGTCTCCTCTAGATTACCTTATCCGAAGTGTAGGTTATTATCACTAGATTGACTACACTATTCTCTTGAGACCCTTGTTACAGTCATTTTTATAAATATGACTCACCCTAATGCCTCCCGCTAGGATCTGATGGAAAAATCCAACTATCCTAATCCAAATGTAAGCAAATAAATTGGGGGTGATCGAAGGCAACTCAATCACTATCTTAAACCATTAAGTGGAGGGGGTAAACTCCGCGAGTCTATTAAACTCTATAGTGAAACTCCATTATCAATTGATCACTCAACTTAAGCTTCAAGAATTCCTCAACAATGAGTCATACAAAATAACCTGGAGAAATACCGTCTCTCGAAAACATCCTGAACCCGTGATCCCGTAATGGGTTATTTCCCCAAATAAATTCCTTCTACATATTCCACTAAGTAACAACTTGATCATTGTCATAGTAAGAAACTAACTCCACTCTCCCTATATAAATACCAATTAGGTACTTATTACCTCAATGTTATTACTCTAAGGCTCAAGCTCGCTCGGATCAAAATCCCTATGGAACCGTAGCAAACCTCGATGTCTGCATCAACAATAGTATACAGTCCTTGTCCAATACCCCACAGGGTAATTATCTGCCTAGCATAATCAGTGAAAATCCCTAACACTGTAGTCCTTGATTTCCACAACCAATATGACGACTTGACCCCTGCTTTTCTGACTCAGTATCAGTCAGCTCTCAAAAAGGCAATGCATCTTTTCGTCACAGGTCCAAGACTCACAAACTGAACAAGTCATTTGTGGTCAACTTCATCCACGATTACGAATAATGACCAATACACTAAATGTTATTTCCTGTTATCCACTAAACACATAGCCAATCTAACCAGGAGTATAAACACTACGGCAACTCATTTGGTCACCTTGGTGGCGACCCTACTACTGATGCGCACATGAGTCAAAACTCAATAGACCCTTTCGACAACTTCATGGCAGAGATCTCACTTTGTCCTCTTGCGTGGTTACCCTGCACCACGTCTCGGTGCAGGTGCACGCCCACCTCGTCTCATATCTGTTAAATTATTACAGATGCTACTAGAATAGATGTTGCTAGAAGTAAAAATATATAAAATTTTCATCATACCTATTTTGCCGCAGGAGAGGTTCTGTCGCTGCCAAATCCCCATATAGACCTCGTCATAAATCCTCGAATTTCCGAAATATAAAAATCGTCGGAAATCCATACCAATCCAAAATTTTCCAAATTACCTCATAAAACCTACCAAACGTGGCGAACTCCGAAAAATTCAAAAACCCCTAGAAACTCGAAAACCTAGGCGCTCTGATACCAAATAAATTGTCACGCCCCGAAGGAGACCCCGCCAGACGAAAATCCGACAGCATCTCCCCTGTACGGGTGACAATCTCAATTTACATACAAGGCCTACATGACCACTATACATCGATCAACACGACCGGAATCCAAACTCACACGCAGTTATATAATTTGGCCTCAGGCCATCAACCAAAATAAATGATAAACAGTCTACCATAAATCAACACCCATCATCAGGCGAGAATACTCACCAAAATCCAATCAAACCAAAATCCGAATAAGGTCCATACGGACACCAAAAATCCAAATACAAAATCAATCTCTAAACCTATACATGTCCTCTAACCAAAATATCCAAACCATAAAGCAAATATCCAAAATAAAACATTCACGACGAGTGGGGTCCGGCAGCTGCACTCTCCTGACAGCTTCATCCTGAAATAGATATAAATCAGCGGGGTGAGTTCAAAGAACTCTGCGGGTATAGTAGATATGCAAAGTAAGGTATAGCTAACAATAAAAATATCATGCCAGTACAGTCTCACATAAATGTAGGGAATTCTTTATGCCAAATGGCATATGCGCAACAGAAAAATTAGGATCCCTTCCAAGTGATCCATGCGAAAGCAAACTCGTATAAAATAAATTTCTCTAAACCAAACCTATCTTATAGGAGAGGATTACCTTTGTTGCGTGCCCTTGTTAATCCCGCTTCTTCCTTTTGTTTGTTGCACGTTCAAGTGTCCGTGCCTCTATATGTATCCACACGAGCAAGCTCTTGTCTCACAAAAGAAAACTAGAGGAGCTCTCCTTTACTTCTTGCTAGAGAAGTCCCTAAAGGAGAGGAAGCTAGGGAAAAAGAGAAGGGAAGAAGAAGACTACTCTTCTTGCTACACTCACAAAAACCACACAACAATAAGCTCTCAAGCTCTCTCCAAGCCTCAAGCTCCCAACAACCACACCCACAATTGCTTTGGCCGGCCACTCCATGGGGTCTTTTATAGGGTTGGAAAAACCCTTTCACCTCCACACATTCAATGCAATCCATTGCATTGGGACATTTGTTTGGCCGGCCACTTAAGGAGACAAAACCATTTTGTTTCCTTCCACCTTATCTAGCTTAGGTGGATGCTTAGGTGGCATGCTCATGTGGCATGCTTATGTGGCATTCTTATGTGGCATTCATGCATGTTGAATTAATCTTATTAATTCAATTAAGCTTATGTTATCATATTGAATTAATCTTATTAATTCAATCATATTGAATTAATCTTATTAATTCAATTAAGCTTATGTTATCATATTGAATTAATCTTATTAAATCAATAAGGTAACATATTGAATTAATCTCATTAAATCAATTAGCTAAAATTCTCATTAAGCTTAAAGTCCAAAAACCATTTTGTACTTAAGCTTATTCCCAAATTATTCTAGTCAAACTAGAATACTCTAATTCCTCTAATTATCATGCTCTTTGTGTGTGACCCTATAGGCTCTCATAACGTTGGCAGTGGATCTAAACTCTTTTAGATACACAAGCAATGAGCGGCATCTAGCAATACATCATTGCTACCCAAGTTACGAGATAAGTCAAGATCCGACTAACCTTTCCGTGACTACTATAATATATGACCGTGTCCTTCTATCCTTGATATCAGATTGATCAATGAGGCATAGACCGTGTCATCCTCGATCAATCTATGTGTTTCTTGATCCCTGAGTAAACTAACTCAAACAAATGAGCTCAATATCTCATATTGACTCATTCGAGCATGGCCATGCGTTTTAGTAGTTCTACTCAATCAAGGGGCCCACCGATATCACTCTCGTCATATGAGAGGGATAGATCTCATCTACATCACTCACATCCCTCCGCATAATTTGTTATATACCCAGTAATCGCCTTTATGGTCCACCCTGTTACGGGTGACGTTTGACGATACCAAATTACATAACTCTTTATGTAGGGAACCGTAGTGACTTCAGGTCTGAGGACTATTCATACCAATAGTCACATGATAAAGTTTATGACACTCATATAACGATCCATGAAACTTTCTCATGGCGGGTCAGTTCAGTATATATTCTCTAATATATACCCATGTGTCAACTTGATATCATATATCCATGACTTGTGAGATCAAGTCATCAATTGACCTACATGCTAGTCTTTATGTATTAATATTGCCCTTGCATATTAATACTTGACTAGGAACATTTAGAAAGTGTTCTCTACAGCCTCTCATAATCAATTCTGCCAATTGATGTGCTGTAGATAAGAACCTACTTTTCTAGGGCATTACTATATTTAATTTAGCTGGCACAAGCAAAACTTAAATATAATAACCAATCCTTTGCCTTTATAGAATATGATACAAAATGTTCCCTATTCAACCATCACATGATTGGTTCTTAGGGCTATAACTAACAATCTCCCACTAGCACTAGTACCAATCACTATGATATCTAATACCTAGTGACCTAGTGTGACCATCATGCTTCCTCGTACAAAGCCTCGTCAATGGATCTGCGATGTTAGCTTCTGTCGGTACTCTGCATATCCTCACATCTCCTCTATCGATGATCTCTCGAATGAGATGGAAGCGCCGCAGTATGTGTTTGGTCCGCTGATGTGATCGAGGTTCCTTAGCCTGTGCAATAGCCCCATTGTTGTCACAATAGAGGTCTATTGGATCTGCAATGCTAGGAACTACCCCAAGTTCACTGATGAACTTACGGAGCCAAACAGCCTCCTTTCTTTGCGTGATCGGATGCGAATATACTCGCTTCGTTGTAGAATCAAGAATCGTGTCTGCTTCGAACTCTTCCAGCTCACAGCTCCACCATTCAGGCAAAACACGTACCTCGATTGCGATCTATAGTCATCCTTGTCTGTTTGGAAGCTTGCATCATTGTAACCCTTTACTGTTAGCTCCTCATTGACTCCAAATATCAGGAAATATTCTTTCGTTCTTCGTAAGTATTTAAGAATATTTTTGACTGCTATCCAGTGACTTTCACCTGGATCCGACTTGTATCTACTCGTCATGCTCAAAACATACGAGACGTCAGGACGAGTACAAAGCATAGCGTACATGATAGACCCTATAGCAGATGCATAAGGGATCTTATCCATGCGATCTCTCTCCTCCTTAGAAGAGGGACATTGAGTCTTCGAAAGACTCATACCATGTGATAAAGGCAGAAATCCTTTCTTGGAATTTTGCATAGCAAAACGATCTAGCACTTTATCAATGTATATACTCTAACTTAGGCCAAGTAATCTTTTAGATCTATCTCTATAGATCTTGATGCCTAGTATATAGGCAGCTTCACCTAAGCCTTTCATCGAGAAACAATTCCCTAACCACATCTTCACAGACTGGAGTGAGGGAATATCATTTCCGATGAGAAGTATGTCATCTACATACAAGACAAGAAATACAACTGTGCTCCCACTATTTCTCTTGTAGACACAAGGTTCATCTTCATTCATGATGAAACCAAACTCCTTGATTGCATCATCGAATCGAAGATTCCAGCTTCGAGAGGCTTGCTTTAGTCCATAAATTGACCTTTGCAGTTTGCATACCTTTCCAGCATGCTTTGGATCTTCAAAACCCTCAGGCTGTGTCATGTACACATCCTCGAGTAGCTTTCCATTCAGAAAAGCGGTTTTGACATCCATCTGCCAGATCTCATAATCGTGGTAGGCTGCAATAGCAAGTATGATCCGAATGGATTTAAGCATCGCAACTGGTGAAAAGGTTTCATCATAGTCAATACCATGAATTTGTTTGAATCCTTTAGCCACCAATCTACCTTTATAGGTATGCTTATTACCATCCATGTCAGTCTTTACTTTAAAGACCCACTTACACCCAATGTGTTTTACCCCTTCAGGTGGATCAACCAAAGTCCATACTTGGTTAGTGTACATGGATTCCATTTCGGATCTCATGGCCTCTAGCCATTTCTAACTGGGCTCATCATAGCTTCTTGATAGGATGTAGGCTCGTCAAGATCGACAAGCAATACCTCACCATTGTCAGTTAAGAGAAAAGAATATCTCTCAGGTTGATGACGGATCCTATCAGATCTACGAAGAGGTTGGTCTACTTGAACAGGTGTTTGCTCCACAACTCTTTGGGCAACAATTTCCTCATCCACAACACTTTGTGGTTCCTGTTCATTTTCCATCGAAGCCTTAGTGTTATCGTCATCTTGAACTTCTTCAAGATGAATTTTACTCCCACTAGTTTTTCTAGAAATAAATTCTCTTTCTAGAAAGACAGCATTTCTGGCAACAAACACCTTGCCAAGTGTGGGATTGTAAAAGTAATATCCCTTAGTTTCCTTGGGATATCCTACAAAATAACACTTATCTGATTTGGGTCCTAGTTTATCTGAGACTTGACGTCTTACATAAGCTTCACAACCCCAAATCTTTATAAAAGACATTTTGGGACTCTTCCCAGTCCATATCGTATATGGTGTCTTTTCTACGGCTTTTGATGGGACGCGATTAAGTGTGAAAGCGGCTGTCTCTAGAGCTAGTCCCCAAAAGGAAGTAGGTAGATCAGTCTGGCTCATCATTGATCGTACCATATCTAATAGAGTACGATTTCTCCTCTCAGATACACCATTCCATTGTGGTGTTCCAGGTGGAGTGAGTTGGGATATTATCCCACACTCAGCCAGGTGATCACGAAACTCTTGACTAAGGTATTCACCACCTCGATCCGATCAAGTAGCTTAATACGCTTACCAAGTTGGTTTTGTACTTCATTTTTGAATGCTTTGAACTTTTCAAAGGATTCTGACTTATGTCTCATCAAATATAAGTAGCCAAATCTACTCATATCATCAGTGAAAGTAATAAAGTACTTATAGCCTCCTCTGGCTTCGACATTGAAAGGCCCACATACATCAGTATGTATGAGTCCTAACAAGTCCGTCGCTCTCTCCATGTCCACTAAATGGAGTTTTAGTCATCTTTCCTAAAGGCAAGATTCGCATACCTCATATGATTCAAAATCAAATGAGTCCAATAATCCATCTTTATGGAGTTGGGATATGCTTTTCATTTATGTGACCTAGGCGCGTGCGAGATATGTTTGGTTCAATCATTCGATTTGAACCGCTTGGTATTTACGTTATAAATTGGGTTTTCTAAATCTAGAACATAGAGACCATTCATAAGTGGTGCATTACAATAGAACATTTCATTCAAATAAATGGAACAACATTTGTCCTTTATTATAAAAGAAAAGTTTTTCTTGTCTAAACAAGATACAGAAATTATGTTCTTTGTCAATGCAGGTACATATAAGCACTCCTCTAGTTCTAAGATAAGCCCAGTGGGCAAAGACAAAGAATATGTTCCTACAGCTACAACAGCAACTTTTGCGCCATTGCCTACTCGTAGGTCTACTTCGCCTTTTGCCATTTGTCTACTATTTCTCAGTCCCTGCACATTATTACAAATGTGAGAAGCACATCAGGTATATAATAACCATCTAGAAGAAATAGATAGATTAACTACGTGTATACCGAGGCGAAGTCCCACTTCTTTTATTCTTTACTTCCTCAAGGTAGACTGGTCCAGTCTCACCGCAATGGAAGCAGTCCCCTTCCTTAGGTACTTTACCTTTACCCTTTGAAGTGGATGAATTGACCTTGCCTTTGGCTTGGGTCTTACCCTTGCCTTTGCGCTTACCTTTGCCCTTCTTGACCATTAGTACGTTGCTAACTTTCATTTTTAGATTCGGTTCAGCAGTTCTTAACATGCTGAGAATCTCAGGCAAAGGTTTATCAATTTCATTCATGTTATAATTCATGACGAATTGATTATATGCTTCCAGCAACGATTGCAGGATAACATCGGTTGCCAATTCTTGGCTCAGTGGAAAACCTAGTCTTTCAAGGTTCTCAACGTACCCAATCATTTTGAGTACGTGAGTTCCTACAGGTGTTCCTTCTTGCATCTTGCATGCAAAAAGAGCCTTAGACACTTCAAAACGCTCGTGCCTAGCTTGTCCTTGATATAGTTGTTTCAAATGCTCAACCATATCATAGGCATCCATGTTCTCATGTTGCTTCTGAAGCTCAGAGTTCATGGTGGCAAGCATAAGACATGACACATCTAATGCGTCATCTTGATGCTTCTTATAAGCATCCTTTTCAGCACGAGTGGCCGCATGGGCGGGTGTTTCAGGGGTAGACTGCTCTAGGACATACAGTTTGCGTTCTTGCTTGAGGATAATCCTCAAGTTCCTATACCAGTCAAGAAAGTTCGCTCCATTGAGCTTGTCCTTCTCAAGGAGATCGCAAGTTGAGGGTGTGTCGTGTTAGATGTCATGGTGATCTACAACATTAAAATGCAAAGTTAAGTATCATACCTAAATCATTTAATTAGGCCTTTAATTAAATGAGGCTCCCACTAAATTCTCATAGCTACTATTTAGCTATAAATTTATATGGGATAAAGATCCACATTATAATTCGTCTTGAGATAGCTTTGGCTAATCGCCCAAGACGTAGTATAATTAGGTAGGCAATCTTTTGCCAATTACATCTGATGTAACTCTTTAATAGCTTTGGTTAAGTTTTAGATTAGTTTAGTGTTTATTCCTAAACCAGCTTCCAGGCTGTGGCGAGGCACAAGGGCCTTCTTGGATATCGGAGCAACGACCACTTCTAAGACAAAGTCGATGTTCGATAAATCACATAAAACTAATTTTAAAACTTATGTTCAAAGCTAATATATGCCTCTACTTTCTTAACTAATTAAGAAAACTTAATTAAGTCTTAACCAAGTTTGATAGCGGGACATCACGATTGTCCACTCGCACTCTTCCAAGATAAAATGCATTGCTTTGCTTTGGCAAACCCAATAACAAATGATCGAGGAAGTAGTGAGTACCAAGCTTTGGTAGGCATATCGTTTTTGACTTATTAAGAAATAAACATGTATCATATACATATTAGCATACATCACATATAAGCTAAACTAATCATGCATCACATACAAGCTAAACTAACATGCATCACATACATATTAAACTAAGTGTGTCATGGTTATGGCCCTTATTCTACAATCTTCTCAAGCCAATGAAAAGATTGATTGGTCAACCTAGGGATAGCATCTTCTCCTAAGTGCTTCCTTTTGGTTGTCTTGTGTGTTGACTTCCTCCTTGTAACCTCATCTTCCAATGGACCCTCCATCTTTGTTTTGTACATTACAAAAGGAGAAATACTCGAGTTACATTCGAGTCTAAAACTAATTTTACAACAAGAATTTTAGGAGGAAGGCACGACACGCAGGCCGTATTTAAGAATTACAACACACACACATTCACAAACCTTTTGGGACTAGGCCATAACCATGCACCATGTCATTTTAACTTTTAAAAGACATTGGATATTTTATTATGTTTGACAATTGCTAATGTAATTATCAACTCATAATAAAATTTATCCTACTTCTATATCACATATAAAATAGAGAAAACCTATTTTATACGATCTTTCGCAAGTGGCTCTGATACCCTCATCAGAGGAATTCTTTATGCCAAATGGCATATGCGCAACGGAAAAATTAGGATCCCTTCCAAGTGATCCATGCGAAAGCAAACTCATATAAAATAAATTTCTCTAAACCAAACCTATCTTATAGGAGAGGATTACCTTTGCTGCGTGCCCTTGTTAATCCCGCTTCTTCCTTTTGTTTGTTGGATCTTTAGCACGTTCAAGTGTCCGTGCCTCTATATGTATCCACACGAGCAAGCTCTTGTCTCACAAAAGAAAACTAGAGGAGCTCTCCTTTACTTCTTGCTAGAGAAGTCCCTAAAGGAGAGGAAGCTAGGGAAAAAGAGAAGGGAAGAAGAAGACTACTCTTCTTGCTACACTCACAAAAACCACACAATAATAAGCTCTCAAGCTCTCTCCAAGCCTCAAGCTCCCAACAACCACACCCACAATTGCTTTGGCCGGCCACTCCATGGGGTCTTTTATAGGGTTGGAAAAACCCTTTCACCTCCACACATTCAATGCAATCCATTGCATTGGGACATTTGTTTGGCCGGCCACTTAAGGAGACAAAACCATTTTGTTTCCTTCCACCTTATCTAGCTTAGGTGGATGCTTAGGTGGCATGCTCATGTGGCATGCTTATGTGGCATTCTTATGTGGCATTCATGCATGTTGAATTAATCTTATTAATTCAATTAAGCTTATGTTATCATATTGAATTAATCTTATTAATTCAATCATATTGAATTAATCTTATTAATTCAATTAAGCTTATGTTATCATATTGAATTAATCTTATTAAATCAATAAGGTAACATATTGAATTAATCTCATTAAATCAATTATCTAAAATTCTCATTAAGCTTAAAGTCCAAAAACCATTTTGTACTTAAGCTTATTCCCAAATTATTCTAGTCAAACTAGAATACTCTAATTCCTCTAATTATCATGCTCTTTGTGTGTGACCCTATAGGCTCTCATAACGATTGGAGTGGACCTAAACTCTTTTAGATACACAATCAATGAGCGGCATCTAGCAATACATCATTGCTACCCAAGTTACTAGATAAGTCAAGATCCGACTAACCTTTCCGTGACTACTATAATATATGACCGTGTCCTTCTATCCTTGATATCAGATTGATCAATGAGGCATAGACAGTGTCATCATCAATCAATCTATGTGTTTCTTGATCCCCGAGTAAACTAACTCAAACAAATGAGCTCAATATCTCATATTGACTCATTCGAGCATGGCCATGCGTTTAGTAGTTCTACTCAATCAAGGGGCCCACCGATATCACTCGTCATATGAGAGGATAGATCTCATCTACATCACTCACATCCCTCCGCATAATTTGTTATATACCCGAATCGCTTTTATGGTCCACCCTGTTACGGGTGACGTTTGACGATACCAAAGTACATAACTCTTTATGTAGGGAACCGTAGTGACTTCAGGTCTGAGGACTATTCATACCAATAGTCACATGAGAAAGTTTATGACACTCATATAACGATCCATGAAACTTTCTCATGGCGGGTCAGTTCAGTATATATTCTCCAATATATACCCATGTGTCAACTTGATATCATATATCCATGACTTGTGAGATCAAGTCATCAATTGACCTACATGCTAGTCTTTATGTATTAATATTGCCCTTGCATATTAATACTCTACTAGGAACATTTAGGAAAGTGTTCTCTACAGCCTCTCATAATCAATTCTGTCAATTGATGTGCTGTAGATAAGAACCTACTTTTCTAGGGCATTACTATATTTAATTTAGCTGGCACAAGCAAAACTTAAATATAATAACCAATCCTTTGCCTTTATAGAATATGATACAAAATGTTCCCTATTCAACCATCACATGATTGGTTCTTAGGGCTATAACTAACAATAAATAGGGTATGCAAGCAAGAAATACAAAATGACTGTACTTACCTGAATCTCCTACCCTGATATAGAAGCATGTGCCTGACTATAGAAGTAATAGAGTCTTGACCATATATAAACATGTATCATGTATGCATGACAATCATATGCACATCCAAGGCATCAATACAATAATGCAGCAAACACAATACAAAATGCAATCCGTGCAAAATGCATGTCGTGATAACTAATCACCTGGCACTTCGATCGCTAGCCTCACACGCAATGGTGAAGCCGAGTGGGTAGGGCTATGATTGTGCACTCTGCCATCGCTCTGGTGGCCAGAGTGAGCAGGATCTTTGTCGGAGTACACCTATCCTCTGCCCCAAAACATAGTAGGGAGCTAAGCTCTCTCCGGTGTCATAGACCGGAGGAGGGATCCGCTACCACAGACGCCTCATCGCTACCCATGAGCGGACCCGGTGAACTGTGAGCGCACACACCCTCCTGATGTACCACTAACCCATGAGTGGCAGTGTGTGCAGGCCATGTAACTAGCTGCGGGCTCAACAATAATGGAACCCCGTCCAGCTAGCATGCAATCATGCGAAAATGGTGCATGATACTAAAGCATGTAAATCCTACTCAAAATACCTATCCGAATAATATGTACAATCAATATGTACATATCCCTAATCCATATACTATGATCCAAATCAAACAGGAAAATATAATCATATCCTATCACATGCATGTATCTAGTAGGCACCAAAAGTATACCAGGCATATAAACATGAAAAAGTTATTGTAAGCTATCCTACTAGCATATCAATTTGACTTAATCTAAAAGTTAAGTCAAAATACCCGCCTGAATATATATATCCGCAAGAATGAACCAAATCGTCACGACTTGGGGACCTGCCTCGTGACCGAAACCTGCATAAAGCATGACTATAGTCAAGCACAAAAATACAATTCACCGACAAATCGAATAATTAATCGATTTCCTTCATAACCCAATTGCCCCAAATCAATTTCCAATTCTCCCAAATTTTCCAACCGTCTTAATAATCCTTTTCCTACCACAAATATTCATACAATTAATTTAGCTCACTAAATCAATTGATAAAACTTTGATTAATTAATCATAAGCTAATTAATCAATTTAAACCTGGATTAATCCGCATTTTAACAACCTAAGCCAAATAACTGAAATTCATGGCTTTCAATTTATCCCAGTCTTGTACCAATCCATTTACCTAAAACCTCCTCAAGATCCAACAATATCACTCAAATCCTATATCCTCAGAATACCATCAGATCAACGAATAACTCGGAATCAACCCAATCGTGACCAACCAAAACCCCAAGTTCAACCCCAAATTGACACAACTCCGACTAACCCTTGTTTTCACGGTTACACATCCACCCACAACCCACTACAATCCGACCTTTCAAGACGACTATCAGCCGACCAAATTTCCTCGCTGACCTAATGAATAACACTATCCATACTCACCGAACAACCAAAAATAGAAAAGACCCTTACCTACTCGTGACCAACGGCGGAAATCACGAAGGAAAAATCGGTGGCTCTGTCTGCGGCGGTTACATAGAGGAAATCGCGAGCGGTAGCGGTCCGTGCAGAGGGACCAAGCGGCACCGCAAGGAAAGCGGCGCCGGAAGAAAGCAATACTCGAAAAGAAGGGCGTCGGTTGTCGCTAGAACAGCGATCCAGGCCAGCCGGCTGGTTTGATCGAGAAGCGTCGCCGTGAAGGGCGACGAAGTCGTCGGCCGAAGAAGAGGGCGCTGGAAGAAGAATAGTCGCGGCGCGACGGGGAAAAAGGGAAATAGAAAAAGAAATTAGGTTTTCCGTGTATTTATCCCCTTTAAATAGATCCCTCTAAAGCCCGTTTACTTTATCCCCGTAAAAGTCTCGTACGAAGTCCGTTTAATTCCAGAAAAAATCTTAAAATTCTCTAAAAAATCTCGAAAAATTTCCAGGATTATTTCCTTAATTATTGGGCCATTTAATTTAGGGTTTTTAAATCCCCGTATTTAACATGAACCCTATTGAATTTTTATAACCCCTCTCATGGGCTGGGCCCATGCTTCTAATTCCATAGGCTAATATTTATCCTATATCACAGGTAACCCCCCTAAACAGTCAGATGAGTCACTTTGACAAGTCTGACTTTAGCTTTATCACTTCATCGTCTCGAGTCGGATCATATCTCTGCTCCTTGTTCATATATTCAAGAATATCATATACATTTATAACGTCCGGTGATCTATCTCGGCCGAATGAAGAATTTACTTGTTCGAGGATTTACGAACTGCCTCAAATGGAGATAAGAAGACGATTGACGCAAGGACTTACGAATAGCCTCGGGTGAATATAATAAGACGATGGATTCAAGGAATTACAAATAGCCTCGGATGAATAAGAGAATAGCCGAAGCGAGGACTTACGAATCGCCTCAAATAGATATAAGAGAAGGACCTCCAAATCCCGACTGAATAAAATGATACTCGTCTCAAAATACTTAGATTGAATAAAATGAGAGAATACCAAGAACACCTTAACCGAATAATATAATGTCCATTTCAGAATACCTCGGAGGAATAAAATAAGAGCTAGCTGGGAACGCCCCAATCGAATAACATAAGATCCACTTTAGAACACCTCCGAACCGCCTGAGTTCAGACCACTTTAGCCCAAAGAAATAAAATAATCCTCAACCAGATATGTCTCAGTGCTAGATGACATCACAGCAAATCCAAGAACACCTCGGCCTAATAGAATAAGAGCTGACCCGAGATACCTGGGTTGAATAAAATAATATCCGCCTCATAATAAGAGCTGACACAAAAATGTCTTGACCGAATGACATAATACCCCTTTGAGAACCATTCGGATGAATAAAATAAAAGCTGGCTAAGAATGCCTCGACTGAATGAAATAATATTCACTTCAGAATACCTCGGATGAATAAAATAATATCTGACTCAGAGTGCCTCGTCGAAATGAAATAAAACCTCCTTCAATTTAGTTTGGTTGAATAAAATAACTGTAAACCTAGAACGACTTGGATCGGAGCAATTTGGCTTAAAGAAATAAAATACCAACTAGTCTGTCATATCTCGGCTAGACTGAGTAAAATAATGTCCGCCTCACAATACTTCAATAAGATTAGAACTGACCCAACAACATCTGGCCTGAATGAACTGAATAAAATAATATATATCTTCCAATACTTCAATAGAATAAGAATTAGCTCAATAATATATGAGCGGCCTCAGAACACGTTACTAGAATAAAGTAATAACCACATTTAAATGTCTCGGCTGCTTAAGAACACGCGAATTAAATAAAATAAAAACTTCCTCCATATTAACACTTCATAAGTATGTAAATGAATACTCCTCTCCTCGATCAACTGAATATAAAATCATACTCCTCCCGCTTTGTCAGTGCCCGGGGAATGTAAACTTCAGTTAATGTCGAGCTGAATAAGAAAGTAGACCGATTGGAGAACTTACGAATTGCCTCTGCCCGCCGTGATACTAAACTCCGCTATTCTTCCGAAGTGCATCTTTGTAACACCCCCCCTAGTCTTTCCACTCTCTACCAGGGGAGATGTCACTACTTTACTGTCTTTATCTTTAATTCATGCAATATACTAATGCAATATGCTAACAACTAAAATAATCATAAGGACCTTTACATCACTTAAACAATAACCATTTCAAGATGTTCACCTAACATGCAAGTATTAAAACTAATCCAATATGACTCTAGCATTCTTTGGTCTCAACCATAAATAATCCAGTTGAACTTCAACAATATCAAAAGAAAACAAGAAACTAAAAATCTGATTTAGACATATGCACTTAGGATCTTTTACTTCCACTGTTTCGTCGCCACACACACCCAGCACTTCATCCGCCATGCCACCTTACTGAAGCTTTTCTTTACCTTTATCTGCAGTATAAGGAAATGCAAACTATAAGCAACAACGCTTAGTAAGTACTTTCTATGCTCACAAAAACATGCACTGTATGAAATCATGCAACTAGTTCTCTTGCCCTGGATACATTGATACACATGCAAACATAATCGAAATCATAACTCGATTACTTGTCTCTTGTATGAAATCATGCTCTTAAGTATTTTAAAACTTGTAAACGATTAGTATCTGATGGAATGATTAACTTTGAAAACTTTTACTTATACTTATCGATACTTCAAAATAATAATCATCCTGGATATGGGCCCGGCATAGTACCAATGCGCGCATTCCTAATAGGCCGGGGTGGCCAACCACCGAACCTACTAGGGTAATGGCAGGCCTCGGCAGTGGTAGCTGATGCAGTACATGCCACTGTCAAAAAGTAAAATACTTCCTTTATACTTATATTTTTATACATACTGAAGGAAATGCTCTTAATCCCCTAAATCACAAATGGGGAGCACCATAAAGATCATTATGCTCTTGACCCCAAAACTGAAAATGGGAGCATCTTGAAGATCGTTGTGCTCTTAATCCCCAATTGAGCAGGAGCATCTTTAAATTTTCTTTATAAAGGAAATATTTTTACATCTTACTCTACATCATGCATATAATTGTAAGCTACAACTCATCTACAACATGCATGATCATAAATCACATTCTTATCTTGGATCTCAACATGATGCTGAATTACCCATAATATAACGGTAAAATTGCGTAACTGAAAACATCATGCATAATCGAAATAATATGCATATAAAGCTCAACCATGTAAGCTGGAAATAACAAGCACAAAAAACATATCAATGACATACGATAACTACTTATCTGCGGTGAGCAATACTTACCTTCGATTTCTTTAACTTATATTTGTAAAACCTAATGAGATGCAACCTTCTATCCACTTGTGTTTGCCCTCCAAGGTCTCTTGAATCCCACCTTTCCTTGGATTCGGCAGAGAAGACAACCCTAGGAGAAAATTCTCCTTGATGTGTGGTTCGGCAGTGGAGGGACCAAGAGAGAGTAGAGAGGTGTCCTCTAGGGTATTAGGGAGGTTAAATTTATAACCGTCAAGGCTTAACCTATTCCCTTATAAATTTCCTTAAATCTCTCTCTTTAACAGAATTAATTCCTTCTTCAATTAAATTTGTGACTTCTCCCTAATCATATAAAATTTTTATTGGATTTTTGATGACTCACCCCTTTTTGAAAATTTCCTATTGAATTAATCCACGATGAAGAAATTACGGAGGCTCTTTCTTTCTTTCTTTTTTTTTTCTTTGATTCGGCGGCGGTTTAGATTAGGGTGGCGTCGGCGTGAGATTTAAAGGAGAGGAGAGAGAGATTTTATAATAAAAAATAATCTATATATATATATATATATATATATATATAAATTAGAGTTTTCTTCATTTAATTACCCCTTTAAATAATTAGTCAAATTAACCAATCTTTCCCTTTTTTTTGCCTATAGATATATTTTGTTATATCCTATCCATTGGTAATCTTATGACTTAGTAGTGGGAAGTCTATTCTCCCAAACCAACAGTTCATGGTTCAAGCCTCGACTATAAAATAAATAATATATAGCTAAAGAAATGATTCCGCCATCGGAGAGATAAAATAATATATAGAAGAAATGTTCATTTATTCCGTTCCACCACCATGAGGATAACCACACGGGATAAAATAATATATAGCAAGAAATATTCAGACTCTTCCGATCCGCCACATGACGGGATAAAAATAATATATATAGTGAAGAAATATTGACTCTTTCGATCCGCCACCACATATAATAATATATATATAAAGAAATATTCGACTCTTCCGATCCGCCACCACACGGGATAAAATAATATATAGTCAAGACATGTTCATTTCTTCCGCTCCGCCACCGCAGACGGGATAAAATAATATATATAGTCAAGAAATATTCACTCTTCCGATCCGCCACCACACGGGATAAAATAATATATATTTGAAGACATGTTCGACTCTTCCGCTCCGCCACCGCACGAGATAAAATAATATATATAGTCAGAAGAAATATTCAGCTCTTCCGATTCGCCACCACACGGGGATAAAATAATATATAGCTGAAGACATGTTCAGCTCTTCCGTTCCGCCACCACACGGGGATAAAATAATATATAGCTGAAGACATGTTCAGCTCTTCCGTTCCGCCACCGCACGGGGATAAAATAATATATAGTTGAAGACATGTTTAGCTCTTCCGTTCCGCCACCGCACGGGGATAAAATAATATATATAGCTAAAGAAATATTCAGCTCTTCCGATCCGCCACCACACGGGGATAAAATAATATATATAGCTGAAGAAATATTCAGCTCTTCCGATCTGCCACCACACGGGGATAAAATAATATATATAGCTGAAGAAATATTCAGCTCTTCCGATCCGCCACCACACGGGGATAAAATAATATATAGCTGAAGACATGTTCATCTCTTCCGTTCCGCCACCGCACGGGGATAAAATAATATATATAGCTGAAGAAATATTCAGCTCTTCCGATCCGCCACCACACGGGGATAAAATAATATATAGCTGAAGACATGTTCAGCTCTTCCGTTCCGCCACCACACGGGGATAAAATAATATATAGCTGAAATGTTCAGCTCTTCCGATCCGCCACCACACGGGGATATCTTGCCATGGATAGAAATTTTGTATATATATATTAATATATAACCGAGGAATTTCGGTTCTTCCGTTCCGCCACCACACGGGGATAAAATAATATATAGCTGAAATGTTCAGCTCTTCCGATCCGCCACCACACGGGGATATCTTCCGCTTCGCGGGGATAGAAATTTATACATAGAGTAAATAATAACCGAAGGATATCGATTCTTCCGTTCCACCACCACACGGGGATATCTTCCACTCTGCCTTGCGGGGATAGAAATTTATACATAGAGTAAATAATAACCGAAGGATATCGGTTCGTCCGTTCCACCTCCACACGGGGATATCTTCCGCTCTGCCTTGCGGGGATAAAAATTTATACATAGAGTAAATAATAACCGAAGGATATCGGTTCTTCCGTTCCACCACCACACGGGGATATCTTCCGCTTCGCGGGGATAGAAATTTTGTATATATATATAATATATAACCGAGGAATTTCAGTTCTTCCGCTCCCAGCCACACGGGATAAAATAATATATGTTGAAATTTCTTCCGATCCGCCACCACACGGGGATATCTTCCGCTTCGCGGGGATAGAAATTTTGTATATATATATAATATATAACCGAGGAATTTCGGTTCTTCCGTTCCGCCACCACACGGGGATAAAATAATATATAGCTGAAATGTTCAGCTCTTCCGATCCGCCACCACACGGGGATATCTTCCGCTTCGCGGGGATAGAAATTTATACATAGAGTAAATAATAACCGAAGGATATCGGTTCTTCCGTTCCACCACCACACGGGGATATCTTCCGCTCTGCCTTGCGGGGATAGAAATTTATTCATAGAGTAAATAATAACCGAAGGATATCGGTTCGTCCGTTCCACCACCACACGGGGATATCTTCTCCGCCGCTTGGGGATAGAAATTTATACATAGAGTAAATAATAACCGAAGGATATCGGTTCTTCCGTTCCACCACCACACGGGGATATCTTCCGCTCTGCCTTGCGGGGATAGAAATTTATACATAGAGTAAATAATAACCGAAGGATATCGGTTCTTCCGTTCCACCACCACACGGGGATATCTTCCGCCTTGCGGGGATAGAAATTTATAAATAGAGTAAATAATAACCAAGGATATCGGTTCGTCCGTTCCACCACCACACGGGGATATCTTCCGCTCTGCCTTGCGGGGATAAAAATTTATACATAGAGTAAATAACCGAAGGATATCGATTCTTCCGTTCCACCACCACACGGGGATATCTTCCGCTCTGTCTTGCGGGGATAGAAATTTATACATAGAGTAAATAATAACCGAAGGATATCGGTTCTTCCGTTCCACCACCACACGGGGATATCTTCCGCTCTGCCTTGCGGGGATAAAAATAATATATATAATATATAACCAAGGAATCTCGGTTCTTCCGTTCCACCACCACACGGGGATATCTTCCGCCTCGCCTCGCGGGGATAAAAATAATATATATAATATATAACCGAGGAATCTCGGTTCTTCCGCTATGCGGGGATGACGACTCCGACTGAGTAGTTGAGTGCAAATAATTACCCTAGCCGAGTATCCGGATAATATGAAGTATGTTAACTCAGTCGGATGACTAAGTACAAGTAATGACCCTGACCAAGTAATCGAAAGGGATGAAGTATATAAACTCAGCCGAAGGACTAAGTACAAGTAATTACCCTAACCAAATGGTCGAAAGGGATGAAGTATGTTCTCGGATGAGCTACCGAGTGGAACAACTTATCTCGGCCGAGTGGCCAGAGAGAATGAAGTATGCTCTCGGTCGAATGACTGAGTGTAAATATCTACCTTGACCGAGTGGTCGGCTTGATATGCGGTCGAGTGACCAACTAAGTATGTATGACTAAGAGACACTAGAATGCTGAATTAAATATAAACTTGTAAGATGAGCATTAAATGCTGAGGTAATGAAATTTGAGCTTTTAAGATATTCTAAGTGCATATATAATCATATTGTTTGTTCACTAAATATGTCTCATGTGATATATCTTCAACGGAGAAAGTTTTAAATATAGCTAGAGAAATGACAAGGTATAAGAATGCAACAAGATGTTAAAGGTAAGTATTTATATACATACTTACTGAATTTAACAACATGGAGGATTTATGTCTTCCTCGCATCGCAGAGTCATATCCAATAGAGAAGCTCTGATGAGAAATTGATCATCCTAATCAGATGATTGTATTATTATTTCAACGTCTTGCCCAGATGTTCCCACAGACGGCGCCAACTGATGCGGCATGGAATTATTTTGCTCCTCGATCTGATGCCACCGAGGAAGGGGTTCTCTCCGACCGCATCAGTAAATTTGAAATATGTCCTGAAAAAGTTAACACGAGTTAAACTGCCACGGCCTACCCAGCAGACTATGCTTAAGTTAGGGCGGTCATTAATGAAAGGAAAATGTATTGAATGCAGTAAAAATAATATAAAAGAAGAAAAAGAACTTATCTCATATGAAATTGGAAACATGTAAGAGCTTGTGAAAGAATGCTTAGATAAGACCATAAGACTTAACCTCCATGTCGTCAAACAGTAATCTCATTTTCGTTGCTCGTCCACATTAGATGTAAATTGAGATAAGTGAGACCAAAATGAATGAATCCTTCTCTAAGCTATCCCTTGTGACATAACCATGGAGAGACTTTCCCTCGGGAGGATCCCAAAGATTGGTACAAGCAAGCAGCAAACTTTCCATGATATACCAAACAGGTTGTACGCTGGAGGATGACATTTGAAGGAATAATTGGACGGTTTTGTTGACATCAACATTATGTGCATAACCTTCCACGTTTTGAATAAGCTCTACTTGAATTTCTTCCACAAGATGAGCTTCCTTCAACCTTTGTAATATAATTCTCCATTCTCTATGCTCAACTTTTCTATAGGCAAGAGACTTTTTACTGTCTGATATAACAAGAAACTTTTCACATGCTTCTTCCTTCACGGTACTTATTCAAGATCTTCAATTATATAAGTAACTAAAAGGCAACATTGTCTCATCGGGGAATGGACAGTTAATGCACCATGGTAAAAATCACTATTCACATATCTCGGGAATGGAGATTTGGGAGCCAAACGTTGACTTTGATGAGTTCTTGTAGAGCAGGGACGGAGGCGATAACGGAGCCAAGGATGAATGAAAGACCGCAACAATCCCTCCTTGTTGTCGTCCTCGAAGGGAGGAAAAAGATGGTCCGGGGTTGTGAGGGGATGATCAACTGGAAATGGTGGCTGGAGAAGATCACCCAACTAAAGCCTCTCCAACCGGGGATGGGGTAGAAGTCGGCCAGCGGCTAGCTATGGGATGGCTCTTCTCTGATGGCCAGATTTAAAGATCCGGTCGAACTAGGGGCTAACTGATGGCGATCGGAGTGGAAGGAGAATGCTAATCGGAGCTTGCAGCAGAGATGGAGAAAGCGACAGAGACAAAGCAACGATCGATGTTGAGGAGGTGAGGAAGTGGCGGTGGGAGCTCGGTGAAGAAGCAACAACCTTCATCCCGTGCGTGCCCTCCCCAGCCGAAGAAGACGTGGAAAAAAGATCCCCCCTTTACATGAACCCTAGTGACTTTTTATAACCCCTCTCATGGGCTGGGCCCATGCTTCTAATTCCATAGGCTAATATTTATCCTATATCACCCACCGTCTCCCAAGTAGATGTAAAGAATTTTTCTCCAAACCCATCCGAACCCGGCGCCTTATATTGCCCAATATCATATAGTGCAACCTTTATCTCCTCCACCTCTACCTTCCTCACCAAATTTGCCTCTTGTGCACTATTTAAACATCTTCCCGGAAGGCCAAACACAATTATATAGGTGTTAGTTACATTTGGGCAATGCATTTGACAAGGTTTGGATGACGTGTTAAGCTAAGTTGGATTATTAATCAAGTTTTTTCAAACGAATGGGTTAGTGGTTCAGGTGGATTTAGAGGACATTCAATTGTTTTACAATTTGGTGTGGACGGCCAAACACAAAGTGAGGTATTGGGCCGAAATAAAAAAAAGAGGGTCCCAATTAGGGGTGTAAACGAATCGAGTCGGTTCGCGAGCTTTTCGATCCGGTTCGAATAATATTCGATTCGAATTCGAAATTATTGAATTCGAGCCGAACTCGAATATGTACAAATATTTTTCGAATCGAACTCGAGCCGAAATAATACTGTTCGAACTGTTCGCGAACTGTCCGTGAACTTTTTTTTTTAAAAAAAAATTCGAATATTAAATCGAGTATTAATTTTCGAATATCAAACCGAGCCTCATTCGAATATTAAATCGAGCCTCAATTTTGAATAGTAATCGAACCGTTCGAATTAATATTCGAAAATTTCGAATCGAATTCGACTCGAACTTTGATTCGAATCGAATTCGAGCCCAAAATTATTAAATTTTCGAATTTCGAATCGAATTCGAATATCTCAATTCGAACTTCGAATCGAACTCGAATACAAAATTTTTTTAAAAATTCGATTCGATTCGGTTCGTTTACACTCCTAGTCTCAATATTTCACCTATTTATTTACAAACTATTACCAATCTAATTAAAATTTCATAGAGATGAACACATCATAGGTAATAGGTAATGTTTTTTTTGTTATTTACTCAGGTAATAATTGGAGATAGGCACCGGACCCATACAAAACAATTGTAATCTATTTACTGTATACCTTCTTGTGTTCTTGACCTTCAAATGCCCGAGAAAATGAAGCGGATTTTGTGGCTCCCACAAAGTCTTCACGGGCTTTTTCGAAAACAAGCTTAATTTTCGCGTTCTTTTTCCCCATTAACGTCTCTCCTCTCTCTCTCTTCGATTCATCGCCAATGGTTCCGTGAAACGATCAGTGTAGCAGAAATTTGATCGAAATTTGTTGCCCATTTGGTGTAATATTGTGTATTATCGGCAATGGCGGAAGGCCATGGAGCTGGGCATTCGAGAGAACTTGACGAGACGCCGACCTGGGCGGTGGCCTCCGTGTGTGCCGTCATCATCTTGATCTCCATTTTGTTGGAGAAAGGTCTCCACCATCTCGGAGAGGTAGGCTAATCCATTTTCCAGTTTTCTGTTATTTTTTTTATCCTGAAATCTTAAATTTCTTGTCTTTTTCACTTGCGGTTTGGCATTCACCATTGTAGGTGCTTTAGATAGAGATATCGGGTGATCTAATTCTTCTTCACAACTCTTTTTGAAATCCTATTTCATTTTTAATTTTTTTTTATAAAATATATAAAAAGACAACCACACCCATGCACCAAATGCTCATTCTCAAACTCAAACTTGAACCCGATTCTGCATTGTCCAACACAGCTTAGCTCTGCATGGAATAGTGTGCGCACATCTGTGCTTTATACAAAGCCATGATTAAACTGAAAATCACTTATCCATAGGAGTCCTAAGGGCTTAGTGAAACATGGGCACTTGTAAAAGTAGAAATATCTTGCAAAACTGAAGATGCAACACTAAAGGATTATGGAGAACTTTTTAGTTTTCCCTCCATTTGAAATTTTTTCCACTCTATCGCTTTTCAACAATCTCTCACAAAGTACAAAAATATTAATTATTTGAATGTAATTAAACAAAATTTCCAAGTCTACACTTAGTGAGATGCTTTTGTAAGCTTAATCTTCTCTTCGTAATAAATTCTTATCAGAAAGAACAAGGTAAACTTGGTCTTGAATGTTGCTCCTTTTAACCTGATTTTTACTAGAGAACATATAATACTGTCTGGGATGTGATTTGGGTTGACGCCCTAATATTTGCATGCAATGCCTTACTTTCTTGTGGGAATGGTCCAACTCTTAGTTGTGGCAATATATTGCCTCTATATGGGAGATCCTTTATTAGGGATGTGTGTATAGTCATATCTCATGATTCCTTAGATCTGTTTGAGTTTTCTAGAAATTCAGCCTATCCTTCTTCTACACAAGTGCTCACCAAGTTCCCATCATTTACGAATAATGGTGGAAATTCTTTAAATAGACGTTCATGCACATTAAGTGTTCTCCTTGTTTTTAATTTTCCCATATATAAAACTGCTCATTTGGCCAACCAATTAATTATTATTATCCATTGAAGCTCCTTTAAGGTTTAGTCTATCACAAAGGTTGGGTTGTTAATATAGGAAGGTCACAATATGCCAATCTCTCATTCCCCTCATAAATTCAAGACCTTTGTCTTGCAGGCCTTTTATTGGGCAGCGGACGAGATTTTCATGTCTCTTTGCATATTTTAAAGCTACTATATCATTTGTGGGTAGCCATCTTTTAGAAGTTTGTCAAATCCTTTATATGCCTGCTAATTTTGTATTTGCAAGTTTGTTCTTGTAAAATTCAATTACAACTTTACTATTCCAATTAATAAGAATAGGAGGTGTGGATAATTGTGTCATAGAATATAAATAAGATTCCTAAGTTAGTCAGTTTCCAAACAATAAGAATCTAGGGTCACTAAATTATCTAAAGAGACCCATAGTGACCCTTTAAGTGAGGTTCCTAAAGAGCTCATGGCAATCTTTTAATGAGTCTTCGTAAGAGCATAATCCCCTACTTGAGCCACCTAGATACCCCTTCATGATTCTTTACATAAGCCTACTAAAATGTCTTTTAGTAACTGCACTTATAGCTTCACTTAGCCTCCAAAAGAGCCCATTGAGTATTTTTACTTCAGCCTTGTAAAGCTCTTTGACAAAGTCACAATATCTGAGAGATAGTTCACTTGCTCATGCTATGATCTAAGCCCACGATTGTCACACTACCATAAGGACTCAAAAGAACAAACCAAATTGAAAGTTTAATTAAAAATTGATAAAATTATTTATGTGTTCTAGTAAGTCATCTATATGTGCGTTTATTTGTTGTAACTTTTGAGTAATACTCATAACTCTGCCCATGATGAGTTAATCTCGTCGTGGCCGGTCCCAAGTCCAGATAAAAGAGGAGGGTTGTGTTAGGTTGCTAGACAGCGGTAAACTAAGGTAAATGTTCAATGAATGGATCCATTAACCTATTGTGCTAATGCTAGGTTGTTCCCCGGAAGGAACGCGTTACAGGGTCCGATTGTAACGTCTCGACAAGGACCCATCTTCAGAACTCGGGTGTAGTGATAAATATGTAAAAGTTCGCATTGCAGGGTTCGACTGTAATGTATCGACAAGGACCGCTACATTTCTATGATAAATAAGCAAGAGTTCTCAAACCATAGGTTGGGTAAGAACAAATATTATAGGAAAATTAATCGTCTAAGATTTGGTATATGAAACATAGGAATCCTCATTGGTAAAGCAATAGAGGTAGTAGATACGATGATTAGGAGAAGAATTACTATTTTGTGTGTACAAGAGATAAAATGGGTAGACGAGAAGGCAAAGATGATAGAGAACTCGAATTTTAAGTTATGGTATACAAGAAAAAGTAAAATAAGAAATGGAGTGAGTTTTATCAGTAGATAGTTAAAAGATGAAATTGTAAGAGTAGTTAGAAAGGAGGATAGAATTATAGCTCTCAAAATCAGTGGAGAAAGAAATTATGAACATAATTAATGTATATGCACCTTAAGCAGAATAAACGAAGATACCAAATTAAGATTTTGGGACGACTTAGATGAAGTATTACAAAATATTCTTAAATGAAATGATTTTAATAGAGACGATTTAAATGGGCATGTCGAGTGAAAATGAGGAATATGAGAGATGCGTATGGGGGTTATGGGTTTGGAACAAGAAATGAAAAAGGTAAAATTATATTGGATTTTGCAATAGCATATGATCTTATACTAGTTAATACGTTTTTTAAGAAAAGAGAAGAGCACTTGGTCACATTCAAAAGTGGAAATAATAAATCGTAAATCTACTTTCTTATGGTTAGAAAGAGAGAGATTTGTAAAGATTGTAAAAAGTCTTCCCTGGAGAAAGCTTAACTACCCAACATAGGTTAGTAGTATTGGATATGCGCCTCAAACATAGTATTAATAGAAGGAAAATATACATGACTCCTAGAATTAAGTAGTGAAAGTTAAAGGATGGAAAATAAACCATATTTAAGGAAAAGATAGGAGTACAAGTATTAGATGAAATATATGGTGACCCTAATAGATATGGGATAAAATGATATCAAAGTTGAAAATAGTAACCAAGAGTGTACTCGGTGAATCAAAGGGGCATGCACCACCAAGTAAGGAATCTTGGTGGTGGAATGAGAAAGTACAAAAAAACGTGAAGGAAAAACGAACAGCTTATAAGGAATTATATATTTATAAGAACGAGGAAAACTTGAAAAAATATACACTAGCCAAAAAAGAGGCTAAGAAAGCAGTGAATGAAGCTAAGAATGAAACTTTTAAATAATTATATCGAAAATTAGATAAAAAAAGGTAAAAGAGACATTTATAGAATAACTAAAGTGAGAAAGAGAAAGTCAAAAGATCTTAGTCAAATAAGATGTATTAAAGATGAATGCAATAGGATACTAGTAAATGATAAAGAAATAAAAGAGCGGTGGAAGAAATATTTTCATCAATTTTTTAATGAAGGTTTAGACGACCAACTTAATTTAGATAATTTAAGTAGGTCAAATGAGTATAGAAATTTAAATTTTTATCGTAGAATTCAAATTTCAGAAGTAGAACAAGATTTAAATGGAATGCAAAATGAAAAGTCATTGGACCAGATGATATTTCGATAGAGGTATGAAAGTGTCTAGGGAAATAAGGTATCAAATGACTTACAAAATTATTTAATATGATATTGAAAACAAAAAAGATGTCTAATCAATGGAGGATAAATACTCTAATTTCCTTATATAAGAATAAGAGAGACATACAAACTTGTGTAAACTATAGGGGTATTAAACTAATGAACCATACCATGAAACTTTAGGAAAAAATAATAAAAAAAAGATTAAGAAAGGAGACCACTGTTCTTGAAAATCAATTTAGGTTCATACCAAGAAGGCCGACAATAGAAGCTATACATCTTCTCAAATATGAAAATTATCGGGAGCAAAAGTAGGATCTACACATGATATTCATTGACTTAGACAAAGCTTATGATAGAGTCCCAAGAGAAATTGTATGGAGAATTCTAGAAAAGAGAGGTGTTAGCATAACATATATTGAATTAATTAAAGATATGTATGAGGAAATAACGACTAGAGTGAAGACTTCAGACGGATTAACTGAAACATTTCCAATAAAGATAGGGTTACATCAAGGATTAGCTCTAAGTCCTTATCTTTTTACACTAATCATGAACGAACTTATTGAACACATTCAAGACATAGTACTGTGGTGTATGTTGTTTGCAGATGATATTATTTTGGTAGATGAGACACGTAAAGGAGTAAATGCTAAACTAGGATCTTGACGAGAAACACTAGAAGTGAAAGGTTTTAGGCTTAGTAGAGTAAAGACAGAATATATGGAAATTAAGTTTAGCAATATTAAATGTAATGAGACTTAAGATAGAAGAAGACGAGTTGTCTGAAACTGAAAGCTTTCAATATTTAGGATCATTTTTATAAGGTGATGAAGGGATTGAGAGAGATGTCTTACATAGAATACAAGTAGGATGGTTGAAATGGAGGAAAGTGTCGGGTGTTTATGTGATCGTAAAATACCTTTAAAACTGAAAGGGAAGTTCTACAAAACGACAGTTAGACCTGCTATGTTTTACGATGCTGAATGTTAGACTATGACTTGAGCACATGAGCAAAAGATGAGAGTTATAGAGGTGAGGATGTTAAGGTGGATGTGCGGACATATAAGAATGGATAGAATAAAAAATGAGAGCATTAGAGAGAAAGTCGGAGTTGCATCTATTGAAGGAAAGCTCCGAGAGACACGTTTAAGGTGGTACAGACATGTACTTAGATGATCAATAAATGCTCCAGTTAGGCGATGTGAAACAATGACAAATATACATATCAAACGAGGAAGTGGAAGACTAAAAAAGATTTGGTTAGCAACAATAAAACAAGATAAAATTTATTTAAATATTGATGAAGATATAGTAGGGGATCGAGCCCAATGACGTAAATGAATCCATATAATAATTCTACCTAGTGGGATAAGATTTGGTCATTGTTGGTTGTTGTGATTGTTATCATTGCTTGAGTAATACTCATCAACATATTGATTTGGTTCCTTTGCTTATTTTTATCCACCAAATTGAGAGTTCTACTATATATGAGAGAATCAAATGTTGAAACTTGAAAAACATACAAAGGTAAATAATGATTATTATAAAAAAATATAAAAGCACCCAAAGACTTAAAGAGAATAATATAGATATCGAGTATATTTATACATTCATTACCCCTTGAATTCCCTTATTAAGTTCTACAAAGGTATAACATTCATTATTAGTGATAAAATTTATTTTAATATATATTTATTTAATTTATTAACTTATTTAACATTAGTTTAGTTTTCAAATTAGAGAGCATGCTAAACCATTTAGAGATATTTGAACCTCCTTTGCATGTTGACTTAGTCACATGAGAGCCGTAGAGACTACTTCTGCTTCTATATTAGATATAACATTTCTTGACTCATTGGGATGACTGGGAAAGAAAAATTTATTGTTCAATTTTGAGAAAGATAAAATTCAAAAAAGAGAGTACATCACTTTTTTATTCATTGGAAGGATTAACTGAGAAAGTATAATAAAGTCTAAGAAATCATGCTCAACACCCTTCATGTGACAATAGACTACTTATGCTCAGAAACAATGGTCGAAGAAGGTGCCAATAGCTTGCTTGGGTTCGAGTTTTCCTTGGTTAGAGAGAATCATGCAATCCAAGTTAAAGGGCAACCCGGTGCACGAAGCTCCTACTATGTGGGGTTCTGGGGAAGGATCTATTGTATGCAACCTTATATTGCTTTGTAAGAGATCTTGTTTCGCTGTTCGCGGGTTCCACGAAATGCAGAGCAGGTATCGCGGAACGCTGAAGACGCGCTCCTTCCCTTAAAAGGAAGGAGCGTAAGGCCCAAGTTCTATTGGGGGATCGGCATGGTAGCTTGGCGAAGAGGAAGACAGAGGCGAAGAAGCATTCGGGGGATCTTGGTTTGTGAAAGCGCGAGGAGTCTTCCGGCTGTGATCTTTCCTCCGACACAAGTCTAATCTCAAACCGGGTAAACAAACCAAGAACAGTATACGAATTACATCGTATCGAGCGATTTCTACATGTAATTGTTTATCCGCTCGACAAATCGGCGCTGGCGCCGCTCGCCGGATCCCGCCGCTGAAGCGACGCAACGCCGACGCCTCTGTAGCCTCCGAGAAATCCACTGGCCGTCGGAGGCGACGCGGCAGAGGCGCGGAGACGACGGCGTTGGCGCTGTCGTCGACGGCCCGGCGACGCAACGGACAAGACCGAGGCGCGAGGTCGCCGACGCTCGCGACGCCAGCGCGGCGCGGCGCAGCGCCGGACCAGCAAGCGCCGGCGCGAGGCGCTTGCGTCGATATTCATGGCCATGGCGGCGTGAGGAGCGGCCATGGCAAGGCGGCTGGCGAGGAGGCGTCGCCTCGGCGGCGGCCACCGACGCGAGACGGCGGTCAAGGCGCGAGGCGACGGCGACGAGCTGCCGCAGCCAGCGGCGCAAGGCAGAGGAATTAGGGCGCGCGCAAGGGATGGAAAATGTTTCAATTAAATAAAAAAAAAAAAAAAAGAGGTTTTTTTTATTCTATCTGTTTCGTACAGATAGAGGATGAAAATCAGAACAGAATAGACATTTTAGTTGGGCCGAACCATTTGGGCCGCATTAATTGGGTCAAATTAATTGGGCCGAATTAAATGGGCCGAATTAATTGGGCTGTTTTATTTGGGCCGAATTAAATTGGGCCGAATTAATTGGGCTATTTTATTTGGGCCGAATTAATTGGGCTATTTTATTTGGGCCGAATTAATTGGGTTGTTTAATTTGGGCCGAATTAATTGGGCTATTTTATTTGGGCCGAATTAATTTGACTATTTTATTTGGGCCGAATTAATTGGGTTGTTTAATTTGGGCCGAATTAATTGGGCTATTTTATTTTGGCCGAATAATTGGGCTTTAGATTTAATTTAGCCTGGCTTAATTGAGCCTAATTAAATGGGTCTTGAATCAAATTTTAATCGATACGGTTGTTCAATTAATTCGATTCCAATGTAAGACTAAGTGTCTAATTATATTCACACAAGAATGGTGTAAGGTTGACTTTGGTTGACTAAACTCATAACTATAGTGATGAGTTGTTTGAACAATCGTAATCGACGCGATAACTTAAGAATAGTAACTAGTTTAATGATGCATGTCAATTGCTTATAGCCTAAAATTCAAGGAGTTTAGCTCTTCAAATACGTGTATTTGTTCGTGGCCTCGATTAAATTGGAATATACCAGAATCAGTCTTGGTTTTTCATTTAGCATGCATCGATACGATTTATTTCAATTTTACAGATGGTGCGGATGTATACCACTACGACGCGCGATGTGTCGCGAATCGGTATAGGAGGCTATCGAAGACTCGACTATGACCCTTACCATGTAGTCGCTTGACACATAGAAACCGGATGATCGTCCGGAAGTTCGAGACGCAGGAGTTTCAGTGTTAGACAACCACAGGATTTGGGCGTTGATTCGCTCATTGCGGATAATCTTCACGCGCAAGACGACAATTTTGGGGTTACGAAGGACGATTTCATATACCCGAGCAAGACAGAGTCGATTAACTATGACCGCAAGAGGATCCCAAGAAGACCCAGTGGAGGATTTTGGTTCTCGATTTGTAGGGTCTTTAAAGGACTCAGACGTCGACGTATTTGCTCGTGAGTGTCCCAAACAGAGAGTAATCGTGGTTGAGTCCAGACGGAGCGGACATGTCATGATTACTGTTGCGCTAGGGCTTATCCTAGTGGGAGCAGTAATCGCTTATCTAGTCTATTAGGAGTTATTTTTAGTTTATGAGTAGGAAGAATGTAATCTGTTACATTCTTAGTAGACTTGTTATTTGTTAACATCAGACAACATGTTTATTTTAATGATATGTTCATTTAATGATTAGTTCATTTGATCTTTAATTTACATATGATGCATGATTACTAAGTATGCCTTGATTAGTTCAAATGTGTATATATTGATATGTTCATGTAATATCATCGTAATAATGATTAAAATCATTAAGTGGGATGTATGTAATAAAATACGCCAATATAAGTCCGATCGACACATACAAACGATGAGTGATAATGTAGTTGTCACTTGATTTTGTAAACCAGATCGATTTATCTTGAGTTTATTTTTGAGATTACATACATAAAAGCATACACGAGTAACTAAATAATGTGTTTATTTATGTTAGGTTATGCAAACTAAAAACATCATACCGAATCGAACAAAGGTGAAAAACTGAATGGGATAACTATAAGATACGGCACTCAAGATTCAATATGCTCGAGGAACAGAAGTTCTAGAGGTCGTTAATCGTTTTGTTGAACTCGCTGAGAGTAATACAAAGACAAGACAGACGTGACCTTGATACCTATAAGGTATGGAAAAGGAAGGATTCCACTGCTAAGGGAATATTGATAAGTTCAATGGTGGATGACCTAGTATTGTAGTACGAGCCATATCCTTCTACTACGCCGTCTCTTAGAGAGAGATAGGAATAAGTCCGAGTAAGCTTCGAATAACGATCGTTCGATACAAGAAGCGCTGAATGTAACGATGGTTCAACATCTCGTGAGACGCTGAATACGATCCAGAGTCAAAATCACGGCCA
This sequence comes from Wurfbainia villosa, assembly GCA_025175895.1. Lineage (NCBI taxonomy): Eukaryota > Viridiplantae > Streptophyta > Magnoliopsida > Zingiberales > Zingiberaceae > Wurfbainia > Wurfbainia villosa. The sequence continues at coordinate 69,490,075 of CM045991.1, read as the reverse complement.
TGAGTTAACCACGAACAACAGTTCGCGGTTATTCGCTCTCTTCCCGATTCTTGGGAGACCATGAAGGCACCTTAACTCACTGAGAGTATTAAGACTTTCACCGATGTCTCACTAAGATGGAGCGGAGGTCGAGAGAGTAGAATCGCGAGGATTTCGCCAAGCTTATTCGTGGCTCGCCGCTGGATCATCCTGATCCAAGAAGAAATGGTACAAGAAGGGAAAGGGAACCGGGAAGAATCAAATCAAGAAGAAGAAGAAGAAACCTAAAAGCAAGTTATCTTGCTTTAATCAGGCAAGAAGGGCCACTTTGCGGAGTGTATCGAGCTAAGAAGGTAACTTCTAGTCTGCCTTCCGAGCATTTTGTTGCTAGTAATCGTGTTGATGTCCGATTCTTATCCTTTGTGGGATTATAGATTCGGGAGCAACCAACCACGTAGCTCGAGAGCGGTTACATGCGAGTATCACGGCACCGCAGTAACAAATGGATTTATGTAGGAAACAATGCAAGAGTCAAGTCAAAGGAGTCGACTCAGAACTCAACCTTCGTGGTGGAAGTACTTTGCTTTTCACGATGTCAGTATGCTCCGGAGATTCAAGGAATCTAGTATCTGCATTTAGTCTTCTTGATTTGGGTTACTCTGTAAATTTTTTCACCGTTACAGTAGAACTTAAGATCGACTCGTGTCAATCGGATACGGTTATTTATCTAATAGTTTTACGGTACTAGATGTGGTGCCACGATGTGAATTGGCGATTCATAGTTGTTTTCAAACATTGCTCTTACTAGTAATGCGATATATCCGATGAGGTTGGACCTGCTAGATTGGGACATATAGGACAAGAACGCATGAATCGATTAGCTAGAGAGGTTTATTGGGCTCTCGTGCTAAGATTAGCTTGTCAGATGTGAGCATTGTCTTCCGGAAAAGCAACTAGAAACCATTCGAAAGGCTATTAGAGCAGCATCGCTATCGCAGAATTGATTCATTCGGATATTTGTGGTCCGATGAGCGAAGGCTAGGCAATGGAGCTTCCTACTTCATTACATTTATTGATGATTTCACTAGGTATGGTCATGTGTATTTGATTTCAAAAATCAAGCGTTGGATTATTTCATTCGTTATTTGAACGGTTGAGAATCAAACGTAACGTAAGGTTAATTTCACAGACCGACCGTGGGGTGAATATCCGTCTGATTTGTTTCAAGACGACATGTAATGATAAGGGGATTATTAGATTAACGATCCTGTGAACTCCACAAAGAAACGGGGGTTCTTGAAAGAAGAAATAGGACTCTTCTTGAAATGGTTAGTCTACAGACGAAAGCACTAATTTGTCGCCTCCTATCGGGAGACGACATTATGCGATATATACTTAACAAAGTGCCTTCAAAGTCGGGCCATCAACCCCATATGAACGCTGATCGCGAAAACCGATTGAGCAACCGAGACTCGGGGTCACCGTTACCACGCTCATAATAGTTCTCACAAATGGAAAACTAGGACCTCAGAGGTAAGAAGTGTATCTTTATAAGATATTCGATACTCAAAAGGTTATGTTTTTATAGGTGAGATGTCAGATGGGACAATCTCTGAGATTGAGTCTAGAGATGCCACTTTTCTCGAAACTGAGTTCCCAACAAAGGGTGAAGTTGATAAGACAGTTTCTCTTTTTGAGGAGGATGAGTCGTTATCAACAAGTCAGATGTCGATGGGATACCCGAACCTAGTCACCGAGTGGGAGTAATGTCGATCACGGTGACTTCAATCCCAACTTACGGAAAAAGTGTTCGTAAGATCATACCTAAAAGGAGGTTTGATATTGAGAACGAGGCAATGATGATACACTCCAGTTGACGAAGATGAACCTCAATCCCGAGGAAGCGTTGGGATGTAGAGTTAGAGATAAGTGGAAAAGTGCAATGGAAGAAGAGATGGAGTCAATGATTGAATCAAGTTTGGGAGTTAGTCGATCTTCCTCCGGCCAAGGGCCATTGGGAATAAGTGGATTCTCAAAATAAAGAGGAAGTCGATGGATCGATTAACCGATACAAGGCTCGCTTTGGTTGCAAAAGAATTTACCCAAAGAGAGGGTATTGACTTTGAAGAGACATTTTCTCCCGTAGTAAAGTTTGTGTCAATCCGAGTTATTTTAGCCTTTGTGGCACATTATGACTTGGAATTACATCAAATGGATGTCAAAACTGCTTCTTAACTTGAGCTGACGAGAAATCTATATGGTTCAAAGTAAGGTTTCGTTGCTTTAGGCCAAGAGGATAAAGTATGTAGATCAAGAAATCTATATACGGGTCAAGCAAAGCTACAAGACAATGGAACATAAGATTTAACAAAGTGGTTTTATCTTATGGTTTCAAATGATCAATGAGGATCATCAAGGCTTTCCTAAAGAAGGAAAAGGAAAGTATGTCATTTTATCATTATATGTTGATGATATGCTGATAGCAGGAAATGACATAGGTTTTATTTAAGAAGTCAAAAAGTGGTTGTCTTCTCAATTTAAAACAATAGATATGGGAGAAGCTGAATACATATTAGGGGTTAATATCATCCAGGATCGATCAAAGAGACTTTTGGCTCATTACAAGAGTCTTATATTACTAAGATGTTACAACATTTCAACATGTCTGAATGCAACAGTGAACAGACACCTGTTACGAAAGGTACTGTTTTGAGCAAAAGTATGAGTCCCAAGACTCCAGCTGAAATAGCCGACATGAATAAAAAACCATACGCCGTATAGGTAGTTTAATGTATACTATGTTGTGTACTGTCCCGATATTGCATATGGGCTTAGTAGTTTGCCCACCAAACCGGATCGAGACACCGGAAGGCGTTGAAAAGGATTTTCGAGATATCCAAGGCGACGATAGATTATTGTCTCTATCAAGGATCGATATAAGCCTTAGGGTTATTCATGCAGATTGGGATGGGACTGATGATAGAAAATCAACATCGCTACGCGTTTGTTGAATGGTGGCGCCATCTCCTGAATAAAGAAGAAACAGCCCGCATGTGGCCTTATCTACAATGGAAGTCAATACGTGGTATGCTCAAGAATTGCAAGAAGCAATACTAGTTGAGGAGGTTCCTAAAGCATTCAAGATCACGAGAATAGAGTCCAATGATCGCCTATCGCGATACCAAGTCCGCGATAGCTTTTTCCAAGGATCCCAAATATCACAAAGAAAGGCAAGCAGATAGCTATACAGTACAACTTTATAAGGGATATTATTGCTAAAAAGAAGGTGATTCTTGAGTATATCCCTACACGAGCTATGCTTGCAGATCCTTTTACTAAGCCAATGACTAGAGAGTCATTTAACGAATGTAAAGTCCATGGGACTTCGTAGAATGTAATAGTCTTGTAATGACAATTGAATATAAATGATTTGATTGTTTTGAAATGCGGCCATGTCTATTCGATGTATGTTATATTACATTCTAGTGATAAGATCTCGATAAGCATGTTGGCGGTAATGATTGGTCCTCTCACATAGATGATCATCTTTATTTATTGCGTATGAATAGAGGTAAGGCCAGGATTCTTATAGGTCGACTATGTGATTGTTAGCTTTGGAAGGCTGTAAAATTTGTTACATTCCTATAAGTTAGGGAATTAGTCTTGATATTTGTATCAAGATAAGATCATTGTGATAAATGATCAAGTAAATGAACCCACCATTTACTCTACATTTTTTGAGCAGTTAGAATTCGTATATTGAATTACGGATTCATGTGTTGAATTACGGATTAGACATTGGGAATGTCTAGATCGAAATCATGCGATGTTATTTTGAGAAAAACATCGCTCTTTATTGGTAAAGAGGGCGACATGTAGCATGAATGATATCACATGTCTTTAAGACGCAAATAAGGGTAGTAGGAGAATGGATCCTGCTTCTACTATGTGAGCCCTTTGAGATTATATGTTGATCTCAAATTTGCCCTTTGTGACTATTTAGGTGTCTACTTGAAGTTTTGATTCGAGGTTTGCTACTTTAGCATGTAAACCTATATATTTATGGATGATTGTCTATGGAACATGTCAGGAAGCGATTGATTAAAATGAATAGATTCACACTAAAAGGAAGATTAAATAGATTTACATCTAATGAGGATTATTCACTAGTCGACTCTTTTACATTTGTATGCAAATGTTTGTGAATATTTGGAATATGAGACGTGCTCTTGGCATGATGGTCAATTTAAGGGATTAGAGATGTTCGTATTGATGTAAATGAGATTATTTAATCTGGGTAAAAGCAAGACATAAATGTTTGTAAAAGCGGTTATGTACCACCGAAATATGATTTTGTATCATCGAAAAACGTGTGTCGCTGGAAAATGGTGCGTGCCATAAGATAAATGGTTTTGTACCACACGGAGATGACTACGTGTCATCGGAGAATGATTATGTATCATGGGAGAGTGGCTAAGTTAGGCGTAATAACTTCTCTTAACATGTATCACTCTATGGGCCATATGTAAGGTGTAACAACTTTCTTAGCATTTGAGCTCCGATGTGCTTTATCGTCGACGAACTATTTTCCAATTTGATGTTTTCATTTAGTCTATGTGACTAAAACGCCTCTTCTAAAATGGTCTGTGTGATCATTTAGTCTATGTGACTAAACGCCTCTTCTAGAATGGTCTATGTGATCATTTTGTCTATGTGACATACCTTGGACGAGTGGGAGATGTTGGTTCGTGGCAGTTCCACGAACTGCACAGAGGCAGTTCGTGGAACCGCCTCGAGCACGCGCTCCTTCCCTTAAAAGGGAAGGAGCGTGCGTCCAAGTTCGGTTGGGGGATCGGCAGTGGCTGTCGTTGGCGAAGAGGAAGACAGAGGCGAAGAAGCATTCGGGGGATCTTGGTTTGTGAAAGCGCGAGGAGTCTTCCGGCTGTGATCTTTCCTCCGACACAAGTCTAATCTCAAACCGGGTAAACAAACCAAGAACAGGTATATGAATTACTACAGTTTCCAGGATTCGAACCTGTGTGATCTCTAGGTCACAAGACAGCAACCTTACTATTGCGCCAAGACTCCCCTTCAGAATCATGCAATCCAAGGATAAAAAAAATTGGAGATCAATTTAGAAATTTCATCTAAAATTTTTAGAGTTTATAAATCATATAAATTATTTAAATTTTTAATAGTTTGTTATACTTCTTAGAGATAAATTAGACCTTTTAAAACATTGTAATAAGTTAGAGATACATTAGTTTTTTTAGATGACTTGGTCATATTATGAGTCTATAAAAGAGGATATGATCTTATGTATTTGATTGTCTTCAACTTAATAATATTAATATTATGTTTTCTCATCTATTAAGAGCTCTTTATTTTCCACAAAATGATTTGTTTGTGTCACATCACTTCCCTTTTGCACTTTATCTATACAAACTCGAAGTTTGAGATTTTCTTATGTCTTGGGAAAACTTAGACCAAGGAGGTAATCCAAGAGGCAAGAAACTTTATAGGATTTAATAAAGACTAAAGAGTACCATTTTTTTAATCTCATGAATGTGTTTTTTTTTTTAAAGAATGGGTTATTGCTTATGGTTAGATTACCATCCTAAAATACATAAGATATAGTGAATCTCATAAGACTCATTATCTTTTAGCTAGACAAGGTTAGGTGCTTATTTGAAGGAATCTTATGTTGGTGCAATCGTACCCCCAGGTTCCGGTGTGACCTTGGGTATTGATGTTTGGGCAAAGGATTTAAGTTGGGCCTCTCTTGTGCATTTGTTATGTGTGTTTAGTATGCGGAGACCGTAGGAACATACATTGAGCTTGGAGAGTTCGTGGCTCAATGAGTTCGGGCATATGGATGTTGGCTTGGTGTGGCCAAGGTGACATACTTAGTGTCTTGGAGGTCTAAAGAGAATGTAAATGGATAGTATGAGACATCTGAGGGACTACAAAACGAAGAGCATTGAGATGGTACTAGAGCAGCTCTATAATATTGACCTGCTGTGGTCAAGTTGGTTGATGTCTCAAGGTTTGTAAAGATTAAAGAAAGTTGCATTAGGCAAATCGAGGGATCTTAGAATGAGGAGTATTGAGGTAGCAAGGACAATAGCTAATGGAGGCGGATTCTATATGTGAAGGGCCTAAGGATGGAAATTAGAGGAGCAATGGGCTAGTGTACATCCGATGAACTGAGTGACCTAATAGGAGATGACCAAGGGGCGATATCAAGATGCAAAGGTAAGTCTCTAGCTAGCTATGAGTGTTAAATAACCTATACCCATTAGAAATTTGGGTAGAACTTAACATAGGCAGGCAGACTTAACCTTAGAGGTGATCCTAGTCAAGGTGTATAATCAATTGATGAGCGACAACAGTCTATTGGTGACTAGGAAATCTAATGCCCCAAGTGGATTCAGTGTGTAGGTGTTGAATGATCAACTGATGCAAGATATTAGTAGGTGGATTATTTGACTGGGGTAGTTAACTGAGTTTGAGAAGCCAATGAACATATAGTTTTGTATGTGACTGGATTGGGTAGTTGATTGTGGTAAGTGATTAATTGACTGCTTGCCCATGTAGAAAGCAAAAAGGAGTCATTATTTCGTAATAATAGTTGGATTAGAAGGACAAGTTAATTACTGATGAAGATGGAGGAGTCGATTGCTGGGCAGGCACACAACAAGCGATATTGGAGGATTGATAGCTATAAAAGGGGAGCATGATGGAGTCTTCAGAGCTACCGAAAATAGCGCCGAAGTCTTATTAGAGCTTCTCCATTCTTTCTAAGTCTCATTGTAATCCATTATAATCTCTTGAGCATTGTAAGATATTTCTCCACCTTCAGTAGTTTACCAAGAAGGAGAAAGATAGTGGTGCTTTCTGGGAGTGATCCACGACAGAATATAATCGTGGAGCAGGAGTCTGAAGGTTGGTAAATCTCGTCAAATAAACATATTAACAATTTGTAAGTGTGATTCTTGTTTGTCTTTTTTGCTATGCTAATTGTACTTGTAACTTTGCTATCAATAACAAGAATAAATAAAATTACACTTGCACATAATAATCACTATTCACCCAATCTAATTTGGCCATCCCATCTTAACTAGTGGTATTAGAGCCCGATTACCTAGGAATGACTAATCGTCAATTGGTGCATTGAAGAGATAGCTTGAGTGGTGTGTAATCCTTCATCGTATGATGGACTTCGCATCTTGGAAGAAATGGATGGTTCCAAACAAACTTCGGAATGATGCACACTATGAAAAAATGGTATACATGGCAGTTGGATGAAACTAGAAAGAAAATTCGGAAAAACGATTGGTCGGAGCACTAGTTTGAATTTTTAAAAGGGAATAAGAAGATATGGACACCCTATTTCCGATTGTGCTATGGAGTATCTTGAAGGATATGAATGAAAGGTGTACTAGTGTAAGGGAGTTATGGAATACAATAGTGCATGATCATGAGAACCCTAAGAAAAAAGAGAAAGGCCTAAATGAAGCAAGTGAGGAGGAAGTTGAGGGAAATGCAAAGGAATCCAAAGCTCTACTAGAGATAGAAGGGGAAGATATTGGGAGTCCAATTATTGAGGAAGTCAAAGAGGATACTAGACCTTTTATATTGGATGGATCAAGTGGGAATCATCCACCTCTTCAAGGGATGAAGTCGAATCCAAGTAAAGAGAAGAAGAATGCTTAGAAGGACCTTTGAGTACCTCCATCGACAATTTGACATTAAGTTGAAAGAGAAAATTATGTGCTATGAGTACAACCAAAGGGACACTACAAGAACTTGTATCCAAATTGCCAAGGAAGAGGCAAGAAAGGTAAAGAAGGTAAATCTTTCTAAACTTGGTAAATTAAATATTATTTCATCTAACCCAAGGTGTAGGAAGAAGGAACCCAAGACGAAAAATCACATTGTGTGCTTTACTTGCTGAGAGAGAAGGCATTACCACACCAAATGCCTAAAGAAAAATATGGTGAAGGAGAAAAAGACAAAAGGGGAGTAGAAGAAGAAAGTTGGATGTTTATTTCAAGGAGGAGCTCCAAAGGTAAAAGGGAAGGTAACCTAATTTGAATTCAATTTCAAGATTAAATTCTTCCACCCATAGTTCAAATAATTATGTTGATTTACCTATGCAAAATTTTGACTTTTGATATCATGATAGATCTAGGGTTGTAATTCATGATAACTCTACGAATCAATTTCATGATAGGCCTTGCCGAAGGATAGGAAGGTAGTTGGGGACCTAGGCAAGTAAATCAAGGATGATAAACAAATGCCTCCAAAGCAGATAAAATAATTCTAGGCTTATGAAGCTAGAAAAATCAAGCTTTGAAGACAAAACTTATAAACCTAGAAAAGACCCTAAAAAAGTTTGCCAATTAGTATAAAAACTTAAATGTGATATTTGGAAGGCAAAGGCCCAAGTGTGATAGATCAAGTTTGAGATACTGATGTTCATCATCTAAGGCCAAGGTACCTTCATATGCAAGGGTGATATATGACTATGATACGGAGAAGACTCCTAAGGTGAACCATGCCATGGTGGTATTTGGACCTAGGAAGATGGCAAAGGTTGGCTGCTCTAGAGGGAGCTCCATTAGCTATGTTGGGAACCATGATCTTTGGATCCCAAAGTAGAGATGCTTGAGGTATTAGAAAACGTCCATAGGATGTGCCTATCGGTTTGGAGTTGCATGAGAATCCTAACTCTTGGAAATTGGCACATTAAGGGGGAGTTTTGTTTATTGAACATATGAGAAATGTTGAAGAAGCATGAAATCGATATTCAATTATATGGGATATCAAATAAATTAATGCAATGGGTGCATTTTAGGTTTGGTTTTGTAGATAGAATGAATGGAAGCCAAAGTTGGCTCTTTAGTGTTGGTGCAATCGACCCAGGTCATGATTGACCAGACTCGAGTGGGACTCGAGTAGAGTTTTGATGTTCGACAATAGTTTACAAATGTGGTTAGACCACATGACTAGTGGATGGTATGGGACATCCAAGGGAGATTATTGGAGAAGCCCAAGTTTGGTGACTTGGCAAGGAGAAGTCCAAGTATAAATATTTGACAAGGAAAAATCCAAGTCGGTCAAGGGAGATCGGAAACTTAGTGTAGGAAAGACCAACGGGGAGTTGGCGAGGGAAGTCTCTATTGGGTTTTTCCGAGCCGCAAAAACCGCTTTTTGCGTTGCGGAAACCTCGGAAGCCCCGGCCACGGATCCGTGCGAAGTATAAAAATTATAAAACATGTATGTGCTTACTAAAACCCTAGATCTACCTTAGATCTAAGAGGTGAGATCATTACCCTCGATGCGATGCCCTTCGCAAATCCCGCTCGTCCAAAAGGTTGCCGGAACTCGAGAGTGTCAAGTGCACACTCCTCTATTGGTATCCACACAAGCAATAGGTGGAGAAAAATGTCTTAGAGTGTGCTAGCACTCCTTTAGGAATTTCGGTCAAGGAGGTTGGGAGAGGGAGAGAGCTTGAGAGGAAGATGATCCAAGGTTGAAGATGATTGAATGAGTAACTCACAAAATGAATTCCCACTTTGAAACCCCTAAAGTAGCCGGCCACTTCAAGGAAGGGGGTTACATGCATGCATGTAACTCCCATGACCCTTGATCTCCCTCATGATGTGGCACCAATTGACAAAGTCAATGATGATGTGGAGCATCATCATTGGCCGGCCATGCCAAGTCATCATCATGACATGGCATTTGGTCAAGCCAAACTTGACCTTTCATCTTCCCTCTTAAGTCAAGTCAAACTTGACCTCTAATCTCCCATGGTTGATCAAATCTAACAACTTGACTCAGGTCAATTTAATTTAATGAATCTCTATTCATTTAATTTAAATTGATTTGATGAATCAAATCTAAATTAGACTCATTCAACACTTGAATCAACTTGAGTCAAACTCAATTAGTCTAATTTGGATTACTCTTAATCCAATTTGGTTCATCCCATGAACCTAATCCTCATGGTTCATCATATGAACCTAATCTCCATCTAATTGCTCTTATGTGTGTGACCCTATAGGTTTTTGTAACGTTGGCAATGTCCCTAAACCGATTTAGAAACATAAGCAATGAACGGTATCTAGCAACACATCATTGCTATCCAAGTTACAAGAATGTTGAGCTCCAACATCACCTTTGTGACTACTAATTGTGACTCTCACAATATGTGACAATGTCCCTCTATCCTTGACATCTAGATTGACCAATCGAGGCATAGACCGTGTCATCCTCGGTACAATCTAAATCTTGAACCCCAAGTAGACTCACTCTAATCAAATGAGCTCAATATCTCATATTGACTCATTTGGGCATGGCCATGCACTTCGTGGTCTTACTCTATCAAGAATATCGATGTCACCCCCGTCATATAGGAGGGATAGATCCCATCTACATCACTCACATCCCTCCGCATAATTTGTTACATACCCGAATCGCTTTATAGTCCCACCCATTTACGGGTACGTTTGGCCAGCAGTATGCGAACTTATGTAGGGAACCATGGTGACTTCAGGTCTAAGGACTAATAGTTATACTAATAGCCACATGAGAAAGTATATGACATTCATATAACGATCCATGATACTTTCTCATGGCGGGTCATTCAGTATACATTCTCCAACGATACCAGTGTCAACTTGATATCTCATATCCATGACTTGTGAGATCAAGTCATCGTGTTGACCTACATGTTAGTCTCTACGCATTAACATTGTCCTGAATGTTAATACTGACTAGGAATGATTAAGAGTAGTGTTCTCTATATCATCTCATTATCGATTCAACCAATCGATTGATATAGATAAGAACCTACTACTCAAGGACATTATTATATTTAGTTATTTGGCACCAATACAAGTAAATATAATAATCATGCCTTTATAAATAGGAATATGATACAATAAAGTCCATACAACAATCATCACATGATTGGCTCTGGCTTTACTAACATCTCCCACTAAAGAGCGATTTACCGTAGATCTAATACCCGATGACCTAGGTGTGACCGACCATCACTTTTTCTCGCGAAAGCCTCGTCAAGAGGATCTGCGATGTTAGCCTCTGTGGGTACTCTGCAAATCTTCACATCTCCTCTATCGATAATCTCGAACGATGGAAGCGCCGTAGTAGTATGTGTTTGGTCCTGGTGTGAGCGAGGTTCCTTAGCAATCGCTCCATTGTTACAATAGAGCTACATGGGATCTGATACTAGGAACCACCCCAAGCTTCGAATGAACTTGCGGATCAAATCTCCTTCTTTGCCTCGATGCAGCGATATACTCTGTTGTAGAATCAAGAATCGTATCTCGCTTTGAACTCTTCCGACTACGCCACCATTCAAGCAAAACACGAACCACCGCGATCTATAATCATCGTCCGGTCGGTTTGGAAGGCGTCATTGTAACCCTTCTACTAGCTCCTCATCGCCTCCAATATCAAGAAATATTCTTTAGTCCTTCTCAAGTACTTAAGAATATTCTTCCGCTATCGATGGACGCCACCGGATCCGATCGTATCTACTCGTATGCTCAAAGCATACGAGACATCGACGAGTACATAGCATGACGCATACATGATAGATCCTATAGTAGATCGTGAGGATCTTATCCACGCGGTCTCTCTCCTCTCTAGAAGAGGGACTTTGAGTCTTGAAAGACTCACACCACGTAAACAGCGAAGTCCTTTCTTGGAATTCTGCATGGCAAACCAAGTAATACCGAGTCAATGTATGTACTCGACTTAGGCAAGCAATCTCTTAGATCTATCTCTATAGATCTTGATGCCTAGAATATAGCCGCTTCACCCAAGTCTTTCATCGAGAAACACGCCCGAGCCAAGTCTTCGGTATGTGGCGAAGGGATGTCATTCTAATGAAGCGCAGATGTCATCCACATACAATACAAGGAAGACAACTGTGTTCCCATTAACCCTCTTGTAGACACAGGGTTCATCTTCATTCTTGATGAAACCAAACTGTTTGATCGCATTATCGAATCGAAGATTCCAGCTCCGAGAAGCTTGCTTTAGCCCATAAATGGACCTTTGCAGCTTGCATACCTTCCCAGTATGCTGTGGATCTACAAAACCCTCAGGTTGTGTCATGTACACATCCTCGAGTAAGTTTCCATTCGAAACGCGGTTTTGACATCCATCCGCCAGATCTCATAATTAGCAGCAAGCAAGATCCGAATGGACTTAAACATCGCATTTGGAGAAAAGGTTTCATCATAGTAATACCATGAATTTGAAAACCTTTAGCCACCAATCGGCCCTTATAGGTATCGTAAGTCCATCCATCAGTCTTTCTCCTAAAGACCCACTTACACCCAATGGGTTTGACCCCTTCAGGTGGATCAACCAAAGTCCATACTTGGTTGGTGTACATGGATTCCATCTCGGATCTCCTGGCCTCTAGCCATTTCTCAGAATCTGGGCTCATCACAGCTTCCTGATAGGAGGTAGGCTCATTCTCGATGGCATTACGTCATCGTGGTCGACAAGAGAAATGAATATCTCTCGGTGACGACGTGCCCTATCGGATCTGCGAAGAGGTAGGTCTACATGAGCAGTGGTTGTTCCACGACTCTTTGTCGCGATAACCTCATCACCCACAACACTTTGTGGTTCTGCTCAACCTCCATCAAGGCCTCGATCATGGTCCTTATCTTGAATTTCTTCAAGATCGAAGGTACCCCACTAGTTTTTCTAGAAACAAAATCCTTTCTAGAAAAACTCCAGTCTTCACCACAAACACTTTGTCGACCGGGAATGTAAGTAATATCCTTTGTATCCTTGGGATATCAGCCAAAATAGCACTATCGGATTGGGTCGGTTTATGCGAGACTTGGCGTCGAGCGTAAGCCTCATGACCCCGAATCCTCATAAAAGACATCATGGGATTTCTCCCCTGTCCATATCGTATATGATGCCTTTATCACTGACCTTGGATGGTACACGGTTAAGGGTAAAGGCTGCGTATGCAGAGCATATCCCCAAAAGGATATAGGAAGATCTGTGTGACTCATCATAGATCGTACCATATCCAATAGGGTACGATTCCTCCTTTCGGATACACCATTCCACTGTGGTGTTCCAGGAGGAGTGAGTTGGGATAGAATCCCACACTCAGCTAGATAGTCACGAAACTCATAGCTAAGGTATTCACCACCTCGATCTGATCGAAGTATCTTAATACTCTTGCAGTGGTTTTGTATTTCATTCTTGAATTCTTTGAACTTTTCAAAGGATTCGATTTGTGTCATGAGATACACAACCATATCTACTTGAAGTCATCGATAAATATAATGAAGTACTGTAACCACCTCTAAGAAGAATTGAAAGGACCACATACATCACTTTATGTATAAGTCCTAACAATCTGTTGCTCTTCATTGGCCCACTAAAGGAGTCTTGAGTCGTCTTGCACAAAAGGCAAGATTATGTCTCATATGATTCAAAATTAAATGAGTCTAGCCCCATCCTTATGAAGGTGAGATGCGACTCCGTTTATGTGACTGGCGGCGATGCAGAGATAAGTTTGGTTGACTTCATTTTGACTTGAACCTCTTGGTACTTATGTTATAGATAGGGCTCTCTAAGTCTGCAGAAAGTAGAGTCCGTTCATTAGAGGCTTCTGATAGAGCATATCATTTTAAATAAAGTGAAACAACATTTGTTCTTTATTATAAATGAAAATCCTTTCTTGTCGAAACAAGAAACTGAAATGATGTTCTTGGTTAAGGCGCATATAACAACATTCATCTAATTCTAATACAAGCCCGGAGGGCAAAGATAGATCATAAGTTCCTACAAAGAAGAAGAACTCTTGCTCCATCTTACCAGTCCACCTCGCCCTTTGTTAATGCCTGCTATTTCTACCGCTCATCGGGTACAAATGTGAGATGCACATCCGGTATCTAATACCCGTGATGAAGAAATAGATAGATTGACTTCTATAACATTTATACCTGAAGTAGAAGTCTCACTTCTCTTCTTCTTAAGATCTTCCGAGTAAGCTTTGCGATTACGCTTCCGATGTCAGCTTCCTTCGGTGGAAGCAAGCCCCTTCCTTGGCTACCCCTCCTTTGGGTTTAAGTTCTTTGCCTTTGCCCTTGGCTTGGGACTTTCCCTTACCTTTAGGCTTGCCCTTGCCTTTCTTCTTTTGTACCATTAAAATGGTGTCAGATTTTCCCTTCTTAAGATTAAGCTGTGATTCTCAACACGAGCATTTCAGTAGATGGCTTATCAATTTCATTCATGTTATAATTCATGACAAATTGATTGAAGGCTTATGGCAAAGATTGCAAGATCGGTCGATGGCGACTCTTGTAAGTGGGAATCCCAGCCTTTGTAGGTTTTCTACGTACCCAATCATCTTGAGTACATATGTACCTACGGGAGTCCCTTCTTGCATTTTGGACCCAGATAATGCCTTAGAGACTTCATATCTCTCATGCCTAGCTTGTCCTTGATATAGTTGACGAAGATGTCCAACCATATCATAAGCATTCATGAACTCGTATTTCAAGGCTCGAGTTCATGGTCGCGAGCATTAGACATACGCATCTAATGCATCGTCTTGATGCTTGTAAGCATCTCTCCGGCTCGCGAGGCGCAGGAGGTGCCTTGAATGGGCCGCTCCGACATACACTTCCTTTCTTGGGTGAGAACGATTCTCGTGTTCTGCATCTCAGAAATTCGCTCCATGAGCTTGTCCTTCTCGAGGACGAGCGGAGAGAGAGAGTGTTCGTGTTTGTCGGCGTAGTTATCTCTGACATCATACAATGCGAGAATTAATATCATATTCCTTTTATCATTTAATTAGGCCTTTAATCAATGATGCTCCCATCGAATTATAGGAATTTTGTAGAATCGAGTTATGGATGTGGTCAAACCACATTACTAGATTCATACAAACTAGCTATAATTCTTGGGACAAGATCCACATCATACTAAGCCTTGAGTTAGCTTTGGCTAAATCGCCCAAGACTTAGTATGATCGATGGTAACACATTACCGATTACATCTCTGTCTGACTCTTGTTTATAGGATCAAGACCCACATTTACAAAAGGTCTTGAGTTAGCTTTTAAATCGCCCAAGATTTAGTGTAAATGCGATCTTGACCTATCTTTCCAACGATTGGAATATGCCTATAGTTCTACTCGATCCAATTGAGTTAACTAGTTTTGCTCAATCTAATTGAGCTTACTCTAACCCAAGCGTGATAGGCGGGACCAAGATTGTCCCTCCGCACCCTATCAAGATAATATGCGTTGCTCTGCTTTGGCAGATTCAACAATAACAAATGATCGAGGTAGTGATGGGTATTAAGGCTCGGTAGGCATTTTCGAGTTGATTCGATTATGATCTAATCTAATCGTAATGTGTATCTTATACGCATTTAGGCCTTTATTATCCTATATTAGCATGCATCATATACATACATTCATTATTCTAGCATGCATCATATACATACAAGAAAATTATCCTAGCATACATCATATACATACATGCATTATTCTACTAGCATGCATCACATACATACAAGCAAAATCAATTAAATATATATATATATATATCAACATATATATATATAATTAAATGTGATATAGTCATGGCCCTACTACGATCTTCTCAAGCCAATGAGAAGATCGGACGGTCAACCTAAGGCTAGCGGCTTCTCCAAGCGCTTCCTTTGACCGCCATGTGTCGTCGTCACCCTTCTCGTAATCTCGTCTTCGAGTGGACTTTCCACCGCTCCATTTTGTACATTACAAATATGGAACTCGAGTTACATTCGAGTCTAAAAACTAATTACAACTAGAATATCAAAAGAAGAGGTACGACGCGCAGGTCGTATACACTATACAACACGCACAACCACAAAACGGCACGCAGGCCGTATTATGAATTACAACACACATAATCCAATCAAATTGGGGTCATTGGGCCATGACAATCACAGAATCATACATAATTCTAAATTATGTATTTTTACAGAAATTTCTATAATTTTTCCTAATTTTTTTTTTTTTCAAATTAATGAGTCACCTCTCAGAACGGCGCTAAGCGGTTTGGGCGCGATCGCGGGACAAAGCCCCTTCGGGATAGGAGCGCCCATACTCGCAAAAATTAACTTCACGAGTGTCCCTACTACGATCCTACATGGACTTAAGTCGCTGTCCCAAAACCTAAAGCGAGAACTCATTGTTTGGAGAGTTTTTCTCGACGTGGTTCTCTGAGTGTCCCAACACTTGTTGCTTCGACTCTTTGAGAAAAATACCCAAAAATTCTATAAAATTAGGAAATTTACAGAAACATATAAATCTGTAATTTTTATATCTAATACAAAAATTACAAAGACGAAACACATACATGCTTCGCACGGTGCTCTGATACCACTATTGGGTTTTTCCGAGCCGCAAAAACCGCTTTTTGCGTTGCGGAAACCTCGGAAGCCCCGGCCACGGATCCGTGCGAAGTATAAAAATTATAAAACATGTATGTGCTTACTAAAACCCTAGATCTACCTTAGATCTAAGAGGTGAGATCATTACCCTCGATGCAATGCCCTTCGCAAATCCCGCTCGTCCAAAAGGTCAGCTTAACTCGAGAGTGTCAAGTGCACACTCCTCTATTGGTATCCACACAAGCAATAGGTGGAGAAAAATGCCTTAGAGTGTGCTAGCACTCCTTTAGGAATTTCGGCCAAGGAGGTTGGGAGAGGGAGAGAGCTTGAGAGGAAGATGATCCAAGGTTGAAGATGATGGAATGAGTAACTCACAAAATGAATTCCCACTTTGAAACCCCTAAAGTGGCCGGCCACTTCAAGGAAGGGGGTTACATGCATGCATGTAACTCCCATGACCCTTGGTCTCCCTCATGATGTGGCACCAATTGACAAAGTCAATGATGATGTAGAGCATCATCATTGGCCGGCCATGCCAAGTCATCATCATGACATGACATTTGGTTAAGTCAAACTTGACCTTTCATCTTCCCTCTCAAGTCAAGTCAAACTTGACCTCTAATCTCCCATGGTTGATCAAATCTAACCACTTGACTCAAGTCAATTTAATTTAATGAATCTCTTTTCATTTAATTTAAATTGATTTGATGAATCAAATCTAAATTAGACTCATTCAACACTTGAATCAACTTGAGTCAAACTCAATTAGTCTAATTTGGATTACTCTTAATCCAATTTGGTTCATCCCATGAACCTAATCCTCATGGTTCATCATATGAACCTAATCTCCATCTAATTGATCTTATGTGTGTGACCCTATAGGTTCTTGTAACGTTGGCAATGTCCCTAAACCGATTTAGGAACATAAGCAATGAGCGGTATCTAGCAACACATCATTGCTACCCAAGTTACAAGAATGTTGAGCTCCAACATCACCTTTGTGACTACTAATTGTGACTCTCGCAATATGTGACAATGTCCCTCTATCCTTAACATCTAGATTGACGATCGGCGTAGGCAGACCGTGTCGTCCTCGATGCAATCTAAATCTTGAACCCCAGTAGACTCGCTCTAATCAAATGAGCTCGATATCTCGTATTGACTCGTTTGGGCGTAACCGTACGCCATGGTGGTCTTACTCTATCAAGAATATCGATGTCACCCGTCATTATAGGAGGATAGATCCCATCTACATCACTCACATCCCTCCGCATAATTTGTTACATACCCAGTAATCGCCTTTATAGTCCACCCATTTACGGGTGACGTTTGACGAAGCCAAAGTATACAACTCCTTATGTAGGGAACCATGGTGACTTCAGGTCTAAGGACTAATAGTCATACTAATAGCCACATGAGAAAGTATATGACACTCATATAACGATCCATGATACTTTCTCACGGGGTCATTCAAGATACATTCTCCAATCGTACCGTATGTCGAACTTGATATCTCATATCCATGACTTGTAAGATCAAGTCATCGTGTTGACCTACATGCTAGTCTCTACGCATTAACATTGTCCCTGAATGTTAATACTCGACTAGGAATGATTAAGAGTAGTGTTCTCTATATCATCTCATTATCGATTCAACCAATCGATTGATATAGATAAGAACCTACTACTCAAGGACATTATTATATTTAGTTATTTGGCACCAATACAAATAAATATAATAACCATGCCTTTATAAATAGGAATATGATACAATAAAGTCTATACAATAATCATCACATGATTGACTCTAGGACTTTCACTAACAGTCTCGGCAGGTCTGGGAGACCGTGCTTGGCAAATGAAGTCCCGGACGAGGAGTCTTGGCAGTGAAGTCCTGGACAGGGAGTCTTGGCAGTGAAGTTCCGGAGGCGTGGCCTCTTGGCAATGAAGTCCCAGACAAGGAGTCTTGACAAGGGAAGACCCGGCTGATCAGGGAGATTGAGCTTGGCAAATATAGACCCGAGAGCATGACGATAGCCGATGGAAGCACTAGAAGGCTAGCACAAGGATGAAGAGTCGCGGACTCGAGGGATCCGGGAGGCGTGAGGCTGATGGAAGTGGGTTGAAAGCTTAGGTCTAGGCTTAGGGTGAGTATCAAATATGAAGGGATCATACTTGGGGTATTAAACCTCGTTGTAGAGGTATAATGATCGTAGGTTGATCTCGATTGGGCTTCGCCAGAGGCAAACGTAGCTGGGCTCAACCAGTGCCTTGACTAGAGGCTAGTCGAGGCGGTGCCTCGACTGACAAGGGATAGTCGAGCCGTGAGACAAAGAAGAGTCGAGACAGTGCTATGGAAGCACTCGACCAACGCCTCGACTGGAGTATCAGTCGAGGCGGCGACTCGACTGGAGGTGTCGACTGGTGCCTCGACTAGACCGTCTGGAAGGAGGCTCAGAGGTGAGGCGCTTCCACTGGGCCGCGATCAAGTCCCGAGGCAGCGCCTCAACTAGAGTATGCGACTGGCGCTTTGACTGCTTTCAACACAGGTATGAAGATGGCGGCACAGAAGTAAGGTGGCTCGACTGGCGCCTTGACTGGCGAGGCGACCGTTGCGCTTGGAAAGCTTCGACGCAGGTCTATAAGAAGGGGCTTTTAGGGCTTCTTCAGGAACGGTTCTTGAGCGATTATTTTGGAGGTTTTAGGGACGATTTGAAGGGAAGTATTGCTGCATTTTCAGAGCCTTCAAAGTCCTCCCAAAGCCAACTACAAGCAAGCATTCAAAAGCCCTAAATCTGTAACATCTATTCATTTGCTTTTGTATTTGTTGTATTTGCTTGTTTTATTCTGTTCTTATTGTTGTAAGAGCCTTATGAGAGGTTCCTCCACCTCCGGTGTGTTCACCGAGAAGGAGAAGTGATATAGTGGTGGTGTGCATCACTAGAGTCCGCTAGGACTCGCCCGTGGAGTAGGAACTAGGGTTCCGAACCACGTAAAATCCTCGTGTTGTGCTTGCTGTGTGTTTTGTATGTGTATGTGTATTTGTATTTGTGTTTCCGCTGCGCACTAACAATTGTAGACAAACACGACGATCGAAATCCATCAAGCAAACGAAATCGACGCGAAAAGCTATTCACCCCCCCTCTAGCGACGCCAACGGTCTCAACATTTAGGTGAAGGTTCATTTGAACCATTTAGAGAAAATCTATGTTTTCCAAGTAGACATGGGTTAGATTAACCTCTTTGTAAAATTTTTAAATTTTTAGAGGCTTGTAGAATTTTTGGTAGTTTTTTGAAATTGGCTTGACTAAAATTCTAGAAACAGTAGATGACAATTGACACTGTGCTTGAAAGCTGAATTTGTGGTTTCAACATTGGGGAATGATCATAACACTTTTTATTCATATATGGAATCCAATGGATGAATTTTGAATATGAGTTAGAGATTATTATAGATGCATGAGATCAACATTTGCGACATTGTTGACATATCTTTTTAATGTATGATAATGTGTGAGAATAGAGAAAAGTTTTAAGTGGGAAACCTTTTCAAACTTTTGGAGGTTCTCCTATGTTTGAATTAAGAGGAACCTGATATGAAATTAGAGGGAGATGAGTGAAAAGGGTATGAGAACCTTATTCTCCTCTAATGGTGATTTGGAAAATTCCTAGCTCTTGGCTTAGTTAGCACTGGCAACTCGATTGTTCAAGGCCTGTTGTGATCATAGAAGGATACATGAAATAATTTGAGGGACCATAAAGTGAGGGACATCGAGGTAGTAAGGATGACAACTAATGAAGGCGGACTCCATACGTGAAGGGGTGAAGAATGACATGTGAATGAGCTATTGGCTTGTGTGTGTCAAAGGAACTAAGTAACATGACAGGAGATGTTCAAAGGGTGAAATAAAGATGCAAGGGTAAATCTATAGTAAGCTATGATTTGACTGATCTTCACCCATGAGGGACGAGAGTAGAAATCAACATAGGTGATTCGGCCTTAGAGGTGGTCATTGTCAGAGTCAACAGTTAATTGGTAATAAACACTAGTCAACTAGTGACGGGGAACCTGATATCCCAAATGGATTTAGGGTTGAACAATCAACTAGTAATAGATATTAGTTGATTGGTGAATAAGTTGATTGGAACTATCAATTGGGTTAAAGGAGCCAACGAACAAAATAGTTTTGTTCGTGATTGAGTTGACTAGGCACTTGACTACTTGCCCACGTGGAAGACAAAAAGGAGTCATTGTCTGTTAAAGGTTGGATTGTGAGGACAAATTAATTAATGAAGATGGAATAATTGACCACTACACAACAAACAACAAGAGACATTAGAGGATTAAAGGCGGTAAAAGGGAAGCTTGGTGGAGTCTTTAAGGCTAGCAAAAATAGGATTGGTTAAGTCTTATAAGAGCTTCTTGCTTCTCTCTAAGCTTTACTGCAATCCATTGTAACCCCTTGAGCATTGTAAGAGGTTTCTTCACCTTTGGTAGTTGATTAAGAAAGAGAAAGATAGTGGTGCTTTTCGGGAGTGATCCACTGATGCATCACAGGTTTAGAAGGAGTATTAACCTCTATGGCACTAATCAACCTACGGGTCATAATATATTCTAGACCATGCGACTTTTCACAATAGAATATCCAAGCATAAATTTAAGCAACATTTGAGTTTATATTTTAAATTGGTTTTTAAGGATCAAAATGATCCCATGATGAATTTGTGTCTTGCTTAAATTAAATCTGAATTCTAGTTTAAGAAGTAAACTCCAAAGACTAGTCTTTTTAAGGATCAAAATGAATTCACCAATTAAATCACTTGCCCAGGGATAGTTCAAGTCTTAGTCAATGGAATTTATAGCAGTGAAATACAGTATATATGTCACGCTCCGGGGGAGTCCCCGCCAGACGAAAATCCGACAGCATCTCCCCTGTACGGGTGACAATATGGAACTTGCATACAAGGCCTATACGGCCACTATACATCGGTCAACACGACCGGAACAAAAACTACACACGCAGATGATAAATTGGCCTCAGGCCATCAATCCAGGTAAATAGCAACAGTCTACTATATCTAGACTTACCCCTTCTGCTATCTGAGCAGAAATATACAATCAAACCAATTGAATAATCCATAAGAACACAACAAATATCTCCAAACCTCCACCAGTACATAACCAAAACAAACACAAATCCTACGACTTCATCTAGTTAAAAACCAAAACCATAAGACACTAATAAAACCTATCCATTTCGACGAGGGGATTGACTAGACTCTCGGCGGTTTTAACACAAAGCAGATGTAAAGCAACGGAGTAAGTTCGAAAGAACTTAGCGGATATGGTCGATATGCAAAGTAAGATATAGCTAACAATAATAAGAATCATGTCGATGCTGATCTACGCGTATAGGGTATGCAAGAAAGAAATACAAAAGGATCAGACTTACGATCTCTACTCGATATAGAGCGTATACTATAAAAGATAAAGTCATCAAAATATATCACATATACACATGATAATCATATCACATCCAAGCGTGAATAAAAATGCAAAGAATACAAATACAAATGCTATCCATGCAAAATGATGCCGTCAAATGACGTGGTTATCCCTTCCTTGATCACCGCCTCACACGCGATGGTGAGCCGAGTGGGTAGATGACCGCAAGACTCGCCATCATCGGCTCGAGTGGCCAGAGTGACGGGATCTGCCGAGTACACTTATCCTCCTACCCCAAACAGAGTGGGGGAGCTAAATTCTCATCTCCCGGTGTCATAGACCAGAGGAGGGATCTCTGCCCGCTACCACGCTGCCTCATTGCTATCCATGAGCGGATCAGCGGAGCCTGACAGAGCAACTGCACACACCCTCCTGATGTACCACTAACCCATGAGTGGCAGTGTGTGCAGGCTCAACTATAAAGGAACCCCGTCCAGCCAGCATGCAATCATGCAAGATGGTGCATGATACTAAAGCATGTAAATCCAACTAAATACACCTATCCGAATAATATGCATAATCAATATGTACATATCCATAATCCAAGTAACTATGATCCAAATAAAACAGGGAAGGTATAATCATAACCTATCACATGCATGTATTAAGTAGGCACCAAAAACATACTAGGCATATAAACATGAAAATTATTACAAGCTATCCTAACTAGCATATCAACTTGACTAAATCTAAAAGATAAGTCAAAATACTCGCCTGAATAAAAATATCCGCAAGAATGAAATCGTCACGACTAGGGACCTGCCTCGCGACCGAAACCTGCATACAACATAATTATTGTTAAGCACTAAAATACGATCCATTGTCAAATCGAATCCTAAGCCGATTTCGGACTTAAATCAATTAACCCAAATTCTTAATAAAATCCCGGTCAACTAGATTGATCTAGTTATCCCATTTAACTTAATCAATCCTCCATAAATAATTACAGAACCGATCAACCTCACACCGAAATCAACAACCCATCATACACACATCCGTGCATAGTCGTTCAACACTCCAATCAAAACCACACCGCCAACATCCCATAATCTATCAATTTACAGCTAATAAAAAGAGAAGATAGATCAAGCTTACCAAACTCCGGCCAATACCAATCCATCAGCAACCCTTTCACAGCCAACCCACACTCCACTTCACAGCCGACTCAATCGGCCAACCTAAATTCACAAAAATCCCAATTCGCAGCCCACTCCACAGATCAAACATCCAACCCCAGATAACAAAAATTAACCACAGCATGGAAAAAGAAGCAGATCGAGCTTACCAGTGGTTGGAACCTCCCCGGTATCAACCTTCCTTGTAATCATTTGTCATCTGAGCAACCGACGCCACGATCACTCGTCCCAAACCACCGATCAAGCTCAAAACAAGAAATCCACCTAGGTTTAGAACTCATCCAAAATCAAGGAGAAGGTCGGCCCCACTCACACGGTAGAATCTCGCCGGCGACACTCCTCCCAACTCTGCCCTATTCGCCGGAAGACCCACTGCAACGCCGCTGCCCTTTCTTGGTAGACATGGAGCAACTCACAGTCGGATCCAATGCTCCCAGCCAATCGCCCACTCATCGCTCTGGCCTGTCCGCGGAGATCATCAAGGCTGGTCCGAGCGCCATCGTTCGCAGCGAGGAAGAACACTCGAGGAGGAAGGAGAAGTCGGCGACGCTTGGGGGTTGGCGACGCGAGCGACGGAGAGGAGGCGAGAAGGAAAAGAGTCGGCCAAAACCTGCGGCGGCTCGTGTAACAGCTGCGTTGGCCGAACTCGACCGCGGAAAGAAGGGGCGCTGGATTCGGGTGAGGGTTGGTCGAGGATGGGCGGCGAACGCGCTTAGGGCACCGACGATCGGAGAGCAGGGAAAAGGTTCGGCGATGGAAAAATCACTGTCGAGAAGTGGATCGAGAGAGAAAGAACGGGGAGATCGCGATGAAGATCCCAATCGGGGAAACCAGAGGGGAGAAAGTCGCGGCTACAGTTGGGAGGAGAAAGGTAAGGAAAATAACTAAACCTAGGTTTAGTTATTTAAACCTAGGCTTATTAAACCCATTAATCCCTCAACATTGATATTTCAAATAGGCCCTCCAAAAGCGTATTTGTTTTATCCCCGTAAAAATCTCTTACAAGCTCCGTTTAAATTCAGAAAAATTCCGAAAAAATTTCTAAAATTCTCTAAAAATTTATTTTCCTAATTTTGGTCATTTAATTTAGTGTTTTAAATTTCAGTATTTAACAATATATGATGAAATGAACAGACATGCTTTACATGTAAATTTGTAGCAAGAGAATAAATATAATTTCAATAAGTATTGGCAAAAAATATGATTGGAAAAATCTTTGCTTCACCCATAACATATATAAATGTTTGCCTTAGATTATTTGAAATGAAATACCATTTCCATCCAAAGTGATCAAAATTCTGTCCTAATCCAAAACTTACAGTCCTAATGCAGCATGAGAAAAATAGAGTAAGAAAGAAAGTGCAAAGTAGAGGCTAGTTGAAACTTATAGTCCTAATCTAAAATTCAGTATTTTCTAGTTTGCAAAATATGCTGCTTTTATAGAGGCAGACACCACAAATTCTCACTCCATTGAAGATCCATATCCCTTCTAGAGGCAAAAAAAAAAAAAAAAATCATTAAAAGACAGTTCTTAAATTCAAACGGGAGATTGTGAAGTAAAATAAAAATAAATAAATTACAATCACAACTGTGGTTATGTCTGAACTTGGATCTGGCCTGATCATAGTGCATGTGCTTCTCTAATCCAAAGCCTATGAATAAGCTGAAAATCATATGGTTGAAAGCCCCAAAGGCTTGTTGAAAGATGTGTGCTTACAGAAGTCGAAAAGATCTTGTAAAACTTAAAGATGCGGGACTGGAATTTTTGGATCATTACTTTCTAACATTTTGCAGATACTTCAAATTTTCTTTGTGAATTTATCTATCTTTCTTTGTACTTCTAAATCTAATGAGATATACATCTTTTATACTTTTAGTCTATGCAATTATGCTCAAATGCTGCTTTTCTTCTGCATTGTACAGTTTTTAAATTTTCATTTTTTGATTTTGTGATGGATGGATTGTAGGAATGGAATTTATAAAAATAAGAGTTCTTTTCTGCACTAAATTAAGCTCACATTATTCTTTAGGTCCATTTAAAATTAAGTTAAAGGGATGCAAAGTTCTATCTTCTTTACAACAACTAATGCCCTTTGTGAACATTTACTTAATTATTTCTTGGTTGACAGTGGTTTACTGAAAGACACAAAAAGGCTATGTTTGAAGCTCTTGAGAAGATTAAAGGGGGTGAGATCTTCTGTTTCACATTTATCAAGATTATAGGAAGATTTCTTTCCTCTATCTTTCACATTGTGTTTCTTTTATTTTGGCTGTAAAATAAGCCAGATGGTATTATTAGGTATGTTTTGAGAACTAATGGAAACTCTACTATATATTCTCTTCTTTATTTTCCTACTTTCCTCTTCTCCTACTCTATTTCTTTTATTCTTCTTTTCTTTATTTTTCCATGTGTAAATTAATGTAATCAAATAAAAACCAACTCAAACTATCATAAAAACTAATCTAAGTCTATCCGATTGAGATCCTAATTTTAATTTGACTTGTGTCTTCCCATGAAATGCATTACTTAAAATTTCAGACTATGCTGGTGGCTTTTGCAGAGTTGATGGTTCTTGGATTCATATCCTTAATTCTCACATTTGGACAGAATTATATCATTCAAATTTGCATACCTGAGAAAGTTGCAGATACTATGTTGCCCTGTCGCAAGGAGGAAACACCAGAAATTGAAGGGGGTGAAGGCAAGGGTGAGCATGCTGGTGGGGGTGGTAATGGGGGTTACAATGGGGGAGAAGCCCATCACAGAAGGCTTTTGTGGGACGCACTAATGGTGATTTATTCGAATCGTAGACTGTTAGCGGAGCCATCAATACCTAACTGTCCCAAGGTAAAGATTAACGTCTATGGATTTTTTATAGCATTTGATTAACTTGATTTAATTGCTATTTTATGTTGCAACTTAAAAAGCTCTGGCATATTATCCTTATTTTCTTTTTAGCATTTGCTAGCTTAAACTTGTAATAATATATTCTTAAATCTTTTTTGACTAGACTCTTACATCATTTGACTTTCGTTCATCAAAATTAATCTTGATTCTGCATCCTTTTTTCTTTTCCCGCATAAACAGGGAAAGGTACCACTTATTTCTTTACATGGTCTGCATCAGTTGCACATCTTCATATTTTTCCTGGCGATCTTTCATGTATTGTATAGTGCCCTTACAATGACTTTGGGAAGAGAAAAGGTGAATAATTATGGCTTAGTTCACTAATAGGTTCATGTGATTACCAAAATCAGTTGCAATACATAGAACAATCTTATCTGCATGGAAACTTCCTTAAAAAGTTTCCCTTGAATGCAGCTTAGCAGCTGGAAAGAATGGGAAAAAGAGACCTTGTCAGCTGATTATCAATTCTCAAATGGTATTAGAGTTTGAAATTCCTTCTATTTAGAATCAAACCTTATCA
This sequence comes from Wurfbainia villosa, assembly GCA_025175895.1. NCBI lineage: Eukaryota > Viridiplantae > Streptophyta > Magnoliopsida > Zingiberales > Zingiberaceae > Wurfbainia > Wurfbainia villosa. The sequence continues at coordinate 69,463,566 of CM045991.1, read as the reverse complement.
TCTGATTTTATTTGATGGCTGACCTTGACCCTTTTACTTCATTCTGTTTATGAAGTAAAGCTGTGGTATTTAGTTGATGATACATGAAACAAATAGAGAGTTTGATCAATGTGCATTCAATTGGTGCAGATCCAGCAAGATTTAGATTATCACATGAGACATCATTTGTGAGACAGCATTCCAGTATTTGGAACAGAGTGCCATTCATATTCTACATTGTAAGATCTTGTTGATGCATTTTGTTCACTTTCACGTTAGCAAAGTTACTGGATGGTTCCTACCGTATAATTGCATCCTAAATGCAACCGGTTATAACTATCTAACTTCTTCCAATATCTTACCTTTACAGGTTAGCTTCTTTCGCCAATTCTTTAGATCTGTGAGGAAGGCCGACTATCTAGCGATGCGTCATGGTTTTATCACAGTGAGTATCTCTTTAGGAGGCATCAAAGATCAGAATATGCAGGTACTAGTGTTGCTTACTTGTCATCATTGACTACAGGTTCATCTAGCTCCTGGTAGTAAATTTGATTTCCAAAAGTACATAAAAAGGTCACTGGAGGATGACTTCAAGGTTATTGTGGGTATCAGGTAGAAAACTAGTCTTAACCTTCTACATCATTTTCCTTTTTTCCATTTATTTAGACCAAATTAGCATTAATATAACACTGGAGGATGCCACATCATTGTATGTGGTATTTGAATGACAATCTACAATAATACAGTAGGAGATATCAGCAATAATATTAATGAACAGTTTGTTACGTTGGTCTAGCAACTCAGTTTGGTGGGCTAGTGGGGTCCATTGATTGAATTGTGGGGCGCTGAATAGAAAGCCAAAATTTATTATTTTTATAGGGGGAACAACAATTTTGGTTAGTTCTTGGTAGAGCTTAGGGGATATCGTGAAAATGCATGGAGAGGCTGTGGGTGACCATAAAGCTTACAGAGAAGAGGATTTTTTGTCTCGTGGAGAGTCTCGAAGTAGGAACACATCACATATTAAATTACTCTTGCCCTTTTTGCATATTTGTGCTATTAACAAGGTTTTAAAATTTTGCGACGAGCCATCATGAAGCAACCAGAAGCTAGAATTAGTGGATTGAACTTCGAAGGGAGCTCTCCTTGTCTCACATCAACCCTAGGGAAACTAGAAAGAGTTGCAAAGCCTCAAATGTACCTCCCAATGTGTCGAGCCTTTGGAAGAGTTGTGGGAGCCATTGTGAAGCTTGAGATGCATCTCCCACCTCGTCATGTCTTTGTTAGAGTCATGAAAGTCTTCTATGCATCAAGGGAAGCCTCCCACAATGACGTGGAAGCTTAGATGATACTTGATGTCGCTTCATGCCATGCCACTATGTTCAAAAGAGTTGCAAAGGCTTTGCTGTCACAAATCACACTATCACAGTCTTTGGAAGAGTCATGGAAGCTCACTGACAATATCACTGAAACCTTAGGGGAAGCATGAGAAGCTTCTGACTGTGTCTACTCATAGGTTTCATTCATCTTGAGTTGTTATGTGTGTTGGTTTGTAAGCGGAATAAAATGTTTCACCCGTGTTGACTGTAACAGAATAAAATTTTAATTCCTAGACATCGTAAACAATTTCTTTTTTAGTGATTGAGAATGTAAAATTTGTTAACACAAAATGTTGGTTTGAGACTCTACTCAGCAAAAGGAAGACACACCATTAAATATCAATGAGAGAAAGAAAAGCACTAAGTATCATCAAATTATGATTTGTAGTGAGCCGATAACACTGGGCATCATGAAAAGACTAGAGACATATTATTCAAGCAGGGTCATAATTAAATTTACCTTAGATGGAAGGAGGGTGTATAGGTTCCACATGATAGATGATGGAGACTTATGGAACACTTGAACATATTTCAAGACCTTTGGATAAGCTAGTTAAGATTGGAGAGAAGATCTTAGAAGGTGATTTAGGGGCAACATCTATTACCTTCTTGCTTTATTCATTTGATCCTTATTTGAATACTCTCTTAGTTGGCAGGAGAATTGAAGTAAATCTACGTGTTGTGATGGACAAAGCTATTGCATATGTTACTCAAACTATAGAAACTTGTCATTTCATATTTAAGTGGGTCTGTGCTAATTACTTAGGGTTAGAAAGGAGCAATCACTATGGGGGGTCTTTGGAAAGGTAGGTCTAAATCTAAGTCTTTAGTGGATGATTAAATGATTCATGTGCATGACATAATGGTTGCTCCAATAGGAATTGTCTAGTCTAGATAGGAAGAAAATAGATTGGTTATGATAATGTGCAAATAGTTGAGAAAGAAGGCATTCTGGCTCTTGTAGTCAGAGGGAAAAAAATGTGCCTAATACAACTTGTGTTAGGCCTAAGTGAGCACCTTTCCTATGGTCAAGAATGATCATTCTAACTGCATGATAATTCTATTGGCATGTCATTTGTGTTAGCCAAAGGATTTCTCCATTGAGATGCTAAACATCGCTTGTGATACAACTTGTAGCACCCATATTATAACACTTATATGTGTTCGAGAATGTAGGTTGTAAGGATGGTAGAGGAGGTGAATGCCATAGTTTGTGTCTGCGAATATAAAATTAATACTTTTTCTACAATTTTAGCAAGGTTACAATAAAACAAGATGTTAGTAGTGGAAATCAAATAGAAGCACAAACACATACCGCAATGCGAACACATACTTTTAATGTGGTTCAACATCCCCAAAACCTACTTCATGGTCTGTGATTCTTCCATGAATAATTCTTAGATCCTCTATACTTTCTCATTCTTGGTAACACCGGAGGCAGAGAAATCTCTTTCAAAATGTTCACAATTTACACAAGAGGCTTACAATAAAAGTGTTAGGGTTTACAATAAAGTGTGATAAAAAAATAGCAGCATATTAGCATGTAAAAAATAGATCTATTGTGTATAATTCATAGCCTTTAGAACCCATTTCATAGCCTATTCCTTGAAATGAATCTTTGCTACAATTTTGTTGTGTTGGCACCCATTAGTCGTCAACTTGTTTGCACCATCAGTTGATTGATCCACTTAAATTTTTATCTGTTACATCTTATTGAAATCATCTTCTTGTGGTATTAGTTGATTGATCATCAACATCATTTGATTGATCTTGATCAACTTTGGTTGTTTTCCTTGGATCACAATTGTTTTCTTTAACAACTACTTCATCCGAGCTTCATTAGTTGGCTACTCATAGGCATCAATCGATTAGACTAGCTGAATGGTCAATTGATTGATCTTCAAAGCAAACCTTTCTATTTATTGCTTAAGTTGTTTGGCCAGTCTACTTGGACATTAGTCGACTAAAGGATTCCTTTAGTTAACTAGTATGTTGAGTAAGATCAAACTAATGACTAAGTCCTCCTAAGTTGAGAACTACCCTTGCCACCCAAGTACATTTGCTCTCAACTCTCAGCTTACTATATAGTTGTCTCTGTCAGTGGGCCATTTCCTGTCAAACTTTGCATCCCTCCTCCGAGTCCTTAGTTCTCTCCCCATGCCATCTTTTATGCTTCACTTATGTAGATCACCTCTTAGCTATCTTCCGTTATGCTTTTCATCCTTTGGATATACTGAGTTCTTGTACTTCGATACTCTTCATCCTGTGAGCTCTCAAATGTCTAGTACCATCCTTCTCTTATCTCCAAAAGCCCAATTCATCGGATAACCATGACCTTAGCTATGCCTAGTTGTCTCCACGTGTCCCTCTGGCAATATCAAAAGATTTGCTTCATAACAATCTAGGGATTTTGCTCGAAATTGGATGTTTTATTGATTAGTCGACTCTGCCTAGTGCCAGTCGACTGATGGTAACCTGGAACAATTGACTGCATTCTAGAAATTACATAAACGGTCAATTTTAAGAAATTAACCAAAAAGTTCAGAAAAAATGAGAAACTTTGTAATCAATTTTGTTATATACCAGTTTAACTCAGAAAATTAATTTTCCTTGAAAAATCAGATAGATTTTTTAAATTAAACAAGTTTTCAAAGGTTTCAAGCAAAAGTTGTTCATGCATTAACTTAATGCAATTGTTTTGAATTCTTCAAGTTCGAAAATTGTAACCATACCTTTTTCAAAAACTTTAAAATAGATATATATTCAAATTTTAAAACAAATGATCACTACATCTGTCTATGATGAATATGGTTCAACAAATAGTGCAAGTCATAAGTATCTTAACATCTCACTTTGTGTCTAGATTCCTCAATACAAAAATTTGAGTTCTTCCTATAGTTTTGTGAGATGTAAAAGTATTTCCTACATAGCTATGTGATATGCATTTCTGTACAACTAAAATATCAAGTCAACCATGTGGTAGATTTGAATGTAGTTCAGGATGGTTGACACTTGCAGGATACTCTTAAGGGTTAATAATGGATTTTGGGTACTCTAAATAAGTTAAGGTCAATCAAATTAATTAAATACTTCTTGTGGTTCAACAAATAGTGCAAGTCATAAGTATCTTAACATCTCACTTTTTATCTAGATTCCTCGATACAAAATTTTGAGTACTTCCTATAATTTTGTGAGATGTAAAAGTATTTCCTATATAGGTATGTGATATGCATTTCTATACAACTAAAATATCAAGTCAACCATATGGTAGATTTGAATATCGTTCAGGATGGTTGACAAATACTCTAAGGGTGCGTTTGGTTGGGGGTCATCTGTGATTATCTTAGTCATGTGATTACCAAGTAATTATGTAACCAAGGTTATAAGGAATAAAACATAACCTTGTTTGTTTAATACTGTTTGGTTTAATCCTAGATAATGAGATAAAACCTTGTTTGTTTGAAGATTTTAATATATTACTTACTTTGACATTTATAATATTACCCCAAGTTCAATTATAATATTTTTTACAACTAAATTAATTTGATATTTAATTATTTTTTAAAATTAAATTAAATTATTAATTATAACAAGTGTGGGCGGGCGAAGCGCGAATCTGAGCGAGAGAGTGTGAATGACCGGTGAGGGTTTAGCCGCTATTGAGTGGTTTTAGTTATCAAATTGTACGACGTTTAATTTGATCGATTCTATGCGGTGGTAAATGGGATGGGAGATTACGACCATCTTAATCTCGCAAACTTAAATACCTAAATTAATAATTTAAAAATAGAAAAAAAATGATTGTTATGATTAAACAAAATAATTAATTTATTACGATGCTTGTATTTCCACTCTTTTCTCTCGTCTTCAAAAGAATTTTAAAATTTTAAAAGTCCATCGAAACTGAATCAACACTTACAATGTGATTCAAAGCTAAACTAGATAAATTAGACCACTTTGAAGTAATATACGAGAAGTGTGAAAAAAAAATCTAAGACATGAATTAAAGTATTAAGCACATCCACCACTCTAACCATCCTTCCAAGTCACAGAAACTTCCAAAAAACCAAAGGATTTTGCTACCTTATTATTCTCAAAAGAGCTAGCCATGCATCTAGAGTCTTGATCAAAACGAAGGAAAACTGGACAAAATTATCAAAAGTTCTAGAACCAAAACATGATGTATCTAGTTGGGAATTGAAAAATGTATTGTCCTAAACACAACCATGAGAACCCATTTCCTATATTCCTTTGTTCTAATATATCCCAATCATGGGACTAAACTGCACTTGAGGAAATTAAGATCTAGAGAAGCAAAAAAACGAAGAAATCCAACTACGCCACCTTTCCTCTTCTCCACTTTGTGGTCATGCGATTGAAACTTGTTCTTGCATATAACAGGATGACGACAGTAAAAAGATATATCGACATAAGAACCATAAAACCTGATATATTATAGCATAGAGTTGTTTCATTAGTCAATTAACACTATATTGTCTCAACTTATACTCAGCATCTGACTGCCAGTCCCCATTTAAAAAATTACCCTTGCACATGTTAGGTTTATCGATTCAATTTTCACTGTCTGCCTGCTAGCTTATATGAGTAACTTACAGATAAGCATAAAAACGAGAACTTTACCTGCTCTCCTTCCTCAAGCCAAGAGGTATGAAGTTAACCATGCTGAAATCATCAACCTGCACAAAGTGCACAAAATTAAAACAGATATTTGAATGAATAAATAACAACACAAACTTCACAGATTCCATCCCAGACATTCTATCGTCTTCAGGAAGAAGCATAACTATCAAGAAGAATCACTAGTACCGAAAAGATTATCATAAAACAAATAATGATCTTAGTGTAGAAAGTACTAATCCTCAAACCCAGATCAACAATCTATGCAGCATAATTGAATGAATAAGAAATGACAGTGACAAACAACTATCTTTCATAATTTAATTTAGAAACGATGTGGATAATGGTATAGCACGTCTCCAGACCAAGCTCAAAAGCTTGCTGAGACTTGGAATGAAAGATCACATATCCACCATTGCTACAGTCACATAGAAAACAACCAATATGCTTAAGCAATGCAGCACAGGCATAAATAAGCTACACTACCAAGAAGATGTAATCAAAACATTTGAATGTAAACTAAGGAAACAAATCTAGAGAATGTCAAAAGAACCACACAATACTTCTTAAACACACATCATTAGACACATAGGATACCTATTCTACCATTTTCCAAAAATCATAGCTTTAGTAACTAGTCAATAGTAACATAATGAATGTGAGTCAAACAATTGTGCACATTCAGTAGAACCCAAAATGGCATTCATCCAAAAAGTTTTGTTCAAAATGATATCACAACTATCCAAAAGTATATCCAAAATATAAGTACCAACAATGTATACCAAAATGACAATATAATTCAAATAGCTAATTCATTTGGAATGGATCTCAGAGAGCAGCTTCAACACATAACTTCTCCTAAATATCTTTGACAATGCAAAGAAGTTGTCAAGCTTGTGTTCATCCTTGAGAATATACTCTCCAACATCCATAATTTCTTGCTCAGAGAATTCAGAAAGTTCTATTAACTCTTCGTATATCTTCTTTTTTCTATGATTATTCTTTGTTTGTTCCTTGAAGTAGTTGGAGATCTCCTCATCATATTTAGAAACAGAAGTAATATATTTTTGAATCTCTCCCACAAAGTCAACTAGAGCATCATCAGACTTTCCTTTTTTCTTTCTGGTTGACGTCTTGTTTGTTGGACAAACTGATGAACTTGGAGTCTCAGATGACTTTATTGCTTGGTTGTCATCATTAGATTCTTCATCTTTGTGACCTTCAACATATTTATCTTTTTCAAGCTCAAAGGTACCAACCTCTTCATCACATAAATTTATCTCTTCTACTGCATCAGCTGGGGTTTCTACATTAGCTCCTGTGACACGATCTTTCCCCCACATAGACATCAAGTCATCAAGGTGGGGGAACTCTTTGTTCCTTAAACCAATAGCAGCTGGATGACTCTAAATTAAAAATATATCATTAGTAAAAAAAACTCACAATATAGTTATTTTATCCAAGAACAAAATTATGAGACAAAACAAGAACTAAAACTATACAATCCAAATCATCGAAGACATCCTTTGTTGCAATGAATTCATTAAATCAAACAAAATGCAAAATTTAACTATAAAATGCATGTAGCCGCTACAGGTAAATCTACATAAGTTATCAGAACATAAGAAAATTTCAACTTTTCATGATCGAAGTAACAAGCAGGCAATCTTTGATGAATTCTGCTAGTTTCTAAAATAATATAGCAGCTATACTTTGGTTTGGGACAACCTATACATTGTTATTCTATAAGTCAGACTTGTAATAAGACTACTGTAACAGTGAAAAATAAGGACTGGAGCCGTTTAGAAAAAGTTACCTTTACTCAATCATCGAAGACATCCTTTGTTACAATGATACACTTCTCAACGTCATTCCATCCAAATCCACTACTATGATTCAACATCTCATTGATAGCATGGAATTGCCTCTTCAGTAGCTTGTACCGTGACTCGATATGAGGGATAGCCTTCAGATTACTGGATGACAATTTTGCAGCCATGACTTTCTCTAAATGCAGCAAGTACCCAGTTCGAAAACCATTCTCGCTCTTCCAAGTTGAATCTTTGCTTGACTAAATAAGGCAGTCAACTAAAACAGCATCCTCTTGTTTTGTCCACAAGTGTTTAGTGCTCGAAGTTTTTCTTTTGAACTTCGGTAGCATTGAACTTTCTACTTGTTCACTTGATGCATCCTTAGTTGTTGCTACTCCTTTTATCCTCTTCTGCCTATGTCCTTCCATTGAAAACTAAAATTAAACCATCCAAAGAACACATTATTCGTGCATAAAACATAATCAAATTGTTTAAATAAATAATATACAAACCCAGATACAATCAAATTGTTCAAACGTAATAAATTCAAGATACAATCAAATTGTTCAAACTCAATCAAACCTAGATACAATCAGATTATTCAAACTTAATCAAATTCAGATACAACCAAATTGTTTAAACTATTCAAATGGATAATAAACCCAAATACAACATAAGCAAAGAGTTCAAATACATGGAAACTCAAATTTCAAGAAAGAACATTATATTTAATTTGCCCAGCTCATGAACATATCATCCGCAAGCTTGTCTCTCCATTCAGTCCAAGCAGGGTTGGTCTCACAATGTCTGATCAAATCACCACCATCATCGACATCATCATCATCACTTTCATTTGACTCGAGGGCATCAAGCTCACTCTCTATCGGATCAATTGCCATTTCATACCTTATGAAATTATGCAGGATACAACAAGCAAAAATAATCCTACATTGAGTCTTAACATCATAAAATGACTTATCTCTCAATATAGCCATTTGACTTTTAAAATACCAAAACACCTCTCAATGCAATTTTTGGCTTGAGAGTGTTTCATATTAAAGTACTCTTTGGCTGTCGCTGGTTGGTAACTTTGCCTCCATTCAGTCAAGTGGTACTTTTGACCTCTATATGGTGCCAAAAATCCTTCCTCATTTGTTATCCAGCATCACACAAATAATAACAACCTATATTACAAGTGAACATGTGTTAATATATATAATAACAACCCTTTTTATGATAATTATAACTTAATTACCTCGAGGAATCTTCAATCCATTCCTCCTACTAATAGCATCCCTTAAGACTCTACCATCTGCTGTAGATCCTTCCCAACCCGGTAAGACATAGCTAAATTGCATGTCCGATGTGCACACACCCAAGACATTGGTTGCAATTTCACATTTTCTGGTTCGGTACCTAGGTTTATCAACTGCTAGAGCATTGACATTAATATACGTCCCATCTAATGCTCCCAAACAACCCTACAATTAAAGAAGTATCATAAATTAAATTAATTTATTATGTACATTAAAATGATTAAAAAATAAATATATAGAAATTATATACTTGTACCTTAAACCATTTCCACCTCTCATCCGTGCAATTTTCTGGGATTGATTCAGGCTTCCTAAGCAAAATGTTATGTAACCGTAGAATATAATTCAAAACTGAATGAAATTGCCTACTAACTGTCTCACCGGATCTAGCTGTTTGGCGTTTTAGGACTCTATTCTTCACATCATGTGCAATAATGTGAAGAAAAGATATTACAAGTTCACTAATTGACATATTTTTATTTCCTTATAGTTTTCCATGAGTCGTTAGTAAAGAACAAAGTTTGTCTAAAGCAAGCTTTAAAATTTCGACTCGTTTCGAAGTTTCGGTCTGCGACCGGAACGATACGGTTTCGGTACCATATCGTCCATTTCGATATTATTTTAATATTTTTTTTATCTTTTAAATATTAATATTTAATTATTTAAAATATTTATTATTAGTTTGATTCCAAATGTGCTTTCGGACTTTCGATCGCGAGCGCGATCGCGGCCGCGATCGGCGCTTTGGGCGCGGCTTCGATCGCGAATGCGATCGTGCTCGCGATCGCGCTCGTGTTCCTGGAACGCGATCGCGAACGCAATCGCACTCGCGATCGAGTGCGCTTTCCCGGCGCTTGATCGCGAACGCGATCGCGCTCGCGATCGCGTTCCGGGAACGCAAGCGCAATCACGTTCCGGGAGCGCGATCGCGATCCCGCAGCGGGAACGCGATCGCCATCGTTCCAGCAGCGAATCCCTGCTGCTTCCGCCGCTGCCTTGCTGCTGCTTATCGGAATCTCGCCCGCGTGCCGGTGCCGGTTCCTCGTCGGAACGAAACAAATCGGGTGTTTCGCCCGAAACGGGTCGAAATTTAATACTATGGTCTAAAGACCTTCTATCCATCCTACAGTTATCAATACATTGTCGATCATTATGAAAAACCTTCTCATTTAAGTTTATAGACATAATATTATATCTAGACAATACTTGATTAGTATATGATATACTCCTAAACCTAGCACTCCTCTTGTTAGCTAAGACAACTGCTAACAATAAAAGCATCAATAACTTCCTTTGCATCCTCTTCTTGCGTATAATAAGTAGAGAAATTATCTTCATCTCTTGCCTTACTACTAATTGATCCATATCAGTCTATCATGAAAATAAAGCAATGAAAAGTAAATCTAGCAACAAAATCTATAGAAAGGAACAGAGATCATGAAATAAAGCAAATAAGAAAAATCAAAAAGCCTCTATACTTATATACTTTGGATGAAAATAAAAACAGGATATAAAGTAATCCTATATTTCCTCCATAACTCTGCTAGCAACATATATCAAGAAATGCATTAAACAACCATTTGAACAATGATGATCTCTAGATTAGCGGTAGAGTGATTATCAGCAACAAAAGCATGAGACTTGGTAATTTATTAGGAAGGCTGAAGTTTATAAAGTAGGTATAAGAAATGACCAAGAACCAGGATAACATGAGCAACTATTCATCGAAAAGAACATGTTAATCAACCTAAGACCAAATAGAATCATTTAAAAATATGGCATTTCATTAGCCAAATAAACTACAAGAGAGATTCAACTTCTATCACAATAAATGGTAAGTGCATAACAAAATTTGACAAGTTAGAACATGTATGAAATGTAATTAACAAAAAAAAACGATAACAAGTAGTTTTTTGCATAGATAAACGGGGACGGACAGTAGGGTCTGACATAAAAAAAACAAAAACAAAAGAAAAAGAAACTTTATAAGCAGGGACATGGTTTAGAGCGATGCTGGTGCTATCTGGCAGAGCGATGAACGGGCTGCACTATCTGGGTTGTGTCTCTGAAGGTAAAGATTGAGATGGGGCCGCGGTATCCCACCTCCGTCAACACTAAGTTTATGTTCTGGGCGATCAGGTGTGGATTGCATGCCAGATAGCGCTGAGCTTATGTTCTTGAGCGAAGACGAGCCTAGCACGAGGAGAAGTTATCACCGAAGCAAGATTGGTCTTCGGACCCAATCCCAGGTAGGTCTTCGACACGAGGTGGACGAAGGCTTCGAATCGCCGCGCAATCGCCGCCGCTAGGGTTTCGCCTCGGCTGTTTTCGCACGATGGGGAGGAAGTGAGTCAGAGTTTTATTATTAGGTGTAATTTACTTAACTGTTGAAGGATAATTTTGGAAAGAAAAGTATCTTAACCACGGAATCAAGAAAAACCTAAGGGGCTGTTTGGCAGCCTTCTCATTTTCTGTTTTCTAGAAAATAGAAAACAGTTTTTTCCTGTTTTCCAGTTTTCTAAAAAATTCTCTTTCAGAAAACGAAAATGGAAAACGCCAACCAAACGCGTTTTCTCGTTTTCTCAAAAAATGAAAACAGAAAACAGAAAATTTTCTCTCTACCAAACGCCCCCTAAGGTTTCCTTGGTTTTCCAATTTCGGGTTGAATAACCCCTTTTGCGGATGTATGCTGACGTGTCGGATACGAGGCATTACTTGGGAATCACCGATTACCTAAACCAAACAAGATTTTCATTGATACCTTTAGATGGATAACCAAGGTAATCACGGATGACCCCCAATCAAACGTACCCTAAGTGTAAGAAATACTTATAAAAAAATTGTGGAAATATAAGTATAATACTTCAAATATAGATGCTGAATGATCTGGAACTGCTCTGGATCTCTGCAATTTCTTGATCTCGCGAAACCTCACAGTCGGGATGGAAATCACAAGGGTTAACTCGAACTTCCACCACAATACCATAACGTCGCAACCCTAAGACCGGTGATGGCGATGTCTTGTTCTACTCAGCAAGAGAAGAGTTCTCCTGACTCTGCAGTGTTTGCCTTCACGCAAAGCACTTGAACATAAGAACTCTTTGCTGCCTCCTCACAGCATTTGCACACAAGAAACCTCACCGTTTCTTAATTCACTCATGTACAACTCTCACAGAAGTTCTTTGCCTGCCTTCTCGCAAAGCAATCACAATCTCACTAAGCCACCAATAACTCATCCAGCAACATACTTCTTATCAAGGAAGTATATATAAGAGAGAAGAGAGGAAGATGTGAATATGAGATAATGGGTGGTTACCCATTACCCATGGCAACATGCTCATGACCATATACCCCACATGGGCATATAACCAGCATCTTCTACTTGTATACGAGAGCATATAACATTCGTCATCAGATCACATCTCATGCGATCCATCATCCTACTAGGCTTTCACACAGAGTTGGACGTTGTGCGACTTGCGAGTACACCTGCATATAAAAACTGCTCTATACACTTGTTAGGATGATAGAGTAGCCACACTTGTATCAAAAGATACAATCTCACTGCACCCCAGATCCAAGACTTATTACATCCATCGAGCTTTTTTCCTCATCGAAAGTAATGCCCAGATTTTGCTTGATTTTATATTCAATAATATGCTTAATCCCTCTATGAATAAACATAAAAGATTAGTTGGTGAATATTATATCTTGATGTAACGTCAATTGGTCTTCCTTTTCCCAAACTAGAATCTATCAGCCATAACTCAGCTGCTTTCCTAGACCTGTCTCTTAGACCTTAATTTATCTTTCGGGCCATCGGTAAATAGACTAAAATAGCAAACACAGAATCAGGACCTTAAGAAACATTCGAAAATAATAAGAGTACAAGAGATCCCACCCAGAGGATCTCGAATCTTATAAAGTGGGGCTCGGGGATTTATTATTTACCGTTTCCAGTATTATAACTCCCACTTTCCCTAGTCGTTTTATCACACGTGGTATGAAATACGTGCTATAGTGTTATTCTCTATTTCTTATAAGGGCATATGTTAGATTTCTCTAACATTGTGCAGGTATGAGACTCAGTCTACATATAAGACTCTATCCAGAGATTTCAGAGAGTCTCAAAGAGAGTATCACAAATCGCAGGTGATATTTGAGATCTCAAATCTGGCTGCTTATAGGCAACATCGATGTGACTACTTCTATGTCAATCATGTCGCAAATGATCTCATCCTGAACACATATCAGAGCGACTTAAGTTCTAGCAAGGTTACTCTTAAAACCTCTTACAGCTAAAAATTGTCTAACCTCCACTCTTTGAGTTAGTCACTCGTGTGAGAGAGTAAACCTGCCTGCCTGACACATCTATTATTTTACAGACCATATATATATAACAAGTGCAACATTTAAAATTATAATTGGACCATTAATGCATATAAAGTTATATTTTTTATTAAGCATCACTGTTGTCGTTACAGTACAAGTTGAAAAATTTCATAAAGTATCCAAACCTAATGACTCTCTATATCCCATAAAGGAGTCTCTTGTGATAGGTTTGGCAAAGGAGTCAACTACCATACTATGTGTTGAAATATACTTGACAGTCACTTTATTGTTCTCAATGATGTTTCTTACATAATGGTATCTGGTATCTATGTGTTTGGTTCTACTACGAAACTTAAGGTCTCGTGTGTAAGCGATGACAGCCTGATTATCACAATAAATCATTACTGGCCTCCACTATCCACTACAACTCCTAAATCATCCAATAGTTTCAGGAGCCAAACACTCTCTTGAACTGCTATTGAGCATGCTACGAACTCAGCCTCCATCGTTGATAGAGCAATACAGGTTTGCTTCTTACTGCTCCAAGAGATGGCCCCGCCATTGAGTAAGGAAGCGAAACTTGATGTTGATTTACGCTTATCCAGATCGCCTCCCCAATCGACATCTGAATATCCAACAAGACGCAAATCACCTCCCCCATAACACAGAGAGAAGTTTACAGTTCCTCTAAGATATAAAAAAATCATTTTCACTGCTCTCTAGTGACCCCTTCCAGGATTTGCTTGATATTTACATACCAGATCGATTGCATAATATATGTCCGGTCTTGTATACAATATTGCGTACATCAGGTTTTCTACTGCACTAGAAGAAGTTACTTTACTTATTTCCCTTATCTCTTCCTGAGTTTTAGGACACATTGCCAAACTCAGGATCTCACCTTTAGCGATCAGAGTATCTATGGAATTATAATCACTTATCTCAAAGCGCTCGAGAATTTTCTTAATATAGGTCTCTTGTGAAAGAGGCAGAAATCTTCTCAAGCGATCCCCCCGGATATGTACTCCAAGGATGAACTCAGTTTCACCCATGTCTTTCATGTCGAAAGTGGATGATAACCATGTTTTAATAGTTATCAAATACTCAATGTTGTTCCCAGCCAACATTATATCATCCATATATAACGATAAAATCACAAACGAGTTATTTGATCTAATCAGTAGACATAGTGATCCTCCTCGACCATTGTAAAACTATAAGATATCGCCTCTTCGTGAAATCTTAGGTTCCACCGCCTGGATGGTTATTTTAGGCCATATATCGACTTCCGAAGTCGACGGACTTTATCTTCTTGACCTACTAGAACAAACCCAGCAGGTTATTTCATGTAGATCTCTTCATTCAAACTTCCATTAAGGAAGGTGGTCTTCACGTCCATCTGATGTAATTCTAGATCTAAACTCACGACAATCGCTAAAAGTAAACGGATCAAAGTAAATTTGGCTACCGGAAAGAAGGTCTCCTCGTAGTCAATGCCCTTTGTCTGAGTGTAACCTTTGTCTGAGTGAAATCTTGATCGATTTCTCCTCTCTTAGGAAAATCATTTTCGAGAAATATGGCGTCATGAAACTCAATCTCAGTGACAGTTCCGTCCGTATGTTCTCTTAGGAACACATATCCTTTGGAGTGTTCAGAGTATCTAATAAAGATATACTTCTTTCTTCGCAGGCCTAACTTGCCATATTTGTGCGAAGAATCATTAACATACGTGGCACAATCCCATGGTCTCAAATAACTAAGGACAGGCTGTCTCCCTGTCCAAAGTTCGTATGGGGTATTGATTACTTTGTTGGAACACGATTAAGGACATAATCTGCAGTCAATAATGCATCCCCCAATGGGAGATTGGTAAATTGACCTGAGCTATCATAGACCTTACCATTTCCAAAAGAGTCATATTCCTTCTCTCGACGACTCCGTTCTACTGAGGAGTAGTAGGAATCAAGGTTTTAACTTCAACGGACGTAAACATTTCGCTCCAACGCGGATCGAACTAAACGCCGCGAGATTTCCGATAGAAATGTACCGAAGCAGATGCAGAGCAACGGCATGACTATGGCCACGGCCACTTCGATCAGGGTCTACACTAAAGATCGCCATACACCCACAACCATGGCGTGCCACCGCCGCAACATGAGTAATGTAGGGTTTCCATTATTATTTTTATTCGTTTGAATTTTTCCTGTTTGTGTCGAACTTTTCTCCTTTTATAGTTTATTTAAACACGGGCTAAGGGTCATGCAAGGAGGGATTATTGATATTGATTACTGGTTTCATTTGTTTCGTTTAAACTTAGAGGCGGATTCTGTTTGTTTATCGAAGTTCTCCTCTTTCGATTCCTCTGCCCTCTCTTCTAACTCCACGCGTGGAAGGATGCACCCATCCCATTATCCCACCTGTGGCAGTTGGTATCAAACTCTAGATCTATAGAAGGTCGACGAGGACCAGGTAGGTTCCGACTGAGAAGCTACATTGCAGGATTGAAGTTCCCAAGAGATCATCAAGGATCTATAGAGACAAGTCACGGAGTTATCTCAATGTCTAGATCTTGAAGACCGTGAGGTATTTGATCAACGCACTTCTTCGAGTTTTGAAAATCTATATCATCGAGAACATCGTGCTTGCAAAGAATGGTATGAAGATCTTAGTTTTCGCGTCAAGCTTCCTAAGTTTTTTGGCACATTACATGTAGAAAATTTTAGTGATTGGATTGACAAAGTCGAAGATATTTTTGATTCACAAAAAGTTCTCGATCATAACAAAGTAAAATTACTAGCCATGATGCTTAAATATCGAGCCTCGAGTTAGTGGAAACAATTATGATGCTCACACAAGGAGCAGGGCAAGACTAAAGTTACTGATTGGGAAAATACAAAAAATTAAATAATATAAATTTTGATATTCAATGCAAATATTATTTTTATGTTTACATCTAAACATTAAACAATGACGAGTATACTACAATTTAGCAAATTAGTATTTTACTTATTTATTTCTTCTCTCACATTTGGTTTGAACATCATGAAACTATTAAAATTTGTTATGACAGTTGATTAAATAAAAATCATTTAATTAATTTAAAAATAATTTATTTATTTAATTTACTATTTTTAATTTTTTCATTGGGATAATTGATAGCTACAATATGCGCGCATTGAATGAATTAATATTATTTAAAACAAACTTTGTAAAGGTAAACAACAACAAAAATAACAAAGCCTTATCCCACTAAGTGGGGTCGGTTATATGACGTCATTAAACTCTATCCTCTACTATATCGTCATCTATATTTAAATAAATTTATCTTGTTTTATTGTTGCTAACTAAGTCTTTATTAATCTTCCTCTCCCTCGTTTGATGTGTATATTTATCATCATTTCACATTGCCTAATTGGAGCATTTATTGACCGTCTAAGTACATGCCCGTATCACCTTAAATGTGTCTCTCAGAGCTTTTCTTCAATAGATACAACACTGACTTTTTCTTTAATGCTCTCATTTTTATTCTATCCATCCTTGTATGTCCGCACATCCACCTTAACATCCTCAACTCTACAACTCTCATCTTTTCCTCATGTGCTCGAGTCCTAGCCCAACATTCAGCGCCATATAACATAACAGGTCTAATCGTTGTTTTGTAGAACTTTCCTTTAAGTTTTAGAAGCAGTTTACGATCACATAAAACACCCGACGCTTTTCTCCATTTCAACCATTCTGTTTGTATTCTATGTAAGACATCTCTCTCAATCCCTCCATCATCTTGCAAAAATAATCCTAAATATTTAAAACTCTCAGTTCCGGACAACTTGTCATCTCCTATCTTAACACTTGTCTTCTTACATCTAATATTGCTCAACTTAAATTCTATATATTCTGTCTTTACTCTACTAAGCCAAAAACCTTTCACTTCTAGTGTTTCTCGCTTAGATTCTAGTTTAGCATTTATTCTTTCATGTGTCTCATCTATAAAAATAATATCATCTGCAAACAACATGCACCACGGTACTATGTCTTAAATGTGTCCAGCGAGTTCGTCCATGATTAGTGTAAAAAGATAGGAACTTAAAGCTGATCCTTGATGTAACCCTATCTTTATTGGAAATATTTCAGTTAATCCGCCTGAAGTCTTCACTTTGGTCGTTACTTCCTCATACATATCCTTAATTAGTTTAATATAGGTTACACTAACATCTCTTTTTTCTAAAATTCTCCATATAATTTCTCTTGGAACTCTATTATAAGCTTTTTCTAAGTCGATGAATACCATGTGTAGATCCTGCTTTTGCTTTCGATACTTTTCTTAGTTGTCTGAGAAGATGTATAGCTTCTATTATCGACCTTCTTGGCATTAATCCAAATTGATTTTCGAGAACCGTGGTCTCCTTCCTTAATATTTTTTCTATTACTTTTTCCTAAAGTTTCATGGTATGACTCATTAGTTTAATACCCCTATAGTTTCACAAGTTTGTATATCTCCCTTATTCTTATATAAGGGAATTATGATACTTACCTTTCATTGATCAGACATCTTTTTTGTTTTCAATATCATGTTAAATAATTTTGTAAGTCATTCAATACTTTGTTTCCCTAGACACTTCCATACCTCTATCGGAATATCATCTGGTTCAACGACTTTTTCTTTTTGCATTCCATTTAAAACTTGTTCTGCTTCTGAAATTTGAATTCTACGATAAAAATTTAAATTTCTATACTCATTTGACCTAGTTAAATTACCTAAATTAAGTTGGTCTCCTAAATCTTTATTAAAAAATTGATAAAAATATCTCTTCCACTGCTCTTTTATTTCTTCATCATTTATTAGTACCCTATTGCATTTATCTTTAACACATCTTATTTGATTAAAATCTTTTGTCTTCCTCTCTCTCACTTTAGCTATTCTATGAATGTTTTTTTCCTTTTTTTTTTCTAATTTTAATTCTAACTATGTGAAGGTAAATAGATTTTAAAATTTGAATTTACTTTTATTGAGAAATTTTGAATCTAAATTTTCAAATTTGATTAATTCAAATTTGAATATTTTAAATTTTTATTTTTTTTTGTGAAATTTATATTTATAAAATTAAATAAATTTAACTACAAAATTTAAAATCTAATTTAAGCCTGAAATATAATATTTTACATTAAAAAATAAAAAAAAATCTTACATCTTTTATTTTTTGTTCATACTAATAATTATAGTTTGAAACAAAATCAAATTAAAATTAGAAGACAAAAATTTAATGACATAAGTTTAAATTTTTCCAATGCATTCAAATTATGTTTATGTTATAAACACAGCGATATTTAATGTTCAAATTTTTTATTAAATGCTTATGAAAAAATTTCAAACACTATTATATAAACTTTTAAAAATATTGATTCATTTCAAATAGAAATTCTTCCTAAAAAAATGAAAGATTTTCTGGCCTTCAAATTTGATATTGTGACAATATTATTTAATTCAAAAGAAAAATATGTCCTAGTTTTTAGAAAATTAGGGGAGGGTCCATGAAATGGAAACAACATATAATCTATAAGTGACTAAAAAAGTTAAAATTTAATTAGTTACAAAAATTTTTAAAATTGAGACAATCAAATTAATCAACAAATATAAACAGAAAAACAAACATGTTAATGTAATGTAATTAATTAGTAAATAGATAAGTGATTTCAATAAAAAGTTAATTAAAAGATACAACTTATGCTAAGTAAAACTAATTATATTATTATTAATAACTCAATTAAACAAGTATTGAAAATGTATACATGACATAAGGGCATCCACAACCCACTCCCATTATAATACCCTCCACTTCATTAAAAAGCATGAGATCTACTGCCACATATTCATTATAACAATATATCTCTCTCACTCGCATTTCTTTTAACATTAACATTCATTATTTATGGGTCCACAGTCCATTCAATAATCTTAAAATTATATCATATTAAATAAATACATTTTTAAAATATTTTAAAATTATTATTATTATTTTTAATAATAATCTTAATTTTTAAAAAATAATTTTACTGTTTTTAAAAATTTATTCAATTTTTTAAAATTTATAATTTTTTAATAAATATAATTAAAAAAATAAAAAAAATACACATGTGGTGGGCCAGCCAGGGCTGACCCACCACACATTCACTTGAATGCGTTCAAGTTATAACACCCCCTTCACAATTTAACACCATGGGATATTATAACACCCCCTTTAATGCATCATTGTGGATGCTCTAATATGCTACCGAAACTATATAATTCCTGTGAAAAATCAAAATCTAGTATGTCTCGGAATTTTAAAACTTGCAGTATATGTATCCGAAGGAAAACGGTTGTGCCCAAGATAACCTACTTATTGAGCAAGTTATATAACAATAATAATAACAAATAAATTTTATCCTACTAGGTGGGGTCAGCTATATGACAATTTTACTTGTCAAGAAAACTATATGAATAAATTAACAAAAGAAGGAAATATTTTCTCAATGAATAGATAGTGTCATTCAATATGATAAAAAAATAAATTTAATACATATATATATATATATATATATATATATATATATATATATATATATATATATATATATATATATATATTTATATATTTGTTGAAAGTGTATGGTTTTGTTGGTTCGAGCAGAAAAGTTAGCAATTTGTCTGATTCAAGAATTTGCATTTTGATATCCCTCCTACTTGATTTATCTCTTTTG
The DNA here is from genome assembly GCA_025175895.1 of Wurfbainia villosa. Classification (NCBI taxonomy): domain Eukaryota; kingdom Viridiplantae; phylum Streptophyta; class Magnoliopsida; order Zingiberales; family Zingiberaceae; genus Wurfbainia; species Wurfbainia villosa. The sequence continues at coordinate 69,443,373 of CM045991.1, read as the reverse complement.
TAGTGGATAATATGACTTGTTTTCTTTATTGATGACCAGTCCTCTTCTATGGCTTTCAGCTGTGATGTTTTTGCTTCTAAATGTGAAAGGTTTGTTATTCTAACACATCTATGGAGCATTCATATTTCATTAGTAATTTTAAAATGTTCATCATTACTGTGTGACTTCTTCCTTCCCTTCTTCTAGGATGGCATACCTTATTTTGGATAGCAGTCATACCTCTTATTGTAAGAAGCATTTGACAAACGTGTGTTTTACATGCCAGTTTGATTGCTCAGGTTTAATGAAATTATAATTTTTGCAGACAATCTTATCTGTGGGAACTAAGTTGCAGGCTATCATCACTAGGATGGCTCTTGAAATTAAAGAGAGACATGCAGTTATCCAGGGAATTCCTCTTGTACAGCTTAGTGATCATCATTTTTGGTTTGGACGCCCTCAGTTCATTCTATTTCTAATCCACTTTGCATTGTTCCAGGTAGATCTCAATTTCATCTCTAATGTGAACAAATCAACAATTAGAAAAATAATTCGTGCCTATCTTGATTGTGCATTTTCATTCGCTATGAATGAGTATTTCTCATTCATTTTATTTCTTTCAGAATGCTTTCCAGCTAATATATTTTCTATGGATATGGGTTAGTTTTTTTTTTCTTTCACAGTTTCTTTGTTTTTTTTTTAATGATCCATGTATTGTTTTCTTCAAGCTGACAATTGTTAGTTCTTGTGGTAGTACGAGTTTGGATTGAACTCCTGTTTCCATGACAGTAGTAACGTCATGATTGCCAGACTCTGTCTCGGGTGAGATCCTTATGCTGATTCCTCTCCAACTGTTCTGTTCATTCATAACAGGATTAACCTGTCCTCTTGCATCACAAGCACATATAGATAAGTTTTTTAAGCTAATCAAAAGTGTCATAATAAAGTTTTTCTGTTATGCATCACTATGGAAAAACAAATCTAAATAAATATAGGGATCAACATGAATATTGCCTTAATTATTACTTTCTCTTATCATAAATAACCTATAACGTGTGGAATCAATTTTAGTTTGTGAAACTAGAAAATCATCCCTGGACTCGGTAGATTCCTCAAGGGATTCTATGGACCGGAGTACAGAGACCCCTGGACGTGCATCTCCTGGATAGATCCTTTAGTTGTCTTGCTGAGAGGGAGTTGAATTTTCCTTATGCATGAGAACTGAGATGGCGTGTTGGCCTGATGCTTCAGCTTTTTTCCTTTGGTAATAATAAGTCAAAAATTGGTGGGGACGAGGGCTTTGTGGAGCCGAACTCCTGTTGACCCTATTGGATTGAGGATAGCCCTGGAACTTGATAAATATCAGGGAGAATGATGTTTTCAAATATTATTTGGGTCACACAGTCTCCTGGTTGGATAAAGACAATCATTAATGTAATATTAGCAGCAATTGTACCAACCATAACTTAATTGCCAACTTGAATATAGGTGCTTCTACATTAACCAGAATGTTGCAACTTATAGGATGGTATAATTATTATATCTACATATAATTTATGAACTCACACTATATACAAGTGCACGGTCACTAAATCTACAATACACTTCTATAATCCTATGGTGGTTATGCAAGCACTTGGTTGGAGTGATATAAGGTTATAATAAGGTAGGGAATATTATTAAGGTAACGCCCTAAGATAGTCCCTTTTACTCTATATTATTGCCCATGGCCCTTTTCCATTTTACATAAGTTTGGTATGTCTACAAGTAGTGTCTAATCTATTCATAAATAGGTCCTCAACATTCTTCAAGTTGGGTTAAAAAATTATAAAATTCTAGCATATTTAAAAAGTACTCAATGCTAAGTCCTCTCAAGGACATAGTTAATAACTGATCATTATAACTAATAAAGAGCTTGATCTCCTTGAGTAGCACATCACCTCTTCTATAAAGTATCAATCAACCTTAAAAGCTGTGTATGGAAACTTCATTATCACAATATAGCTCCATCAGCTTAGGAGGAACATTGTCGAACTTCGTCATTAATTGTTTGAGCAAGAAGTTCACATGAAGCTACAACCATGGAGTTTCACACTTCTTCCGCACTCTACCCAACTACTACCATTTGGTTGTTAGTTTTTTTAAAATATTATATTTTCTCCCAAAAGAACTTAGTAGTTCGATATAGATCTCTTATCCATGGGAGATTTTTCCCAATTTGCATTCTTCCATCCTACAACTTGAAGATTACCACACACGATATAAAAGACCTTTTCTTGAAACATTCCTAGTTTATTATGGCACTCTCAAAGATATTCCCCAATAGGTGTGTGATATAAAAATTGATTGAAGCATTCTTGTAAGATATAAATCTTTTTCTGATCGAGCATAATCTATATGAAGAAGTACTTCAAGTCACCTCAATTCTTAGTTTAAAAGTGATGATAAATATATCGTCAATCTTATAAAAAGATAGACCATTTTATTATTGTTATGTGTAGTGAGTTTTGTTGTGCTCTTGCAATGTGAAATATGATTAAGAATTTATGATTGCAAACTTAAGTGGAGGACCCTATGTTAATATTGTTATTGTTGATCATCTTTGCTCTCACCTAGGCATTGGCTTACGACCTAGGTGTTAGGTTGTGGGTTAGCCTCCTACCTCCTATACCTCCTTGTAATACTTTGCTAATATCAATGAGGAAGTATAGAAGATGCAAGAATGAATTTGCCAATTTCTCTAGCAAAAGGAAGGACCTTTAGGTAACTTGTACCACAAGTTGAGAAGAGATCACCAAACGAGAAATCGTGTATTGTTCACGGCATAAATGCCCTCCTAATGTAGAGAAAATAAGAAGAAGAAAAGTATGATATTCATGTGTCACATTATTTGTTACCATTCATACATTATTTGGATCATTGTGGCAATCAAAGGTTTAATGAAAGTTTTGTTCAATCGCTATAATAAAAATGCTAAGGAAATGAACTCTCTATGTGTGATTCATTTTTCTCCTAGACATATTGGCAATTTACGTAATTGACTTAAAACTTTAGTCTCGCATAAAGAAGATTAAATTTTTGTGTTATACACATCAAGAATTTCCTCTTGCAAGGAATCATGGCTACCAAATATTCTAGAAGGTTGAGTAATGTGTTATATTTTGATGCAACCTAGGATTTCGAGAAGTGTCTATTCCAATAGCCATGTCCAATTATTACTTGATTTTCTAAATGTTTCACAAATAAGAAACTTAGTTGAGATCTCCTTCTCAATCAACTCCCATTATACATGGATCTCTTAAGTAACCACTAGCCGACGATATACTCTCTCTCTCTCTTTTTTTGTACAACAAGTGATAAGTTCTATATTTGTTATACATGGTTAACAAAACTCAATGACAAGTGTATGCAAGGTTTAAAATTTCGATCTATATTGAGATTTCAGTTCACGATCAGAATGATGCAGTTTCGATATCGTATTGTGATGTATCGATAAATTTCGATAATTTTTAAATATAAAAATGAAAATTTTAATTTAATTATTAAAAATAAACAAAATAATTATGGAAAGAAAATTATCAAAAAATTAATTTAAATAGGATTAAAAAATAAAATAAATTTTAATACTAATAAAATTATTATTCATAATATATAAATTAATAAAATAAATTTTAAAATAATTTATGAAATATTTTTAAATTAATAAGATAAATTTATTAAATTTTAATTGTTTTAATTATTTTTTCATATAGTTAAACTATAGTTTGTAAAGTTGATTATTAAAATCATTGTGGAACGCCTCCGCTCCTCTGCCCCGCTCCCTCGCGGAGCCGTCGCACTCCCCCGTGGAGCTGTCGTGCTCTGCGTGGAGGTCGCGCGACGCTGTCGCGGCCCCCGCGGAGGGCACGTTGGCGTTGTGTGTCCTCCGTGGGGGTTACGGCGACGTCGCACGACCAACGTGGAGGTCGCACAACGCCGCCTTGGCTAACACAGAAGCCACGCAATGTCGCGACAACCCTCGCTGGCACGAGGCCCCACGACCACCAGTACCACCTGTACCGGTGCCAGGTAGCGGGCGGAACGATAAATTCCATCCGAAACGGGTTGAGATTTTAAACTATGAGTGTATGTGCAACACTTTCAATAGTTCAACCATTAGGACTATTGATAGTCATAGGCATATTGAAATGTTAGAGCGGGAGGGGTGGGGTGAATAACACCTTGACATGCAAATAAAGTTTTGCTTTCTCTTACTTATATTAGTGCAAGGCTATAACAAGTTATCTTTTCTTCTATTGTGCTTATGTAGAGTGGTAGTGTATGCACAACGAACGTATGAAAAACAAACACAAAAACCACTTCACTAACTTGGGAATTTAACATGATTCATACCTTGGTTATAGTCCATGACCTAGCGATCCATTTAGTGGACAAGTTGAATTTCCCACTATGTAAAAGAACTTCGAGAGAGGTGGGAAACCTGATAAATAATATCTTTTTACAAGTATAAAATTTAAGCACATTAAAATATGACTAATTATGATCACTAAAAGCCTTTAAAATGAATGTAGAGAGTTGAATCCTTATTATATGTTGTGTAGAGTGGTCTCTTCAAGGTCCCCTTGTTGTGCACGAGCAAGAAGATTGCTTATTCAAATAGCTTCTGTCACGCCTCGTACAAGCTAGATTTGTCATGAAACTAGTTTTGCTTGTCTTTTGTGAATTGTAAGTGTTTGAGAAAAAAATATAAATGACAACTGAATAAATTAATCAAATGTATATCTCCAACTCCACAAGTACAATGGATAATTCTCAACTAGTAACCTAGAGGTTAAAAACTCCAAAACATGACCATAAAAATGCAAAATAACTATAAGAGAGAAATGGATGATGTAAAATAATATATATCATAACAAAATCCAAACAAATGATATAGTAAATGGTGAAGGCCATCATTTTCTTAACTTAGTCTCCTTAATCTCTTGTCACAAATTTCTTTTAAATTTTCTCTTAGGCAATTTCATCATTTCTTGTGTTTTCTCTTTATACTGTTACAAGTATTCTTGATTTAATTTATCAAGGAATCAATACATATAATATCATATAAGGACAGACGACATGCGACCTGCTTAGTAAAGGATGCATCCTATATAGGGATGAAGAACCACAATTCATCCAAAATTAAATGCATTATAAACATATATGAATATATATAGGGTGAACAACTAGAAATCCACCCAATAAAGATGCATCATATATATATGGAGCGAACAACTGACAGTCAACCCAGAGATGCACCTTATAAAAGAGAGGGTAAACGACTTGTAATCCATACAGCGAGATAGATATTTCATGTAAAATGGTTGACTTACAAATGCACGAAAAGACCCAAGGACCCTTCTTAAGCATGGAACTAATGCTCTAAAATATAAGAAATTCATTTTATTTGATTATTTCAACATAAGAAGTCACATAACTCTTTCATAGTATGGAGCTAAAGCTCTATAGTATAGCCCCCAGGGGCACGGTGCAGCGACAAAAGTGGAGAGGCATCTTATAGGAGAACGCATTTCGATCCTTTGTTGCGACATCGTTCGGTGGTGAATTTAGAAAAAATCCATTCGGACGACCCTGGGGCCCAGGAGTTTGTCCGGTGGACAGAGTATAACTTCGGCATTGAATCGTCGTTCAAGGATGATGCGACTGCGGAGTTCGGACTGAACCATGAAAAAGCTGCGAACGCTTCCCTGATTTACCCTTGGTGGCCCGTAGAGGCCACTTGGGCTCCGACCTTACCCGACTCAACTGTTGGTGAGGCGTCCCGAAGGTTCGTGGGGCAAGGTTGGTCACTCCCAGGGATTAGTCGGACCGAAGGTTTGGATACCTTTGTGCCAATTTAAAAAAAACAAAGCTTATAGTACAAGTATTGCATTTACTATCTTGTCAATTTAAGACCGATAGTAATGCAATCCCTTTCAAAGCGCAGAGTAAAAACTCTATAGTATAATTGTTTGATTCATTATTTTGTTAATTTAGTTAGGATAATCATGTAGCTCCTTCAGAGCATGAGTCAAACAATATGCAAGAAAATTGTTGACCAATACTAGTAAAGATGAGATGATAAGTAATTCTTTTTCAAGAACGGAAAATTGATTTACTTTCATAAATTAAATCATGCACCAACTATATGTAATGAAATAAGTAAGATATAACCTACTTGATTGGAGGCTTGAATAACACCTACTCGTATTAGGAAAAACTACACTTTTTTTACTAGTGGATTTGCACTACAATGATAGCTTCCATTATGCCAACAACTCCTAATAAGTGACCATGGATTTTGTTGAATTCAACCTTACCTTGGGGTTAATACTTAACATTCTATTTGCAAAGGACTATTCCTCTTCCTTTAGGCATGTGGTCAGCATCATAGGTGAAGCTTCCTCCTAGAAACATGGCATAGATTTAAGTGACCATGGATTTTGTTGAATTCAACCTTACCTTGGGGTTAATACTTAACATTCTATTTGCAAAGGACTATTCCTCTTCCTTTAGGCATGTGGTCAGCATCATAGGTGAAGCTTCCTCCTAAAAACATGGCATTATGTGGATCATTATTTCTCTATGACAAATCTTTGCATGTTGCAAAAACACCTAATAAGGTATGATTGCAGCATTAAAGATCCACCACTAAGCATCACATTAACTTCACCATGTATAAATATGGTTGGAAGCATTCAAAGTGCATAAATTTCTAGTTGAACATGTAGTTAAAATTGAATAGAAGATTTCCAAGTCATGCATAAGGGGAAGGAATGCACAATTATTATTGTGTGCGAGAATTGTATTTGATCGCAGGTGGAAGTGGTGGTGACATTGTGGGAGCAACCTTGGGTGGTGTTTGTGAGACCACAGGAGGGGGAGAACCATAGGTGGCCGATCAACGGTGATGTGAGTAGAAATTACATAGGCGATGATATAGGTGGCTATGACTTGGGCAACAATGACATAACCAGTGACAACATTGTGGGTGTGGGCAACAACAATGCAAGAGTAGGTGATGATGATGTGGACAACACCATCATAGGCGGTGGCTTCGAGGCACAAGGTGGTGTTAATGTCATGAGATTGTGATGATAGCATGGGTTATGGTGATAGCATGGTAGGATTGAGAGGCAACGTCACAAGGCGACAACAACAAGAAACAACATCTGTGTAGGTGGAAAGGAGTTTAGGGGTTTTGGTTTTATCTTGCATTTTTTGTAAAAAGAAATCCAAAATTTTATAGAAATTTCAGTTAGGCTCCTTTAAAATTTAGGGAATATAACATCCTACACCCTTAAAAAGATCCTCTAGATTTAGTAGGATACTTAAAGGGAAAAGGTTAGGGAATTGATATTGCATATTTTCCTTATATTCCAAGTAGCTTCTGTTAGTGCAAATAAGATCCACATATTTTCACAATGATATGATATTGTCCACTTTGGGCCTAAGCTCTCATGGTTTTATTTTTGGGCTCTACCCAAAAGGCCTCATACCAATAGAGATATTTTTGTATTTTATAAACACATGATCTTTTCCATGTCTTATCAATGTAGGACTTTGATTGTATTCTCAATACTCCCAACAATCCCCTCCCTCAAATGAAGGACCACATAACCCCTCCTCAAGCCTATCCGTCCTCGAAGGACTTGCTCTGCTTGATGCCCGATCCTCAACCCACCAGGACTTTCTACCAATTGTCTGGTCCTCCTGACCCAACTGGACTTCCTGCCAGTTGTCCAACCCTTCTGACCCAACTGGACTTCCTGCTAGTTGTTCGGTCCTCCCGACCCAATTGGACTTTCTGCCTGGTATCTGGTTCTCTTGATCCGGACATGAGAGCTCTACTTCTTTCATTCGAGGTTCATGGCTTGACATGAACCATAACTCTGATACCAATTGTTAGTGCAAATAAGATCCACATATCTCCACAATGATATGATATTGTCCACTTTGGGTCTAAGCCCTCATGGTTTTATTTTTGGGCTTCACCCAAAAAGTCTCATACCAATGGAGATATCTTTGTATCTTATAAGCACATGATCTCTTTCATGTCTTACTAATGTGGGACTTTGATTGTACTCTTAATACTCCCAACAACTTCTTGATAAGAGTTTTAATCAAAATGATGTTGTCAAACCACATTCTCAAGATGCTCCCTCATATTTCGAAGTTGGTGCTCAATGTGATCCAAGATAAGCTAAATGCTCCTCATAAGTAATAAAGCAATACCATCAATCTCTCTAGTACTAGTGATGGATCATGAACATATATATGCAAAATCAAAATATGAGACACATCGTGGACTCTTGCTAGTAAAGGTGGTAGAGCAAGTTTGTAAGCCACCCCCAACCATTCAAGAATTTGAAAGGGCCCAATGAATCTACGAGTTAACTTTCCTTTTCCTCCAAATCTCTTTATTCCCTTAATAGGAAATACATAAAGAAATATGTGATCCCTACCAAGATTTAAAATCTCGACTCGTATTAAGGTTTCGATTCGTGACCGGAACGATACGATTTCAATATTGTATCGTGCCGTAAGAATAAGTTTTGGTAATTTTTAAATATAAAATACATAAATAAAAAATAAATTTTTTATCTTAAATACTAAAAAAATTGAAATTAAAAAAATAATTTAAAATACCAAAAAATTAATTACAATTGATTGGATAGGATTAAAAAAATAAAATAAAATAAATAATAATAATAATAAAATTATTATTCATAATATATAAATTAATAAAATAATTTACAAAATATTTTTAAATTAATAAGATAATTTTATTAAATTTTGATTGGTTTTATTTATTTTATCTGAACTAAAGCTATGAGTTGATTGAAATTATGAACCTAACTTTTAATTAAATTTCACTATGACCCACAGTTTCACCTGCAATCGACGGAGGCAGCCGTGGCCCCATGTGAACCCTATGGGGGCAGCCGCATAAGGCCCTCGCAGAGGCTTTGTGAGCTCCTTGCGTGCGTTGTGGCCCCGTGCGAGGCCCCCCGCGGAGGTCGCACGAGCCCCTAGCGAACCCTATGGAGGTCGCATGAGGCCGCCGCGGCAACACAAGGCTATCGATATCACTTGTACCGATGTTGAACGGAACGGTAAATTTCACCCGTATCGTCTGACACGGGGTCGAGATTTAAAACCATGATCCCTATTAAGAATTCTAGCTCTCTATGTCTTTTATCTACATAACATTTTTGTCAACTCTAGGCTATTTAACAATCTTTGTCTAATCATCTTTACCATCTCAACATCTCTCTAAATGAATTGTGGATTAAGTAATTAGCATCTGCCTGCTTCACCCCATCTCAACATCTCTCTAAATGCTATTTTGATGGATATCCTAAGGAAACTAAGGGATATTACTTTTATAACTCCACATAAGGCAAAGTGTTTGTTGCCAAAAATAGTATTTTTCTGGAAAGAGAATTTATCTCTAGACAATCTAGTGGGAGTAAAGTTGATCTTGAAGAAATTCAAAATACATAGACTAGCACTGACGCTTTGATGGAAATCGAATAGGCACCACAAGGTAATGAAGATTATGAATCAATGACATCACATGTAATTGTAGCACAACCTGTTCATGTAGATCAAGCTCTGTGCTGATCTGATAGGATACATCGTCAACCTGAGAGATATTCTTTTCTCTTGTGTGACCACAGTAATGTAATCCTTGTTGATTGTAATGAGCCTACATCCTATCAAGAAGCTATAATGAGCTCAGATTCTGAGAAATAGCTAGAGGCCATGAGGTCCGAAATGGAATCCATGTACACGAACCAAGCATGGACTTTGGTTGATCCACCTGAAGGGGTCAAACCCATTAGGTGTAAGTGGGTCTTTAAGAGAAAGACTGACATGGATGGTCATATGCATATCTATAAAGGGCAATTGGTAGAGAAAAGATTCAAGCAGATTCATGGTATAGACTATGATGAAATATTTTCACCAGTTGCGATGCTTAAATCTATTCGGATCATGCTTGCTATTGCTGCTTACTATGATTATGAAATCTGGCAGATGAATATCAAAACTGCATTTCTTAATGAAAATCTATTTGAGGATGTGTACATGACACAACTAGAAGGTTTTGTAGATCCAAAGGATACTGGAAAAGTATGTAAGTTGCATAGGTACATTTATGGTTTAAAGCAAGTTTTTCGAAGCTGGAATCTTCGATTTGATGATGCGATAAAAACGTTTGGTTTCATAAAGAACGAAGATGAACCTTACAAGAGGGTTAGTGGGAGCACAATCATTTTTCTCATCTTGTAAGTAGATGACATACTACTTATTGGAAATTATATCTCTATGCTCCAGTCTGTGAAGACTTGGCTTGGGAATTATTTTTCAATAAAAGACTTACGAGAAGTAGCCTATATATTGGACATTAAGATCTATAGAGATAGATCTAAGAGACTGCTTGATCTAAGTCAGAGTACATATATTGACAAGGTGCTTAATCGTTTTGCTATACAGAATTCTAAGAAGGGATTCCTGTCGATGTCACATGGTGTAAGCCTTTCGAAGGCTCAATGCCCTTCTTCTAAGGAAGAAAGGGATCACATGAATCAGATTCTGTATGTATCTGCTATAGGGTCTATTGTCATGCCCCGAGAGCATGCCGAGCCGAAAATCAAACGGACGACATCTCCCCTGTACGTGGCAACATTTCGGGTTAATACAAGGCCCGTAGGCCCACAATAACAATAACATAAAAAATAAAAACCAAACCACAACAACATAACAACTATCTACAACAAATACACAGCGGAAACGATATAACAACAATACAATCCCACAAACGACAACACACATGCATACCGGTATGACTAACACCGACTCAGGACACCATAATAAAACCAGAAAGGAAGAAAAGGGGTACAACATCAATAGTCACAACTACAATCATCACATAAAACAAATCCATAACGGAATACAAATGAGAACACCAAAAATCCGGACTCTCGGAGTTGAGATGAGATGATGCCAGTCAGCGGTGCTCCAAGTCCATCACGAAGTCAACCTACTTACAGGTGTGAAAAACCTGTGGTCCGTTGGGGGGGGAGTAAGTAAAACTCAGCAGGTAATAGAAAACATGTATATATGTAATATCACATGTATTTCAACAACATAATCTAGAGGTACAACAGGTATATCAGTATAGTATATAAATACAAGCATATATCGTCTAACCAAATGAACAACATAAAATGCAGACATACCTGAAGTCTGCTATGCTACTCTGATCCAACCTGAACATATATCCAACATATATATATAATAGGAAGAATAATACTAACTCATAATCTTATCTAATGGTTCTGTCAACACATACCAAGATTCGACATAATCAGATAATATACGCAAGAAACATGCATGAATACGATGTACAATCAAATGCAACATCACAATAAGCATATATATATAGATCGTGATCTATATACGTATACTAATCACAATCATCCATATATATATATATACGTATATGTATATATACGGTAATACGCAAAATGCCATAAGTCAAGAATGCAATACGACGGTCACGTCACCCTAAAGCTACCACGACCCGTGTGGCCGAGTGGCCGAGCGGGCGAGATAATCGAGTAGCGATAAGCGTAAAGAGCAAGCTACACGATGGGGTCCTCGCCGTCACACCCGGCCACTACCACGAGTGGTCGAGTGTCACACACGCAGGACTACGACACGCAAATCCAACTACCACCGCCTATACTGGTAGAGCGCGGCACCACAACGCCTCGCCTCGCACCGCGTGACTCCTCATGAGTAATCGCGAGGTAGGACGACCGGGCGACACTCTCAACCACAAGGGAGACCTCGTCGCCAGGCGTGCATGCAAACGCATTTAACGCAATGTCTCACATACTGACATCCACCATGTACTCTCTATTCTACAGAGAATCATACTAACTGGATCAACGCACTCTCTATCCCGCAGAGTCGTACTAATCGATCATAATACTCTATCCCATGTAGAGTCATACCAATCTAATCGACGACTTCTACCCTACAGAGAGTCGTACTAATCGATAGACGACTCTCATCCCGTAGAGAGTCGACCTAATCGATCGACGACTCTCATCCTGAGAGTCATACTCAAACCGATTATCAAGCTAGGACCACAGGTCCGTAGCGACACATTAAGTACCATTCACTTGACCATTTATACAATACATAGTCAGTGGTAAACATGCAACCTAGGGGTACTAGAATTAACCGTAGGTTCAAGACCTTATCTACCCACGGATGACCTTTTTGCCCAATTTACAATCAGGTTGTCATCCGGACTTTATTACTTGCACTTAACTTAAACAAATTCTAAGTTACTTACATCACCTATATATATAACTCCTAATCATGGTAAAATAAACATGATAGCAACAATGGAGTTAATAGCCAACGGTAAAGTATCAAACATACGATAAAAAGAGCAGGGTCAAGATAATATGAACACCTAACATGCTCATATCTATGACTAAATCTGAATGCAATACATCTACCCGGACCAGGTAGGAAATTACTCACCTGCTATGTAGACTATGTCGATAGTCTTCACTTCCATGAACCTATCTTGAATCAAGGTCCTGAAATCAACATCCTGCAAACGAAACATATAAACATAACTAAATGCTAGCATAACCCTAATGCTAGAATAATTCCCTAAATCACATCTTAACCCTTAGATTAGTCAATTCAATCAGGTAATAGTGTAATCCTCTACACTTCCTTTACTAATCATATTTGATCTATGATTACTTCACAAATAATACCACTGTGACATATCACATCGAATCAATAACCTTATCTAAATCTGGCTTACCTTACAATTTCTTCAATCACCCAAATTTCATCAATCCTTCTCGATCCACATTCAAGTATTAAATCAGAACGATCATAAAGAACTTGTAAACCATCCCCAATTCATCAATTACCGATCAATTCTACCATCAATCCTAAAATCAATTTATCAGATCTTTACCTTCATCATCTTCCCAATCAAGAAACGCAAGTGCCAATACGTAATCAATTTTGTATGCCTCGCAAGAACATAAGATATATCATACACGCACTGCTTCCAACTTATCGGGCAACAAAGAAGGTACATCGCTCATCATCTCCTCTCGCCACCGATCAACTCCACATAACCGACAGCTACGTTCACCGGCTGCAACCGACACTCACGATCCCTGCCCATACACCCAAAATCCCGTTCAACCAAGGAATCAAAGCAAGGGATTAGACAAGGAGAAATCGGCACCCTTACCTAATTCCGACGATCTCCGGCAAAGAAATCCCTCAAATCTATCTGTTCGCCGGAATCCTGCTGCCCCGACGGTACTGCTCCCCTAATCCCCCAATTCGCCGGAAAGCTCCCCCCTCTCTGGCCGGAACGACCAACTTGCTCCGGCGACCATCGTGAGATCTGTGGTAGCATCCCTCCGTCGCAGCGCTAACACTGCCGATCGGCTCACGCGCAGAGATCCACGCGAGCCCGGAGAAGAAGAGTCAAGGTTGCCCTCAGCCGAATCTTCCACCGGAACGACGAGTGGCCAGCGAGCAGAGAAGGGAACCGTCGACGCTTGAGTGAAATCGAGGAACTGGCGGCGATAAGCCCGATGAGATCGGCCGGCGATACAACCGCTCCTCGGCGATAGAGCGGCGATACCTGGCGGCGCGGTGTCTGCGAGTTAGGGCTCAGGCGGCGACGGTGGAGAGAAGAAGAAAAGGGAGCGGCGGTGCGGGAGAAGGAAAGTCGCGATTTGGGAAGAAACGGCCGATCGGGAAAACGGAAAAAATATAATAGATTTTTAATTAAACCTATTAATTCCTAACAGATAGTCTAAACAGGCTTTACAAAAGCCTATCCGCTTTATCCCCATAAAATGTCCATAAGACCTCCGTTTAAATCCAGAAATTTTTTAAAAATTTCTGAAAAATTCCACAAGATGTTTTATCAATTACCGAGGAATATTTTTATTTTTATTTTTTTATATATTTTTTTTTTCCTGGTATTTTACATCTATCATGTACGCCATGTTGTGTACTCGCCCTAACGTCTCATATGCGTTAAGCATGACGAGCAGATACCAGTCAGATCCAGGTGAAGTTCACTGGATAGCAGTCAAGAATATTCTTAAGTACTCGAAAAGAATAAAAGATTATTTCTTGATATTTGGAGGTGATGAGGAACTTGTTGTAAAGGGTTACAGCGATGTAAACTTCCAAACAGATAAGGATGATTCCAGATCGCAGTCAGGATATATATTTTGCTTAAATGGTGGTGCTGTGAGCTGGAAGAGTTTAAAGCAAGACACAATAGCTGATTCTACTACAAAGGCTGAGTATATAGCTGCTTTAGCTACAACAAAAGAGGTTGTTTGGATCAGAAAGTTTATTTCTGAGCTTGGTGTTGTTCCTAGTATACTGAGCCCCATAGACCTCTATTGTGATAACAATGGGGCTATTGCATAGGCTAAGAAATCTCGCTTTCATCAGCGATCCAAACACATACTACGGCGGTTCCATCTCATTCGAGAGATCATCGATAGAGAAGATGTGAGGATATGCAGAATACTGACTGATGCTAACATTGCAGACCCTTTGACCAAGGCTTTGACACAGAGGAAGCATGATGGCCACACTAGGTCACTGGATTTAGATATTTCAGTGATTGACATTAGTGCTAGTGGGAGATTGTTAGTATTAGCCCTAAGTGTCAATTATGAGATGATTGGTAAGGGAACTTTTGTATCATATTTCATAATAAAGGCAAAGTTTATGGTTATTATATTTACTTCATTGATGTGTCATTTGAATAAATATAATAATATCCTAGGGCAGTTGGTTCTAGTCTACGACATATCAAGATGATGATTTGATAGTGGGATACTGTGGATATATAGAACACTACTTATAACTGTTCCTAGTCAAGTATTAATATACAAGGATAATATTAATACGTTAAGACTAGCATGTAGGTCAACTGATGACTTAATCTCACAAGTCATGGATATAGGATATCAAGTTGACACATGAGTATATATTAGAGAATACGCGAATCGACTCGACTACGAGAATGTTTCATGGATCGTCATATGAGTGTCATAGACATTCTCATAGTGACTATTAGTATGAGTAGTCCTTAGACCTGAAATCACTACGGTTCCCTACATAAGGAGTTGTATACTTTAGTATCGTCAAACGTCATCTGTAATAAGGTGGACTATAAAGTCGATCACTAGGTATGCAATGAATTATACGGAGAGATGTGAGTGATGTAGATGAGATCTATCCCTTCTATATGACGAAAGTGATATCTGTGGGCCCCTTGATAAAGTAGGACTACTAAAATGCATGATCATGCTCAAATAAGTCAATATGAGATATTGAGCTCATTTGATTGGTGTAGTCTACTTAGGGATTAAGAAACACAAAGATTGATAAGAGGATGACACGAGTTATGTCTCATTAATCAATCTAGATATCAAGGATAGAAGGATTAAGTCATACAAGATAATAGTCACAGAAAAGTGATGTCGGATCTCGACATTCTCGTCACTTGGATAGCAATGGTGCATTGTTAGTTGCCACTCATTGTTTATGTTTCTAAAAGGGGTTTTAGCGGCATTGCCAACGTTACGAGAACCTATTGGGTCACACACTAAAAACATGTTATTTTGGAGATGGGATTCATTTTAGTTTGACTAAATAGACCATTAGGCTATTGAATTGGATTCATTGAGTTAGACTCATTGATTGGGCCGAAACTTGAGTTAGACTCAAGTTGGATTAATTTGAGTTAGACTCAAATCAAATCAATTGAAGAAGATGAAGGGTTATGGATTCATTATGAATTCGTCATGCATGATTAATGTGAATTAATCATGCATGGAAGATGGAAAACTAAAGGTTGGAAGAAACTTCTTATCATTCATGATTAATGTGGATTAATCATGCATTGAAGATGGAATACAAAAGGATGCAAAAAAAACCTTTCATATTCATAGGATGAATATAAAAAGTGGGCTTTGGATCATGATGTTTAGTAGAGATTTCCTTTTGTTGTTCTTCTTCTTTATCTTCTTGGCCGAAACTCCTCCTTGGCCTAGACCTCTTATGTGGTGTTGCTAGCATAACTTTGATTCTTCAAAGTGTGTGTTCATGTGGATACCATAGAGGCGTGACCATCTTGATCGCACTGAGATCCTTCGAAGAAAAGTTACTACTGGATTGCAAAGGGCTACGCATCAAGGGTAATCTCTCAACTAGATGTAGTTGTAAGAACGATTAGTTTTATGTATACACATGGATCTCTGGAGGGATCTAGTTTTTCCACTGCGTTTTGCGATTGTTTTTTACACAAGATCCCTACAGTTCAATGCACCCACGATGGTCTCGATGGTATGGGTTGTCAAAACTCAAGGTAGAGTGTCGATCTAGTACCTCACGGTCTTCCAACTCTTGCACAATCAGGCGCTGAGTTAGCTCCATGACTTACTTCTATAGATCTTCGATGACCTCTTGGGAATTTTGATCCTGGGGTGCGACTTCCTCAATTGGAATCTATCTGTCACAACCACGACCACGTCCTCGTCGATCTTTCATGGATCTAGGGCTATGATACCAACTGACGCAGGCGAGAATACGGATGGGCTAATCCTATCATATGCGTGGTTAGAAAAGAGGTTGGGGGAAAACGCAAGAGGAGGAAACTCGAAAACAAGAGGTCACACCTCTAGCGTTTAACGAATCCTAAATAACCTTGTTAATAAAATAAAACTCCCTCACATGAGTCGTAGTCCATATTTAAATAGAATAGGAAGAAAGAAAAAGTCACAGCTAATAAGAAGAATAAGAAAATTCGAAAGAAATAAAAAAAGGATGGAACCCCTAAGTAATCAGTTGTGGCGACGTCGTACCATTGTCGTGGCCTTGACCATGGTTTGTCGAACATGGCCATATCGGACAACACGGCTAGGTCGTGCCAAAACAATCATCCCCACATAATAACATCCCTAGGCTTCTATTGGTTCCCTGTCATATTCATTTTTGCCATAGACAACGCTTAAGAATTTCATAAGTGATTGCTATTTTAAAGCGGCCCTCACTTTGCATTTAGGTGATCTCCTATCGATAGTATACTGCAATACCTCAATGCAACGTTTACGATATAATATAGGAACCATTAAGAGACTTTTACTCACTCTTTACCCATTTGCAATTTATATATTTCTATCATGCGAATGAGTTAAAATACTTACTCTTATGTGCCTCAAATATTGTAGCTTAGTTGTCTCTTTTGAA
Organism: Wurfbainia villosa; assembly: GCA_025175895.1. Classification (NCBI taxonomy): domain Eukaryota; kingdom Viridiplantae; phylum Streptophyta; class Magnoliopsida; order Zingiberales; family Zingiberaceae; genus Wurfbainia; species Wurfbainia villosa. The sequence goes on along the minus strand of CM045991.1, from coordinate 69,426,009 downwards.
CAATGAACTTAGGCAAGGTTTTAAGTACTGACTTGTGTCAGTAACATAGGAAAAATTTATTGGAACTGTATCTTAAATGTGTCCAGGGAGTTCATCCATGGTACTGTATCTTGAATGTGTCCAGTAAATTCATCTATAATTAGTGTAAAAAGATAGGGATTTAGAGTTGATTCTTGATGTAATTCTATCTTTATTGGAAAGACTTCAGTTAATCCGCCTAAAGTCTTCATTTTGGTTGTTACTTTCTCATATATATTCTTAATTAGTTCAATATATATTATACTAACACCTTTCTTTTTTAAAATTCTCCATATAATTTATCTTTGGGCTCTATCATAAATTTTTTCTAAGTTAATGAATACCATATGCAGATCTTGCTTTTACTCCCAATATTTTTCAATTAGTTGCTGGAGAAGATGTATAACTTCTAATCATGTTAAATAATCCCGATACTTTTTTTTTATATTTTCAATATAATGTTAAATAATTTTATATGTTTTTCAATACTTTGTTTCCCTAGACACTCCCATAGTCCGATGACTTTTTCATTTTGCATCTCATTTAAAGTTTGTTCTACTTCTAAAATTTGAATTCTACAATAAAAATTTAAATTTCTATCCTTATTTGACTTTCTTAAATTACCTAAGTTAAGTGGATGAAAATATTTCTTCCACTGCTCTTTTATCTCTCTATCATTTACTAGTACCCTATTGCATTCATCTTTAATACATCTTATTTGGTTAAGATCTTTTGTCTTCCTTTCTCTCGCTTTAGCTATTCTATAAATGTTTTTTTCCCTTTTGTATCTAATTTTCGATATAACCGTTCAAAAGTTTCATTCTTACCTTCATTCACTGCTTTCTTAGTCTCTTTCTTGGCTATTGTATATTTTTTTTTAATTTTTCCACGTTTTTATAAATATATAATTCCTTATAGGCCATTCATTTTTCCTTCACTTTTTCCTGTACTTTGTCATTCCACCATCAAGATTCCTTACTTGGTGGTGCATGCCCCTTTGACTCACAAGTACACTCTTGGCTATTATTTTCAACTTTAATACCATCTTATCCTAATAGTATTAGGGTCACTGTATATTTCATCAAATACTTGTACTCCTATCTTCTCTTTAAATATGTTTTGTTTCTCATCCTTTAACTTCCATCACGTAATTCTAAGAGTCGTGTATATTTTTCTTCTATTGATAATATATACTTGAGACGTGTATCCAACACTGCTAATCTATGTTGGGTAGTTAAGTTTTCTCTAGGAATGACCTTGTAATCTTTTAAATCTTTCTATCCCTCTTCTTAACTATAAGAAAAACAATTTGTGATTTATTATTCTCACTTTTAAATGTGACCAAGTGTTATTCTCTTTTCTTAAAAAATGTATTAGCTAGTATAAGGTCATACGATATCGTAAAATTCAATATAGTATTACCTTCTTCATTTCTCGTTTCAAATTCATAACCCTCATGAACCCTATAATATTCCTCATTTTTCACTCCGACATGTCCATTTAGATCATCTCCTGTTAAAATCATTTCATTTGACGGAATATTTTATAATATTTTATCTAGACCGTCCTATAATCTTGATTTAGTACCTTTGTTTAATCCTACTTGAGGTGCATATACGCTAATTACATTTATAGTTTCTTTTTCCACTATTATTGTCACGCCCCGAGAGTATACCGTGCCAAAAATCAAACGGACGACGTCTCCCTTGTACGTGGCAACATTTCGGGTTAATACAAGGCCCGTAGGCCCACAACAACAACATAATATAACATAATAACAGCAGCGGAAATAAAAATCCCATACCCACAACATACATACCAAAAACATACAGGTGTACACCACCTGACAAGTCCACAATCATAAAACCGTAAATAAAACAACGACTACACAAATAGAGTCCACGACATCACGACAAAATCCATAATAACAACAAGTCCATACATATCAAAGTCCAAGACATAACCAAAAAACGAACTCCTCGGGAGACTCGAAAAACGGAGATGGGATGGATCGGTCACTATGACTCTAAGTCGTCACAAAGGCGTCACTCACGGCGAAAAACCAGTCGGTGGTGGTGAGTAAAACTCAGCAGGTAATAAGAGAAAACATGTAAATATATGTATCAATATTACATGACATTCAACAGTTTAAATCTACTCGAACAACGGGTATACATCAGCATAACAGGTATATATGCATGCATACACTAAATAAATCAACAACACGACGACATACCTACAATACTACTATCCTCGATCCAACCTGGCATATAACCACATCATAGGGTATAAAAGAATAAGATTAACTCACACAATATCCTCGAATATGATCCAAGGGTATCACCGTGAATAACCAACAGTATACAAGTACGACTCTTACTACCATACAGAAATGCGAGATCGTATTTAATACGCATACAAAACGCAACAAGCATAGCACATACAATCATCGTGAAGTGAGTATACATAGATGTATCTGTCAGATGTATACTAATCACCATCATCATGTATATATATATATATATACAAGGTATGATATATATATAACTATACGCAAACACCGTGATGATCTGAACGCACGGCGTGCATGGTCACGCTCACCCCTACTGCTACCACGACCCTGGCCTAGGTGGCACGATACATTATCCCAACTCACACCAACCACTACTATAGAGCGACCGAGTGGGCAGATGATCAAGTAGCGTATGAGCGTAAAGAGCTCGCACATTAACGAGGGTCCTCCGGCTACTCGTGACCGACACTACAAACGAGTGGTCGAGTGCCACGCACCTGTGACATCCGACGCAACTCCAACTACCATCGTTTATAATGGTAGAGTGCGCACAACAAATGCTACGCCTCACACCGCCTCGGGAGTAACCTGGGAGGCAGGACGATCGACGACTCTCTCTCAACCCAAGGGGAGACGATGTCGCCAAGATGCAGCAATGACACGAGAAGTCGTCTCACAGACATCTACCATGTAGACTCGCTCAACAGAGTCACACCTATCATCGATACACTCTATCCTATGAGAGTCATACTCATCCGATCACGACAAGCCAGACCATCTATCTGCAATGGCCCGCACGACACCGGCCCACGACCACCTAACCATTTACACAACCCGTGGTCGGTAAATAAATGCAACATATGTATGGAATGAGTCCTACATTTAAGGTCTTACTTATCCACAGAGGATCCTTTTCACAAATTTACAATTTAGTCATCCTCCAGACTCTAACATCTACACCTACTAAATAGTTAGACCTACTTACATCACATCTCAGAACTCCTAGATCACGATAGGAATACGTGATATCAACAACTGAGCACACATATATATCAACGATAAGTTCAAGCATACGATAAAACAGAGCAGGTCAAGATAATACGAACACCTAATATACTCATATCTACGCCTAAATCAAAGTCATTACATCTACCCAACCGCAGGAAATTACCCACCGCCAACGCCAGAGTAATAAACTCCTCACGCCATGACCCGCCTCAGATCCACGCCCCGCAAATATCACCAATTATCATTCAAGAAAGCATACAACAATAATATCATTGGCAATCACCAGTCGACTCGAGTTCGACTCGAGCAAGACTGATAAGATTTCACGATAGACAAAACTCACGACATACGGGATCACATGGAAAGTCCAAAGCATCATGGGCCGCGCTTGGTGCTTAGAGATGGGAAATGATCGCGGGCCGCCACTGTGCATTCGGGAAGTCTCGAGAACTCGCAAGTTCACTAGCTCGGGTCCTCGAGTCAAGGACGATGATCAAGGGCTTACGCGCTGGGTGCATCCGAGGGACCGCGGACGGGGAGCGAACGGAGGGGCCCAAAGGGAAGCATACTTAGGTACGAGACGCGGCGAAGGACGACGCTGCCGGCCATGGGCGATCCGAGGGACGAGGTCGAGGGAAGAGAGCTTCGTGGGGAAACTCCACGAGGATAAGGTGGACTTCTGGCAAGGCGGCTAAGATCGAGGGTTTGACGCTCAAACAACTTTCAGGTTCGAGGTTTTAGCCAATATCACGATCCGCATAGTGTCCCGATCGCTTCAGTCGATGGGTTCGACCAAAGGTTCGACCGATCGATAAGTCGAGCCGATCACCGATCCGCCGAGGAGGGCAATGACCGTTGAGAATCACGATCACATCCTCGATACGATCGATGACACCGCAGACGGCACGTAACGGAGTCGAGCTCGCCAAAGACTGATCGATGGATGATCACCGATCACGGGTGCCATCACGATCCGGAACTTAACTAACGTGATCCGCCGGAGCGAGACAACGGCCACGGACTCCGATGATGGTCACGATCACCGACCACGCGGCGAGATCACCACGCAGTTATAAATGGAGCTCAAGTGGAGGATTTCGCCAAGACTTTAAGGAAGCGATCGAGGGGAATCGCCGATTCCACCATCAAGAGCCATCCAAAGCAAGCAACAAGAAAGGGTTCAAAGCTAAGAGTCAGAAAGCCGCTTCTTTACTTGTATTTCTTAGTGTATTTGTATTTCTTGTAGTATTACCGTAATAGCCAGACGAGGTTTTCTCCACCTCCGACGGTCGCCGAGGAGTTCTGAGTATCGCCACAGATCTCTAGAGCTCGCTTGAGCTCGCCTCGAGTAGAACCCTAAGGTTCCAAACCACGATATGTGCGATTCGCGCGCTTATATTGTTGTTAGTATTATTCTTGTTTTATTGTTTCACGCGCTAACGACAATCGAGACAAGCAACGCAACGAGAACGAGCGTAATTATTACATCCAACGAACGAGGGCTATTCACCCCCTCTAGCCGCGCTTCGATCCCCAACAAGTGGTATCGAGCCGAGGTCGCTTCTTCAAGGACTAATCACGCGAGAGCACTACAAACGGCTTCATCCATCCACCAAATTCGATGGAGATTTTGCTATTGATGAAACGGATGGAGGTATATCTCGAAATCAATTTTGATTATATGATTATTGTAGAAAATGGTTTTGTGATGCCTAGGGACAAATACAACAAGCAAATTGAAAAGTCAAGGTGGACTCAAGACCAAATTAAGGACTTCAAGACAAATCTCGAGGTAATAAAATTATTTAGTGATTTGTTACCTAACAAAATTTGGTCTAGTTTGGGTGACTATAGGGATGCAAAGGAATTATGGGAGAAGATAATGAAATTTCGAGAAAACTCCCAACCGGCACATGTAGAGGATAATGTCAAGAAGAAGCACCATCTACTGATGATGTTGATGATTTGCGGAGACCTCCACCTCTGCTGAGGGGAAGGAAAGGATTTCAATTCCGGAGCAAGATCAAAATGAAGCTTCTACCTCCGGAAGAAGTGAAGAGGCCTCCACCAACTCCCTAGGTAACTCAAGTGTTGTTATTTTAAATAAAAATCACATAATATGCTTTGAGTGTAGGGAGAAAGGGCACTACAAGAGTAAATGCCCTAAATTGGCTAAGGAAAAGACATCAACACCAAAAGTCAACCCAAAGTCAAAGGATGCCGGTGTTCCCAAAATCAAGAGCAAAGAGCACATTATGTGCTTCAAATGCAATCAAAAGGGACACTACCGGAGCCAATGCCCTAGGGGGAGGAAGAAAGGACAAGAAGGTGCAACTCATGTAGGGGGAGCTCCTAAAGCTAACCCTAAGGTAAATTTATTTAATGCACCTTTAATTCCTAGAGTTGAAAAGCATGCTAGGAGAAACAATAAGGTTTATTGCTTAGGTGCTAAGCATGTTCATATGACTAAAGACAAACCTAGGACTCATAATTCTAGAAATATCTTGCCTAGGGAGTCAATTAGGAGAGTAGAAGAAAATTTGGGTATTAATCCCAAAAAGTCTAGGCACATGCCTAAGAAGAAGAGGCCTTCCCAAAAACCTAATGAAAATTCAAAAATGGGAAAATTAGAGCTAGAGAACCAAGTCTTGAGATCAAGACTTGAGAGAATGGAGAAAGCCCTTAGAATCATAGAAAATTCAATTCTAGAGTCAAATGCCCAAAAGTCAAGACCTAAGGTTCAAAAACGATCTAAGGGCAAGGAAGGTTTGGGTCACAAACCTAAGCCCAAGAAGACTTATCATAATGTTCCATTTAATTATGGAACTATTTCTAGGTCTAGTAAAACCAAGGCTAATAGGGAAGTCATCCCTAAGTCTAGCCATGGTATGTGTTTAGTGGCTAACACCTCAAAGAAATCAAATGTAGCCACTAAGAAGGTCAATGGAGGAGTCACCTCTAGAGTTGACCCAAGTAAGACCCAAAAGACTATGGTTTCAAAACCTAAAAGGGTCATTAGGAAGGTATCTAGGGAAGTTATCCCTAGGGAATACCTTGTTAATCCAAAGAGCTCCAATAGGTATTGAGTTCCTAGAAGCGTGATCGATTCACGCTAGATGGGTTAGGGTGTGTCAACCCTAAGTGGATGGGTGGTTAACCTAGCCATTGTGAGTTGACACATTAGGGTGTGCCAATATGGTTTGAGAAGTTAAAAAAGATTTAAATTGGCACAATTACGCCATGAGGTCGGGTGTGGTATTTTGGGTTTTCGCACACTAGTGAAACGAATGGTTTAAGGCAAAGTGAATTTAATCCTAGAAATGGCAAATTGTTTTTAACACTTAGGTATTTTATACCTTAGTATATTTTTCTTGCCATGCTTTATTTGTCTTACCATCGTCAGACATCATTCGATTTTTATCTATAAAATGTCAGCGATCATGTTTAGAATTATTTTAGACGCCATGTATGCTTAGTTCTCATTCACATGCCACGACATCATGATATCGTATATGTTTTATCTAAATCATGTTTATGCCATAATCATATCACGTATAGTTTAAAATGGAGTTAAGGACTTATGCGACACAACTCAAGGGAATCAAATTAATGTTGCTAGAAATACGCAGAGAACATAAACAAAACAAAACTCACATCTCACAAAATTTGACTAGATGTGTTTTACACATCTAGATATCAAAGTAGATGTTTAGAAAAAGAAAATAAAGGTTTGAAAACATTTTGAAAATATTTTGAAAAACCTCGTGAAGCTTTATCTTTCGATAGCTATCACCATTGAATGAGACGATACAAAGAGGGCTCTTTATTAAAGCTTTTCTTAAATTTCGACTTCAGATCAATCTCCTAATTTAATGGGTAAAATAATTTTCCAATATTTTTCACCCATAATGTTTGTGATAAATAGTATACATACCAAATTTCAAGATTTATCTACTTATGTATATTTACTTATGAATTTCGGAAAGTCATTTCGAATTCTAAAATCAGATTAGATATCACCGACCGCCAGGAGGCTACCAATGATCGATGAGGGTGTCACGATCGGTTTCGACGCAATGATCGACAATGCCGATTTCGGTAAACCTTGTTGGTTAGGCCCATGTTCACCAGAGTGTCCCCTAACCACTCCTAATCCTAGGATATGCTGGGAGAGCATTAGAGAGGTGGAAATCCATCGATATGGATTAGAGTCGGGCCGAAAGTAGTATCAACTTTAAGGTGGAAGAGAGTTCATTGTCAACTTTGCCTTAATTTTGTTTGGTTTAATGTTCCTATCGCTTAGGGACTCTCCAAGGACATTGTTGCAACGGTCGAGGGGAGCAAGCCTTCAGAGGGAGGTATCCATCACGGGGGAAGACGGATGTGTATTTTCTCACGGAGGAAAATTGTCGCTTCTCTTTCCGATATGATCACTGAAAGATCAGAGATGTGTTCCTCCAAGGAGAGATTCATACCCTGGGAGGACCTTTTGATGTAATGTCAAAAAGGGAGAAGTTACCAAGTTACTAATTAGGGTTCGCTGAATTCTCATCGATATGAGAATTGCCAATACGGGAGAATTGGTAGATTGAGACGGTAGTTTCATTAATCATCGGGGAGATTGGTTGCAGCAATCACCAGTCGACTCGAGTTCGACTGAGCAGACTGATAGTATTTCATGATAGACAAAACTCACGACATGGATCACATGGAAAGTTCAAAGCATCATGGCCGCCGGCTGTGCTCGTACGGAAAGTCCAAAGCATCAAGGGCCGCGCTTGGTGCTCGCATGGGAAATCCAAAGTATCATGGGCCGCAGACTGCGCCGTGAGAAATGCATCGCGGCCGCGGCTGTGCATTCGGGAAGTCTTGAGAACTCGCAAGTTCACTGTGCTCGGTCCTCGAGCCGCTGGCGAAGGATGACATCGCGGGCCGCGCGCTGCGCATCCGAGGGACCGCGGACGGGAGCGAATGGAGCGAGCCCAAAGGGAAGCATACTTAGGTACGAGACGCGGCGACGGCGTGGCGGGCCGCGCGCGATCCGAGGGACGAGCCGAGGGAAGAGAGCTTCGGGGGGAACTCACGAGGGGATAAGGTGAACTCGCCAAGTGGCTAAGATCGAGTCGTGACGCCAAACAACTTTGTGTTTGAGGTTTTAGCCGACATCGGGCCGATCGACATAGTGTCGGCCGATCGCCAGGTCGATAGGTTCGACCGTGTTTCGATCAACTAAGTCGAGCCGATCACCGATCGCCGAGGGAGGGCAATGATCGTTGAGAATGGCCGATCGCCGAGGGATGATACCGATCACGATGACACCGCGCACAGTACAGAACGGAGTCGAGCTCGCCAAGACTGATCGATGGATGATCGGGCCGATCGATGGGGGTGCCATCACGATCGATGCGTGATCCGCTGAACTTAACTAACGTGGATCCGCCGCTGCGAGACAACGACACGGGACGGGCCGATCACGGTCCCGACACCGATCGACGGCGAGATCACCGATGCAGTTATAAATGGAGCTCTGGCGGGAGGATTTCGCCAAGACTTTAAGGAAGCGATCGAGGGGAATCACACGATTCCACCTTCAAGAGCCATCCAAAGCAAGCAACAAGAAAGGGTTCAAAGATAAGAGTCAGTAAAGCCGCTTTACTTGTATTTCTGTAGTATTACCGCCAGTAATAGTCAGACGAGGTTTCTCCACCTCCGACGTGTCGTCGAGAAGGAGTTTGAGTATTGCCGTGTGCATCTCTAGAGCTCGTTGAGCTCGCCCCGTGGAGTAGGAACCCTAAGGTTCCAAACCACATATATACTTGCGTATTTGGTGTGCTTGTATTGTTGTTAGTATTATTCTTGTTTTATTGTTTCCGCTGCGCTAACGACAATCGTAGACAAGCAACGCAACGAGAACGAGCGAATTACGACATCCAACGAACGAGGGCTATTCACCCCCCTCTAGCCGGCCGTTTCGATCCCCCAACAAATATGATTAGCTACTACATTATCCACATATCCGTATCTCTTATCGAATACGATTTAGAAACCCCAATGAGCCAGACTTGACCATTTATTTTTAAATCCATAGGTTTCAATTAGCAAAAGTGCTAACTCCCTCATCCAATTCTATATCCGACTTAACAAAGTCAATCTCATGAAGATTCAATCTTTTTATACTTAATTTGATGTAATAAGATCACCAACAAATTAAGTATTAAACTAACCTATATTCACACCGATACACATCTCTATTCGTAGCCCAAACACAGCTACTATTTCACAACCGGTCAAACACCCAACAAAACCTCACCATCGACCAACCCTTATTATTAATTCAAACCTGCCCAATTAATTAGATACCTAACTATTTAACCATTGTTAACTAGCTAAATCAAGGGCACAATGAATCGAATTTACACTGAAAACCAAAATGGCTTGCTTACCGGCAAGTTTTGGAACCTCCACCGGTAGTATAACCTTTCCCAAATTCCACCGTTTCCAGAAACAGCCACTGCCCAAAAATCTATCGATCAGTTCAGGAGAAATAGCCACAGCACATCATTCCATTCAACCGAATGGAATTCGCAGCACAAATAGGAAATCAATCGTGCTTACCCGAAGTTGATCCTCGTCGGCAGCAAAATCCCCAACAACCGGCAGCCCTGTTCACCAACCGAAACCACTGCCCTACATGGAACTCGACCTTAGCAGAGGGATCTATGGCAACAACTAATTGACATCAAAGATAGGGAGCAGTACAACCGGTGCTCACCTTTCCCCGACTCCAAACGGCAGTGGACCGCTCGGTTCGCCGGAGACTTCAAGAACACCCGTCGCTGCCCTATTTCACAAACCCATGCTCAATCAACAAGAGAGCACCGAAATTGCAGAATTCGGCCAAGGTAGGGAGGAAAATCCTTACCTATTACCGATCGTCGATGGTCAGCGACTCTCTCTCGACCGACGGCGTTCGCTTCGCTTCCATCGCCAAATCGGCGCTTCCAGCCGTCCCGGGAAGGCGGTCGAGGTTGCCGGCTGCTGCTTGCGGAAGGAAGAGTCGTGAGGCGAGAAGACCAGTGAGGAGAGGGCGTCCGGCGGCCGGCGTTCCGTTGAGGCGAGATCGCGAGAGGCAGAGACGTTGTGAGGGAGAGGAGTCGCTCGCGTGCGTGCGGTGAGGAGGTGAGAGTGCCGCCGCGCGTGAGGAAGAAGAGGAAACGAGGCTTGGGAAGGGCAGCGCCGGGCGGCAGAGTCGGCGGCGATTTATTCTGCTGCGCGAAACGCTCGCGCGAGGAGATGGTGTCGGCGAAAAACGGAAGAAGGAAGCGGCGGTCGTTTAATAGGTTAACGGGTCGGGTGGTGGCTTTAAACCCAATAAACCATTAACCCTAAATTTAATTAAATCTAGGTTAATAAAATTCCTTAAGCTAGGTTAGATGTAATTAACTTCTAACCATACTTATTTTTTTTTTCCTGGTATTTTATATTCTCCCCCACTTATTAAAATTTGGTCCTCACATTTCGTACTTATATGCAAAAATTAATTCAAGCATATTCTGAAATAACCACATACCTCAGGTAAACAGATGAGGGTATCGAGCTCGGATAGTATCCTCCAGCTCCTATGTAGCCTCCTCATCCAGATGATCTCGCCATCCCACCTTTACGAGTCGGATGGTTTTGTTCTAGAATCGCCTGCGACTCAAGAATCGCATGGGTCTCCTCATAAGTCGCATTCGCCTGGAGTGGAATCGGAACTTCTTTCAGAATATGGTCAGATCGCGGCACGTATTTCCTCAGCATAGATACATGGAATACGTTGTGAACACCCGCAAGTGTCGGAGGTAAAGCCAACCGATAAACTACACCTCCAATCCGCTCTAATATCTCAAATGGACCTATGTAACGTGGAGCTAATTTCCCTTTTAGCCCAAATCTCTTGACTCCTTTGGTGGGTGACACTCGTAAGAATACATGGTTCCCGACTGAAAATTTCAAAGGTCGTCGCCTCCGGTCCGCATAACTCTTCTGCCGATCCTGTGCCTCAGATAACCATCGTCTGATCACTCGTACCAACTCTGATCACGCCGATACTCGAGGCCCCCAATATCCGTTCCCCCCAACTTCCTCCCATAACACAGAGATCCTGCAGGTCTGCCGTATAATGCCTCGAAGGAGCCATCTCCGATAAGAGTGGTAGCCGTATCAGAGGTAGCAAACTCCACTAAAGGAATGTGATCCTCCCAATCGCCACCGAAATCCCGACGCAAGATCCTCCAAAGTCCGAATGGTACGCTTGATGTCCGTCTGTCTGCGGATGAAAGGTCAGATCGAGTCGGCTCGCGCCCATGGCTCGCCGCAGACTCTGCGTAATCGCAAGTAAATCGCGGATCTCTATTAGATATAATACTCAATGGTACTCCATGCAATCTGATGATCTCTCGACAGTACAATTCCGCTAGACGATCCAATGAGTCCGTCTCACGAATCGGAAGGAAGTGAGCTGATTTGGTTAATCGATTCACGATCACCCAAATCGCAGTATGTCCTTTACGGGTTATAGGTAATCCCGTAACAAAATCCATCGTAATATTTTCCCACTTCCATTTCGGGATCGGAATTTCCTGAAGTAAGCCGAGTTTCGATGTTCACTTCACTTGGCGCATACTAGACATCGCGGCAACAAAGTTCGTCGCAATATCTCGTTTCATACCGTTCCAGCAGTATAAGCGCTTCAAATCCCGGTACATCCGAGTACCACCGTGATGTATAGCAAATCTCGATCACGATGCTTCTCGTAGCAATTCTTCCTTAATCGGGTGTGTCGTGTCCTAATACATACCGCCCCTAAACGGCGTACACTATTCTCGCCACTCGAGAAATCCGTCGACGCTCGAGTCTATCGTCACGCTTCAAGAACTGCAGATCTGGTCACTAACTTCAGGCTTCCTTGATCCTCTCAAAGAATAATGATCGGGCAACCATAGAACTAATATTCCCGGATGTTTGACCATGTTCGCATAATCCCAACTCGAAGCCGAACTAGATCGAATCGCCGCCGACGACCGCCAAAACTCCACGAGACTTTCGTCGCATTTGCTACACATTAAGCTTTTCCGGATGATCTTGGATCGCGGCAACGTAATCTTTCGATATTCCATCCACCGCCTCTGCCTCGTATTCACTCTCCTTCGAACAGATATTTCAGACTTTAGTGTCCGTGTAGATCTCAAAGGTAATCTTATACAAGTAGTGCCTCTATATCTTCAATGCGAAAATAATAGCGGCTAACTCCAGATCATGCACTGGGTAATTTCTCTCGTGATCTTTTAGTTGACGGGAGGTATAAAATACCACACTATTGATCGCATCGAATCGCTTCCCAACCTCTTGGATAAGCATCCGTATAGAGAACCATCCCATCAACACCAGAAGGAATCACTAAGATAGGTGCAAAAACTAGTCGTCGCTTAAGCTCCTGGAAGCTAGTTTCACAGGCCTCTGACCAGGTGAACTTGACCCCTTTCCGAGTCAGGCGAGTGAGTGGCATGGCGATACTCGAGAATCCCTCCACGAATCTCCGATAATACTCGGCCAGACCAAGGAAACTACGAACCTCCCGCGATTTCGTGCTCCCAATGTAATCGCCTCAATCTTCGGGATCTGAAATACCTCTGTTGGACACATACGTCAAGAAAACCCACCGAGGATAACTGTAACGCACACTTACGAATTTGGCATACAATCGCTCCTGCTGCAACGCTCTAATACTATCCGCGGATGTTGTTCATGCTCCCGCCTCGATCGAGAATAAATCAATATGTCATCGGCGAATACTATCACGAATCGTCTATATACCTCAGAATACCCGCTCATTAAGTCCATAAATGCAGCTGGGGCATTCGTGAGACCGAACGACATCACTAGAAACTCGTAATGCCCATAACGGGTGCGGAAAGCTGTTTTCTGAATATCCTTATCTCTTATCCGAAGCTGATGATATCCTGAGCGCAGATCAATTTTAGAATACACACATGTATCCTCGAGCTGATCGAACAAATTTTCTATCCTCAGGATATTTGTTCTAATCGCGATCAGATTCACCGCTATAATACATATGATACCGCAACGATCCATCCTTCTTTTCGACAAAGAGTACCGTGTTCCCATACGGTGAAACACTAGGCGGATGAATCCATTATCCAAAGAACTCCCGCAGCTGAACTTTAAGTTCATTCACTTCTTTCGCGCCTATCCGATAAGGAGGTTTCGATAAAGCTCAAATCACCTCTATCGCAAATTCCACTTGCCTAGGAGGTGGCAAGCCTGGAAGTTCATCTGGATACTCCCGGACTACTCGCACATCAGAGAGAGGTTGTAGCCCTTCGTTTTCAACTTTGACTAGAGATAACATATAACCTTGAGAACCCTGAGCCAATAGCTTCTGAGCCTGTAAAGCCGATATAATAGATAATCCATCATCTCTAGTACCAACAAATTCCCAAGTTGGTTGATCTGGTGGTCGGAAAGTCACCACTCTTGCTCTACAATCCACTGTAGCGTGATAAGCGGCCAACCAGTCCATACCGAGAATAATATCGAACTCTATCATTTCCAACACCTGAAGGTCCACTGTAAGGATATGCCCGTCAAAATCTAATGGACCCTTGATTTCTTGGTGGCTCGTCAGCACCTCTCCTGATAGCAAGGATACTGCTAACCCACAAGAACGAACCCTTGGGATTCTTCCAACTCTACCCAGAAATACTCTAGATACGAATGAATGAGAACTACCGGTATCAATCAACGTATCAACATATATAGAATAAACTGAAACCATACCACGTATGATCGATCCTCACTCACTCATCTCTAGTGATGGCAAAACTCGTCAGCCTCGATATTCGCTTACCGCATCCTCGACGGCAGTAGTGTGCCTCCACTCCGCCAGATCCGCTCGGGTACCGGAGGTCGAGTAGGGTGCCGTGATAAGATATCCCCGAGAGTTGGGGTAAGAAATCGCCGCGGCAGATACTCGGATAGTAGATCACCGGAGACGCAGGATACCGGATCGCCGCTCGTATCACCGTACGGGCACCCTCGCATCCGATACAACCGAGCCGTGGAGGTACCGGCGCCTCGTCCAGCAGTCCGAGTCCGCGTGTTGTCCTTCGCCGCCGCCGGTAGATTCTTCCTTGTTGGAGCTATCGAAACTCCAATCAGGCTTTCGGTACAATCACGCCTAAGATGACCCGATTGTTTGCAATAATAGCAAACCGCCGCCCAAAGGACACTCGGATACTGTGGGCTTTCAGGATCCACATTTATAGCATCCATTCCTCGCCGCCCTTACGGCTACCCCCGAGACCTCCATAATACTCGATGTCAACGCTTCTTCTGCGATCTAGTGATCCTTCCGCAAAGACTCGCGTAGTTCCTTTTGCTCCCTTTCTTCGAGTCCCCGAGTGAACTCGTTGCTGCTTCTTAGTCATTTGCTTCTCGATATCTTTCTCCTCGAAATTTCTGGAAGTCATCTCGATGAAGAGGGCGCGTCCAATGCCTCCTCAGATAAGGAAATGATAGACCACGACATCCGGCCCGTATATAGGTAGCAAGACCTCGTGAATCGACATCCGACCGTGATCCTGCTACCAGTGAGAGCAGAACTCGATAGTCCGTAAACTCGCGTTATACTCCATGATGCATCGATCACCTTGCTTGTGAGCTCGAAATTCTGACGACGTCAGAGAAAACGCCAAGGAAAGATCGCTCCGCAAAGCGCCTCAAAGCCGCCCAAGTAATCCCACGCCCCGAATAGAGTCTTCGCACTTTCACCAAGTGACACCGATCTCTCGAGATGATATGCAGCAAGAAGCTCACTTTCTCCGTGATCCGCATAGCCATATACTCGAAGGTGTCTTCCATATTTTCCACCAAGATCGGGCAATCCATGGGTCCTGACTCTCGAACAAGGTGAACTTTTCCTTGGCCGATCGTGCTAACACGAGTATTCGCGCTTATCATTGCCAATCGACTCAGTAGGCTCGCATAGTCGTACATCCGGATTCTCGAGGCTCCAATCACCAATAGGAGAAAATCGAGGTTGTTCGAATAACGGGCTGAATAATCTCCTGCCTCTCCCCGATACAGACGCTTGATGGACGACCTCTACTACGAGTCCGCATAGGTGCCATAACCTTTGACGATATACACCTGTTGAACAAATTTAGATAAGTAACTATCTGAAATATGAGTTATCAGGAATACTCACTTCGTGTTGCCTGGAGCTTATGCCGCTGTCAATCCCATCTCACAAAGCCAAATCCGAAAAATATACCGACTCCCGAGAATCCAAGACTCAAAACAAAATCATCAGATGACATCACGTAACCTTCGGCTCGATATTAATAAAGTTGTCACGCCTAAGAGTATACCGTAAAATCAAACGGACGCAGATCTCTCAGACGCGGCAACATTTCGGGTTAATACAAGACCCATAGGCCCACAACAACAACATAATATAACATAATAACAGCAGCGGAAATAAAAACCCCATACCCACAACATACATACCAAAAACATACAGGTGTACACTACCTGACAAGTTCACAATCATAAAACCGTAAATAAAATAACGACTACACAAATAGAGTCCACGACATCACGACAAAATCCATAATAACAAGTCCATACATATCAAAGTCCAAGACAACCAAAAAACGAACTCCTCGGGAGACTCGGAAAACGGAGATGGGATGGATCGGTCGGCGCAGCTCCAAGTCGTCACAAAGGCGTCTACCTGTTACCTGGGCGACAGAAAAACCCAGGGTCGGTGGTGGTGAGTAAAACTCAGCAGGTAATAAGAGAAAACATGTAAATATATGTATCAATATTACATGTCATTCAACAGTTTAAATCTATTCGAACAACGGGTATACATCAAGATAATGTATATATGCATGCATACACTAAATAAATCAACAACAACGATCGACATACCCGATAAATACTACTCTATCCTCGATCCAACTCGGGTATATAACCACATCATAGGGTATAAAAGAATAGTACTAACTCACACAATATCTCAATACGATCCAAGGGTATCACCAATAATAACCAACATACAAGTACCACTTACTACCATACAGAAATGCAGATCACGTATTTAATATGTCATAAACAAATGCAACAAGCATAGACATACAAATGCATCATCAAAGTGAGTATACATATAGATCAGATTCAGATGTATACTAATCACCATCATCCATGATATATATACGTATGCTGCTGTATGTATATATATATATAACCATATGCAAACACCGTGATGATAAAGAATGCAAAGATGCACGGTCATGCTCGCCACCCTACTCGCTACCACGACCCGGTGGCCTAGGTGGCACGATATTTATGACAACTTTCTAACTCACACCAACCACTACTATAGAGTGGTCGAGCGGCGTGATGATCAAGTAATATACGAGCGAAAGAGCTCACGCAACGGGGTCCTCGCTGGCCATCTGATCGATACTACAAATGAGTGGTCGAGTGTCACGCACTCCAGACATCTGACGCAACTCTAACTACCATCGCCTATAATGGTAGAGCGGCACAATAAATGTTATGCCCTCACACCGCCATTCTCGAGTAACTCGAGGCGGTGACGATCCGACGACTCTCTCAACCCCTGATGCAGCATACGAGGGTACCGCCTCACATACGACATTTACCATGACTCTCTGCTCAACAGAGAGTCACACCCAATCGATCAAGACACTCTATCCCGTAGAGAGTCATACTCATCCGACATGACAAGCTAGGACCATCTCCGTAGCGAATAATCGCCCACGACTCACTGACCATTTACACAACCCGTGGTCGTAAATAAACGCAACATACTGTATGGAATGAGTCCTACATTTAGGGCCTTATCCACAGAGGACCCTTTTCGCCAAATTTACAATTTAGTCATCCTCCGTGACTCCAACATCTACACCCTACTAAACAGCTAGACCTACTTACATCACATCTCAGAACTCCTAGATCATGATAGGGAATATGTGATATCAACAATCGAGCACACATATATATCAACGATAAGTTCAAGCATACGATAAACAGATAAGCAGGTCAAGATAATACGAACACCTAATACGCCATATCTACGCCTAAATCAAAGTCATTACATCTACCCGACCTAGAAATTACCCACCGCCACAATGTCAGAGTAATAAACTCCTCACGGCCGCGGACCCGCCTCGTATCCACGTCCTACAAATATCACCAATTATCATTCAGTGAAAGCATACAACAATAATATGATTAGCTACTACGTTATCCACATATCCGTATCCCTTATCGAATACGATTTAAACCCCAACGAGCCGAGACTTGACCATTTATTTTAAATCCATCGGTTTCAATTAGCAAAAAGTGCTAATTCCTCATCCAATTCTATATCCGACTTAACAAAGTCAATCTCACGAAGATTCAATCTTTTATACTTGATTTGATGTAATAGGATCACCAACAAATTATGTATTAATCTAACCTATATTCACACCGATACACATCTCTATTCGGCCCAAACACATTTACTATTTCACAACCCACAAACAACCAACAAAACCTCACCATCGACCAACCCTTATTATTAATTCAAATCCAGCCCACCAATTAGATACCTAACTATTTAACCATTGTTAACTAGCTAAATCAAGGCAATGAATCGACCTACACTCACAAAAACCAAAACAGAACGACTTGCTTACTAAGAAGTTTTGGAACCTCCACCGTAGTATAACCTTTCCCAAATTCCACCGCTTCTGTAAACAAACATCGCCCAAAAATCTATCGATCGCTCAGAGAAATAGCCACAAAGACATCATTCCATTCAACCGAACGGAATTCGCAGACAAATAGAAATCAATCGTGCTTACCCAAAGTCGATCCTCGTCGCAAGAAAATCCCCAACAACCGGAAATTCGCTCACCAATCAAACCATCGCCTCTACGGAACTCGACCTTAGCAGAGGGATCTACGGCAACAACTAATCGACATCAAAGATAGGAGCAAGATAACCGTGCTCACCTTTCCCGACTCCAAATCCAGTGGGACCGCCGTTCACGGAGACTTTAAGAACACCCGTCGCTGCCCTATTTCACAAACCCACGCTCAATCAACAAGAGAGCACCGAAATTGCAGAATTCGGCCAAGGTAGGGAGGAAAATCCTTACCTATTACCGATCGACTCTCTCTCTCCCGCGGCGGTTTATTCGGTTCCCATGCCTAAATCGGCGCTCCACCCCGGAAGGCGGTCGAGCCGGGCCGCTTCCGCCATGGGAAGGAAGAGTCGTGAGGCGAGAAGACCATCGAGGAGAGGGCGTCCGGTGGCCGGCGTTCCGTGGAGGCGAGATCGCGAGAGGCAGAGACGCTGTGAGGGAGAGGAATCGCTCGCGTGCGTGCGGTGAGGAGGTGAGAGTGCCGTTGCGCGTGAGGAAGAAGAGGAAACGAGGCTTGGGAAGGGCAACGTCGGGCGGCAGAGTCGGCGGCGATTTATTCTGCTGCGCGAAACGCTCGCGCGAGGAGACGGTGTCGGCGAAAAACGGAAGAAGGAAGCGGCGGTCGTTTA
Organism: Wurfbainia villosa; assembly: GCA_025175895.1. Lineage (NCBI taxonomy): Eukaryota > Viridiplantae > Streptophyta > Magnoliopsida > Zingiberales > Zingiberaceae > Wurfbainia > Wurfbainia villosa. The sequence continues at coordinate 69,407,056 of CM045991.1, read as the reverse complement.
ATAGGTTAACGGGTCGGGTGGTTTTTAACGGGGTGGGCTTTAAACCCAATAAACCATTAACCCTAAATTTAATTAAATCTAGGTTAATAAAATTCCTTAAGCTAGGTTAGATGTAATTAACTCCTAACCATATTTATTTTTTTTTCCTGGTATATTACAATTATCTTGAGAGTTATGATTCTATCCCCTTTCTAATTAGTCCTACAACTTCATTCTTTAATGAACTATCTACAATAATACTTACTCCATTTCTTATTTTACTCTTTCTTATGTACCATAACTTACAATCCGAGTTCTCTATTATCTTTGCCTTTTCGCCTACCCATTTTATATCTTGTACACATAAAATACTAATTCTTCTCCTAATCATCATGTCTACTACCTCTATTGTTTTACCAGTGAGGGTTCTTATGTTTCATATTCCAAATCTTAAACTATTAGTTTTTCTATAATATTTATTCTTACCCAACTTATGGTGTGAGAACTTTTGTTTATTTAACACTACACCCTGGTTCTCATAGAGATATAACGGTCTTTGTCGATACGTTATAGATGAATCCTGCAATGCGATCTCTTATATATTTTTCACTATATCCGAGTTCTGAAGATGTAGCGGTCCTTACTAAGACGTTACAATCGGATCCTACAATACGTTCCTTCAGGAGAACAATCTAGCACTAACACAATAATTAAATAGATATATTTATCGAACATTTGTCTTAGTTTAATATTGACTAGCAATCTAACGCAACCCTCCTCTTTTATCCGGACTTAGAATCGACAATGACAGGGTTAACTCATCATGGACAGAGTTAATATACTTCTACTAATGAATTAAAATATTCCATATATAAATTTATTCTAATTTTAAACTTTTCAAAATAAATTTAAATTAAATTTAGTTTAAACCTATTTAATCCGGTCATATCTACTTAATGGACTTCAGTCAATCCTAAATCGACTTTTATCCAATAAGCATCAAATAATTCATGAAATAAAATCAAAACTTAAACTCAATATTGAACATCTCGAATATAAATCAATAATAAACATCTATAGACACCACGAAAGGGTTGAGTGACTGGCGCGACAATATATTTGCTACAATAAGCAAGGGTCGATCCTTGGGAACTGCATGGTCTTTCGGGGATGCTTGCTCCTGTCGTGGTAGTGCTCGATTAGACTATAAAAAACTCCCTGTGATTTACTTCCCTTACAATGGTTGTGAGTTCGGTTGGTAGGGGCGTTTAGAGTAAGTGTATCACCTTTTGTTACAATAATAAACATCTACAACAACAAAAACAACAATAACAACAAAGCCTTATCCCACTAGGTGGGGTCGGCTATATGGATCCTTTTACGCCATTAGACTCTATCCCCTACTATATCATCATCTATATTTAAATAAATTTTATCTTGTTTTATTTTTACTAACCAAGTTTTTTTTTGTCTTCCTCTTCCTCGTTTGATGTGTATATTTGACATCTTTTCACATCGCCTGACTAGAACATTTATTGGTCATCTAAGTACATGTCTGTATCACCTTAAGCTTGTCTCTCGAAGCTTTCCTTCAATAGATGTCACACCAAATTTTTTTCTAATGCTCTCATTTTTTATTTTTTCCATCCTCGTATGTCCGCACATCTACCTTAACATCCTCATCTTTGCAACTCCCATCTTTTGCTCATGTGCTCGAGTCGTAGCCCAACAATCAGTGTCATATAACATAGCAGGTCTAATCGCCATTTTGTAGAACTTCCCTTTAAGTTTTAGAGGTACTTTACGATTACATAAAACACCTGATGCTTTTCTCCATTTCAACCATTCTGCTTGTATTTTATGTAAAACATCTTTCTCAATCCCTCCATCATCTTGCAAAAATGATTCTAAATATTTAAAGCTCTCAGTTCTAGATAACTCGTCATCTCCTATCTTAGCACTTGTCTCAATACATCTAATATTGCTAAACTTAAATTCCATATATTCTGTCTTTACTCTACTAAAACTAAAACCTTTCACTTCTAATGTTTCCCGCCAAGATTCTAGTTTAGCATTTACTCTTTCACGTGTCTCTGTAGGGATCTCGAGCGATAAACAAAATTTTCGCAGTGGAAAACTTAGGATCCCTCCAGAGATCCAATAGAAAAATCATACTCGTTTCTATTATCTATTCTATCCTATAGGAATCGAGATTACCTTCGATGCGTGCCCTTCGAATTCTCGTCAGTAACACTTGCGGATCTCAGCGTGGTCAGAATGTCCACGCCTCTACGGTGCACACACACACACTTGGAGAGAAGAAGTGAACTAATGATTGTGCTAGCAACCACAAAATATCCGTCCACTCCCTTTTTTCTTACTCGGCTACAAGGAAGAAGTCCTTCGATCCTTTTCTTTTTTTTTCTTCACGAACCGAACCACAAAAGAAAAAATGAGAATCAAATTATCATTCAAACACACACGATGCATTAATCAAATTAATGCACTTTCATGATACATTAAATGCATTACCATTTTTCCTAATCTTTCTTTCAACGTGAATGAAAAATAGGAAAACCATTAATGCTCATTTAATGCACCTAAATGAGACTTTAAATCTCATTTAAAACTCTATTTCAATAATTCGTGTGATCACATGATTAATCATAATTAATCATGCGAAAATATGATTAATCACAATTAATCATTTAAGCATTCTTCACTTGGTTTGACTCGAGTCTTACTCAACATAAATCAATTTGAGTCCAACTCAAATTTAGCCAAGTAATGAGTCTTACTCATTCTAGTTAATCCAATTAACTAATAATTCATTTTAGTCAAACTAAAATGATTTCCTCTCCAAAATAATATGTTCTTTGTGTGTGACCCTATAGACTCTCATAACGTTGGCAATGTATCCAAAACCATTTTAGATACATAAGCAATGAGCGGCATCTAGCAATACATCATTGCTACCCAAGTGATGAGAATGTCGAGATCCGACAACCTTTTCCGTGACTATTATCATATGACAGTGTCTTTCTATCCTTGATATCTCGGATCGATCAACGAGGCGTAGGCCGTGTCACCCTCTTATCAATCTTCATATTTCTTGATCCCCAGTAGACTCACTCAAACAAATGAGCTCAATATCTCATATTGACTCATTTGAGCATGACCATGCATTTACGGTCCTACTCTATCAAAGGCGAAAGATATCTCTCCGTCATACGGGAGGGATAGATCTCATCTACATCACTACATCCTTCGCATAATTCGCTACATACTCAAATGATCGCTGCTATAGTCACCCGATGCATGTGACGTTAGACGATACCAAAGTACATAACTCCTTATGTAGGGAACCGTAGTGACTTCAGGTCCAAGGACTATTCATACCAATAGTCACATGAGAAAGTATATGACACTCATATAATGATCCATGATACTTTCTCATGGTGGGTCAATTCAGTATATATAGTCTCCAATATATATACCCATGTATCAATGTGATATCACATATCCATGACTTGTTAGACCAAGTCATCCATTGACCTACATGCTAGTCTTAATGTATCAATATAGCCCTTGTCTATTAATACAATACTCGACTAGGAATTTTTAAGAATAGTGTTCTCTACAGCTTCTCATAATCAATTCTACCAATTGATATACTGTAGATAATAACCTACTATTCATGGGTATTATTATATTTATTTAGCTGGCACACGCATAAAGAAATATAATAATCACTCTTTGCCTTTATTAATATAAGAATATAATACAAACGTCTCCCTCACCAATCATCTCATAATTGGCACTAAGGGCTCCTACTAACAGTCTCATCTACCAAAACAATATAATCTGCAAACAACATGCACCACGGTACTGTGTCTTGAATGTGTCTAGTGAGTTCGTCCATGATTAGTATAAAAAGATAGGGACTTAAAGCTAATCCTTAATGTAATCCTATCTTTATTGGAAATGCTTCAGTTAATCCGCCTAAAGTCTTCACTCTGGTCGTTACTTGCTCATACATATCCTTAATTAGTTTAATATATATTACACTAACATATTTTTTTTCTAAAATTCTCCATATAATTTCTCTTGAAACTCTATCATAAGTTTTTTCTAAATCAATGAATACCATGTGTAGATCCTGCTTTTGCTCTTTATACTTTTCAATTAGTTGTCTGAGAAGATGTATAACTTTTATTGTCGACCTTCTTGGCATGAATCCAAATTGATTTTCGAGAACCGTGGTCTCCTTCCTTAATCTTTTTTCTATTACTCTTTCCCAAAGTTTCATGGTATGACTCATTAGTTCAATATCTCTATAGTTTTCACAAGTTTGTATGTCTCCTTTATTCTTATATAAGGGAATTAGGATACTTACCCTACATTGATCAAGCATCTTTTTTGTTTTCAATATCATATTAAATAATTTTGTAAGTCATTTAATATCTTTTTCCCCAGACACTCTATACCTCTATCAGAATATCATCTGGTCCAATGACTTTTCCATTTTACATTCCATTTAAACCTTGTTTTGAAATATGAATTCTACGATAAAAATTTAAATTTTCTATACTCATTTGACCTAGTTAAATTACTTAAATTAAGTTGGTCTCTTAAACGTTCATTAAAAAGTTCCCTCTTCCACTGCTTTTTTATTTCTTCATCATTTACTAGTACCCTATTGCATTCATCTTTAATACATCTTATTTGATTAAGATATTTTGTCTTCCTCTCTCTCTCACTTTAGCTATCCTATAAATGTCTTTTTCCCCTTTTGTATCTAATTTTCGATATAACCGTTCAAAAGTTTCAGTCTTAGCTTCATTCACTGCTTTCTTAGCTTCTTTCTTGGCTATTGTATATTTTTTCAAATTTTCCTCACTTTTACAAATATATAATTTCTTATATGTTGTTCGTTTTTCCTTAATTTTCTCATTCCACCACTAAGATTCTTTACTTGGTGGTGCATGTCCCTTTGACTCACCAAATACACTCTTGGCTACTATTTTCAACTTTGATATAATCTTATCCCATGTCAGGGGCACTATATATTTCATCTAATACTTGTACTCTTACCTTCTCTTTGAATATATTTAGTTTCTTATCCTTTAACTTCCACCACTTAATTCTAGGAGTTTGTATATTTTCCTTCTATTAATATTATATTTGAGGTGTATATCCAATACTACTAATGTATGTTGAGTAGTTAAACTTTCTCCAGGGATGACTTTACAATCTTTACAAATTTTTTTATCTCTCTTCCTAACTATAAAAAAGTCAATTTGTGATTTATTATTTCCACTTTTGAACGTGACCAAGTGTTCTTCTCTTTTCTTAAAAAATATATTAGCTAGTATAAGATCATATGCTATTGCAAAATCCAATATAGTTTTACCTTCTTCATTTCTTGTTCCAAACCCATAACCTCATACACCCTCTCATATTCGTCATTTTTTACTCCGACATGCTCATTTAAATCGCCTCCTATTAAAATCATCTCATTTGATGGAATATTTTATAATACTTCATCCAAGTCATCCTAAAATCTTAATTTGGTATTTTCATTTAATTTTATTTGAGGTGCATATACACTAATTACGTTCATAGTTTCTTTCTCTATTATTATTTTGAGAGCTATAATTCTATCTCTCTTTCTAATTACTCCTACAACTTCATCATTTAACGAACTATCAACAATAATACCCGCTCTATTTCTTGTTTTACTCTTTCCTATATACATAACTTAAAATCTGAGTTCTTTATCATTTTTGCCTTCTCACCTACCCATTTTGTCTCTTATACACATACAATATTAATTTTTCTCCTAATTATCGTATCGTATCTACTATCTCCATTATTTTACCAATGAGGGTTCTTATGTTCCATGTACCAAATCTTAGACTATTAGTTTTTCTATAATATTTGTTCTTACCCAATCTATGGTGTGAGAACTCTTGTTTATTTAACACTACATTCAAGTTTTCATAGAGATGTAGCGGTCCTTGCCGATACGTTGCAGTCGGACCTTGCAACGTGAACTCTAGCATATTTTTCACTACACTTGAGTTCTGAAAATGTAGCGGTCCTTGCCGAGATGTTACAATCGGACCCTGTAACGCGTTCATTTCGGGGAACAACCTAGCATTAACATACTAGTTTGATTGATCCATTCATTGAATATTTGCTTTAGTTTAACGTTGACTGACAACCTAACGCAACCCTTCTCTTTTATTCGAGCTTTGGACCGGCCACGATAAGATTAACTTATCATGGGGCGGAGTTTAAACATCTATAGCAATTAAATATTAATAAAAAATATTTTTTAATTAATATATTTTATATTTTAAAAGTATTGAAACCGCATCGTCATAGCACGCTACGATATCGAAACCGTATCGTTCTAATTATAAATTAAAAATTCGGTATGGCTTAAAATTTGAAACTATAATCTTGAGATCTCGGGTGAGTATAATTGGGTTACCACTACTTGATTCATATGTTTTTTTTCCGTCCATTCCCCTAAATATGTAAAATATGTAGTATATGTTGATTTTGTATTAGGTGTTTTTTTTGGTAGATCCACAAGATCTCCTGTTTTTGATGGAAATCACACCATTGGAGATATACTGTTTAAATGCTAATAAATCTTGGATAAACATGTCAAGACATACCATTTCACACTTATCCTCTTCTTAGAGCTTCTGTGGCTACCATAGTATATCTTAATTGTTAACACCTATTGATGCATATTTATTGAATAGACAATTAACTCTTTTATTCCCAATTTAGATATCTATACCTTAGTCAAACAACCCCATAAGACGTAGAGACTTTCATCTCTATCACAGTTAACTTGAGGTTTGCTGAGAGGTTAACTACTCTAGAATTCTGGGATAATCTCAAATTTATCAACATAGCATTTATCATCTTCTTGATGTGCAATTCTTGTGTTCTACAACATCGTTGGATTGAGGTGAGTAGGATACAGTCAATTAATGAATATTGCTCTTCTCGAAAAAACATTCCTCAAATAATACTTTACATTCTCTTCCTTTATCACTATAGTATTTTTCTTCGTTATTTTTTTTCCAACCACATTTATAGTGTTTTAAACACTTTAAAAGCCTCAATCTTACTTCTCAATGCGCCTTCATATCTTATACAATCATCGATGAAAGCTTATCCTTCATGATGGCAACCAACAAAAGTTATAACACCTTTAGTGAAGTTATGCTTGCATGGCATAAAGTTGCACTCTAGATCTTAACTACACATCGTCATTTGACCTCTTGATCACGCCAAACCAAAGTTATAGTCATCTGATCAAAATGTTGACCAAGCCATCTGTTCTAGAAAATCAATTGATCTAGAGAGTATAATTGATTGGCTTCCAATTTCATTGAGCCAAAGCTATGGTTGTCCAGGGTTTTACGTTTGCTCTGGAGAACTGCTTGATCTAGAAAAGCACGTATCCCTAGGTCTTTCAATTTCATTAAAGTTGTGGTCATTTAATCAAGGTTTGACTAAGATTGCACTAGTTTGTAAAAAGTGTTTAATCTAGAAAGCATGAGCACAACTTAGGATCGCAATAGTGGTAGCATGCATTATACTAAATCAAATGAACACATTACACAATTTCAAAACCAATCATAAATGAATTTTGGCCCTCAAAAATAGAAAATCAAATATGTTTGATTTAATCAATTCATAGAGGCAACCCATTCAAACAATGAGATGGATCAAAAGGACCTTAATCAATAATTATAGGATCAACTCGAGATGCCTTACTAAGAGTATACAAAGTCAACTTGAGGAGTGGGCCGAAATATGTACGTGCATAAAATGACTCTAACTCTCAATACTTGGACACAAACTAAACTTGGCTATGATAGCTTATTGTCATGCCGTGCACGAGTGAGGCTTGTTGTGGATCTAGTTTCGCTCATAGTGTGTGAACTTCCATAATGCTAGAGAAACATATAAACAACAATTAAATGAATTAACTAAATGCACATCTTCAAAGAAACTCCACCAATAGCATACATAAGTCTTAGCAAGTAACTTGGAGATTAAAAATTCTAGATCGTGAGTATAAAAAATACAAAGTTGGTACAAGAGAGAAGTGCACGATGTTAAATAATATATATCATAATAAAATTCAATGAAAGAGTAAATGGTAAAGGTGATCATTTTCTCAACTTAGCCTCATTAATCTCTTATTATAAATTTCTTTTAATTTTTTCTTAGCTAGTTTTATTATTATTCTTGATTTAATATATTAAGGAATCAATATATATAATATTATATAAGGGCAAAAGATCCATAATCTACCTAGTAATAGATGCATTGTGCATACGGATAAATGAACTGCAATTCATCTAAAACGAAGTGCATCATAAACATACATGAATATATAAAATGAACAACTGTAATCCACCTAATAAGATACCTACACCTAAAATGATCCATAATCCACTTAATGATGCACCTCACAAAAGAAAGGGTAAACAACCTGCAATCAACCTAGTGAGATAGATACAATAACAACCAAGCTTTTTCCCACTAGGTGTGGTTGGCTATATGGATCCTTCTATGCCATTGAGCTTTATCCTTTACTATAGCATCATCTATACATAAATAAATTTTTATCTTGTTTTATTATTGCTAACCAAGTCTTTTTTAATCTTTCTCTTCCTCGTTTGATGTGGTTATTTATCATCGTTTTATATCGCCTAACTGGAACATTTATTGATCGTCTAAGTATATGTCTGTACCACCTTAAATGTGTCTCTTGGAGCTTTCCTTTAATAGATGCAACCCCGACTTTCTCTCTAATGCTCTCATATTTTATTCTGTCCATCCTTGTATGTCCACACATCCACCTTAACATCCTCATCTTTATAACTCTCATCTTTTGCTCATGTGCTTGAGTCGTAGCCTAACATTCAGTGTTATATAAAATAGTAGGTCTAACTGCTGTTTTGTAGAACTTCCTTTTAAGTTTTAGAGGTACTTTATGATCACATAAAAACCCGACGTTTTTCTCCATTTAGATAGATATTGTTGGTGCAACAATGCCCCAAGCATTTATGTATTTTGATGTTTGGATAATAATTTATAGTTAGGTAATATTTGTGATCTAACCATGAATGTGTTAAGTGACAGGAAAATTCAAGTGTGAAGACTTGGTAAAGGAAAGTCCAAGTGTGATCATGGCAAGAGAAGTCCAAGGGAAGGCCTTGGCAGCATAAGTCCAAGCATGTAGCCTTAGCAGCGTAAAGTCTAAGTGGACCGTGGCAAGGAAGTCCAAGGGCAAGGTCTTGGCAGCGTAAGTCTAAGCATGTAGTCTTGGCGGCGTAAAGTCCAAGCGGACTTTGGCAAAAAGAGAAACCCAAGACATGACAAAATCGAGAGAAGCTCTTGAAAGCAAACGCAAGAATGAAGGAGTCGCGGACTCGGAGAGATCCTGGAGGCGTAAGGCTAAAGGAAGAGTTTGAAGGAAGTATATCGATCGATTGGTGCTTTGTCGGTCGATTGATCGATCGATCGGCAAAGCGGTGAGTTACTCAGGCCAACAATCGAATGCTAGGGTTTGGCCGATCGATCTACCATCACCGATCGTTAAACTCCAAAGTCGTTATAAAATGGATACGGGGCACAAAAAGGTTTTGAGTCGATTGATTGCGCAGAGCAGTCGATTGATGACTCAATTAGTCGACTGATGGTATGATCAGTCGACTGGTCAAAGTTCTGTTGGGCAGTGACGAATCGAGATCAGGCTTCGTCAAAAGCCGTTAGATTCGGTCAACAGTGGCATCAGCCGACTGCTACAACCCCAATAGGAAAATCAATCTCTTCTCTATAAAAAGAGGTCTTGGGGAGCTTGAGAGGGCTAATGCTCTCATTCCTAACTATACTCTCAAGCTCTCCAAGCCTTCTTAAGCTTTCTATTGTGTTTTAACCTCCTCTTCCCTAATCTTTATTTCCATCATTTGTAAGAAGAGGAGTACTTTGTAAAAGAAGGTTTTTAGTGAAGGATTTGCTTGGATTGATCCACCTTACGGATCGCCGTTGAGTAGGAGCTTAATCTCTGAACCACGTTAAACAATCTTGTTAGTGCTTGTGTTATTTTGTCTCTTGTTTTAATTTCATATTTGTTTTACTTTCGTTAATCTTAATTATATAAACGAAAAGAGGCTATTCACCCTCCTCTAGCCTTCCAAGGATCCCCAACAAGTGGTATCAGAGCCTGGATCACATCGGAAGATCTAACAATCAACTAGAGCACAATGGCGTTTTAAGAGGGATATAGCACGGCGCGACCTCCTTTCTTCGACGGCAACGACTTCGGCTATTGGAAAGGTAGGATGGAATATTACCTTATGAACGATATTGAAAATTGGTTTAGTATTGTAGATGGGTTTGAGAAGTCGGTCGACGAATTCGGAGCGCCAATACCAACGAAGGATTGAACAAGGGAAATGACGAAGAAGACTCAAGTTAACGCAAAAGCAATGACCACACTTCAATGTGGTCTATCCAAGGAGCAACTATCCAAGGTCGACTCCTTCAACTCTGCAAAAGAACTTTGGGAGAAGCTCATCGAACTAAATGAAGGGTCAAAGGAGACAAGAAGAGCCAAGAGGGACCTATTGATAGGTCAACTCCAAAGCTTTAGCATGAAAACCAATGAGACCGTGAGCCAAATGCATGATCGATTCAAGGAGGTAGTCAACGGACTACATGTAATAGGTGAGAAGGTTGAAAACTGAGACCTCATAAGGTATGTGCTTCAAGCCTTCCCTAGTATAACTCTATGGGCATCAATGGTAGATGCTTATAAGGTTTCTAGGGATCTTTCTTTAGTTAAGTTAGATGAATTATTTTGTGAGTTTGAACTACATGAGCAAGCTAACACTTCATCGAAGGAGAAAGGTTTAGCTCTTGTTGTAGGTAAAAAGGAGAAGAAGAAGAAAGAAAAGAAAGAGGTCTCCTCATTATCCGAGTCGGAGGACGAACCATCTAGTAGCGATGAAAAATTATCGGCTAGCGAGGTGGCTCATTATGTGAAGAAATTTGGAGGAAGATCAAGGAAGCTCACCAAGAAGGACGTGAGGAGGATGTTTCAATTCTCAAAAGGTAAATCCACTAGTAGTTTAGTTTGTAACACTAACGTTACTTGCTATGGTTGTAATAAGAAAGGGCATGTCAAGCCAAATTGCCCAGACCTAAAGAAGAAGGAGGAGAAGAAAAAGAAGAAGGATAAGAAAGAAAAGGAGTCCATGGTAGCACAAACATGGGATACACAAAGTCTAGAAGATTCATCCGATGACGAGGAGTTGTGCCACATTACAAGACATGTAGCACTTATGACTTTGGAAGATGAAGCCAGAAGCTCAAGTGAGGAGTCATCATCATCATCAAGCGACGAATCATCCTCTAGCGACGATGAGGTAAGAGACTCCCCTAGGGTAGAATTACTTTACAAGACTATTGTATATCTTAAGAATGTCTTAGATAAATCTAAAACTAGGATTAAGGATTTGAAAGTAGAAATTAAGGCAATTAGGAATATAGAACTTTCATGTAATGATGCATTAAAGATGAAAATGATGAACTTAAAAAGGAAATAGGTGAATTAAGAGCATGTTTAGAAAAATTCACAAATAGTTCTAAATACCTAGACATGATACTTAGGGACCAAAGGGCTATTTACAACAAGGCCGGAATAGGATATAGATCTAAGGAGAAGGAAGTAGCCTTTACCTCCCTAATTAGTAGAAAATCAATACTTAGGAACAAGGTTAAAAAGACATGGGTTCCCAAGAGTTTTGTAGTTGATGCTATCGGTCCAAAAATTTGGGTGCCTAAGACTTGTGTTTTTTATGTTGTTTAGGTAGAAGGACCAAGCATGTGGATTATGGATAGTGGTTGCTCAAGACATATGACCGGAGATGTGAGCAAATTTTCCACAATCAACCATCTTAGCAAGAGAACCGTGTCCTTTGGAAATAGTGGTAAACTCAAAATTATAGGTAAATACACAATTGAGGTATCCCCAAAACTTGCAATTCATAAAGTCTTGTTAGTCAAAAATATGAAATTCAACTTGCTTAGTGTTAGCCAACTATGTGATGCCGATTTTAATGTTGAATTTAATTCTACTAAATGATTTATAAGATATAAGAAATTGAATGATTGCATATTAGTAGGATATAAGAAATCAAATATTTACTATGTTGATTTATCCTATGCTTTTAACATTTCCCCTAAGTGTCTTATGACAAAAGAAGAAGAAAGTTGGTTATGGCATAGGAGGCTTGGGCATATCAACATGAAGAATATTGTCAAGATAGCCAAGATGGATCTAGTCAAAGGATTGCCAAAAGTGAGGTACATCAAGGACAAGATGTGTGATGCATGCCAAGAAGGAAAATAATCAAAGTCGTCACACAAGGGTAAAACTTTAAATAGTACTTGTTTACCTTTAGAGTTTTTACATTTAGATTTATTTGATTGCCATAGCATTCCTTCTTTGAGTGGTAGTAAATATTGTTTAGTTATAGTTGATGATTTTTCTAGATACACATGGGTTTATTTTATGAAACATAAGGATGATACCCTAGGAATAATCATAGGTTTTAGCAAAAGAGTAGAGAATGAAAGAAATCTCAAAATCAACCGGATCCGTAGTGATCATGGTAGAGAATTTGAGAATTCTAATTTCTCAAAATTTTGCTTAGAACAAGGGTACAAGCATGAGTTCTCTTGTCCTAGAACACCCTAATAAAATGGGGTGGTGGAAAGGAGAAATCGTACACTACAAGAGGCGGCTAAGACTATGCTTAATGCATATTCACTTCCTAGCTACTTGTGAGCAGAAGCGATTAATACCGCTTGGTATATCTAAAATAGAGTCTTAATCCTTAGGTTTTCAGGGAAAACACCATTTGAATTATGGAATGACACAATTCCTTCAATTCATTATTTTAAAGTCTTTGGATGCAAAGTCTACATCCTAAACACTAAAGACAATTTAGGAAAATTTGAATCCAAAGCGGATGAGAGAATTCTAGTTGGTTACTTATCCACTAGTAGAGGATATAGAGTCAACAACAAGAGAACCCAAAAGATTGAGGAATCCTCAAATGTTCAATTTGATGAAACCTCTAATAGATATCCTAGGAAATCCCCCATTGACAATGATATTAATGATAAAAACCAAGATATTACTCAAAAATTTCAAAACTTGACCTTAGGGGATAATGATCAAGGGGGAGGATTAGATCAAGGGGGAGGAAGAGGAGATTCCGATGATGAGAAAAGAAAGGAGGATAACTATGATCTAAATCAATTTGAAACACCTCCTAGAACATTAAGGATTTATCAAAATCATCCTCTTGACCAAGTTGTAGGAGAACTCTCTTAAGGTGTTAGAACTAGGTATTTTCATAGAACCCCCACTAGTCAAATAGCTCTCATCTCACAATTTGAGCCTAAATCAATCAATGATGAATTACTTGATCCGGATTGGATTCTAGCAATGCAAGAAGATTGACTTAATTTGAGAGGAGTCAAGTATGAGAGCTAGTCTCTAGACCCAATAATAACACCATTGTTACTACAAGATGGGTCTTTAGGAACAAATTAGATGATAAAGGAAACATAACAAGAAACAAAGCTAGGTTAGTTGCAAGGGGTTTCAATCAAGTAGAGGGTCTTGACTATGATGAAACTTATGCTCCAGTTGCAAGGTTAGAGTCAATTAGAATTCTATTAGGATATGCTTCTTACATAGGATTTAAACTCTATCAAATAGATGTAAAATCGGCTTTATGAAATGGATTCATTAAGGAAAAAGTATATGTAGAACAACCCCCCGGGTTTGAGAGTGTAAACTATCCAAACCACGTATACAAGCTTAGAAAAGCTTTATATGAGTTAAAATAAGCTCCCCGGGCTTGGTATGAAAGATTATCTTCTTTCTTAATCTCTAAAGATTTTAAAAGGGGTCAAGTAGATCAAACTCTCTTCATTAAGTCAAAGTCAAAGGATATCCTTGTGGCCCAAATATATGTTGATGATATCATTTTTGGATTAACAAATGATGAACTCCTTCAAGACTTTATCAAAAATATAGAGAATGAATTTGAAATAAGTCTAATTGGAGAATTAAATTTTTTCTTAGGTTTACAAGTTAAACAAACAAACAAAGGAATTTACATATACCAAATCAAATATGTCAAAGAAATGATCAAGAAATTTGATTTGGAAAATGCTAAGGTAGTATCAACCCCAATGACAACTAACACCAAAATAGATAATGACAATGAAGGTAAATCAATTGATCTAAAACTTTATAGGAGCATGATTGGTAGCCTACTCTACCTAACTGCTAGTAGACCCGATATCTTATTTGCGGTAGGTATGTGTGCTCGATACCAATCATGTGCCAAAGAGTTTCATTTAGTGGCCGTTAAGAGAATTTTAAGATATATTAAAGGCACATTAAATATAGGACTTTGGTACCCTAGGACTAGGTCTTTTGATTTGGTTGGGTTACACCAATTCCGATTATGCGAGTTGCTAATTGGATCGGAAGAGTACTAGTGGTGGATGTCAATTTCTTGGATCCTCCCTAGTTAATTGGAGTAGTAGGAAGCAACTTTGTGTTGCTCTATCCACCACCGAGGCTGAGTATGTAGCCATGGGTAGTTGTGTAGCTCAATTACTTTGGATGAGACACACTCTAGAAGACTATGAGCTATACTACTCCAACATTAAAGTTTATTGTGATAATGTGAGTACCATTAACTTGACCAAAAATCCAGTACATCACTCTAGGACAAAGCACATTGAAGTGAAGCATCACTTAGAGATCATGTGACAAAGGGGGACATTGAACTTAACTACATAGAATCTAAGTCCAACCTTGCTGACATTTTTACAAGGCTCTCTCCGAACTGGATTTTTCATCACTTAAGAGAGAACTTGAAATGTGCTTAGTAGAATAGAGGTTTAATTTTGCATGATCCTATAGAAACCCTAGGATTATACCTCTATAACATCTCACAAAACACCTAAGAAATCATGTTTTTTGTATTAAGCCACTTAGACATCATGTGAGATGTTAGGAAGATGCACTTGGTTCATCATGTTTGTTATGATGCATTACTATGAACCAAGGTATCATCTAGAGACATTAATCCTTAATTGAACTAATCATTGGGAAGACTTGTGTGTCAAATTTTATTCATTCATGACAAATTTCTATTTCTATTTTATACCTTAGTTCAAGGCATGACAAATTTTATTCATTCATGAGCTTATTTTTTAAGAATCCTTCTCATTTTGATGTGTGTCAAAGGGAGAGAAGGGGACTTTAAGTTAGAATTCATATTTGGATATATGATGTTTTGTTATGTGTATATTTCAAGACCTAAATTAAATGATTGTCAAACATTAAAAAGGGGGAGATTGTTGGTGCAACAATGCCCTAAGCATTTATGTATTTTGATGTTTGGATAATCATTTATAATTAGACAATATTTGTGATCTAACCATGAATGTGTTAAGTGACAGGAAAATCCAAGTGTGAATACTTGGTAAAGGAAAGTCCAAGTGTGATCCTGGCAAGAGAAGTCCAAGGGAAGGTCTTGGCAGCATAAGTCCAAGCATATAGCCTTGGCGGCGTAAAGTCCAAGCGAACCTTGACAAAGAAGTCCAAAGGCAAGGTCTTGACAGCGTAAGTTCAAGTATGTAGTTTTGGCGGTGTAAAGTCCAAGCGGACTTTGGCAAAAAGAGAAACCCAAGACATGACAAAACCGAGGGAAGCTCTTGGAAGCAAGTGCAAGGATGAAGGAGTCGTGGACTCGGAGGGATCCTGGAGGCGCAAGGCTGAAGGAAGAGCTAGAAGGTTGAGTCTAGGTCTAGGGAGTTGATTTTAAGTATTATTTGATCATACTTGAAGTATATCAATCGACCGTACTTTGTCGGTCGGTGATCGATCGATCGACTAAAGGCTGAGTTACGTGGCCAATGATCATTGCTAGGATTTGTGATCGGTGGTCCACCATCGATGAAGCTATTATACTCCGGTGATCTATTATAAGTGGACACGGTACGCGAAGGTTTTAGTCGATTGATTGCAGACGGGCGGTCGATTGATGACTCAATCGATCGGTGATTTATGATCGATCGGAGTTAGAGTTCCGTTAGGCGATGTGAATCGAGATCGGCCGTCGAAGCCGTTGGATTGGTCAGCGATTCATCGGTCATTGAAGGTCTCCATCAGTCGACTGCTACAACCCCAACGGAAAAATCAGCCTCTTCTCAATAAAAAGAGGCCTTGGGGAGCTTGAGAGGGCTAGTGCTCTCATTCCTAACTATACTCTCAAGCTCTCCAAACCTTCTTAAGCTTTCTATTGTGTTTTAACCTCTTCTTCCCTAATTTTTATTTCCATCATTTGTAAGAAGAGGAGTGCTTTGTAAAAGAAGATTTTTAGTGAAGGATTTGCTTGGATTGATCCACCTTACGGATCGCCGTGGAGTAGGAGCATAATCTCCGAACCACGTTAAACAATCTTGTTAGTGCTTGTGTTATTTTGTCTCTTGTTTTCATTTCATATTTGTTTTGCTTCCGCTAATCTTAATTGTAGAAACGAAAATAGGCTATTCACCCCCCTCTAGCCTTCCAAGGATCCTCAACAGATATCTTATGTAAAATGATTAAATAAAGCCTACAAATGTGCGAAAAGAACCTTGGGCCCTTCTTGAGTGTGGAGTCAATGTAATTATTATATAAGGAATTCATTTTATTTATTTGATTTAGCATAAGAAGTCACATCTCTTTTAGAGCACGAAGCTACAACTTTATATTATGAGTGTCACATTTATTATCTCATTAATTTAGTACGATAATAAAGCAATCTCTTTCATAGCATGGAGTTGAAACTCTAGTGTTGAATTTATTATCTTAATAATTTAGTTTGGATAATCATGTAGCTCCTTCAGAGCACGGAGCCAAAGCTCTATGGTATAATTTCTCTATTCATTAGTTAGCATAATTATGAACTTCAATTCAGGGATTAGCAAAAAAAAAAAAAAGGATTTACAACTATGAATATAAAAGGACTTGTAGTATGCGAGAAAATTATCAAACAATAAGACCTTGAATGCCTCGTATCATCTTTCTCCTAACTCTAATGAATCTTTGAGCCTTGAGCCAAGCCAACTTAGTTGTGCCAAGTTAACTAACGTAATGACCACATCCAGTCACAAGCCTCATGAGTTCCATGTTCATGCTACCAAGTCCTTGTAAATTTCATGCATACACAAGTAACAGACAAAAAACCTAACTTAAAATCGTTTTTTAGACGCATCAAATTTCTTCTTCAAACAACCACTCGAGGCACGATTGCATATAACACAACTCCGAAAGTATATTGATCCCTTATTGAGTAACTATGAGAATTCCAGGTTTTAATAATGAGTCACATTTAATGACTTTTTCTTTAACATTACCATCTACATGCTTATTTAAGCATAACCATGCTTATAAAGTTGAGATTACCGGTCTTACCCAAGGTTTAAAATCTTGAGTCATGCTAGAATTTTGGAGTGTAACTAGAACAATACTATTTCGGTGTTGTACCGATGTTTCGGTGTGTATTGTTAGTGGAGAATTATGGGAGAAAGGAGGAAGAACATGAAAATAAGAAGAGAATGTAACTATATACTTAACTTGAGACTTTGTCTCATTTAGAATGATACAATTTTAACAATATATGTATTTGGAGTCGGCTATATGGATCCTCTTACGCTATTAGATTTTATCTCCTGCTCTATCATCATCTATATTTAAATAAATTTTATCTTATTTTATCATTGTTAATAAAGTTTTCTTTAGTTTTCCTCTTTCTCGTTTGCATATTTGTTATAATTTTACATCGTCTAACTAGAATATTTATTGGTCGTCTAAGTATATGTACGTACCATCTTACATATGTCTCTCAAAGTTTTTCTTTAATAGGTACAATCTCAATTTTCTCTTTAATATTTTCATTTTTTATCCTGTCCACATTCACCTTAACATTCTATCTCTATAACTCTTATATTCTGCTCATGCACTTGAGTCATAGCCTGACATTTAGCTTCGTATAACATAGGAGGTCTACTTGTCATTTTATAATATTAGTATTAGCCTTAAGTGTCAATTATGAGATGATTGGTAAGGAAACTTTTGTATCATATTTCATAATAAAGGCAGAGTTTATAGTTATTGTATTTACTTCATTGATGTGTCATTTGAATAAATATAATAATATCCTAGGATAGTTAGTTCTAGTCTCCAGTATATCAAGTTGGTGATTTGATAGTAGGATACTGTAGATATATATATATAACACTACTCGTAACTGTTCCTAGTCAAGTATTAATATACAAGGATAATATTAAGACGTTGAGACTAGCATATAGTGTTGGTGCAACAATGCCCCAAGCATTTATGTATTTTGATGTTTGGATAATCATTTATAGTTAGGTAATATTTGTGATCTAACTGTGAATGTGTTAAGTGACAGGAAAATCCAAGTATGAAGACTTGGTAAAGAGAAGTCCAAGTGTAAATCTTGGCAAGGAAAGTCCAAGGGAAAGTCTTGGCAGCATAAGCCCAAGCATGTAGTTTTGGCGGCGTAAAGTCCAAGCGAACCTTGACAAAGGAAGTCCAAAGGCGAGGTCTTGGTAGCATAAGTCCAAGTATGTAGTCTTGGCAGCGTAAAATCCAAGCGGACCTTTGGCAAAGAAGAAGCCCAAAGCATGACGAAACCGATGGAAGCTTTTGAAGGCAAGCGCAAGGATGAAGTCATGAACTCGGAGGAATCCTGGAGGTGCAAGGCTGATGGAGAAGCTAGAAGGTTAAGTCTAGGCTTAGGGTATAGTTTCAAGTATGAATTAGTCATACTTGAGGTATGCCAATCAATTGATATATTGTGCCAGTCGAACTGGTCTCGAGTGTTTAACACTCGAGGATTCGAAAGACATCGTAGTTGATCACCGACCGCAACATGTTTAAAGTGTTGTTTATGATAGACAACTCGTGTCCGAAGCCGAGCCAAGGTCGACTGACTTTTATTACGGGCGCCGACCGCGAGCACAAAAAGGTCGCGGTACCGATCGACAATATAAGGAGACACCACCGATCCCGATTGTGGCACTGATCGTCATAGACATCGATGCGACGATTGAATCGCTTCATCGTGCTGGATTCGTCGACAAGAGCATCAATCGACCGATCGATGGTACGCACTAATGATCGTTATCGCTCAATGGGCAAAAACATCCTTTCTCTATAAATAGAAGCTAGGGAAGCTTGGAGGAGGTTAATGTTTTCATTTTAAACAATCATACTAAGCTCCTCAAGTCCTTTCCTTAATCTTTCAAGTGTTCTAACCTCTTCTTCCTAAACTCAAATCCATTACCTTGTAAGAAGAAGATGAGTGATTGTAAGAAGGTTTCTCCACCTTGGTGTGTTGCATCAAAAGGAGGTTTTAGTGGAAGATTGTCAGGGGTGATCCACCTTATGGATTACCGTAGAATAGGAGCGTCATCTCCAAACCATGTTAAAGATCCTTGTTAGCCTTGTGGTCTTGTTTTCTCTTTTAATTGTAATTTTCTATTGCTTCTGCTAACGATTTCTTATAGAAAACAAAGAATTACTATTCACCCCCCTCCCCTCCCCTCCCCTCTAGCTAATCCCCAAGGTTCCAATATGTAGGTCAACTGATGACTTAATCTCACAAGTCATGGATATAGGATATCAAGTTGACACATGGGTATATATTAGAGAATATGTACTGAACTGACCCGCCATGATAATGTTTCATAGATTGTCATATGAGTTTCATAAACATTCTCATAGTGGCTATTGGTATGAATAGTCTTTAGATCTGAAATCACTACGATTTCCTATATAAGGAGTTGTATACTTTGGTATCGACAAACATCACCTGTAACAAAGTGGACTATAAAGTCGATCACTGGGTATGCAATGATTTATGCGGAGGGACGTGAGTGATGTAGATGAGATCTATCCCTTCCATATGACAGAAGTGATATCTGTGGATCCCTTGATAAAGTATGACTACTAAAATGCACGACCATGCTCAAATAAGTCAATATGAGATATTGAGCTCATTTGATTGGGGTAGTCCACTTGGAGATTAAGAAACACAAAGATTGATAAGAAGATGACACGGTCTATGACTTATTGATCAAACTAAATATTAAAGATAGAAGGATTGAATCATATAAGATAATAGTCACAGACAGGTTATGTCGGATCTCGACATTCTCGTCACTTGGATAACAATGATACATTGTTAGATGTCACTCATTGCTTATGTTTCTAAAAGGGTTTTAGAGACATTGCCAACATTATGAGAACCTATTGGGTTACACACAAAGAACATATTTCTTTTGGAGATGGGTTCATTTTAGTTTGACTAAATGAACCATTAGGCTATTGAATTTGAATCATTGAGTTAAACTTATAGAAAGGAATGGATTTGAGTTAGACTCAAATGAGTTGGCCGAATTTGAGTTAGACTCAAATTGGTTTAATTTGAGTTGGACTCAAATTAATTGAAGAAGATGAATGATATGAATCCATCATGAATTCATCATGCATGATTAATGTAAATTAATCATGCATTAAAGAGGGAAAACCAAAGGTTAGAAGAAACCTCTTATCATGCATGATTAATGTGAATTAATCATGTATTGAAGTAGGAAAACCAAAGGTTGGAAGAAACATCTTTAAAAGGTTTTCTTCTCATCTTCTTGTGTGAGAGACTTCTTCTTCTTTTCATCTTCTTGCCCGAACATCTCTATTCCTCCCTCTTTTGGCAGAAAGTCTTTTGGGTGGTTGCTAGCACAACAAAAGTCTTTGATTCTCTAAAAGAGTGTTCGTGTGGATACCATAGAGGCGCGACCATCCTAATCGCGCTAAGATCCATTGCAAAAGATTGCTGCCGGGATTCCGAAGGGCTACGCATCAAGAGTAATCTCTCAACTAGATATAGTTGTAAGAACGATCACGATACTATGTATACACATGGATCTCTGGAGAGATCCAATTTCCGTTGCGTTTTTATGATAGTTTTTCGCATAAGATCTCTACATATAAAACTTCCTTTTAAGTATTAGAAGTACTTTATGATTATAACAAATATTATTTCAATTGACCTTAATGAGTTTTATAACATGCCAAGGGGTGTCAAAGTGTTAGTATGACATGATGCTCATAATTGACACAATCATATTGGAAGTTATCGTAAATAATTTATCATGATGAATTTTATAGAATGGAAAGGGGTGTCGGGGTGGTAATATGACATGATACTATTATGATTGACACAATCATATCGAAAGTTATCATAAATAATTCATTTTGACAAGTTTTATGGCTTGTCAAGGGGGTGTCAGTATGACATATACTCACTAATATAACTAACACAAATATATTAGAATTTATCGTGCACCTATTAGATTGGGATGCTGATGTGGTAAAGTGGGTGAATACTAAAACTGGCCTGCAATGTTAGTATTCTACTGAAAATAATGTGTACGGAAATAAATAACGCGACTAGAAACCCAAACCAGAGTGATACCTTCAATTTATGTGACACAATCATTTCCTCTTTAGTTGAACCACTAGAGGTGGAGAAACTTCTTATAATTAATTAATAATAAAAAAGAAAATACAAGTAGAATGAAAGACAATGAAGGCTTAAGAAAATTGAGTGTGGTTATGATTTTCAGATCAATGTTTGCTCTTCTCACAACCCCTCTAGTCTTATTTTTAGTCTTTAGCTCAAATCTTCTTATTGGCTAATCTAATGATCATTAATTGACTACTTGTTGCTCATTAGTTGAATGATCTTCAAATCTTATTCGTACTGTGTTGTTGATCTTTCCATCTTTGACTCCATTTGAAATCATTGTTGTAGCATCAATCGACTGGTCTGAACTATCATTCGACTTTGCAGTGCTTAGTCGACTGCTCCAATATACTCCTATATTTTGTGCTATTCCAATAAAATCTGGTTGACTAAGAAGTATTATGTTTCTTCGAATGAATCTTATTTGACTCGGTTGGTTGACTAGATAAACTTTTGTTCATTCAACAAGGTCTAATATTAATAGTCGACTGGTTCTTATTCGTTAGTCGACTGATCCAACTATAATACCCCAAACAAACCTAACTTGGTGCATATGGATATTTGGATCGTTAGTCGACTGAATTTCACTAGCAATCGATTGACATTTAACTCTAACTAACTCTAAGCTCTAGTCCGCCTAAGTTACCATCTACCCTTTGTCCTTTGGTTGTAAGTTATTCCACTCATCTTTCTTAGAGTATCTTCAAGTGTTGTGGTCTTTCACTGTCAAGTTGCGCCCATCAGATGCTCTGAATCCTCAGCTCCCCCTTAGCCATCTTTCGTGCCTTTGCTTATGTAGATCTCCTCCTTAACTTGTCATGCTCTGTTGCTTCTCGTCATATGGTTCCTTGGATGCTTGTGCTATTATTCTCCGATCTCATGGACCTTATGCCATCGAGCTATCAATCACCTTGTAGTCGTATGTTTAGTAGATCTTGCATAACTTAACATACATATCAGAAATACAACTTATCAAAACACTTACCTACATCGCAGTAGTAGGAGACGAAAGTTCCAATGGTGCCAAGTGCTATCGAGTTTCGGTAATTTATTAGAATGATATGTTTTGACCATGCCATCTAGGACGATGCTAAATTTCAAACCATGGTCTTACTACAATGTCAATGTCCAATCCCAACATTTATACAAATAGGGAAGTCTATTGTTTTAATGTATCCTTAATGATTCATCATTAGTATAAACTACTATTTGGAATTTTATTATGATCTTCACATTACGCAAGATAACAAGATAATGAGTAATTTCATCAAATTTTGCAATTATGACAGATATGAACTATTTATTTACGATACAAAATGAAAGTCTATAGAATCTGATTGTCTTAAGAGCAACTTCACTAGTATGCATTATCCACACAACAACTACCTTATAATTATGGTAATCAATTCTTAGTGAATCCAGATTGACCCATCATTTTGGACCCATCCCAATTCCTTCAATTTTGATCTCAAATCAGCTTCCTCCACTGTCTTAGCTTAGTATTGTTGCCTCTTTGTCTGACTGCTAGCAGCGTGATCCATGGCCAAATTTTATCAGACCATAAATGATTTGTTATGCACCATATAAGTTAAATGCAGAAAAATTATATTTTAATTGAAAATTTTACATAATAACATATATCATTTATAGTAAACTCCTGTCTTGTATTATAACTTTGCATCCTTATCTAACAGCCTGAACCAATTTCCAAACTCATGAACTTTGATTTTAATCATGAGGTGACAAGGGGAAAAATTCACTTTCTGAAATGATAGTGGTAATATTTTATACTCAGATATGGATATCATATTCTTTTTGTACAGGAATGGTATTCTAGGGCTTATTATCTATGAGAAGACATGTAGCTAGCTGTTTTTTCACTTCTGCTTTCAGTTTAATTTTGATTTCTCTGATTTTTGCAGAGTCATAGTCCAAGTTCTGTGCAGCTATACTACACTTCCTCTATATGCACTTGTATCTCAGGCAAGTTCTTTATCTGACTTGGCTTTTTATCTGGAGTAAACTTGTTTCTAAGAGAATCATAATTTTGCAAAGTGTTTGAGAAAATAAATATCAGATCACTAAATAACCTTAACGTCACAGTGAAATTTGTGATGAAGTTCTTGTTATTGCCTATGCCAATTATTTCAAATGATTGAAGGGTCATGTTGCATAAATTGTGATGCAAACTATTGGCAATTAGGAAATGGTTGAAACCTTATTCTTACATGTGATTAGGAATTATGATGTAAACTCTCATTAATCTGGATTGTTCACCCAGAACCCACACAAGTGATCCTTCTTCGAAGAGACCATACTTCAGTATGCAATGTAACTATGCATCTTATTGCCAATGTTAGTGTCTCTCTCTCTAATTTTATAGTGGTAACTGTGGAAAAGTAATATATGTATAGCATCGTGACACACAAATGGTTTCATTTGTATCTATAGATCCTTTCTCTTTTAAATGGAATTCAAGGGGAGATCCTTAATAGGTGATTGTATTAAAAGGAATATGTTGCATGAAGTGCAAGAATAGTTGCAATTGACCGTGATTGTAACTTGGGGATGCTCAACTTAGAATATATTATTTGAACAGAAGTACAAACAAAGAGTTGACAACAAAATTATGCATGTTTCAAGTATCATAGACAATGCATAAATAGCAGGCAACCATGAGTATTTGATCCTATTTTCTTCTTTCATGCCATATGGTTCATATCAAACACAAAAATAGAGTGAAATATATCTATCATGTTCATGCCATGGGCATTACAGGTTATGAGAAAATAGGATGATGTCTTAATTGTGACAGAGTTCTTCAGGTTTAGTGGAATAATCATGTTAGGCAAATTCATTGATCTTGAATGTAGAAAAATATTCCAAGATGCCTGTGACGGTCGTAGCTTAATTAAAGTGCATTACTATTACGGGTAGTAATGTTTTGAGTTGTAGATAGAAGACGGAGAGGGGGTGACATACAATGTACATAACTAACTATATTCATTTAAGGAGATTTATAAGAAAAGATTATATGTACGTGTATAATGGATTTAACAATATGGTTGTGAAATTTCATGGTTTAAAGTATTGTACTGTGTCAGTTAATAAAGTTGGAATTTGCTATTTCACATGTTGACATGCATGACACTAGCCTCAACACAAGATTAGTGGAAACTAAGAAAGAAGAGAGAGGGAAGAAGGAGAGGACGATTTTGAGGTGGCGAGTGATGATAGTGGGCTGACTAATGATTGGCAATAGGCAGGTGCTGCAGGAGAGACGATGAGCGATAGCAGTGAGTGGGCGAGAGTTGTGGGATGAACTCGAATGGTGGTGGGTGAATGGGCTGTGACGAGTGGTAGCTTGGGATGGTGCCTGTAAGAGAGGTTGAAGGTGGGTGACTATTGTGAGAGGGATGTAAGAGAAAAAGGTTGAAGGCTATGGGAGAATAAAAGAATGTGAAAAGAAGAAGAAAAGGGAATGAGAATAATTCTTAATCTTTTAAGAATACTATTAACTTAATTAAATGCGTTAAACTATGTATAAATTTGATTTAGTTTTTAACTAACCAAAACAAATTCAAATTGATTCTAATTTGAATCCATTAGATCATAACTAATATTTCTATCTAATAGGCTTTTTCTAACTTTAATTTGATTTTCATTCGATGTCTAAAATACAAATTATTAGTTAAAATATCTTAATTAGTATCTAAAAAATTAAATAATCTAAAATTTGCTATTTAATATTGGCAAAGATTTTTTTTTCGTGTGCTTATGTCAAAAGATTATTTGAGCAAACACGATTAGGATGATCATTCTTTTACTCATTTGTATGTTCTCTCAGCTTTAGTTCAATTCAAGAAAATAATTAGAGTTGATACGATACTTTAAAAAAATTTAAAAGTGATATTAAATGATCAAACTTTTTATCAAATGGTTATGGACATATTTCAACTCCCATAAAAATATACATTCATTGCAAATAAAATTGTATCCTTAACTAGTCCTTTCTAAGCTAAATTAGATTAAATAACTAGTCCCTTTTGAGTACTTATTTCATCGTTTGAGTTTGAAACCGAACTCTTGAAACCTTTGGGGTGCTTGTCTCATTTATGTAAGGCCCTTATCTAGCTTGAATTGGTATTTCGATTTCTGAGCAGTCAACATAAAACTTCCAACTTCAGTTAAGGATTAGGGGAGATCTTCTATGTTAGTATATTTGGTAATAATTGGGATTTCTAGTAAAGTTAGAGGCATCCTCGTATTGTGCCAAAGTAATTCTTTATCATAAGTCCGAGCAGCCCTTAATTTGTTAGGTGATGCATTGAGTGCCTTATCTTTCTTACCAAGGTTGATGAAGCTTTGATAGTTGGTGCTCACTTAAATCTAACCTCACTAAGAGAACTTTAGGGGGCATTTGGTAGACATTTTTTTTCTCCGTTTTTCATTTTCATTTTCTGCTAAAACGAGAAAACGCATTTGGTTCGCATTTTTCATCTCCATTTTCTAGAAAATAAAGGAGCGTTTTCTAGAAAATTGAAAAACGAGAAATAATCATTTTCTATTTTCATTTTCATTTTCCAAAAAATAAAAAAGCATTTTCTGGAAAACTGGAAAACAAAAAAACTTGTTTTCTGTTTTCTGGAAAAGGAGAGAATGAAAATAGAAAACAGAAAATTCTCTGCGAACCAAATATCCCCTTATTCTTAGCAATATTAGAAAATTCATGGTGTGGCATGATTTTAACCTTTCTTTATTTTGTGGTCATCATTCATTTCTTCAATGTATTTTTGTGAATGTAATAAGAAAGGATCTCCAATACCTACAACAAAGGTTTCCTTTGTAGATGATGATAATAACAATCAAGTTTTATCCAACTACGTGGGTGCAGAAGCATCTAGCAGTATGATCAATTCTTATCTTATGATATGACCCTGTCTTCTTCTGAGCTATGATGAAGAGCAATTAAGGTCTCTAACAAGGATTTCGATATGCTCATGGACCCTTGGCGTGAGCATCCTTCATTCCAAGTCTTGGCGAGAAAAATTTAAACCCTCCAACAGCTAGTACGATATGTCCATGCCCATTGGCATGGGCGTGCTTCATTCTGGACCGAACAAGGTGAAAATGGAGTTCTCAGAGACCGACACTATCTGGTTGTGCACAAGGGCACAACTGTATCCCATTATGGGACTTAACTGACCTATCTCTAACTGTATTCCCTGTCATGACCATGTCCAATTAATTTAGGATTAATTGAAGGTGCAGAGACTGATCAGATAGCAAGAGCCTTGAAGGGATTAGTGTAATTGGGGGTTAGAGGATAAGCCAAGAGATTCTCAGGAATAGAGGCTAAACAACTAGTGTAATCTTAATAAGATCAAAGGCTAAGGAGAGAGTATGATTTGAGAAATTACTAAAGGCTAAACTGAGAGCATTACCTTTCGAAGATTGGATGTTATTCAGAAAATGTGATTCGCAGAAGGTTGAAGGCTAAACAAAGTCTAAGTGGAGAGCGTGGTCTTCAGAAAATAAGATGCTAAGTGGAGAGCATGATCATTAAAAGGATCAAATGCTAACTAGTTAATAGAAACTAGGAAAACAATTTGATAAAGACTCTAATATACTTTATACTTCTTCAAATTATATGCATTTCTAGTTCTTCCAACTGGATGATGCCTTCCTTTCTCTTACTCTGTATGGGCTATATGTTCATTCTAGTTTGCTTAGCTTTGGCTAGCTAGCTCCCACATTTTTAGGACCAAATCCACCTTACTCAGGATTTTATGATCACACTATTATTTTGTTGTTTGTTTAGAACTAATTATTCTAAGTTGTGCCTTTGACTTAGTGTTTATAGATAATTAAATTTTATGATTATTGTATCATGTAATTTCTTCTTTAGAATTGATGCTTCTAAGATGTGCTTTCTCTTGGAGTTCATCAACTCGCATCTAAATCTTCCTTGCTAGGTCACCATTTTTTGAAGTTTTCCTTTGGCTTTATAACACTTCGTAGGTTTAATTCAATGATCATTGTATGCTTTTTTTTTATAAGCAAAATAGCATAACACAATCAACACGTACAAAAATAGGCCTTCAGGTGCCACTCACATTTGACAGAGTGTTAGATCAGAGTAGACCCCTAGAGACTTGTAAACATGAATTTACACATATCTAAAAATCCTCTCATCATCTAGTCTCCCTTCACCAAAATAACTACGGTTCCAAGCTCTCCATATATAGTGGATGACTGATAACAAAGCCAAGTAACATGCCTTTGTCAATGTCCTACTTCCTCGGTATTGTCTCCCAAAGAAATGTATAGCATGCCTATCGGTGGACATCTCTTGCCTTATATGTAACCAGTCTCTAATCCTTTGCCATATCTCAATAATTGCGCGTGCGCGCGCGCGGGGGTGGGGGGTGAAGGGAAAATTGCTTCCTTCTCCTTCGGTCGCTCGTGCATGGCGATCCTATCTCACGTCCCCGAATTAAAATTTAATTGAATAAAACTAATTCGGATGGAGATGGATCGCCCAAGCAACCGATTCATCATCGTGCTATTCGATTTGAGTGGTCGCTTGAACAAACTTGTTGTCCAAGCAACCTAACTCTTTTCCTCGATTAGCCACGGAATAGATGATGATCGGATCGTCGGTTTTTGTTCATGATCATACAATTGTAAACAATTACATAGAACAAAAGCAAACCAAAACAAGAATTGTACCTCTTGTTTACCTCTTAATCTTCTATCATATGACCTATTCTCTTCTTGGACGTTGTGTGGGCAACGATCCTCTAAGAATTGAAGCCTCCTAGATCACCTTTTCTCTCTTTTTTCCTTGCTCCAAAACAAGCTGCCCCTTTCTTCTTCTCTTGACCGAACAACCTTCTTCTTCTCCCTTGCTCGTGTCGGCCACCAAGGATAGCTCCCCTTCCTTGTTGCCGCCGACCCTAGGGAGAACCAAGGAGGTGCCGCCCACCAAGGAGAGCTCTTGTCGCCAGCCAAAGAAGAAAGGAAGATGATCCCTCACCGTCGGTCACCAAGAGATGGAGAGGGCTGCCCTTTGCTTGTGTTCGTCGGCCCTAGCTTGAGGAAGGAGGGAGGAGGCGCCGACCCTAACTCTAGGAGAAGGGTTCTTGCCGTCGACACTAGGGAGGAGGAGGAGAAAACTTGGTTAGGATTCAATTAGAGTTTCCAAACCCTATGCTCCCCTTTTATAGTTTTCGCCCAATCCTCTTTTCAATCGTGTCCGTTGGATCTAGGCTTAGTGAGTGTTTTAATAGGCTACAATAGGGACCATGAGGAGAAGTTAGATCTTGGCCACCCAATGGATCCGAACCCAATCCATTAATGATGATCTATTCCACTAAAGCGATCATCATTGATCTACCTCACCAACCCCATAATATATATGGGCTCCACATATTAATCGTATAAATATCTCCCCGTATTTAAGATATCGAATGTCCGTTAATTAATTAATTTATTGACAATTAATTAATTAACATCTAACTCCATGAGTAGTACCACTCAACCTTATCATCATACTGGATCAAGTTCACCTGCAGGATTTACATGATGATCCTTATGAGCTCCTTAAGGGGATATCATCATCCTAATACATAGGACACGGTTTCCTCCTATAATCAACGACATACCATATAAATAATATTATTTTCCAACTTACCAGACCTATTGATTTAACACATAAATCTCGCCTATTGGTAAATCAAAGAAATAAATACTAAGTACATTGCCCGTTATTATATCGGGATTAAGAGCATGTACATCATAATATCTGAGGTCCGATTCAATTATATAGTCAGTATAAATTGAATCACCTCTAAATTGGTAATGCTTAATACACACAAAGTATACTAGTGTAATTCTATGGTCAAGATAAACCAATACTAAATTATACTATAACCATGCCAATGGTTTGTCCAAAACCATCTTGATTGTGAGCCTCTACTTATACTCTACAAGGAACTGATAACATGATCTTCTGTGCGACACCACACATCATGTTATCTACAGTGTAATATATCAGACAATATGCATAAATATAAAATGCAAACAATGATCATGTGATTCTTATTTTAAAATGAAGATGTTCATATAAAGGCTAAGCTTTCAGTATACATCCCAACAGGGGGGGTTACACAAAGAATATATGCTCTTGTATCTCCAATGTCTGACCATAAAACGTACATCGTCGATCCTCTAAGTACTCCTATATATCTCAGGTGGGGAGGCAGCATTGTGCTACCATCCAGAATGTAACTCGGTGACTCGGTTGGGGCTACACATTTCACACTGTATAGGTCCATGACTTCTTAGTGTTGCTGGGTCTAAATAAGTCATAGGCTTGTGCCACCCTGCCGTTCTGCACATCAACCACACATGCCCACTGCTCCTGCTCAATCTGCCCATGTCTTGTCTAACTCACGTGTAGGGCTGAGCTATGGCTCTGCTCTGATGCCACCGCACCTTGTCCGCCAGCCCCCGAGACCTACCTATTGCTAATGCTCAGCCTGCCCATGCTCCGCCTGCTGTGCCCCCACCCTACTTGGCCATTGCATGGGTTCTACCTATGCCCATGGCTTGTTGTAGTGTTGTTTGCTTGCACCTGTGGTCTGCCACTGGCACCATTAACCCCATGCCAAGCTTTGCCTGCCTGTTGCTCAAGCTCCGCCCATGGCCAGTTGCCAATGTTGTCTGCTTGTACTTATGGCCTTCTGCCGATGTTGCCCACCCCATGCCAAGCACCTCTGTTGTTGCCCTCAAATCTTGATGTTGAATTATTGCCTGCTCCACCCCCTGTAGTTGTCTGTCATTTGCTCACAAGCTACTACCAAACCAATCGTCAAGTCACTGACGCAGGCGTGATAGCGGGATGACACTCAAAATCTTTCATGCGTGAGATTAGGATAGAGGGGGCAGAGAGAATCGAAGGAGAGGGAGAAATCGTAAACAAAAGAGGATCCGCCTTAATGTTTAAACGAAATCAAAATAAATTTTATTAATTAAAAACCAATCTATCAATTATAAGAGCCTAAACTTATCTTTAAATAGGCTAAGGAAAGAGAAAGTTTCTTAACAATCAAGAAAGCTAAAAAAACTAAACTAACTTGAATAAAAAATTCTTAACAAGTAAGAAAACTAAAAAAAATAAACAAACTTAAACAAAATTTTCTCAACAAGAAAACTTTTAAACTAAAAAAAATCTAAATAGAAAATTTTTAAAACTAAACCAAAATTTCAATACCAATAAAATATAAAAATTTATGAAATCCTAATTTATTTAGATGGCAGCAGCGGCGCTCCACGACCGTGGAGGAGTCCATGGACTGGTCGTGGTCTGAACCACGACCGTGTGAGTGGCCACGACCTGGCTGTTGTCACACTCCGAGAGTATGCCGAGCCCGAAAATCGAACAACATCTCTCCTGTACGTGATACAATTCCCTGTTGATATGAAGCCTATCGGTCATAACCACACAACATAATGAAATGACACTATCAAATAATACAACCACAAAAACACAAAATGCGCACCGGTGCGACTCTAACACACTAAACAAAATATGATCAAAACTAACATCCAAACCAAAAGCATCATAAAAGCCAAAATATAACACTTCACATACACGACTATAATACAAAAACAGCAGCGGAACAAATATGAATTAAAACTCCAAATGCTCGGTGTGAGATGAGATCAGCTGGCGGAGCTCTGAGCATCTTAGGAATCTTCTAGCTGTTACCTGGGGGACAAGAAAATCCAGAATCTGTGGTGGTGAGTATAATACTCAGCGGTAAAGAATAGATAGTGTATGAACTAAATAAATGTAAGGAGATCAACAGATATACAGTCTAAAGGTATAACAGATAATCATCAATATAATATAACCCATGCATATACTAAAAGATCAACTGAACAACATAAAGTATTGACATATTTGAAAGTCTACTATGCTACACTCATCCAATCTGAACATATATCCACAATATACAACATGAAGAGTAATACTAACTCTGTAATTCAACAACGACCTTATTAATATTCTATAACAAATATAAACAATAAATCTGGTCTAACTCGTACTACATCATGATATTGGTCAAAGGTATCCAATAGTCCGACCAACTCATACACAGGTATCCCGCAAACAACCATATAGAATATGCAACTAGCATGTATGATGATGTACAAACAAATGCACCAAGCGTAGTACAAACAAATGCAACATCACAATAAGCATATATATAGACTGCATCTATATATATACTAATCACAACTATATATATATATATATATATATATATATATATATATATATATGCAAAACTAAGATAACAACACTAAGAATGCAGTAATGTATGATCATGTTCAAGTAACCCCACTCGCTACTACGACCAAAGGTAACCTGTGGCTCGATACGATAATCATTCCCAACTCAACACCAACCACTACTCTCAAATGGCTGAGTAGACAATATGAATAAGTAGCATATTAGCGTAAAGAGCTAGCTACACAACGGAAGTCCCTGCTGCTGGCCACTCCGACTGTCACTACCCACGAGTGGTCGAGTGTCACACACCCAGGACAAACTGCACGCAACTTCAACTACCACCATCAATAGTGGTCGAATGCGGCATAATAGATGCATTGCCCACACACCAACTACTACTATAACTAGTAACCGTAGAGGTAGGATGACTAACGACCCTCTCAATCACAAAGGAGACCAGGTCGCCAGCATACGTGTAAATGAAATGAATGCATAACTACACACATACATCCACAACACACTCTCTATCCAATAGAGAGTCATACACAACTGACAGTCAACTATGCTAGGACCACTAGTTCATAGTAACCCACTTCTGACAATCTACCAAATACAGATCCATGATCCATATTAGACATACAATGTAAAAGGATATAACACGACAATCCACTCCACATATTGACAACAACCCACATATCTATGCACCGATGACCAAATCCATCATAGATGCATCACGTAAATATGTGTGATACAACAATCGACCCCACTATCAAAATCATCACCTAACCCCAGATGTGACACGATGAATAAAACTGAAACCACAACTGTGCCCTAGTAACATGCACTTAAATGAACCTCTACAGGTCAACTTACAATAGAGTCTATAATCTATAACAGTGATGAACAAACTGCAAGATAATAACAACGCATCTCAAAGTACAAAAGCTAAGTAACAAACACATGATTAAATAAGAGTGAAGTCAAGGTAAAGGTATCGTCAACATAAATATCATGCATAAGATATATCAACTACTTGACTAGGATAGGAAATTACCCACCTGATTTGATGACTTGTCTGAGAATACAAATTATCTTCACATCCGTGAACCTACCTCAAATCAATATCCTGTACAATAACATACAGATTTAATTAAGTGTTGGCTTCGTCTAATACCTAATTTAACACCTAATCATGTAGTGATTTAATCTCATCCCATTATCTACATCGAGCATAATAATAATTCTTAACTATAACCCCTTCCATTAATCAACTGTATAAACCACAATTATCTAAATTTATACCACTATTCTCACCTAGCTTAGCTTCCTTGCACAGCTTCTTGTTCCAATTTAGGTATCAGTCTGAGTCCATTACCGAATCGAATGTCAAAGAAATCCAGTTCCGTCTCCCTCACAACCTGAATAGCAGGAAGATAATGAGATTACCAGAACTAGAGGCATAAGCTATTGAAGGGTTTGTCCGGCAACTGACAGTGCGGTTGACGATGAAATCAAGCTCAAGGAGATCCACATAGAAGCAAATCATAACAGAGATGATGATGGATCCATTGTTCACGGTGAACAACAAAACAATCTGCTATGAAAGGTCGGCCACCTAGCCAAAACACTTGAAGATCCCTTCGCCGGGGAGATCGACAACACCCTGCAGCAGAGGTGATGTCGACTCGCAGCTACGACGTGCGAGCAGAAGAGAATGACGCTGGTGAGGAGGGAAGGGAGGAGCGGCGATGACAGCTTTATCGCTTGCGGTGAAGCTATCAAACTCACGGCGACGAAGCCCGAACACGGTGACGATGGGTAGAGTGCTCATAGTTGTCGTCCCTGCTCACGGTCGGCGAAACTTGCTGCAGGCGGATCGATGGTGGAAGAGAGGCGTCGGTGATCACGTGTGTGGCCACTACAACGGCTGGAGGAGCTGTGCTGGTGAAGACAACGACGAAATGGCAGCAATCGGCGTGGCGTCTTGTTGCGACGGTCGGAGGTAGGCCACGAATGGACAGGGCGGAAGCAGGCCGACCGGTACGGCGGTGGCGATGAGCGGCGAGCTGACAAGGGCGTCGGCGCTGTCTATCCGACGGTGTAGATGAGGAGAAGAAGCAAGGGGAGCAGCGGCGACGAGAAATCGAGAGAAGAAGAAGAGAACTCGAGATCGAGAACAACAGAGAAATCGCGACGGATCGGGGAGAAGAGAGAAAGCTGCGTCGGGAGAAAAAGAATAGGGAAATAGAAAGAAATAGGAAAATTTAACCTAAAGTTTAATATTTAAACCTCGGTAAATTGATCCTATTAACTCCTACCTAACATATAATTCAAACGGACTTTATAAAAGTCTATTTGCTTCATCCCTATAAATTATCATATAAATTCCATTTTAATCTAAATAAATTTTTAAAAATCTTCAAAAAATTTCACTGGGTATTTTCCTAATTAACCAGTATTATTTTATTATTATTTTATTTTTTCGATATCTTATATTCTCCTCCACTAATTAAAAATTTGGTCCTCAAATTTCCTACTCAAGTACGATGAGTAAGCAATATCACACGGTTCAACTCAAGTACTTGAAGAAAATCACACACCTCAAATAACTAAGTGGAGGTACTGAGTTCGAATATTATTTTCTAGCTCTCATATAGCCTTCGATATCTATCACATATATACTCTCAACAAATTTTTTAAAATATGAATAATGTCTTCATATTGACCATCTATAAAAAGGTAAATAATCGTACCAGAGTGAAGCTCGACATCCATGGCTTGTCGGAGACTTTTCCAGAATCGTGAGATGAATAATGAATCACTATCGGAAATGATACTCAAGGATATTCCAAGAAAACTGAAAATCTCCTTGCTGTATAATTCTGTCGAGCGACCCAACGAAATCCATCTTACGGCTCGGTAGAAAATGAACAAACTTAGCTAATTGATCATCGATTACCCCAAATCACATTAAAACCTGTAACACCCCCCTAGTCTTTCCACTCTCTACCAGGGGAGATGTCACTACTTAAGCTACATCTACATCTTAGAAATTCATACAATATACTAATGTTGCAATATGCTAACAACTAACACTGATCGTATAAGGACATTTAGACATCACTTAAATAATAACCATTTCAAGATCTTCTATGACATGCAAGTATTAAAACTAAACCCAACATAGTGACTCTAGCATTCTTTGGTCTCAACCATAAATAATCGATTGAACTTCAACAATATAAAAAACAAGAAACTAAAAATCGGTTTAGATATGCACTTAGGATCTTTTACTTCCAGCATTAAATTGTTCAGTCGCCACACACACCGCACTTCATCCATGCCACCTTCTTTGAAACTTTTCTTTACCTTTATCTGCGTATAAGGAAATGCAAACTATAAGCAATAGCAGCTTAGTAAGTACTTTCTATGCTCACAAAAACATGCCTGTATGAAATCATGCAACTAGTTCTCTTACCCTTGATACATTGATACACATGCAAACATAGCGAAATCATAACTACGATTATGTCTCTTGTATAAACCATGCTCTTAAGTA
The DNA here is from genome assembly GCA_025175895.1 of Wurfbainia villosa. Classification (NCBI taxonomy): domain Eukaryota; kingdom Viridiplantae; phylum Streptophyta; class Magnoliopsida; order Zingiberales; family Zingiberaceae; genus Wurfbainia; species Wurfbainia villosa. Next base: position 69,371,478 of record CM045991.1, on the reverse strand, counting down.
TTTTAAAACTTATAAACAGATGTATCTACGAATGATTAACTTTGAAAACTTTTACTTATACTTATCGATACTTGAAATAATAATCATCTGGATATGGGCGGCATAGTACCAATCGTAGCATTCCTATATAGGGGTGGCCAACCACCGAACCTACTAGAGATGGCAGGCGAGGGCCTCGGCATGGTATGATGCCAGTACATGCCTGTCAAAAGTAAAATACTTCCTTTATACTTATATTTTTATACATCAAGGAAATGCTCTTAATCCCCTAAATCACAAATGGGGAGCACCATAAAGATCATTATGCTCTTGACCCCCAAAACTGAAATGGGGAGCATACTGAAGATCGTTGTGCTCTTAATCCCCAATTCGAACGAGGAGCATCTTTAAATTTTCTTTATAAAGGAAATATTTTTACATCTTACTCTACATCATGCATATAATTGTAAGCTACAACTCATCTACAACATGCATGATCATAAATCACATTCTTATCTTGGATCTCAACATGATGCTGAATTACCCATAATATAACGGTAAAATCGCGTAACTGAAAACATCATGCATAACTGGAAATAACATGTATATAAACTGTTCAACCATGTAACTGGAAATAACAAGCACAGAAACGATAACTACTTATACTGCAGGTGAGCAATACTTACCTCCTACGCTTTTTCATCAATTTATACCGTTAGATTTCGTAAAGAAAAGACCTCCTACGTGTTTCCTTCCATGATTGATACAATCTCAACCTATCCCTTCTCTTTGCTGTGGTACCGCTACGATGTATAGTCCTTTCAGACCGAACTTAAACCTCAACAGCTCAAATCACCACAAGCAGATATACAGGCGAATCCAAGATGTATCGGTCATCAAAAGGATTCCTTCTTCATGAACCAGCCCTCTAGGAGGAGATCTGGAGGATTAAAAGAAGAAAGAAGATAGGAAAGGATTGCTCCGTTGCTCTCCGTGTTGAGATCCAACGCATGCAGAAGCAGGACGATCAATCTATCCGTGCAACGTTCTCCGTCGAAAGAACGTCGCGCGGCTTTTTTTCATCTTTCGCTCCCAAATCGAGAAGACGATCAAGAAGGGAGAAGTCACGAAAAAAACGAGAGGGAGAGAGAGAGGCGGCGTGAGGGAGAGAGAGAGACGGCTTGGAATATAGAAAACTAGAGGAGCGTGAGATTTTATAGAGAATAAGGAAAAAATATATATATAAAAATTAGAATTTTTCTTAACCTAATTACCCCTTTAAATAATTAGTCAAATTAATCAATCTTTCTTTTTTTTTCGCCTATAGATATATTTTGTTATATTCTATCCATTGGTAATCTTATGACTTAGTGGTAGGGAGTCTATTCCCTAAATCGACGGTCATCGTTCGAGCCTCTAACTAACTATTTATTCAATTTTTTTTTAATTCCTATTATTAATTATTTTTATTCTTTTTTTTATTATTATTATTCTATTCCTATTTTTATTATTTCTATTTTTATTCTTATTTCTATTTTCTCTAATAAAAATATAGAGTTAAAATTTGGGATGTTACAATCCCTTATACCTTATAAAAGTTTCATTCCTCGAAACTTAGAACTGTGGTACTTTTGCTTCGTATCCTCACGCTCCTGTTCAGTTTCTTTAACCCTTCGACTTTGCCATAAGACTTTTACTAACGGTATTTCTTTATTTCTTAGTTTTCGATCGCTCGATCTATTATCCGAATAGTCGATTTTCATAACTTAGATCCGTCTCAACTGTACTGCCTCACGTGGCTCAATCACTTGGTTGGTGAACGCGCTTCTTAAGCATCAAACATGAAATACATTGTGGATAGACATTTCTGTGGTAGCTCTAGCTCATAAGCTATCTTACCAACTCTTTTGGTGATCAGATAGGGGCCTACATATCTGGGACTTAACTTGTCTTTCTTCCCAAATCTCATTACCCCTTTCATAAGAGCTACCTTAATGAACACCGAATCTCGACTTGGAACTCTAGAAGTCCTGCGTCGAACATCGGCGTAACTCTTCGCCGACTTTGGGCTCTCATCCTTTCGACGTATGTTCTTTATAGCTTTGGTACGCCATCTATAAAATCGATCTTGAGTCCCATTTTTTTCACCACCTCATACCAATAGATAAGCGTCTGCGCATTTCCTTCCATACAAGGCTTCATAAGGTGTTATTCTAATTGTGGTTTGATAACTATTATTATAGCAAACTCGCCAAACACAAATATTTGCACCGGCTTCCTTTAAAATCCAAGGCCTGAAGCTCGAGCATGCCCTCTAAAATCGATTCACTCTTTCTTTGCCCGTACATGCGAGGATGAAATGCGATCTTGAATCGTAACTTAAAGCAGAGGGCTTTACACACACTCGTGTGAAGTAAAGCGATTGTCTCTATCTCGAGATAATGGTCTTAGGTACTCCATGCAGTCTAATCACTTCCTCGACGTATAATCGGGCTAACTACTCCATGGTATGATATTACGATAGGCGTGAGTGAGCGGACTTTGTCAATCTATCGACAACTACCCAAATAGAATCGTAGTCATTGGTTGTTTTGGGCAATCCTACTATGAAATCCATGGCTAGTTCCTCCCACTTCCATTCGAATTTGGATAGGTTGTAGAACTCCTCGGTCTCACGTGTTCGGCTTTCACTCTCACATGTCGGCAAGTGCTAACATACTTAGCCACGTCCCTCTTCATACCAAGCCACCGAATTTCCTTTCATATCTTGATACATCTTGGTGGATCCAGGATCGATCGAATACGGGTCCCATGAGCTTCTTCTAGGATCTTCTTTCTTAAGTCCGGTCGTTGGGGATACATAGCGTTCACCCAAATATAATACCTCACTATCGTGAGACACGGAATCCTTCATCCTTCCCTTCTTGGATCTCTGCTTGATCCTTTGGATGCTAGGATCTTTGTCTGTCTCGCTAATATATCCTCAAACAAGGTAGGTACTACGGTCAAGCGCGAGAGCTATCCGAAATGATCTCAACTCAAAATTCATTATCTCTTTTTTCAAAGTGGTTGGGATAGTGTTGCTAGGGACATCAAAGTGGCGCATGATTTTCTACTCGGGCGTCGCTACTTTGTTTGCCTTTCCGGGATGGTAGCGGATTTCATCATAGTCCTTTACTAGCTCAAGCCATCTACGTTGTCAGCGTATTCAAATCCTTACGAGTGAAGAAGTACTTGGACTCGGTGATCGTAAATCTTGCATTGGACTCCATATAAGTAATGTCTCCAAACTTTCGTGAGCAAAAACCACTCACGCCAACTCAAGGTCATGAGCGGGATAATTCTTTCATAGTCCTTGAGTTGTCTAGATGCATAAGCAATGACTTTACCCCCTTCGCATAAGTATTGCTCGAGTCCCATCTTGGATGCATCACTATACTGGTCAAATCCCTCATTACTTCTGGAAGGGTAAGCAAGCACTTGTGAGCCTCCTCTTTAATTCAATGAAGCTCTTTTCACAATCTTCTCCATTCGAACTTCTTATTCTTTCTCGTAAGAACCGCCAATCTGAAGCTATCCTCGAGAAGTTTTCCACAAACTTTCGATAGTACCTGCTAATCCGAGAAACTTTGACTTCACCGCATTCTTCGTCAATTCTACCATCGATCGCTTCTATCTTTGTGTCTACCATAACTCCATCTTTTGAAATAACATGACCCAAAAACGATATTCGATCAAGCCAAAACTCACACTTCGAGAACTTTCAGATATAATCGCTTTCTGGCGGTCCGCAAGACTGTCTTCGTGTTCGACATGTTCTTCCCGGGTTCTCGAGTAGATAAGGATGACGCCACAACGAAAACAACCACAAACTTGTCAAGGTACTCCTTAAATATCCGATTCATCAAGTCCATAAACATAGCGGGTGCATTTGTCACCCGAAGGGCAATGACCACGAACTCATAGTGTCCATACCTGCTCGAAATATCATCCTCTTTAACTCTTACTTGATGATAACCTAACCGTAAGTCAATCTTGGAGAAAACTGTGGCTCCCCTCAATTGATCAAATAAATCCTCTATCCTTGGCAGAGGATATCCGCTTCGATCACACTTGATTCAAGGCTCGGTAGTCTATGCATTCTCATAGATCCATCTTTCTTTTCACAACAACACCGGAGCTCCCCATGGGAATGACTAGGCGGATGAATCCCTTGTCCAATAACTCCGTAATTATTCCTGAAGCTCTTTCAATTCAGCTGGAGCCATACGATAGGGTGCTTTTGAGATTGGGTTGGTACCAGGAATAAGTTCAATCTCAAACTCAACTTCCCTTCTAGGTGCTAGTCCTGGTAGCTCGTCAGGAAATACTTTCGGATAGTCACATACGATTGGGACTTCTTCCAAACTTTGGCTTCTTTCTTGCTTAGATCAACTATATGTGCTAAATACCCACGATCCACTAGCTAGCATCTTCCGAGCTTCCACACGGCGACAAGAACTTCTTAGTCTTCTTCCTCGTTCTCCAATAAACTCAAATTTTTGGCCTCGGTCTCGAATACTACCCTTCGCCATTTACGACACTCAACGGAAGCACCGCACTTGCTAAGAAAGTCCATTCCAAAGATGACATCATAGTCACGCATGTCTAACAAGATTAAATCATTATAAAGCTCTCTCATCTCAAATTCGACCAGACGCAAGACGCAATGACAAATGTAGATGTCATTATTTCGCCTCAAGGTAGGTCGTTAAAAACCGAATATCTAAGATATCCGAGTTATATCTATCTTCTTAACAAATGTCATAGACATGAAAGAACGGATTGCCCCAAGATCAAACAAAGATGGTAGCTTGACTAAGGATAGGTATATGACATGACTACCGTAGAAACATTTCTACCTCTTCCTCGGTAGGAGAAGATTCGCATTAGGTGTAACCGATGGGGCCTCCAATCTTCCTTCGGTGATGTAAGGACCCTCACGTGCTCCTCGCGATCCGATGTAGCCGAAATGCCGGTCTACTCCATACCGAGTAGACTACGGCGGAGGTAGATTGGTCTTGGTGGGGCACTGCTGGCGAAGTGTCCTCGACACCACATATATAACACCCGCCACGCCTCGAGCAAAACTCCTCGATGCTTCTTCCCACACTTAGAATACGTAGGATACGAGTCGCTTATCGAACCTCCTCATTATTCCATTGTTTTATCTTGCCATTGTTTTTCACTTCCAGCTCAATTACCGCCCGAGGTTTCGACCTTCCAACTTCCCTAGCTTTTACTTTCGTCGAGGCTAGCTCGTGCTGATACTATTCATGTAATTCTCCGTGATTAGACACTCACCGACTAGCTCTTCAGGGTCCGTGGGTTCATTAATCGCACCACCACATTCAGAGCTATCTCCTGCCTCAACATCTTTAGCATCAACCTAACTCTTTCCTTCTCAAGATTAACCAGCCTGCATGTACGAGCCAACCTATCAATCTCTTTACCGCTTGTTTCATATAAATCCTTGTTTGAACTCCGTGAACTCATCATAAGATGATCTGAAACCACTATAAGGCTATTATCACTATTTTTTTCATCTTCACATACATATCTAGGTACGCTATTACTTATCGTCATCATCTTCATATATAAATACGCAAGCATGTTTAACTCAAAGAGAGCATTCTAAGTGAGCATGTTTAACTTAAAAGAAGCATTCCTTACTACATAAAGTAAATAAAGCGTATAAATACTTGCTTACTCGAGGCGCAGGATCATGTTCACATGTGTGTGTGACTAAGGGCGGAAACTCGCCTGATACCATCTTGTAACACCCCTAGTCTTTCCACTCTCTACCAGGAGATATCACTACTTTACTGCTCTCTATCTTTAATTCATGCAATATACAAATGCAATATGCTAACAACTAAAATAATCATAAGGACCTTTACATCACTTAAACAATAACCATTTCAAGATCTTCACCTAACATGCAAGTATTAAAACTAACCCAATACGACTCTAGCATTCTTCGTCTCAACCATAAATAATCCAAATAACTTCAACAATATCAAAAGAAAACAAGAAACTAAAAACTGATTTAGACATCCGCACTTAGGATCTTTTACTTCCAATCGTCTGCCGCCACACACACCAAAGACTTCATCCGCTACGCCACCCATCAAGCTTTTCTTTACCTTTATCCGCAAAGATAAAGAAATGCAAACTATAAGCAATAACGCTTAGTAAGTACTTTCTATGCTCACAAAAACACGACCGTATGAAATCATGCAACTTGTTCTCTTACCTCGATACATTGATACACACGCAAACACAATCGGAAATCATAATTCAATATACGCTCTTGTATAAACCATGCTCTTAAGTATTTTAAAACTTATAAACAAAGTATCGAATCAAATGATTAACTTCAAAACTTTTACTTATACTTATACCGATACTTCAAAATAATAATCATCCCGGATACGGGCTCGACATAAGTACTAATGCGATTCCTAATAGTCAGGTGGCAACCACCGAACCTACTAGTAATCAAATCGAGGGCCTTACCAGTGGCGAAATCGACGCCTTGATACGCCTGTCAAAAAGTAAAATACTTCCTTTATACTTATATTTTTATACATATCAAGGAAATGCTCTTAATCCCTAAATCACAAATGGGAGCACCATAAAGATCATTACGCTTCAATTTCAAAATCAAAATGGGGAGCATATCAAGATCGCTGTTCTTAATCCCCAATTCGAACGGGAGCATCTTTAAATTTTCTTTATAAAGGAAATATTTTACATCTTACTCTACATCATGCATATAATTGTAAGCTACAACTCATCTACAACATACGCATGATCATAAATCACATTCTTATCTCGATCTCAACACGATGCTAAATTACCCATAATATACTAGAAAATCGCATAATCGAAAACATCATCGCATAATCGAAATAACATGCATATAAACTGCTCAACCATACGAATCGAAATAACAAGCACGTAAAAACATATCAATGACATACACGATAACTACTTATACTGCAGTGAGCAATACTTACCTCCTACGCTTTTCATCAATTTATACCGCTAGATTTTGTAAAGAAAAGACCTCCTACGTGTTTCCTTCCATGATTGGTACAATCTCAACCTATCCCTTCTCTTTCACGCGTACCGTACGCATGTAGTCCTCAGATCGAACTTAAACCTCAACACCAAATCACCGTATGTATATACAAAGCTAATCCAAGATGACGGATTATCAAAAGGATTCCTTCTTTACGAACCAAATTTCAGAGGAGATCCGAGGATTAAAAGAAGGAAGAAGATAGGAAAGGATTGCTCCGCTGCCTCCGTGTTGAGATCCAACGACGCAGGCCGGACGATCAATCCATCCGTGCAACGTTCTCCGTCGAAAGAACGTCGCGTGGCTTTTTTTCATCTTTCGCTCCCAAATCGAGAAGACGATCAAGAAGGGAGAGAAGCTGCTGGAAAAAAAAACGAGAGGGAGAGAGAGAGGCGGCGTGAGGGAGAGAGAGAGACGGCTTGGAATATAGAAAACTAGAGGAGCGTGAGATTTTATAGAGAATAAGGAAAAAATATATATATAAAAATTAGAATTTTTCTTAACCTAATTACCCCTTTAAATAATTAGTCAAATTAATCAATCTTTCTTTTTTTTTCGCCTATAGATATATTTTGTTATATTCTATCCATTGGTAATCTTATGACTTAGTGGTAGGGAGTCTATTCCCCTAAATCGACGGTTCATTGTTCGAGCCTCGGCTAACGAATTATTTATTCAATTTTTTTTTTTAATTCCTATTCTTAATTATTTTTATTCTTTTTTTTTATTATTATTCTATTCCTATTTTTATTATTTCTATTTTTATTTATATTTCTATTTTTCTCTAATAAAAATATAGGAGTTAAAATTTGGGATGTTACAAAACCTTTCTGAATTCTAGATAATCCCCCAACACAGTCCATTGTACTAGGCTACCACTTCCATCTTGGTACAACCTTACTGATCACTAGTATTCCACTTTTACTAGTTGACACACTGCACACCAAGCTGCGAAATCGACCATGTCCTACATGTCGTTCTACTACTAAGAATGTTTCAAAACTCACTATCTTCGAATTCACTCCGAATAAATCTTCGATCTCGATTGCCATGTCTCCTAAACAACTCGTCCTGAACTGAAACAACTCTGGGTCACAGTCTTCCTCGAAGGTGAAGAATCTCTCTATTATCACAACAGAACCATGAGGCCTTTTGGGTAAATCCCAAAAACAAAACCATGAGGGCTTGGGCCCAAGGTAGACAATATCATACCATTGTAGAGATATGTGGATCTTATAGGTACTAACAATTGGTATCAGAGTCATGGTCCATGTCAAGCCATGAACCTCGAATGAAGGAAGTTGAGCTCCCATGTCCGGATCAAGAGAACCAGACACCAGGTAGAAAGTCCAGTTGGATCTGTTAGGGCAATCAACCCAGGTGATGAGGTTTTGATGTGTGTGGCAAAGAGTTTAAGTTAGGATTGATATGGATTTTATATGTGCGTTGAAGTCATGCAGGACTTAGTAATTCGCACATGGATGGAGCATTGGCAAGTTTCACCTCTCATGACTCGGTCATTGAGTCAGTGAAAGATGCATTGCGGAAGCCGTGCGCTTGGTGGATCCGAGGGACCGCCGGGCGAGGAGCATTGGAGTAAAACCGGAGAAAGTAGACTTCAGGGCGAGACGCGAAGGATGACACTGCGAAGCCGTGCGCTTGGCGCATCCGAGGGACGTGGCTGGACGAAGAGAACTTCGAAGGCGAGGGACTCCAAGGGAATGAGAGTGAGCGAATGTAACCCGGGACGGAGTAGCTCATTAGGTGAACTTGGCCAATTGGCTAAGTGTCGGATGAGTTTTTTCGACACCAGTCGACTGCTATAGGTAGCAGTCGACTGCTCCAAGTCGATTGGAGACTCGACTGGTATTCGAGTCAAAGTTCTGGCCGATCAGTCGACTGCCAGCTTATGACAGTTGACTACCAAGGGGAGAAGTCGACTGATGTCGAGGGTTTCGGGCATGGAATGTTGGATAGTCGACTGCTTGCTTCGAGCACTCGACTGTTGGCTCTATCTGTCGACTGATGGGAAGATCAGTCGACTGATGTGGGAGCTGTTGGTTGAAATCCAACGTGGAAGAAGTCGTTATAGAGCGGCTACTGGCGATGATCGATCGCATCACCGATCATTCAGCTCAACGGAAGAAAGGCTCCTTCTCTATAAAAAAGGAGCCTTGAGTTATCTTGGGAGGCTAATGCTTGATTCCTAAACATCCTCACAAGTGCCCAAACGAATTCCACTCTTCTTGCTTGCATTTATTTCAATCCTATTGTAAGAAAGGTTACCTCCACCTAGCTTTGTGCAAAGGAGAGATTAGTGGAAAGTTTAAGGCGTGATTCACCTGGAACGAATCGGTCCGTGGATTAGCGGCAAGGCCGTGAACCACATTATATCGGTTTGTTAGCATTGCCTTTTGTATTGTCTTTTATATTTCTGCTTGCGCTAATCATATTTATAGGCAATCAACGAACGACTTCCACCGTACGCGAAAGAGGGCTATTCACCCCCCTCTAGCTGGCCATCGACGATCCAACAAGTGGTATCAGAGCTAAGTTGCTTGTCACTGGCCGCAACAATCACGACAACTACAATGGCTGGCTCCAACATCCATCTGCCAAAGTTCGAGGGGGAATTTACGTGGTAGAAGAAGCGTATGGAGGTATCGAGGGCGAATTTACGTGGTAGAAGAAGCACATGGAGGTATTTTTCGAAACAGATTTTGATATCATGTTAATAATGGAATCCGATTTCGATATACCTAGGGATGATGAGGGGAAGCCAATAGAGAAATCAAGATGGACCAAGAAGCAAAGGGAGGAGAACCTTGCAAATCAAAGGCCAAGCACCACCTTTTCAACGTGCTCCCCCAATAAGAAATAAACCGAATTGGAGAGTGTGTAAGCGCCAAGGAAATGTGGGAAAGATTGGTAGAACTTCATGAAGGCACTTCCGAGGCGAAGCTTGCAAGAAGAGACCTTCTCCGCTCCCAACTCAACAATATCAAACTCGATAAAGGGGAGAAGGTATTATCACTACACTCTCGATTTAAAGAAATAATTAATGGATTGTCTAGTGTAGGTGAAAAGCTCTCTAACCGGGATATGATCATGAAGGCTATAGATGTCTTTCCTCGGTCCTCAAAGTGGTGCTCCATGGTGGACTCCTTCTACATTTTCAAGAATCTAGAGGTAAGTACTCTAGATGAATTTTTCTCTACTATGGAATTGCATGAAACACGACTTGAAGGCATAGTAGAAGAGCCAAGGAGCCAACCAAGGGGAGTGACACTAATAGCCGAGAAGGGAAAGAAGAAGAAGATGCCTTCACCCTTCTCATCCGATGAAGATTCATCTTCCTCCTCCATGGATAGCACGGAAGAGGCCTACATGGTAAGGAAGGTAAGACGTGAACTTAAAAATTTTAAATTTAACAAATCTAATGATAGGAGGAGAAGACCGAGGCGAAAAATCATTTTCTACAATTGCCAAGGACAGGGACATATAAGGGATGATTGTCCCCTCTTAAACTAGAGTAAAGAAGAAAGGAGGAAGAAAGAAGAAAAGAAGAAGGGGAGCAAGAAGAAGGAGGATGAATAGAAAACCAAGGAGAAAGAGAAGGCAAAGGCATATAAGGCTACATGGGATGATCCGTCATCATCATCCGAAGAAGAAGAAGCCTTCATAAACCTTGCCTTAATAGATAGATGATTTGGACTCCTCCGAGCAAGAAGAAAGAAGTTCTAGTGAGGATAGCTCAAGTGAAGGGGGGGCTTCATTTTCATCCTCATCCTCATCGGAGGAAGAAGACATGGAGAGAGATTGTAAAAAAGGTTATCTTCACCTAGCTTTGTGCAAAGGAGAGATTAGTGGAAAGTTTAAGGCGTGATTCACCTGGAACGAATCGGTCCGTGGATTAGCGGCAAGGCCGTGAACCACGTTATATCGGTTTGTTAGCATTGCCTTTTGTATTGTCTTTTATATTTCCGCTTGCGCTAATCATATTTGTAGGCAATCAACGAACGACTTCCACCGTACGCGAAAAATGGCTATTCACCCCCCTCTAGCTGGCCACCGACGATCCAACAAGTGGTATCAGAGCTAAGTTGCTTGTCACCGGCCGCAACAAGCACGACAACTACAATGGCCGACTCCAACATCCATCCACCAAAGTTCGAGGGGGAATTTGCGTGGTAGAAGAAGAGCATGGAGGTATTTTTCGAAACGGATTTTGATATCATGTTAATAATGGAATCCGATTTCGATATACCTAGGGATGATAAGGGGAAGCTAATAGAGAAATCAAGATGGACCAAGAAGCAAAGGGAGGAGAACCTTGCAAACTCAAAGGCCAAGCACCACCTTTTCAACGTGCTCCCCCAATAAGAAATAAACCAAATTGGAGAGTGTGTAAGCGCCAAGGAAATGTGGGAAAGATTGGTAGAACTTCATGAAGGCACTTCCGAGGCGAAGCTTGCAAGAAGAGACCTTCTCCGCTCCCAACTCAACAACATCAAACTCGATAAAGGGGAGAAGGTATTATCACTACACTCTAGATTCAAAGAAATAATTAATGGATTGTCTAGTGTAGGTGAAAAGCTCTCCAACCGGGATATGATCATGAAGACTATAGATGTCTTTTCCCGGTCCTCAAAGTGGTGCTCCATGGTGGACTCCTTCTACATTTCCAAGAATCTAGAGGTAAGTACTCTAGATGAATTTTTCTCTACTATGGAATTGCATGAAACACGACTTGAAGGCATAGTAGAAGAGCCAAGGAGCCAACCAAGGGGAGTGACACTAATAGCCGAGAAGGGAAAGAAGAAGAAGATGCCTTCACCCTTCTCATCCGATGAAGATTCATCTTCCTCCTCCATGGATAGCACGGAAGAGGCCTACATGGTAAGGAAGGTAAGACGTGCACTTAAAAATTTTAAATTTAACAAATCTAATGATAGGAGGAGAAGGCCGAGGCGAAAAATCATTTTCTACAATTGCCAAGGAGAGGAACATATAAGGGATGATTGTCCCCTCTTGAACAAGAGTAAAGAAGAAAGGAGGAAGAAAGAAGAAAAGAAGAAGGGGAGCAAGAAGAAGGAGGATGAAAAGAAAACCAAGGAGAAAGGGAAGACAAAGGCACACAAGGCTACATGGGATGATCCGTCATCATCATCCGAAGAAGAAGAAGCCTTCACAAACCTTGCCTTAATGGGGATAGATGATTTGGACTCCTCCTCCGAGCAAGAAGAAAGAAGTTCTAGTGAGGAGAGCTCAAGTGAAGGGGGAGCTTCATTTTCATCCTCATCGGAATCGGAGGAAGGAGACATGGAAACTATTGTAACGAATCTTTCTCCTAAGAAAATTGTTTCCATGATTTCTAGCCTTACTAGGGACTTATTTAAAATGAAAAAGAAAAAAAAGAGCATGCTTGATGAAATTAAGGTCCTAGAAGAAAAGCTAGAAAAATCATGTTTAAATGTTAATGATAAATGATAATGCTTTTTCTTTTAGTTTTGATAATGAATGCTCACATGATGACTATATGCCTTCTAATATTAATGATGCATGTATTGAGGAAAATAAGACGTTAAGGGAAAAGGTAGATTACCTAACTAAAGCCTTCGAAAAATTCACTATTGGCTCCAACACCCTAAATATGATTATAGGGAGCCAAAGGGCAAGTTTTAATAAGAAAGGCCTAGGTTATAAAGGAAATAAAAATGAAAAGGCCTATTATTGCCTAATTGCTAGGGGTCAAGCTAAGAATAAAATAGTAGCTAGGAAATGGATCCCTAAAGAATACTTGGTGAACCCTATAGGAAAGAATTTGTATTGGGTTTTCAAATCCATCCTTAAGGGTTAGGAAACCTTTGGATAGTCAACCATGAATGGACTTTACTTATATCATATTGAATGGTTGACTTAGGATAGTGTGGGTTATAAATTTTTAACATAGTGTTGGGTGATGATAATGTATAACTCATAAATTGAATACTTGAATCATGATTCATGCTTAATTTTATATTTTATGATCATGATAAGTAATTAGTGATTTATAATCATAATATGCAATAATTGATGATTTATGATCATGATTGATAATTTTTGATGCATGTTCATGATTGGATTTTTAGGATGATACTTAACCATGGGTAGAATTGCATGAAATTTTGGTTAAATGTAAATACCTTTAGATACATCTCACATCCCACTATAAGGCATACTTGATTGAGAACATAACAATGGGTGAGATGATAGGATGATACAAATGGTCCACTAATGCTTATGACATTTAGATGGGTCATTAAGTATATAATTAGAGCAATCATAGACCAACTATGGGGAAAGCAAATATTTAATCAATGGACATATTGCCCATAGATCATAGTTGAATATTTTAAATGTTTTAAAACCTTTTTATGTTTCATGAACAGTGAGTTCATGTTTTGAAAAGTTTCAAGACAAAACTATGTTTTAAAGTGGATACAAACTTTAGACATTTTTGTAACTTTTGAGTTTTTGCCAAAGTTTCAAAAATAAAATGAATTTTCATGAAAAATCATTTTTCACTGATAAAGGAACTCACTAGAAATATGTACTTCAAATTTCATGATTTTTCAATTTTTTTGGAATTTTTAACGCATTTCTGAAATCGGGCTATGAAATCAGAAAATCCTGAAAACTAAGTGTCAGTCGACTGATGCTCTGACTTAGTCGACTGATGTACTGTGCACGAGCACAGTAACCTGTTTTATCAGGTTTTAAGTTGATTTTGGGTATTTTCTTCCATTAAACTTGATGTCATGTGTGTTTAACATTTGTATAATGTTTTTGATGGTGTCAAAGGGGGAGAATTATATGAGTTTGAGTTAATCATGATAAGGGAAAAAATTTAGCATGTCTTAAGGAGGAGTTGCATGTTTAAGGGGGAGTTTTTATACTCATATTATTTACATGCTTTCTTACCTTATGTTTTTATTGTAATTGTTTTACCTAACTTAAACTGATTGCCACACATCAAAAAGGGGGAGATTGTTAGGGCAATCAACCCATGTGATGAGGTTTTGAAGTGTGTGGTAAAGTATTTAAGTTAGGATTGATATGAATTTGATGTGTGTTGAAGTCATGCAGGACTTAGTAATTCGCACATGGATGGAACATTGACAAGTTTCACCTCTCATGACTCAGTCCTTGAGTCGGTGAAAGATGCATTGCGGAAGCCGTGCGCTTGGTGCATCCGAGGGACCGTCGGACGAGGAGCATTGGAGTAAAGCCGAAGGAAATAGACTTCAGGTCGAGACGCGAAGGATGACACTGCGAAGTCGTGCGCTTGGTGCATCCGAGGGATGTGGTCGGACGAAGAGAACTTCGAAGGCGAGGGACTCCAAGGGAATGAGAGTGAGCGAATGTAACCCGGGACGGGGTAGCTCGTTAGGTGAACTTGGCCAATTGGCTAAGTGTCGGATGAGTTTTCCGACACCGGGCCGATCGCTATAGTAACAAATGAGTGCTGTCGACCGAGACTCGACCGTGTTCGAGTCAAAGCTCGCCGATCGACGCCACCGCGCTGATCGCGATTATTAGCTCGATCCAGGGAGCAATCGATCATGTCGAGGGTTTCGCATGAGAATGTTGGATAGTCATCGCTTGTTTCGAGCACTCATTATCAGGCTCCATCACCGATCATGGGAAGATCATCGATGTGGGAGTCGTTGGTTAGAATCCAACGTGGAAGAAGCCGTTATAGGGCAACGGCTACAGCGGGCAATGTCAGGGCATCGATCATTATTCTTGGCTCAACGGGAAGAAAAGCTTCTTCTCTATAAAAAGGAGCCTTGGGTTATCTTGGGAGGCTAATGCTTGATTCCTAAACATCCTCACAAGTGCCCAAACGAATTCCACTCTTCTTACTTGCATTTATTTCAATCCTATTGTAAGAAGAGAGATTGTAAGAAAGGTTATCTCCACCTAGCTTTGTGCAAAGGAGAGATTAGTGGAAAGTTTAAGGCGTGATTCACCTGGAACGAATCGGTCCGTGGATTAGCGGCAAGACCGTGAACCATGTTATATCGGTTTGTTAGCATTGCCATTTGTATTGTCTTTTATATTTCTGCTTGCACTAATCATATGTGTAGGCAATCAACTAACGACTTTTACCATACGCGAAAGAGGGCTATTCACCCCCCTCTAGCCGGCCACCGACGATCCAACAGGATCGGGAGGACCGAACAATTGGCAGGAAGTCCAGTTGGGTCAGAAGGGGCAGGAAGCCCATCTGGGTCAGGTGGACCAGATAGTTGGCAGGAAGTCTTGGTGGGTTGAGGATCGGACATCAAGCAGAGGATGTCCTTCGAGGATGGATAGACTTAAGGGGGGTCAATGTGGTCTTTCGTTGGGGGGGATTGTTGGAGTATTGAGAATACATTAAAAGTCCCACATTGGTAAGACATGGAAAAGATTATGTGCTTATAAGATGAAAAGATATCTCTATTGGTATGAGGCCTTTTGGGTAAAGTCCAAAAACAAAACCATGAGGGCTTGGGCCCAAAGTAGAAAATATCATGTCATTGTGGAGATATATGGTTATTATAGGTACTAACAGCTGTGGTAGAGACCACACCCATGGTGGGGACCACGGGCAGGCCATGGTCTATGTTGGAGATCCTGTGTCAAGCCACAAAATGATTCACACCCGTATTCGTGACCACGGATAGGTCGTGGTAAGCTCTAGGAGCTCTATTATGCCTCGTTCTGATCCATAATGAAGCATATTTATGTCAGGGGGCTATGGAGGTGCTGTAATCCTTATTTTGGGGGTCAATTGCTCTTTGTTATTGCTCGGAAGAAGACAAGGTCGCATTACAAGATAAAAGTTGATCAGACTGTTAGATGCGCCTGCATCAGTCACCCGGGATTGAAAAGAACTCGTCCTCGAGTTCGAACCAGTGTCATCCTCTTCTTTGGCACAAAGACTTATGTTTTCTCTTTCGTCCACTAGCTCCATCACTGGTTGCTTTGTTTTTAAATCCAAAACACTGCTCGGGCGAAGTAGTAAGGCATAGGCGACTTCTTGTGCGATCACCTCTAAATACCTAGACATAGAAAGGAAAGGAGAGATGGAAGATACTAAAATAAGAGTGAGATCCTCTCGTTGAGATGCTAATTCAATCTTATGTCCTTCGACATAAGTGTTCTTCTATCTATCTTGGATAACTTTGCGATCGTGTTTCCAAAGTGGGTCTAATAATATATAGCATGCGACTATTGCTTCAACCTTGGTGAGGAGAAGATTCTTTTAAATAGTCAGCGTCTTATGGTCATCTCCATAAAGTACCTCATCATTGCCGTAGACACCCATGTATTCTTCAATTAATATGTCGTCTTCATCGTAAATGTTATTGTCTCCTTCAATCTATATGCTCATGTCTTCTCCAACCGATATGTTGTCTTTATCATGGATGCTCATGGCGTCTTCATTATAGATGAGATCTTTTATATTTTCTTCAATTACCTCATGATCGATACCATCGTCATAAATGGGGTCTTCCATTATCTCGTCAACATCATTCTCATTGTAGATGGGATCTTCCATGTCTTTTTTGAACTCGGTGTTCTTAAAGTCATCCTCATCATAGATGGGATCTTCCATATTTTTTTCAACGATGTCATCACCATTATCTTCATTATAGATGGGGTCTTTCATGTCTTCTCTGAACTCGATGGTCTCAAGGTCTCCTCATCATAGATAGGATCTTCTATATCTTCTTTGAGCTTGGTGCTCTCAAGTTCGTCCTCGTCATAGTCGGGATCTTCCACATCCTCTTCATCATCGTAGATGGAGTCTCCCGTGTCTTCTTTAATCAAGTATTGCTCCTCCATCTTTCTCTCTGTTTTGAAAAAAAATCGTCCTCGAGTTTGAATCGGGGTCATTATCTGCGCACGACCTCTTACTTCTTCAACCGATAGAGACTGCTCTTTTATTGATCGAGTGGCATGCCTTAAAGTATGAAAAGGTTGAAATAATGACTGAGTATAACAAAAAGGAAGGAAATAACCTTTCATATTCTCCCAATCTATAATCTTAGCCTTGCCCTATTTTTTACGGGAGTATCATAATTGTAACCATCAAACAAAGACCTCTCCCTTACGTGTCATGACTGCCAATTTTACTTTAGCATGATCGGGAACTTCTTCGAAATAAAAAATCTGTTTAACTTTGTCAATCCAATTAATAAAATTTTCTGCGTGTAATGCACCAGAAAAGTTGGGAAGCTTGAACCGGAAATCAAGGTTTTCATATTGTTCTTTACGATTATGATGATCTCGATGATACAGTTGTTTAAAAATCGAAGTAGTGTGTCGATTAAATACCTTATGATCTTTAAGATTTAGATGCCGAGATAACTCTGCGACTTGTCTCTGTAGATCCCTGATGGTTTCTTGGGAACATCAATCCTAGGGTACGACTTCCTTAATCGGAACCTGCTGATCACGTCCATAACCATGACCATGATAACCATTCATGAATCGCCGAGATAACTCCATGATTGGTCTTTGTAGATCAATGAGTTCGTGGGTACTTTGATTTTGGTATGCGACTTCCTCAATTAGAACCTACTGATCACGACCATAACCATGTCCTCGTCGACTTTCCATGTATCTAGGGCTCTGATACCAACTGACACAGACGGGATAGCAAGATGACGCTAAAAATCTTCCATGCGTGAGGTTAGGATAGAGGGGGACAGAGAGAATTGAAGGAGAGGGGAAAATCGTAAACAAAAGAGAATCCATCTCAATGTTTAAACGAAACTAAAATAAACTTTATTAATCAAAAATCAATCTATCCATTACAAGAGTCTAAGCCCATCTTTTTTAAATAGGCTAAGGAAATAAAAAGTTTCTTAACAAGTAGCACAGCAACAACAACAACAAAGCCTTATCCCACTAGGTGGGGTCGACTATATGGATCCTTCTATATCATTTGACTCTATCCCCTATTATATCATCATTTATATTTAAATAAATTTTATCTTGTTTTATATTTGCTAACCAAGTCTTTTTTGGTCTTCCTCTTCCTCGTTTTATGTGTATATTTGGCATCGTTTCACATCGCCTGACTAGAGCATTTATTGGTCGTCTAAGTATATGTTCGTATCACCTTAAACGTGTCTCTCGGAACTTTCCTTCAATAAATACAACACCAACTTTTTCTCTAATGCTCTCATTTCTTATTATGTCTATCCTCGTATGTCCGCACATCCACCTTAATATCCTCATCTCTGCAACTCTCCATCTTTTGCTCATGTGCTCAAGTTGTAGCCCAACATTCAGCTCCATATAATATAACAAGTCTAATCGCCGTTTTGTAGAATTTCCCTTTAAATTTTAGAGGCACTTTACTATCACATAAAACACCCGACACTTTCCTCCATTTCAACTATCCTGCTTGTATTCTATGTAAGATATTTCTCTCAATCCCTCCATCATCTTGCAAAAATGATCATAAATATTTAAAGCTCTCAGTTCCAGATAACTCGTTGTCTCCTATCTTAACACTTGTCTCATTATATCTAATATTGCTAAATTTAAATTCCATATATATTCTATCTTTACTCTACTAAGTTTAAAACCTTTCACTTCTAGTGTTTCTCGCCAAGATTCTAGTTTAGCATTTACTCCTTCACGTGTCTTATCTATCAAAACAATATCATCTGCAAACAACATGCACCACGGTATTGTCTTGAATATGTCCGGTGAGTTTGTCCATGATTAGTGTAAAAAGATAGAGACTTAAAATTGATCCTTGATGTAACCCTATCTTTATTGGAAATGTTTCAGTTAATCCACCTGAAGTCTTCACTCTGGTCGTTACTTCCTCATACATATCCTTAATTAGTTCAATATATATTACACTAACACCTCTTTTTTCTAAAATTCTCTATATTATTTCTCTTGGAACTCTATCATAAGCTTTTTCTAAATCAATGAATACTATGTGTAGATCCTGCTTTTGCTCTCTATACTTTTCATTTAGTTGTCTAAGAAGTTGTATAGTTTCTATTGTCGACCTTCCTGACATTAATCCAAATTGATTTTCGAGAATCGTGGTCTCCTTTCTTAATCTTTTTTCTATTACTCTTTCCTAAAGTTTCATGGTATGACTTATTAGTTTAATACTCTTATAGTTTTCACAAGTTTGTATGTCTCTCTTATTCTTATATAAGGGAATTATGATACTTATCCTTCATTGATCAGACATCCTTTTTGTTTTCAATATCATGTTAAATAATTTTGTAAGTCATTCAATATCTTGTTTCCCTAAACACTTCCATACCTCTATCGGAATATCATCTGGTCCAACGACTTTTCCATTTTGCATTCCATTTAAAGCTTGTTCTACTTTTGAAATTTGAATTCTACGATAAAAATTTAAATTTCTATGCTCATTTGACCTACTTAAATTACCTAAATTAAGTTGGTCTCCTAAACCTTGATTAAAAAGTTGATGAAAATATCTCTTCCACTGCTCTTTTATTTCTTCGTAATTTACTAGTATCCTATTGCATTCATCTTTAATACATCTTATTTGATTAAGATCTTTTATCTTTCTCTCCCTTACTTTAGCTATTCTATAAATGTCTCTTTCTCCTTCTTTTGTATTTAATTTTCGATATAACCATTCAAAAGTTTCAGTCTTAGCTTTATTCACTGCTTTCTTAACTTCTTTCTTGGCTATTGTATATTTTGTCAAATTTTCCTCATTTTTAAAAATATATAATTTCTTATATGCTGTTTGTTTTTCCTCGACTTTCTCTTGCACTTTCTCATTCCACCATCAAGATTCTTTACTTAGTGGTGCATGTCTCATCCACTGAGTATACTCTTAGCTACTATTTTCAACTTTGATACCATCTTATCCCATATCGTATTAGGGTCACTATATATTTTATTTAATACTTGTACTCTTACCTTCTCTTTGAAAATATTTAGTTTCTCATCCTTTAACTTCCACCACTTAATTTTAGGAGTCGTGTATATTTTTCTTCTATTAATATTATATTTGAGACGTATATCCAATACTACTAACCTATGTTGAGTAGTTAAATTTTCTCCAGGGATGACCTTACAATTTTTACAAATCTTTCTATCTCTCTTTCTAACCATAAGGAAGTAAATTTGTGATTTATTATTTCCACTTTTGAACGTAACTAAGTGTTCTTCTCTTTTCTTAAAAAATATATTAGCTAGTATAAGATCATATGCTATTGGAAAATCCAATATAGTTTTACCTTCTTCATTTCTTGTTCCAAACCTATAACCCCCATGCACGCTCTTATATTGTCAATTTTCACTCCGACATGCTTATTTAAATCGCCTCTTATTAAAATCATCTCATTTAACGGAATATTTTGTAATACTTCATCCAAGTCCTCCCAAAACCTTAATTTGGTATTTTCATCTAATCTTATTTGATGTGCATATACACTAATTACGTTCATAGTTTCTTTCTCCACTACTATTTTGAGAGTTATAATTCTATCCCTCTTTTCTAATTACTCCTAAAACTTCTTCCTTTAACGAACTATCAACAATAATACTCACTTCATTTTTTGTTTTACTCTTTCCTGTATACTATAACTTAAAATCCGAGTTCTTTATCATCTTTTCCTTCTCACTTACCCATTTTGTCTCTTGTACACATACAATATTAATTTTTCTCCTAATCATCGTATCTACTATCTCTATTATTTTACCAGTGAGGATTCCTATGTTCCATGTACTAAATCTTAGACTATTAATTTTTCTATAATATTTGTTCTTACCCAACTTATGGTGTGAGAACTCTTGCTTATTTAACACTACGCTCAAGTTCTCATGGAGATGTAGCGGTCCTTGTCGATACGTTGCAGTCGGACCCTGCAACGCGAACTCTAGTATATTTTTCACTATACCTGAGTTTTGAAAATGTAGCGGTCCGTTCCGAGACGTTACAATCGGACCCTCTAACGCATTCCTTCCGAAGAATAACCTAGCATTAACACAATAGTTTGATTGATCGATTTATTGAATATTTGCCTTAGTTTAACGCTGGCTGGCAACCTAACGCAACCCTCCTCCTCTATCCGGGCTTGGGACCGACCACGACAAGGTTAACTTATAATGGACAGAGTTAAAAGTTTCTTAACAAGAAAGAAAGTTAAAAAAAAACTAAACTAACTTTAACAAAAATTTCTTAACAAGTAAGAAAACTAAAAAAAAAAGAAACTGTTATTTCGTAACTCAAGATAGATTATTACATGAAAGAGACCCTATTTATATATAAGATTAGGGTTTATTCAAAAGAATAAATCAAACCCTATCCTAGGAATAAATCAAAATTTTATTCTAAAAAATAATTATTCCTAATGATATTTAGGGATAACAATTATCCCTAGTCATATCTACAATATTCTAACACTCCCCCTCAAGATGAAGAATATAAATTATATGTACCCAGCTTGTTACATATGTAGTCAATTCGAGAACCTCTCAGTGACTTAGCAAATATATCTGCTAGCTGATCATGTGAGTTAACAAAACTAGTAGATATTTCTCCAGATATGACTTTCTCTCTGACAAAGTGACAATCGACTTCAATATGTTTTGTCCTCTCATGAAAAACTGGATTTGAGGCGATATGTATGGCGGCATGGTTATCACATATAAGTGACATTTGTGTAACGTGTCCAAACTTTAGCTCTCAATCGCTGAGCCATATAAGTTCTTGAGCATGGTCGTAGCTCGATACTCGCTCAACCTGGATTCTTGCTAACATTCTCGCTTTTTCTTTTCAAACAAGATTATCTCCGACAAATATACAAAAACCAGAAGTAGATCTCCTATCAATGGGAGATCCTGCCCAGTCTGCATCAGAATATCCTATGACTCGAGTATGTCCTTTGTCTTTATACAAAAGACTCTTTCCTGGAGCGCCTCTGATATATCGAACAATGCTAATCACAGCATCCCAATGTTCTTTACACGGAGAGTTGAGAAACTGACTTACTACACTTACTGCAAATAAGATATCTGGACGAGTAACAGTAAGGAAACTTAGTCTTCCTACTAATCGCCTGTATCGTTCAGGATCTAGTAGAGGCTCCCCCTGATTTGGTAGGAGCTTGACATTAAGATCCATAGGGTTGTCAACTGTCTTTAAGTTCAACATTCCTGTTTCTTCTAGAATATCCATTGCATACTTCCTTTGAGATATAATGATCCCATTTCTGGATTGTGCTACTTCTATTCCCAAGAAGTATTTAAGTCTGCCGAGATCCTTTGTCTGGAAATGTTTGAAAAGATATTATTTCACCTGTGAGATTCCGAGATGATCACTACCTGTGATGACAATATCATCAACATAAACTACTAGGTAGATGCAACCAGTCGATGAGTGGCGATAAAAGACAGAATGGTCAGCCTCGCTCCGAGTCATGTCGAACTGTTGAATTACAATACTAAATCTACCGAACCATGCTCTGGGTGACTACTTGAGACCATATAAAGATTTTCGTAAGCGACACACAAGACCAGAAGACTCCCCCTGAGCAACAAAACACAGAGGTTGCTCCATGTAGACTTCTTCGAGCAGGTCACCATATAAGAACACATTCTTGATGTCCAACTGATAAAGAGACCAGTGTTGAATCGCAGCAATGGACATGAATAAACGTATAGAAGACATTTTGGCAACAAGAGAAAATGTGTCCCCATAATCCAATCCGAAGATCTGAGTATAACCTTTAGTAACGAGACGAGCCTTAAGCCGATCGACCATTCCGTCTGGACCAACCTTCACTGTATATACCCATCAACAACCAACAACTGACTTTCCTGGTGGTAGAGGAACGAGATCTCAAGTCCCGCAACTCTGTAAGGCACTCATTTCGTCTAGCAACGGAGGAGGAATTGGGGCTGGGGGTGATAGAGAATTCTCCGGAGGATCAAAGACTAATACAGGCATAGAAGGATGAAATTCAGACGATGACTCTGAAGATTCAAAGAAAGGAACTGAATCAAAGAACGTGACATCGGCAGAGATGAAATACCGACGAAGAGTAGGGGAATAACACTTATGCGACCGAGGAGAGAGTTTATAAATACCAGGATCAAGAGCATGAGCAAAACATGTAGAACCAAAGACCCTAGGTGGTAAAAGATGAAGAGACTGCTTCGGATAAAGTACATGATAAGGTATTTGACCCTATAAAGTAGAGGAAGGCATGCGATTGATGAGATAACATGCAGTAAGTACGGTGTCACCCCAAAAACGAAGAGGAACGTGAGAGTGTAGGAGAAGAGTCCGGGTGGTCTCGAGAAGATGACGATTCTTACGTTCTGCAACTCCATTCTGTTGGGGGGGTATGAGGACAAGACTTCAATGTAATACGCCGAGATGCCAAAAAGGTTCAAACGGAGTAGATAGATATTCACGCGATTATCACTCGCAAGGATCAAGAGGATACCAAATCAGGTTTCACTTCATTAAAAAGATCAAAATAAAAACAATTCCGAGCGATCCTTCATTAGATATAACCAAGTACAACGGAAAAATCATCTACAAAAGTAACAAATATCGCGACCCCAACGTAGAGGCAACACGATTCGACCCCAAATATCTGAACGAACCAAAGCAAAGGGAGATGAATGACTTATAATGCGAGGAGAAAACGAACTACGCATACGCTTAATCGACATAATTACACAAGACAAAGACTCGAGATGTATCAGATGTAATTGCTTTAACTTATCAAGACTGTGACGTCCTAACCGAGTACGGATAACAAGTGAGATACGCCACGCACTAACAAGAGAGTTTTCAGCGGTTGAGATGTAGACTACGAGATTCACATCCGAGCCAATCATCCTCTCCGCATCTCGTCCCGCAATGAAATGTAAGATTTAGTAAATGAGATGACACAATCGAGAGACCGAGTGAGCTGGCTTATTGATAATAAATTAAATGGAGCTCCGGGAACATAAAGAACATTTTGAATGGGAAGAGAGAAGAATGAACAATACCAACACCTTGGGACTGAGTTTGAGAACCATTTGCCATGGTGACAAAGGGTAAATAACCGAAAGTAGATAGTGAGG
Source organism: Wurfbainia villosa (assembly GCA_025175895.1). Lineage (NCBI taxonomy): Eukaryota > Viridiplantae > Streptophyta > Magnoliopsida > Zingiberales > Zingiberaceae > Wurfbainia > Wurfbainia villosa. Next base: position 69,347,237 of record CM045991.1, on the reverse strand, counting down.
AAAAAAGAGATCTATTACTAAATGATACGACGGTGGCCCTGCATCAAGTACCCAAGGACCAAGAGCGAGATATGCCAAGAAAGGAATTACCAATTGTAATGGCAAAGAAGGGAACTAGACGCTGATCCTCATACCACTTCGTAAAGTCATCATACGAAGGCGGAGTCGAGCCGTGTCAACCGAGGCGCGGAGTTAGAGCCGTGTCAATCGCGAATCGAAGTCAAGACGCGATGTAACTCGGGCGATCTGAGCAGTACGAGGAGGTCGACCATGGAGACTCCAACATTTATCAATCGTGTGTCCTGGTCGGTGACAATGATTTCACCAAGGACGCCCTTTGTCATTCTTACGCGTGGAGGCTCATGTTGTTGCAGAGACCAACGTCAAGAGTCAACCGAACTAAGATGGTAACGTCAAGACTTTAGTAGGGACACGGAGAAGAGTCGCCCAGGTAGAGTCCATGGTGGCCTCTATGGGGCTGCCAAGGATCTGATCACGAACATGAGAATAATCTATGGGCAGACCATATAACGCCAAAGACATAAAAAATTTCTTCCGATTTTCAAGCTCTATAACAGGAGTGGCCGCAGGTGGGAGCAGGTCATTAAACTCACACAGAAGGCTAGAGACTGATCCCAAATAAGTTGACATAGACTCCTTGATCTGACGGGCATTAAGAATGGTCATGAGGTCGTCACAGACTTGATAGAGTCGCCGAGAAGTGTTCGTAAAAAGTTATTGAGCTTGTATCCAAACATCCTTGCAGGTCTTATGAGTCCGGAAGACATCCCGGAGAGATGGATGGATGGTGGCTCGGATAATGCAACACAATTGAGCATCAACCTTTCTCCATAAAGGACTATCGACCACTTGAATATCCTCTTCAGTTTGTGTGAGATGTGTTTCATAAGATACACATCCATATCTACTAAAATCATCAGTAAAAGTAATGAAGAATTGATAGCCTACTCTAGCTGCTATATTGAAAGGCCCACATACATCGGTATGTATGAGTTCTAATAAATCAGTAGCTCGTTCACTATGTCCACTAAAAGGACGCTTTGTCATCTTGCCCAGTAGATAAGATTCGCACATCTCATATGATTCAAAATCAAATGAGTTCAGAAGTCCATCCTTATGGAGTTGGGGCTTGAGTCTAACTCGAGTCAAGTTTATTGGATATACATCGAGTCCTACTCAATCCGAATTTGACTCGAGTCTAACTCGAGTCAAATTCATTGGGTATACCTTGAGTCCCACTCATTGAACTAATCTACATTAGACTCAACCCAATGGCCCAATGTCTCATCGCATGAGCCATCTCCAACTCACATGTCCTAAGTGTATGACTTAATAGGTTCTCGTAACGTTGACAATATTTCTAAAACCCTTTTAGAGACATAAGCGATGAGTGACATGTAGCAATGCATCATTGCTACCCAAGTGACGAGAATGTCGAGATCCGATATGACCTTTCCGTGACTACTATCGTGTATGACTCAGTCCTTCTATCCTTGATATCTAGATTGATTAATGAGATATAAACTGTGTCATCCTCTTATCAATCATGAGTTTCTTGATCTCTAAGTAGACTACTCAACCAAATAAGCTCAATATCTCATATTGACTTATTCGAGCATGTCCATGCATTTTAGCAGTCCTACTCTATCAAGGGGCCCATAGATATCACTTTCGATATATGGAAGGGATATATCCCATCTACATCACTCACATCCCTCCGCATAACTTATTGCATACCAGTGATCGCCTTTATAGTCACCCTATTATGGGTGACGTTTGACTAAGCTAAAGTATACAACTCATTATCTAGGTAACCGTAGTGACTTTAAGTTTAAGGATTATTTATACCAATAGTCACATGAAAATGTTTATGACACTCATATAACGATCCATGAAACATTCTCATGGCAGGTCAATTCAGTACATAGTCTCTAATATATACTCATGTATCAACTTGATATCACATATCCATGACTTGTGAGATTAAGTCATCAATTGACCTACATGTTATTTTCTGCGCATTAATATTATCCTTGCATATTAATACTCGACTAGGAATAGCTAAGAGTAATGTTCTCTCTCTATATATATGTCTACAGACTCTAACTATCAATTCAACCAATTGATATGTTGTAAATCTGAACCTGCTATTCAAGGACACTATTATATTATTCGTATAACACATATAAGAAATAATATAATAAGCAAACATTGTCTGTTATTAATGAAATATGATACATATGATCCCTAATCATTCATCTCATGATTGCCACTAAGGGCTGACACTAACACTGTATTCAACGCCATTTAAGCGGGTTGCATCTTGCTGTAACTCCTTGTAATTGTCGGCCAGGACCCCATGGACCAACCCAACCTCTTGCACCTCCTCTAGCCATCGTCGGACAGCAGCAGCTCAAGCTAAAATATGCTGGAAGTGTTCCAAATTCAGCAGCTTCAAGATCTGTCCCACACGGTACTGCCCATTGCCTCTCCCCACAAGCTGTCCATATTCAATCCATTTATCCGCCACCAGCTATGGGAATGCCTCATGATTGACCCACATATTGAAGAACTTAAATGACCGAGGGGGGCAATAAGTTGTTTCTAGTATAGAGATTGTACATGCTAAGTGCTTAGAGAGACATCCGAGTGGCACAAAATTTGTTGAACTATGCAAGTCCGCTTCAAGCCATTGTTCATTAATGAGAGCTCGATCCAACTTGCTACAAATGACCCCATTGGTCCACGTGAAGCGACATCCGGTGTAGGACAGATCCTCCAACCCCTCATATTCCACCATGTGCTGAAAATCCGTAATAGCAAACTGGGTAACTGACAATCCACCTTGTTTATCATCCGTCGATAAGGAGTTGAAATCGCCTAAGACAATCCAGGGTAACCTCATCTCAGCAACAATATGTTGCAGTCCTTCCCATAGCGGCTTCTGTCCCGTAATCATATTTTTTCTATACACAAAGGTAACCGCTATCAGTGATCTAGTGGATCGACACTACACTGTGTAGTGAACGAACTGTTCTTCCCACATCTTCACCTCAAGACCAACTTTCCGATCATCCAAAATTAGGAGAATTCTGTGCCAAGTTGTACGACCTTCTTGTTGTTCCATCCGTAGTTGGAGAAATCGACGAGAGCACATCCTTTGATAACTAGCTGCAGTAAGTTTCGTTTCTAAAACACACATGACGCTTAACTTCTTCGCACAAAAGAGGGTTTCAACCCCCTTTTGTTTAAAGGCTCGTATGTTCCATGAGTTGATCTTTATTTCCTCTACAATGACCTACGCCGTCCAGATTCCTCTATTTTCTCTTTCCCTTTGATTGACGTTCATTGTGTTGCAGTGTCCACCAAACTATCTACTTGTCACTGATGCGCTTCCACTTGTTTTTGTGCCCCCTCTGACCCATGGGCAGGCGATGATAGATTTGTTGAGTCTAGCTCCTGGCCGATAGGATAGTTATGATATAGAGCACCGGTGATGGGGTTGCCTCTGAGTGTGACATCGATGTACTGTCTTGCAAAGCCCCTGACGTTTGATGTTATTTCCCCTTCTTCCGCAAGTAAACCTTCCATGTTGCCCCTTGTAAATTCGCCTGATCGTTGGCTAGCTCCCAGGCCAAGTGAGTCAGCTGCGCACCATCTGACTGATGCAAGTCAAGGGGCTAATTGTCGGCTTAAGGATGAAGTTATGAAGGATCATTTATCACTTCCAGAAGGTCCAATTACAAGACTTCGAGCAAAGAGTTTCAAGGAAGCATTAAATAAACTAATCGACAAACATTGGATTGATCATGAGAAAGAAGAGACCAAGATAAGCCCAAGTGCAGATCAAGGCCTAATCAACGTAATCGGACTTATCGATCCTTAACTCAGCCTTGCATGATGGGTGGAAGAACACTAAATAATTACGGGGACTTGCTCATGCATTAAAGACGTATGAAGACTTAAGTTTTGTGGGTTTCTAAGTTGTGTGAATGCTTACATGCAAGCCTTGGTACCTTAATTGTTTTGAGTTTCAAGTTGTGTGCATACTTACATGCAAGCATGGGTACTTTAATTGTTTGCATGCATTTTGTACTCTTACTTGCTTACCCCCACTGTATAAGGGAGGAAAATCCAAACATGGAAGGGAACTCTTTGGTGAGAAATATTTGTGTGCTGTCTTAGTTCTTGGAAGGACTTCTGAACTTATCGGGCTTATCCTCATGGTGTTCAAATAATCGAAACTTATCACTCTCCGGGTGTGGCGTTTCTTCTCTTTTGTAGTCTTAGTTCGTTCCGATACTTAGTTATGGGTCAAGGCTCAAGTTCTTGTCTTATAATCCTAGGGTTCTATCCATCATTGTGTCGGGTTCCATCACAGTTGTTGGTGGGGTTCATATCATCTGGTATCAGAGCTTCATTTTAAAGGCAAGTGTTAAATCTATCTTTACTTGTTGTTCTATAAAAAAAAAGGAAAAAAAGTTCGTTGTAAAAAAAATTCGTGGTTAAAAAAAAAACGTGCTACAAAAATAAGGAGAGAAAGTATAAAAAAAAAGAGGTTGTTGTGCAAGTCAAGTTTTATTAAACCTTTAGAATTAACTTCAAGAGTTCATTCCTTGTTTACTCGTTTTTTCTCTTAATTTTCACTCTTTCATTTTCTCTTCCGCTATCATAAGTTTCGTTTGTTTCTCTTGTCTACTTTTTCATTTTCTCTTCGGTCATCATAAGTTTCGTTTGTATTCTCTTGTTTGAATTGCTACGTGATATTTCGATTTGTTCTAAAGTTTGATCAAGAACTAAAGAAATCCTCCAACAAACACAAGTGTGAGTACCCTACTCTTGAGAGACAAAAACATATATACGTGAGGGATTGTTTTATGAGGGTTCTTTCATCTTTATAGAAATGTCCAACAACTAGGAAGATGGTACAACTGAGGCGACTAAACAACCTCTAAATCTGCAAGTGCAAGTGTTGATGGGGGAAATGAGGCAGATGATGAGGGCTGAATTAGAAGTTATCCATGAGAGGTTGGATCGAGTGGAAGGGGGGACATCGAGAAGACATCAGCCAAACCATTCTACTATGCCACAACAGAGGTGTGCGGAGTGGGTTGTTGGGCAAGAAGAAGAGGGAGTGGAAGAATTTGGTGAGCATAACTACAACCGGGGTTGGATTGGATATAGAGGAGATAGAAATAGACATAGTGAGGATCGGAATCCAAATGAAAATAGAAGGAATAATGACTTAGGAGGAATAAAACTGAAGATTTCATCCTTCTAAGGGAAAAATGATCCAGAAGTTTATTTAGAGTGAGAAACAAAGATGGAGATGGTATTTGAGTGTCATGATTTCTTAGAGCTTAAGAAGGTTAAGCTAGCGGCCATTGAATTCACTGATTATGCTATTATTTGGTGAGATCAAGTGATGATAAATCGGAGAAGAAATAGAGAGCAACCTGTGTCCACTTGGGAGGAGATGAAAGTGCTCATGAGAAGAAGGTTTGTACCCAGTCATTACTATAGGAGCTTATATCAGCGGCTGCAGAGGTTATCTTAAAGCTCCAAAAGTATTGATGAGTATTTCAAGGAGATGAAGTTGTCCATGATGCGTGCTAATGTCGATGAAGATCGGGAAGCTACCATGGCTAGGTTTTTGCATGGTTTAAACCCAGAAATTGTTGATATTGTTGAATTGCAATATTATGTTGAGCTGATGGATATGGTCCACCAAGCACTAAAAGTGGAGGAACAACTCAAGCGGAGGGGATTGGCAAGGAAGGGACAACCCATGACTACCAACAACCCATGGAGAGCAGCTCCAAGAAGGGATAAGCAACTATAAAACAAGTCAAAGTTTGAACTCTTCGAGAAGCACAAACCAACAACGTCTGCTACTCAAGGTACTATCGAGTCCACTTCTTCTAAATCCCATGATATCAAGTGCTTTAAATGCCAAGGTTGCGACCACATAGCCAGCCAATGTGTGAACAAAAGGGTGATGGTGATAAATGGCCAAGGAGAGCTTGAGTCGGAAGATGAAATAGCTGAGGAAGTGTCACCAAAAGAGGATAGTAATGATGAACAACGTGCTGTTGTGAGAGACTTATTAGTAGCCCGACGAGTTCTTAATCTACAAGCTAAGAAGGAAGAAGATAATCAAAGGGAGAACTTATTTCATACTCGTTGTTTTGTGAATAACTAGGTTTGCAACGTTATTAAATTGTCTTTATCAACTCAGAAACATCCGCGTCCCTATCGACTTTAGTGGCTGAACGATTGCGGTGAAATCAAGGTAACAAAGCAAGTCTTGGTAGCAATTTCCATTGGCAAATATGAAGATGAGTTGTTGTGTAATGTGGTTCTCATGCATGCATTCCATCTATTATTAGGGAGACCTTGACAATTTGATCGGAAGGTAACTCATGATGGATTCACAAATAGATATTCCTTTACTCGGAAGGGAAAACTTATTACTCTTGTACCATTGACTCCAAGACAAGTTATGGAGGATCAGCTAAAATTACAAAGAGCTACAAAGAAAAAGAGAGAAAAGAAACTAAGAAAAAAAAGAAAAGAAGAGAGAAAAAGAAACAGAGACAAGAGAAAAGAATAGAGAAAAAGAAATTGAGAGAAAAAAAACTAAGAAAAAAAAAGAAAAGAAGAGAGAAAAAGAAACAGAGACAAGAGAAAAGAATAGAGAAAAAGAAATTGAGAGAAAAGAAACAGAGAAAAAAGAAAAGAAGAGAAAAAGAAACAGAGACAAAAGAAAAGAATCGAGGAAAGGGAATTGAGAGAAAAGAAATTAAGGAAAAAATAGTTGAGAGAAAAGAAGTTGAGAGAAAGGAAAATAACTTCTATGTAAAAAAAAAGTGAGATTAAACAAGCTTTGTTTTCAAATAGAGTGCCTCTTATCCTTTTGTATAAGGAGGCACTCTTAAGCACTAATGAGCTTAACAATTCTTTGCCAAGTGTTGTTTCTCTTTTACAGGAATTCAAGGATGTCTTTCTTGAAGAGGTTCCACATGGTTTGCCTCCTATTTGTAGAATTGAACACCAAATCGACTTCATACCCATGTATCCATCCCAAATCGACCTGCCTGTAGAAGCAATCCGGAGGAAACCAAGGAACTTCAAAGGCAAGTTACTGAATTACTTGAAAAAGGATATGTTCGGGAAAGCATGAGCCCTTGTGTCGTCCTTGCGTTACTTGTTCCCAAGGAGGATGATACATGGAGGATGTGTGTGGATTGTCGAGCCATCAATAACATAACGGTAAAGTATCGCCACCCAACTCCTAGACTCGATGATATGCTTGATGAGTTACAGGGTTCTTGCGTGTTCACAAAAATTGATCTTAGGAGTGGATATCATCAGATTAGGATGAAGAAAGGTGATGAATGGAAGACAAGTTTTAAGATCAAGCATGACTTATATGAATGGTTAGTAATGCCTTTTGGTTTAACTAATGCTCCGATCACTTTTATGCATTTGATGAACTATATCTTGCGTTCTTTCTTAGGACGATTTGTAGTCGTGTATTTCAATGATATTTTGATTTATAGCAAAAGTTTAGAAGAGGATATCAACCATCTGTTTTGAGGGTGTTGAAAGAAGAAAAGCTTTTTGTTAACCTCTAGAAATGCTCATTTTGTACGGAAAGAGTGGTGTTTCTTGGTTTTATTGTAAGTGCTAAAGGTGTTGAGATGGATGAGGAAAAGGTAAAAGCAATCCAAGAGTGACCAACACCAACCCCAATTAGCTAAGTGAGGAGTTTCCATGGATTGGCCAGCTTCTATAGACAGGTTGTTTGTAATTTTAGTTATATTGCAGCTCTTATTTCTGAAGTCATCAAGAAAAATAAGTTATTCAAATGGGGAGACGAGCAAGCCAAAGCATTTAACAACTTGAAAGAAAAGCTAAGTTCTGCTCCTTTACTAGCCCTGCCAAATTTTTCTAAGACATTTGAAATTGAATGTGATGCTTCTGGTATTGGTATAGGTGTTGTGTTTATGCAGGAAATGAGACCCATTGCTTACTATAGTGAGAAGTTTGAGTGGAGCAACTCTCAACTATCTTACATATGACAAGGAGATGTATGCATTGGTTAGGGCATTGGAGACATGACAACATTATCTTTGGCCAAAAGAATTTGTGATCCACACAGATCATCAATAACTAAAGCATTTAAAGGGACAACATAAGTTAAACCGACGCCATGCTAAATGGGTGAAGAGTTCTGTTAGGACCCTTGGAATGGCTAGAGGGGGGGTGATTAGCCTTTCTTCTTTTCTACAAAAAATGTTAGCGGAAGCAATACAAAATATAAACACAAATCAAAGCAAGAACGAAGCTAACACCCGATGTACGTGGTTCGGAGATGACGCTCCTACTCCACGGCAATCCGTAAGGTGGATTAGCCCTAATCAACCTTCACTAGAACCTCCTTTGGATGAACCAAGGTGGAGAAACCTTTCTTACAATGTTCTCCTCTTCTTTACAATGATGGATGATCAAGAACAAGAGAAGAGGAGGATTTAAATCACTAAAAACACTTGAAAGGCTTGGTGAGCACGAGAGTATAGTTAGGAGTAAGAGCACTAGCTTCACCAAGCTCCCCATGGCCCCTTTTTATAGAAGAGGGGCTGTTTTTTCCGTTGGCGTCGATCACCGATCACGATACCATCACCGATCGCGCCGGCCAACGGCTTCAACGCGATCTCCGCGGAGATTCGTGAGTCGAATCTCCAACGCGGCGTGATCGATCGATCCCTCCATCGGCCGATCACGGGGGTGATCACCGAGTGATCAAGGCGAAGAGTGAGATGATTCGCGTGCGCGATATTTCCCTTGATCACCGATCGATGATGCCCTTGGCGATCGGTCGATCGCAGATATCGATCGCTCGATCAAGCGAAGCCGATCGACGGTCGGTTTCACCTCGACTACTCGAACGCCGACTGGGCCGATCGATACATCGATCGGGCCGATCGATACTCATCAGTATGAGTAATTCATACTTGATTTTATTCCCTGACCTAGACTCAACCTTCTAGCTCCTCATTAAGCCTTGCGCCTTGGGATCTCTCGAGTCCGCGACTTGTTCATCCTTTGCGCTTTGCTTCCAAGAGCTTCCTTCGGTTCGTCGTGTCTTGGGTTGTCAAATGCTTGGACTTTACGCCGCCAAGACTACAAGCTTGGACTTATCGCCGCCAAGACTTTACTTTGGACTTCCTTTGCTAAGGTTCACTTTGGACTTTATCGCCAAGACTACAAGCTCGTCTTACGCCGCCAAGTCCATCCTCGGACTTCCTTTGCCAAGATCATACTTGGACTTCCTTTTACCAAGTCTTCATCCTTGGATTTCGTCACTTAAACACATTCGTAATTAGATCACAAAGATATCGCTTAACTAGATGATTAGCCAAACATCAAAACATATAAATGCTTGGAGCGTTGTTGCATCAACAATCTCCCTTTGATGTTTGTGACAATCATTTAAGTTAGGTCTTTAAAGATACACACATAATCATCTAACTTAAGCATTCTTTCTCCTTCACATACATCAAAAAGAGAAGGATGAAAGAATTTAGAGTGTTGGATCTTGACTAAGGTATTAGTTCAAATTAAGCTCCCCTTAATCCAAGATAGGATGTAAATTACATTTGAGGCAACGATAATCTAAAATTCAAAAGTTAAATCCTAACTTAGCACCAACAATGGTTTTGGGGATAAAAGGATAGAATTTATTGAAACTCCCTAAACCATCAGATAAGCAAATTCTAAACTCGTTTATACGCAATATTATCATACTAGAGTGTTAGGACATCAAAATACACCAAATATCAGAAAATGGAGCTTATTATCAGAAAACCTATGTATCGATCTGGTATCGAACGCCGATCGCTACTAAATCGAAATTTCAAACCTTTTCACATTTTCAAAATGCGTAAATTCCAGAAATTAAATCTCGAAAAATCACGAAATTTTGCATACATTTCTGAAATCATACTTTATTAAGGAAAAATGATTTGAAAATATATGTTTTCCAGATTTCAAGATGGATACAAATTTAGAAACTTACAAAAAGTTCTAAAGAATTTTCAAACTTTGTATCACTTTTGTGATTCACTAAAACTGCTTTTCCAAAATATAATGAACATAGTTTAACATATATATGATTTGGAATTTCCAACCATGTTCTTAGAGCTATGTACTCATTACTTGAATACAAGCCTTCCCAATGGTTGGTCCATAAGATATTTATGTGTCATTGGCTCATAGTAATGCATCATAACAAGCATGATGAGCCAAGTACACCTTCCCTATCATCTCACATGGTTCTAAGTGTCTCAATACAAAAATCAAGGTTTCTTAAGGCTTTTTGTGAGATGTATCAAGGTATAACATATAAACATGGGATCATGCAAACCTAGAATTTTACTCTACAAAGCACATACCAAGCTCTCTCCTTAAAGATGAAAATTCATTTTCGGGAAGAGCTTTGGTGAAGATATCGGCAAGGTTGGACTTAGATTCTACATAATTAAGTTCAATGTCCCCTCTTGCCACATGATCTCTTATGAAGTGATGTTTCACCAATGTGCTTAGTCCTAGAGTGATATCCGGATTTTGGTCAAGTTGATGGTACTCACATTATCACAATAAACTTTAATGTTAGAGTAGTGTAGCTCATAGTCCACAAGAGTATGCCTCATCCAAAGTAATTGAGCTACACAACCACCCATAGCCACATATTCGGCTTCGGTGGTTGATAAAGCAACACAATGTTGCTTCCTACTACTCCAACTAACTAGGGAGGACCCAAGAAATCGACATCCACCACTAGTACTTTTCCTATCCAATTTGCACGGCATAATCGGAATCGGTATAACCAAGTAATTCAAATGACTTAGTCCTAGGATACCAAAGTCCTACATTTAGTGCCTTTAATATATCTTAATATTCTTTTGACGGCTACCAAATGTGATTCTTGCACAAGATTGGTATCTTGCGCACATACCTACCGCAAATAAAATGTCGGTCTACTAGCGGTTAGGTATAGTAAGCTACCAATCATACTCTATCTGATTTAAGATCAATTGATTTACCTTCATGATCACTATCTATTCTAGTGCTAGTGCCATAGGAGTGGTTCTGAATTTTGACATTTTCCAAACCAAATTTCTTGATCATTTCGTTTGCGCATATTTGGTTTGATAAATATGAATACCCTCATTAGTTTGTTTGACTTGTAAACCTAGGAAAAGGTAAGCTCTCCAACCAAACTCATTTCAAATTCTTTTTCCATATCTTTTATAAAGTCTTGAAGAAGATCATCGTTTGTTGACCCAAAAATGATATCATCAACATATACTGGGCTATGAATATATCTTTAACGTTGACTTTATAAACAAAGTTTGATCTACTTGCCTCTTCTAAAATCATTAGAAATTAAGAAGGATGACAATCTTTCATACCATGCCCGAGGAGCTTGTTTTAACCCATATAATGCTTTCTAAGCTTACATACATGATTTGGATAATCTATGTTCTCAACGGGTGGTTGCTCTACATATACTTCCTCCTTAATAAAACCATTTAAGAATGCCGATTTAACATCCATTTGGTAAAGTTTAAATCCCATGTAGGAAGCATACCTAAGAGAATCCTAATAGATTCTAACCTTGTAATCGGGCATAAGTCTCATCGTAGTCAAGCCCTCAACTTGATTGAATCCTAGCAACCAACCTAGCTTTATTTCTAGTGATATTTCCTTGATCATCTAGCTTATTCCTAAAGACCCATCTTGTAGTAATTATGGTGCTATCATTGGGTCTAGGTACTAATTCCCACACTGACTTCTCTCAAATCGAGCCAATTCATCTTGCGTTGCCAAAAATCCAATCCGGATCATATAATGCATCATTGATCGATTTGGGCTCAATTTGTGAGATAAGAGCAACTTGACTAGTAGGAGGTCATGAAATGACCTAGTTCTTACTCGAGATAGATCTCCTACTACTTGGTCAAGTGGATGATCTTGATGAATTCTTAGGTTTCAGAAGGGTTTCGATTTGATCATTGTTATCTTCCACCCTTCTTACATCATCGAGTCTCCTCTTCCTCCCTTGATCATTACCCTAATGGTCAAATTTCAAGTTTTTGGGTAATGTCTTGATTATCATTAATATCCTTATCAATGGAGGACTTTCTAGGGTAGGTACTAGTAGTTTCATCAAATTGAACATTGGAAGACTCCTCAATCCCTTTGGTTCTCTTATTGTAGACTCTATACCCTCTACTTGTGGATGAGTATCCAACTAGGATTCCTCATCCGCTGATTCAAATTTTCCTAAGTTATCTTTGGTGTTTAGAATATAAACTTTACATCCAAAGACTTTGAAATAATGAATTGTGGGTATAGTCCCATTCCATAATTCAAATGGTGTTTTTCCTAAAACCACATGGATTTGAACCCTATTTTGGATATAGGCCGGTGTTAACGGCCTAACAAGTAGCTAGGTAGAGAATATGCATTAAGCATAGTCCTAGCCGCCTCTTGTAGGGCACGATTTCTCCTTTCCACCACCCCATTTTGTTGGGGTGTTCTAGGACAAGAGAACTCATGCTTGTACCCTTGCTCAAAACAAAATTGTGAAAATTTTAGATTTTGAATTCACCACCATGATCACTACGGATCCAGTTGATTTTGAGACTCTTTTCATTTTCAACCCTTTTACTAAATCCTATGATTATTTCTAAGGTATCATCCTTATGTTTCATAAAATAGACCCAAGTATACCTAGAAAAATCATCTACTATAACCAAACAATAGTTATTACCATTTAAAGATGGAGTACTACTGACAATCAAATAAGTCAAGATGCAATAATTCTAATGGTAAAGAGGTATTAGTTAGGGTTTTACCTTTGTGTGATGCCTTTGTTTGTTTTCTTCTTGGCTGCATCACACAATTTGTTCTTGACATACTTGATCTTTGGTAGCCCTTTGACCAACTCCATCTTGGCTACCTTGGCTATGTTTTTCATGTTGATATGCCCCAATCTTCTATGTCATAGCCAACTTTCCTCTTCTTTTGCAACAAAACACTTAGTAGAAATGTTAGAAGCATATGAAAGATCAACATAATAGATGTTTGATTTCCTATATCCAACTAACATACAATCATTTAATTCCTTGTGTCTAATCATACATTTAGAGGATTCAAAAAAGACATGATAGTTTGCATCACAAAGTTGACTAACACTTAATAAATTAAATTTCATATTTTCAACTAGCAATACTCTGTGAATAACAATTTTAGGGGATACCTCAATTGTACCTCTACCTAATATCTTGAGTTTTCCACTATTCCCAAAAGACACCGCTCCCTTCTTCACATATTTAATTGTGGAGAACTTACTCACATCCCCAGTCATATGTGTTGAGCAACCGCTATCCACAATCCACATACCTTGCTCTCCTACCTAAATCACATGAAAAACACAAGCTTTTGGTACCCAAACATTTGGACCGGTAACATTAAGTAAAAACTTCTTAGGTACCCAAGCTTTCTTAACCTTACCCTTAATGGTTGCTTTCCTATTAATTAATGAAATATAAGCAACTTCTTTTTCTTTTGGCTTATATCCTAACCCGGCCTTGTTATAAACCGCTCTTTGTCTACTAAGAATCATATCAAGATACTTTGAGCCATTTGAAAATTTTTCTAAACATGTTTTCAATTCACTAACCTCATCCTTAAGTTTGTCATTTTCTTCCCTAAGCATGCAAGAGTCAATATGTGAAGGCTTTTCATTCCTAATGGCCTTTAGTTCTACCTTCATGCTCTTAACCTTAGATTTTGACTTATCTAGAGCTTCTTTAAGATAAGCAATTGATTTATAGAGAAGCATAACCTTGGGAGAATTCATTACCTCATCGTCACTAGATGACGATTCATCACTGAAAGAATCTTCTTGACTTGATGTGCGGAATCATCTTAATGCCATGAGGTGCCACATGGGCGTGTGATGTGCAAAGCTCATCATCGGATGAAGAGTCTTGGTGTGTCCCATGTGGTTTGAGCCACCACGGCCTCCTTCTTCTTCTTTTCCTTCTTGTCATTCTTTTCTTTTCCTTTTCCTCCTCCTTCTTTAGCTCGCAATTCGACTTTATATGCCTTCTTATTGCAAGCATGACAAATCACATTATTGCTAAAACTTGAATTACCATTAAATTTACCTTTTGAGGAATGAGACCCTTCCTCGCTTCTCTATTCTTGAACTCTCTTGACTTTCTATAAAGCTTCGACAAAATTTGTCATTTCACTAGATGAGTCCCCATCACATTTGACTCATCCTCCGACTAGGATGATGATGATGTACTTTTCTTTCCTTAACTTCTTCTTTCTTTCTTGTCCTTCTTTTAATAAATAGAACTAACTCTTTTCCTTAGAGAGACATATTAGTTTGCTCATATAATTGAACTCACAAAATAATTCATCAATTTTAATTTGAGATAAATCCTAGTTACCTTAATGGCATCAACTATTGAAGTCCATAAAGAATTTCTAGAAATGCTTGTAAAATATACCTTACGAATCCGGTTGTCGACTCGCTCACTTTATGATATGGAGTCCGTTTACAATTTCCTTGAACCTTCCATGCATTTGACTTACGGTTTCATGCTCATTTGGAAGGCTTGAAGTTGTCGATTAATAGGTCCTTCTTGGCCTCTTTGATTCCTTGGAACCTTCATTTAGCTCGATGAGCTTTTCCCATAGCTCCTTGGCGGATTCAAAAGGCCCCCTTGTTGAGTTGCTCATTGTGGCCTTGCGTTGGATGGTGAGGCGCCTTTGCATTTGATTCAAATTTCTTGTTTATTTCTCTTGTCGATCCTTGCTTGGAATAGGATGTCCATGTTCATCCACCGGTTCCTCGAAGCCATCTACAACACTATGCAAATTTCAATATTACTCATAAGATAGTACTTCATCCTACCTTTCCAATCTGCAAAAGACTCCCATCGAAGCGGTGGCTTGGCGATGCTATATCCCTCTTGAAGAGCCATTGATATCTTGGTTGATGGTGAGATCTTCCAAGCTATTCGACTCACGATACCACTTGTTAGGACCCTTGGAATGGCTAGAGGGGGTGATTAGCCTTTCTTCTTTTCTACAAAAAATGTTAGCGGAAGCAATACAAAATATAAACCAAATCAAAGCAGAACGGCTAACACCCGAGTATGCGTGGTTGGAGATGGCGCTCTACTCGTGATCCGTAAGGTGGAAATCAACCTTCCTAGAACCTCCTTTGGATGAACGAGGTGGAGAAACCTTTCTTACAATGCTCTCCTCTTCTTTACAATGATGGATGATCGAGAACAAGAGAAGGAGGAGGATTTAAATCACTAAAAACACTTGGAAGGCTTGGTGAGCACGAGTATAGTTAGGAGCAGAGCACTAGCTTCACTGAGCTCCCATGGCCCCTTTTTATAGAAGAGTGGTTGTTTTCCGTTAGGCGTCGATCGGTCGGTGATGCATACCATCGGTCGGCGCCCAGCAACGACCACGGCAGCGATCTCGCGGGAGATTCGTAGCCCGCAATCTCAACGGCTAGGTGATCGATCGGTGATCCCTCCATTGATCGTGATGGGGTGATCGATCAGTGATCAAGCGACGATCGAGTGAGGCGCTGCGTTCGCGATATTTCCCTTGATCGGTCGGTGATGCCCTTAGCGATCGGTGATCGCGATATCGATTATTGCTCTGATCAGCGGTCGGTGATGGTCGAGTTCACCGACTCGGTCGAAACGCTGACGGTCGGTGATACATCGTATCAGTCGACTGATACTCATCAAGTATGAGTAATTCATACTTGATTTTATTCCCTAGACTTAGACTCAACCTTCTAGCTCCTCATTAAGCCTTGTGCCTTCAGGATCTCTCCGAGTCCGCGACTTGTTCATCCTTTGCGCTTTGCTTCCAAGAGCTTCCTTCGGTTTCGTCATATCTTGGGTTGCCAAATGCTTGGACTTTACGCCGCCAAGACTACAAGCTTGGACTTATGCTGCCAAGACTTTACTTTGGACTTCCTTTGCCAAGGTTCACTTTGGACTTTATGCTGCCAAGACTACAAGCTTGGTCTTATGCCGCCAAGTCCATCCCTTGGACTTCCTTTGCCAAGATCATACTTGGACTTCCTTTTACCAAGTCTTCATCCTTGGATTTCCCTGTCACTTAAACACATTCGTAATTAGATCACAAGATATTGCCTAACTTAGATGATTAGCCAAACATCAAAACATATAAATGCTTGGAGCATTGTTGCACCAACAAGTTCGTCGAGACCTTTCCTTATGTGATCAGATACAAGCAGGGCCAAGAGAACGTGGTAGCTGATGTATTATCTCGGAGGTATGCTTTACTTTCTTCTTTAGATGCGAAGTTACTTGGATTTGAATATATCAAAGATTTATATACTAATGCTGATTTTTCTGATGTGTTTAAAGTATGTGAAAGGTTGCATTTGGTAAGTTTTATAGGCAAGATTGATTTTTATTTCGTGAAAATAGATTATGTGTGCCTAGGTGTTCGTTGCGTGAGTTGCTTACTAGGGAAGCCCATGGGGGTGGCTTGATGGGGTATTTTGGTGTTACTAAGACTTTAGAGGTTTTACAAGATCATTTTTTTTAGCCTCATATGAAGTGTGATATCGAGAAAATTTGTGGGAAGTTTATCACTTGCAAACAAGCTAAATCAAAGTTGAAACCACATGACTTGTATATATACCTTTGCTTATACCTAGTGAACCTTGGACTGATATTTTTATGGACTTTGTTTTGGGACTACCCCGAACTAAGAGGGGGAGAGACTCAGTTTTTATTGTAGTAGATAGGTTTTTCAAGATGGCACATTTCATTCCATGTCATAAAACCGATGATGCCTCACATATAGCTAATTTATTTTTTAGAGAGGTTATTAGGTTGCATGCCTAGGACCATTGCTTTTGATAGGGATGGAAAGTTTTTGAGTTATTTTTGGAAGACTTTATGGGGAAAATTGGGTACTAAATTATTATTCTCTACTATTTGTCATCCCCAAACCGATGGGCAAACTGAAGTAGTCAATCGAACTTTGTCCTTCTTACTCCGTGCCATCATTAAAAAAAACCTGAAAACATGGGAAGATAACCTCATGTTGAATTTGCTTACAACAGAATCATAGATTCTATGACTAAGTTTTCTCCTTTTGAAATTGTTTATGGATTCAATCCCTTGTTGCCCCTAGATTTGATTCCTTTGCCTTTGAGTGAGCATTTAAACTTAGATGGTAAGTAAAAGTCTGAATTTGTGAAGAGGATTCATGAGTAAGCACGATTGAATATTGAGATAAGAACCCAACAATATGTTCAACAAGCTAACAAGAGGCTCAAGAAAGTTGTGTTTGAACCGGGAGAATGGGTTTGGTTGCACCTACAGAAGGAATGATTTCCAGAAAAACAACGTTTTAAACTTCTACCTCGAGGCGATGGACTATTCCAAGTGATTGAGCGAATCAATGATAATGCCTACAAACTTGAGTTGCCAGGTGAGTATGGTGTACATTCTACTTTTAATGTTGCTGATTTATCCCCATTTGATGTAGGTAATGTTTCGAGGGCAAATCCTTTTCAAGAGGAGGAGAATAATGCAAGTCAAGGAGCTGATTGTCGGCTTAAGGATGGAGCTACGAAGGATCATGTATCACTTCCAGAAGGTCCAATTACATGACTTCGAGCAAAGCGTTTCAAGGAAGCATTAAATGGACTAATCGACGAACATTTGACTGATCATGAGAAAGAGACCAAGATAAGCCCAAGTGCATATCAAGGCCTAATCAACGTAATTGAACTTATCGATCCTTAACTCGGCCTTGCATGATGGGTGGTAAAATACTAAATAATTATGGGGATTTGCTCATGCATTAAAGATGCATGAAGACTTGAGTTTTGTGGGTTTCTAAGTTGTGTAAATGCTTACATGCAAGCCTTGGTACTTTAATTGTTTTGAGTTTCTAAGTTGTGTGGATGCTTACAGTCAAGCAATACATTTTGTACTCTTACTTGCTTACTCCCATTATATAAGGGAGGGAAATCCAAACATGGAAGGGAACTCTTTGGTGAGAAATATTTGTGTGCTCTCTTAGTTCTTGGAAGGACTTCTGAACTTATTGGGTTTATCCTCGTAGCATTCAAACAATCAAAACTTATCACTCTCTGGGCGTGGCGTTTCTTTTCTTTCGTAGTCTTGGTTCGTTCTGATACTTGA
Organism: Wurfbainia villosa; assembly: GCA_025175895.1. Lineage (NCBI taxonomy): Eukaryota > Viridiplantae > Streptophyta > Magnoliopsida > Zingiberales > Zingiberaceae > Wurfbainia > Wurfbainia villosa. Next base: position 69,328,908 of record CM045991.1, on the reverse strand, counting down.
TTACGGGTCAAGGCTCAAACTCTTGTCTTCTAGTCCTAGGGTTCTATCCATCATTGTCTCAGGTTCCATCACAGTTGTTTGTGGGGTTTAGGGTTTAGGGTTTGTATCATTGAGCTTTCTGCAGCTGAATTCACAATCTGTCCCACACTGGTTATGGCAGTAGCTGCTGGGAGTGCAGCTTCTGTAGCGCATGGAAGGGCCTGCAGAACTTCTAGTGCAACCCTTATCATCGAGATTGCATGCCTAACAAACTGCTCCCCCTCCACAGCTGGGTTCGTCACAAACGGCTGCACAATTTGTCCAATCTGTCTGCTTGTGTCGACTGCAGTAGCAACCACCATAATTTTTGATGCATCCCTGATTGCTGCCCATTTCACCTCTGTAACAGCTGGCACAGGTATGCTAGGTTCCACATGGTGGGATGTTTGCGCATCACAGTCCGTTTTTGCAGGTTGTTCTGTGCATTGGGAGGTACCTGTAGTCCTGCAGTTTGATAGTGGCCCATGTGCCGGCAACCTAAGAAAAATTTGAAATGTGATTCGAGATGGTTTGGTAGATCTAGCTCCATTCTGTCAAGGAGCTTCATCGGGATGACATTCAGTGGTGTCTTCGTGATGTTCACCTCCACAAGGACCCTAGCAAAGTTGATATGATCTCATTGCTTTGTCATTTGGTCGGTGTACAATTGTTGACCAATCGATGACGCCAATTTGTTCAAAGCTCGAAAAATCCAACACTCTAATGGTAGATTATAGATCTGGACCCAAATCGAAGTCTTAAGAGTTCATGCTGGAAAAGAAATTCCGTCGGCAGTGACTTGAGGTATAATGGGTAACCATATGCAATATACGGACCCCCCACAAGACCCTATCGTAGTCCGCAACATTCTAAAATTTGAACAACATCCAGTGTTTTGTGCACTTGTATTTCAATACAAACTTTCCACCGTTTGGTCATATCCTTAATCGCTGACCAACTAGGAAAACACCCCACAAAATGACCCACTAGGAAATTCGCCATCACCGTTTTGATCGTGTCAATGTCCTCAGCTCCAAGTGTGACATGGTTAGCCTCCGGTTGGATGTAATGCAAGATATTGTCTTTAGAAAATAGTCAATTCGTTGAGAACAACTCAGTCTATTTTTTTCGACTGGCATTTGTTGTTGACTCCCCTTCCCAGCTTCCACAGTCAGGTTAGCTTCTAGGATTGGGTGATCTGCTCTATCTACCTCCTCCGTGGCCATATGTGAAAGTGCAGCTGGCTTTGTCCGCATGACAGTTTCTTCATATGTGTTTAGCCCCGTAGAAGGCTCATTTCGACCCTTTCTTGCCATTTTTGTATGACGACTGCTTGATTCTACTTGGCAAACTTTTGCCCCCTTGCTATATTGGTGGAAAAGCAGGCTGTTGCAAGGAGGAGCACAACCCAACAACCCACACGTTTGGCAACTAATCTTCGATTTCCTTCTGCAGCTCGACAACCAAATTTGTCTCTTGCTCAGGGGAAGAGCCCAACCAACCTTGTGATGTTTTCGACAATCATTGGAGTTGTGGAGTTAAAAGACAAGACTCTTCTTCAGCATGGTTGTAACATCGTAGTTCCTCTGCAAGCCAGGTTGCAATACTTACGTACATAACCATAGCCTCTGCTCCCGCACCACGCGTGCAAGAAGAAAGCCGCACCACACAATGCTCAAGGGAAGGCCCAGCGCTGCCTCTTGACGTGCACAAAGCACCGTGCCACTTACCACCCTCTGTGTGTGCGAAGGCCAAGGCCGCGCACCGCACCGCCTTCCACCCTCTGCGTGTGCGAAGGTCGCACACCACACTTCGCTTGTCTCCCTCTGCGTGGACAATGCCTGCGCACTGCCTCCTGTTCTCTGCTTACGCATGTTCGCTACTCACACACTGTGCACTCCAGGCCCACACACACATAGGCAGCCACATCTCCTTCCTCACATAGGCACAGTTGTGCACCTCACACACAGATCTGTAGCACCACTACCACACAACATAATCACCTCAGATCTATACTCAAAGAGCCTTAGTTCGCCTTCCACCTTCTGATCACCCTCTTCCGAGAAGAAAACTTAGAGAGAAAGGAGAGCTTCTCTATCTAAACCGATGGGTGGAAAATGTGAGATAAAATCTCATAGTGTTATTACGGATGGTATCCTCGTGTGTGTAGAGACTTTCTAATGATCATTGTATACTTTGATTACCACTAGCAAGGTTTCTTTAACTCACACTTAAAAAGATGAGATTTTACCCTTAACTAAGATAAAATAGTCATCATTAAATGCATTTTCAGTAGCAAAGTCATGGATAATAATTATATGACAAAAGATTTGTCTTGAAATTTTTTCACAATTCTATCACTTAGTGATGATACTATAAAATAGATTGTACAAAAAAGTTGTTACTAGTATAACATTTAGTGATCCATTAAAAGTTTTAACAATGAAACTTAGGCCTACCAATCTAGTAAGAAAATGTTTGTCACCAAACTTTCAATGTCGTTATTTAGATTTAGCTACATTTTTTGTCATTAATACAAAAGATTCTTCTCTTAGACTTTGTATTGGAGGGAGCTTCATGCATTGAATTGTCTTTTTTTTTTGTAATATTGGTACTAATCAATCGCGAAATTGAAGTTTTCATTCCTTCGAGAATGGTCACTAGGTCAAGAATTTTGTTCGAGTCATACAAAGCATAGTTGGCAAAGCTTGCCATTAGCCTCCAAGTAGCTTCATCATACTTGTAGAGATCAGGTTGTCAAATCTCAAATTCCTCATTTAATCTTGATGATAACCTATTAGAAACCACTGAAAATGTTGAGCATTGACAAAGACATCTCATGGCTTCAGCTCTCTAGATTATTTGTGAGTATCTAAGCAGAGTGTATATTCTAGACATTGTCAATGGTTAGAACATAATATTAAATTTCGACTCGTTTCGAGCGAAACACCCGATTTGTTTCGTTCCGACGAGGAACCGACACCGGTACGCGGGCGAGATTCCGTGCGGCGAGAAGGCAGCCAGGCGGCATGGATTCTTCTTTGGAACAATGGCGATTGTGTTCGCGCTGCGTGATCACGCTCGCATTCCCAGAACACGATCGCATTCGCGATCGAGCTCCGAGAAAATGATCGCATTCCCGGAACGCAATTGCGAGCGCGATCACATTCGCGATCGAGCGTCGGGAAAGCGCGCTCGATCGTAAGCACGATCGCATTCGCGATTGAGCGTCGGGAAAGCACGCTCGATCGTAAGCGCGATCGTATTCGCGATCGAGCGCCGAGAAAGCGCGCTCGATCGCGAGTGCGATCGAGTGCAGGGAAAGCGCGCTCGATCACGAGCGCAGGGAAAGCGCGCTCGATCACGAGCGCAGGGAAAGCGCACTCGATCGCGAGCGGGATCGAGCGTCGGGAAAGCGCGATCGCATTCGCGATCGAGTGCCGGGAAAGCGCGCTCGTGCTCTGGGAGCGCGATTGCTCGCGGAAACGAGTGATCGCGTTCCGATCACTGCGTAAACGTACGAATAATAAACATTTGGAATCAAACTAATAATAAATATTTTAAATAATTAAATATTAATATTTAAAAGATAAAAAAAATATTAAAATAATATCGAAACGGACGATACGGTGCCGAAACCGTATCGTTCCGGTCGCAGACCGAAACTTCGATACGAGTCGAAATTTTAAACCTGACTAAAGCCCACTCCTTTTGAATTGGACTATGTGCTCCTACTTTTGAATTGGACTCTTCATCAATTAATAGCCTAAGTGACATCAGTACCGTGCTAATTCTCCCTTTATTGAACTTCTGTATTATTTTAAAAATTCCAAGAGCAAATCTGCCAAACATGCTATCTCTTCGAAGCGCAATAGCAAAATTTGATGTCAAATTCACTGTGTTCAATCAATCACTTAAAATACTCTTGGCTAAGTCTGGCTAGGTTTTGTTGTAATGATGGTTGGTCAGAACCACAATTGTATGTGATTGTAAGTGGTACTGGAGCTTCCAACTGTCATGATTGAAGAAAATTTCAGTATCTCAAGTTGGAGTTACCTCATTTCTACATCTTCAAGTGCAAGGCTGATGTACCTTTGTTTATTCTTCTTTCCCTGTGAATGAGTTCAGTGCTTGGTAAGTGGCTGCTAGATAAAATAGAACATCTCTGGTCGAGAGGTGTGCCTGCACTAATGGTTAGCTCAGGTATGTTTTCAACTCTTGGAAGGTTCTATAAAATTTAATGTGCTGGTGAAGATTCTTTGATTTTAAACCTTTGTCACTTCGAAAAAAGGCAAGCAATTCTCAGCTGTCTGCGAGGAGTTGGCTCAGAGACTCTCACGTTTTAGTCAATTATTGCACCTCCTGAGAGGTAATTATGTCCTATATTGACCAAAACTTGCCTTGTTTAGCTTCAAATGCTTCTCTAACTAACAATTAACCCAAAAGTATTCTGATCAGCATACCTTGAATGCACACTTCAGATTTAGTCTGGCTGTAGCTTTCTCATAGCTTCAAAAGCGTCTCAAAGATTTGTGACATGGTCCTTTCTTGTGTGACTTATAGGTCATATCATGTAGAAACACTTCCATAGTCACTCAGACTTTTGGTGTCTGGTTTCATTTACTAATGCTAGTTTATCTAGTCATTGATACTAATGCTGACATTCACTCTCTCTCTCTCTCTTTTTTTTTTTTTTTTTGTTTTGTTTTCTTCCACTGGTTTCAGATGGGTTCGCAAATGAAAAGATCCATCTTCGATGAGCAGACATCCAAGGCTATCAAGAAATGGCATCAAGCAGCCATGAAGAAAAAGAACCAAAAGGGTTCACCAAATTCAAGTCCCCCTGGAAGTCCAAAAGCAGTAGCTATGCACTCAATTCATGACCCAACATCTGCAGGTGACATTCCATAACTCATCAAAAAGGTTTGGCACAGGCTCTGATTCTGAAGTTCTACTAGTAGCAGCCACTGTTGCCTCAACCTCGGCAGTCGCTTCTAAAGACATCCTCACCGGAACAACTGAACAGCAGCTTCTTGCAGTAGAACGTGAGAAAGAAGAATACCAAATAATTGATCTTTCGTAAATTGTAATACACAATTCTTAGGCTCAATTCTTATTCTATTGATTTTTCTTTTTTATGAGATACAACGCAAGTAGATTCTTCTCATCATGACTACACAAACTCAGTAGGAAACAAACTTCTCTATAATTTATGTTCTTTAACTGTTTTTTTTCCTTCTATTTATTACTCTTTTGGAGAGTCTATAGATAATTTTATGAAACTTGTATGCATAGATGTGTAGATGTTCCAGAAAAAGTGAACTTTCTTTGTTATTTTCCAACAAAAATGCTAAAACTATCAGGTGCGCTTTCATGGAAAGTTCCCAAATGCTGTCTTTAATATACTTTGACTCTCTTATAGCTTTTTTTATTTGATTAATTTTTGAATATGACTGTTTGAGCTTCATCTCTCTTCATTGCAAAGAGAAGTTAGAAAAGACGGACTCTGACATTGTAGAAATATTAGGTAGCATTTGGCAGTTTCATTTTTTGTTTTCTGTTTTTTTAGAAAAAAAAAAATATTTTTTCAGTGTTTTCTAATTTTTTAGAAAATATTTTTTTATTTTTTAGAAAACGAAAATGAAAATAGAAAACGATTTTTTAGAGTTTTCAGTTTTTCAGAAAACGTTTTTTTAGTTTTTAAAAAACGGAGATGGAAAATGCCAATCAAACGTGTTTTCTCGTTTTCTCAGAAAATGAAAACAGAAAATGGAAAAAAATTTCTCTATCAAACGCCCCCTTAGATAGTGTAATATGCTCATTTGCAATTTTTAAAAATAAAATTATCATAAAAATGAAAAATAAGTTAAATAGATTTTGAAAAATAATTTATAAATTATTTATGGAATCTCGTCTTTGCATTGCTCATAATAGTTTAGAAAATAATTGATCTAATTGTTTCTTATTGGAATTTAATAATATTTTTATATCAAAACGTTAAATATTTACATAATTTAAATTATATTGGATAAATCTAAATTTAGAAAATTATATTCTGTCAGAATCCGGAGTGTTTGAAATTGCTGGTGAGTTCACGGGGATCTGTAATTGATGGAACAATGGTTTGGAAGATTCTAGTTATTCTTACTGAAATAACAATTTAATGTATTTCTGCTCGCAAAGTTCCAAGTAACCTGGCTATGGATGGTGGGGTTTGCACATGAGATCTGTGTTACAAGTCTAGATCATTAAAAAAAAACAGAAGAATTCAAAGACTGTTTTCTCAAAATAGAAACAGATAGGGAGGATAGAGAGGGATACCACGTTAAAGCAAGTTAGGAAGCTTGGGCATCCGAGAATTGAAATACTCTAAATCGGCTTCCTAGTTGATTTAATATATTAATTGATTGATATCAACTTTCAATTGATTGGATCATCAATTACGATCAAATTATAATAAAGTCATTGCCTAAGTTAAGATCTACTTGAATTTTAAAATATAAGTTATTCAACTCTCATATCTATTAAGTGTTTACCCATTACAGTTTTACTTTCCTCAAAAGGTTATCATGTTAGGCTCTTAGTGCACTAAGTCCTGACTCATTCCATATGTCATACCACACTTGTTCACATTTGTAAGCCCCTTCTAGTGATTGTCATCAAAGTTGACGACTCAATGCTCCTTATATTGTGATGTCTCATATGCCCTCAAACTATCCTTCTCTCTCCAATACACTCCCGAGATATCAAGTTAACACCAACTTGGTCCGCCAATCAAGCTCCATCATCTTCATGAATACAACTTAACTTACCTCATTTTGTGGTCCTTTAGGTGTTTTTTTATTATTTTTCTTCGATCTCCAGTAGACTTTTAGACCATTTGGCAAACACCGACTTAGTTGTACCAAGTCAAGCTCCACAAGCATCGTGTGCATTTTACTAAGTCTCTACATAACTTCATATGCACATTAGTAACAGAAGCAAAGCAAACTTATATTCTTTGTCAAACACATCAAAACTCTTTAGTTGAACATAATCACTCAAGGTATAATTGCAATAACACAAGACAAATGCCAAAGATATATGTAACAGAATTACAGATTTTCATGAGAAATCCTTGCAAGTGATCTTGAATTGGTTGAAAACAAAGAGCTCAAATTAAAGAGGTTCAAGTAGATGAATCCAAGGAGCCATGAGTCTAGGTCAATAATGAAGATCAAAACTCAAATACATTAGAATATACAACCCCAAGTGGTCTAGTGCGACCATGAGTTTTGATATTTGGATAAAGAGTTTATGTTAGACATTGTTTTTGTGTCTGAGTGTGTAGGGATTTAAGTATACCCACATCAATATAACTTAGTGTGGTCATTGTCATGGTTACCCAATGGCTCAAATTTTAGAGATCAAAGAAGCGTGGAATGTAGACACAACCATAGTTCGGAACTAATGATTCAAAATTGATAGTTCGATGGTTCGTGAAAGGTCAACCCTTAAACTTAACCATCTAAGACAGTTATGATTTAAGATTCAAAACTATCGGTTCACGGTTTGTAATCACTAATTTACGATTTGGCATGGTTCAGAATTATTATTGTTTATTTTAAAAAATTTAAAAAGATATATTAAAAAAAAAAGGTTTGTGCTTATTTAAATTGTACTTACCTTTTTATCCTCGTTACCTTAGGAAGTGTCGTATTACCCACTTCCATTACTCGTTCCCATAGTAATAGTTCTTTTGGTATCAAAATTTTCTACTTTAACCTCAGAAAGTTGCATTCCTTATATTCTTTTTTTTTCAATTCTTATTTAATCATCAAGTAATACTGGTACTTCCAAAGAATTAAGAGACAAAGTAGATCGTCATTCATTAAATATATTATCTCCGGAACTAAATGTCTATTCTATGGTGATCGTTGATACTGACAAGCATGAATTTCTTTTGCGATGATAAATAGGATGGAAAAACTTTGAGTCTTTTGCGATCACCATCATAAAATATCAAAATTTACTTTCTTATTTGTTTCAATAGAATAAAAAAATATAAAATAAATTTTAAATTCCTATCTGGAACTTGAGGATCGTTGTGGAAGCTTCGTTGATTCTTTAAATAAAAGTTGTGCTTTTATAAATTTTAAACTACTACTACTAATATTTTAAATTTTAAATACATCACTTTCTAATCCATATTTTAAATTATACTCTTTATAAATATCATATAAATTATTTTTTTATATTTTATATTATATTAGCTGGATTAGGAGAAGAATAATCTTTTATTGGAATTAAAATATCATAATACATAACTAACATTTGGTATAATACATCTAACTTTAGTCTAAGGTCTAAAGTAAATGTAATTAAATAAATATCAAGAATATTATAATTTTTTTTTCAAATTATACTTTCATTGTTAATATATAAGGAGATAAAAATTATCATTAATATATTCATTTAAAAATAAAGCTATGTTATAAAAATTTATCATAATTAAATGAGAAGTGGGATAATAAACATCGAAAAGTTATTCAGTTGCATCATTAAATATTTTTAAAATTTCACAAATGCTATTATATATATTCCATTGATGTGAAAATAAATATATATCAAGATTATTAATAATTTGAGTAAAAAATATGTCATGCCCTGGAGGTATACTTGTCCTCCAAATCGGACGGTACACCCTTGTGTCAATATAAGATATAAGTTGATACTATGCCCAAATAGCTGCTACAAGTATAAGACATATACCACTATAAAACAAAGCAGTGAAAGATAAAGACATATATAAAAACTCAAGTGTGCATATTGGTATGACTTTGACGCAATGTGAAAACATGATCGAAACAAAGTATTCGAAATAGGAATCCATACTAAAGTCCAATTTTTATAACAACACTAATATTAAACCAAAGTACGGAACAATAAGGAAATAAAACCAAAAGTTCCTAATGTGAGATGGGACTGGTTAATAGGATCTCCTGTAAGAATGTCGGGGAGCGCTAGAGGGGGGTGAATGGTGTGTTCGTCGCTCAATGGATTTCGTTCGTGCTTGATTGCTACAACACTTGTTATGCGTAGTGGAAATAAAGATAATAAAATAATAACAAAAACACAAGCACACGAACACGACAATATAACGTGGTTTGGAACCTTAGGGTTTCTACTCCACGAGTTGAGCTCAAACGAGCCCTAGCGATGCAAACACCACAAATAACTCCTTCTCGACAACAAGTCGGAGGCAGAGAAACCTCATACAATGATTACACAAGTAATACAATGAATATAAGCAAATACAAATGAAATATATAAAACAACGTAAAAAAAACTTTACAACTATTGCTTTGGATGCTTGCTTGAACCACACTTGAAGACCCTGATTTGCACCAGCAAATCGCTCCAAATCGATCAAGAAATCACTGCCAAAATCCTCCTCTACGAGCTCCTTTTAAAGTTGCAACTTGGGCTGGATTTCACCTAGCAGTCGACTGATCGCGATCATTAGTCGACTGCTCCTATAGCCATTGTGAGACAACAACTCGTTCCACTATGGATAAGTTTCAATGGACAGACCATCAATTGACTGATCACACTCATCAGTCGACTGATCACACCCATCAGTCGAGCCTGCCTCGTGTCTGTGGTGTTTCCTCATGTAAGATGTCAGAAAATAAAATAATAATAATTACCCTTGTTAATTAAGAAATTACCTTATAGAATTTTATAGGAATATTTAGAAATTTTTTTGGGTTTAAATGGAGTTTCTATGACATTTTATGGGAAAAGATCAAATAGACTTGTAAAGGGCCTATTTGAAATATCAATTTTTGAGGGGTTAATGTGTTAATTAAAACCTAGGGTTAACTCGTTTCCTCATTCTTAACGCACGAGCCATTTCTTGCCGTCGTTTTTATTCTCGAGAGTTTTCCTCTTCGCGAGCATCTCCTCCCGTGCGTGTGTTCCTCAGCCGTCCTCTCTTAAAGCCAGTCGCCCTTCTCAATAATCCATCGTCGATTCCACCTCATCATGTGAGCAAGCCTCCGCACCTTCTCTTCTTCCTCATGGAGACTCGGTGCCCTCTCCTCTTCATCGCCTAGATCCCAATTTCTCCCATCCCAGATCTAGTCGGCTATCTTGAGCAAGCGAGTGGATGACGATGTAATGCCCGTAAAATTTCTAGCAAATTTTATAAGAATTTTTGCATGATTATAATGGGCTTTTATGTGGGCTCTTTCAAAAATAAAAGAAAATAGAGCCAAAAAGGGATGCATGGCCCAGGGTTTAAACCCTGAACCTCCAAGCATATAACTAAATCCTAAGATGCATTTGATAACCAGAAGCCCAGCAAGGGTGAACTATTAGAAGGGTAAGGGAAATGATAGATAAGGGTAGGGGAGGCTAAGGGACACCTTCAATTGAATAAATAGGAGTATGAGGATACAAGAGAACAACAACTTGTCATTCTCTTCTTCCCTTCTTCTTCCCCCACCGAAACCCCCTCATCCCCTTCTTCCATTTTCGAAAACTCAAGAAGCAAGAAAGAGAGGTTTTGTCTTGGCACCACCTAGGGTATATCCTTATACTAAACAAGTGAAAGGATGTAAGTAATCCCCTCACCTGCAGTACAAGTTGTTTCGATTGTTGATTTCTTAAAAACCCTTTTTGAAAGTTTCGGCCAAGACCCCCTTTATGCTTCTAATGATTTTTCATGCCATGTTTTGTATGTATATGATGATAACATATTGATAGATAGGCTTTGTACAAGTTGTTTGAGTGTTTGATTTCAAAGCCCCTCCTTGAAAGTTTCGGCCAAGTCCCTATTTATGCTCCTAATGATCTTCCATGTCATGATCTATATGTAATTGATGTTAACATGTTGTTAGTTAGACCTTGTACAAGTTGTTTTAGGGTTTGAATTGTTAAGAGCCCCCATGAAGATTCGGCCAACCCATGTTTATGCTTGTTAATGATGTTTCATGTCATACTATATATGTATATGATGTTAGATAGACCTTGTACAAGTTGTTTTAGTGTTTGAATTCTTAAGAACCCTCCCTTAGGGTTTCGTCCAACCCATGTTCATGTCCTATAATGATCCTCCATGCCATGCTACATGTATATAAGATGTCAATATGATGTTAGTTAGGCTTTGTGTAAGTTGTTGAGCATTTGAATCCCTAAAAGCCTCCATTAGGGTTTCGGCCAAACCATGTTTGGGCTACCAATGATTCCCCTTGCCATGTTTTATATGTATATGATGTTAACATGTTGATAGATAGGCTTTGTACAAGTTGTTTGGGTGTAGATTTCCTAAGACCCTTCCTTAGGGTTTCGGCCAAGACATGCTCATGCTCACCAATGATTCCCCTTGCCATGTTTTATATGTATATGATGTTAACATGTTGATAGTTAGACCTTGTACAAGTTGAATTAGGGTTTGAATTCTTAGGATCCCTCCCTTGGATGTTTCGGCCAAACCTTGTTCATGCTCACCAAGGATCTCCCATGCCATGATATATCTATATATGATGTTAACATGTTGATAGTTAGACTTTATGATAGCATGATTTGTTTATGCCACCACCTTATGTTCATGTTAATTGTATGAATGTATGTTTATGATTTGTTTATGCCACTACCTTATGTCCATGTTAATTGTATGAATGTATGTTTATGTTATGCTCATTGCGTCATGATATACAAGTATGTATGATGAAATGCCTAAGAGATGCTTCCCTATGAATGGGGACTAAGAGCACTCTTTATGTTATGAAAAGGAACATGATATGTTATGAAAAGGAACCTGATATGTTATGATAAGGAATATGATATGTTATGATAAGGAACATGATATGTTATGATAAGGAACATGATATGCTATTTTACTTTTGTATGGCTTGTACCGGACCCTAGCAAGGTCTAAGGGATGGCCTCCTACATGCCCCTAGGTCGACGGTCATAGTATGGACCTAGTACGGGATGGGCTCCTAAGTTGCCTTAGGCCGATGGTCATAGTACGAGCCTAGGATGGGCTTCTATGTTATATTGCCCCTAGGTCGACGGTCGTAGTACGGACCTAGTACCCTAGTAGGTTCGGGATTAGCTACCTCGGGTCTATTTAGGGATGCGCGCAAAGATGATGATGTATGTGGTACAATGCCGGGTCCACCATGTTGAGATTATGTTTAAGTACCTATAAAATATATGTTTTCAAAGAACATCTTGCACATGCCCTTTTCATGTCTATGTGATTATTATGTTTTACGAATTCTAGTTATATGTTCCTAAATAATCATGTCACTACTCTTATATGAATGTTATGCTTATATGTTCTTAAATGATCATGTCACTACTCTTATATGAATGTTATACTTATATGTTCTTAAATGATCATGTCACTACTTTTATATGAATGCTATACTTATATGTTCTTAAATGATCATGTCACTACTTTTATATGAATGTTATGCCTATATATTGTCTAGATGAACATGTCACTACTCTATGTCTAATTCTTGATGTATGACTTTTGTGAGTAGGAAAGGATCTTACTAAGCCTATGTGCTTATAGTTTCATGTTTCCCTTGTACTGCAGATAAGGGTAAAGAATGGCTAAACTAAAGGGAGCAGCAGGAGGGGCAAAGTGTGTGTGGTAGTGGCATGGTGGAAGAGATCTGTTTTATGTTCCAAGTCTTATACATGTCTTCCCTTTAAGTTTATGTTCCAAGACTTATGCTGTTAGTGAAAGCCCTAGAGCCAATCATGTGATGATTGTTGTATGGACTTTATTGTATCATATTTCTATTTATAAAGGCATGGTTATTATATTTACTTGTATTGGTGCCAAATAACTAAATATAATAATGTCCTTGAGTAGTAGGTTCTTATCTATATCAATCGATTGGTTGAATCGATAATGAGATGATATAGAGAACACTACTCTTAATCATTCCTAGTCGAGTATTAACATTCAGGGACAATGTTAATGCGTAGAGACTAGCATGTAGGTCAACAAGATGACTTGATCTCACAAGTCATGGATATGAGATATCAAGTTGACACATGGGTATGCATTGGAGAATGTATACTGAATGACCCGCCATGAGAAAGTATCATGGATCGTTATATGAGTGTCATATACTTTCTCATGTGGCTATTAGTATGACTATTAGTCCTTAGACCTAAAGTCACCATGGTTCCCTACATAAGGAGTTGCATACTTTGGCTTCGTCAAACGTCACCCGTAAATGGGTGGACTATAAAGGCGATTACTGGGTATGTAACAAATTATGCGGAGGGATGTGAGTGATGTAGATGAGATCTATCCCTCCTATATGACGGGGGTGACATCGATATTCTTGATAGAGTGAGACCACGAAGTGCATGACTATGCCCAAATGAGTCAATATGAGATATTGAGCTCATTTGATTAGAGTGAGTCTACTTGGAGTTCAAGATTTAGATTGTACCGAGGATGACACGGTCTATGCCTCGATTGGTCAATCTAGATGTCAAGGATAGAGGGACATTGTCACATATTGTGAGAGTCACAATTAGTAGTCACAAAGGTGATGTTGGAGCTCAACATTCTTGTAACTTGGGTAGCAATGATGTGTTGATAGATACCGCTCATTGCTTATGTTCCTAAATCGGTTTAGGGACATTGCCAACGTTACAAGAACCTATAGGGTCACACACATAAGAGCAATTAGATGGAGATTATGATCATATGATGAACCATGAGGATTAGGTTCATGGGATGAACCAAATTGGATTAAGAGTAATCCAAATTAGACTAATTGAGTTAGACTCAAGTTGATTCAAGTGTTGAATGAGTCTAATTTAGATTTGATTCATCAAATCAATTTAAATTAAATGAATAGAGATCCATTAAATTAAATTGACTTGAGTGAGTGGTTAGATTTGATCGACCATGGGAGATTAGAGTCGAGTTTGACTTGACTTGAGAGGAAGATGAAGGTCAAGTTTGGCTTGACCAAATGCCATGTCATGATGATGACTTGGCATGGCGGCCAATGATGATGCTCCACATCATCATTGACTTTAGTCAGTGGTGCCACATCATGAGGAGACCAAGGGTCATGGGAGTTACATGCATGCATGTAACCCCCTCCATGAAGTGGCGACCACTTTAGGGTTATGGGTGGTGAATTCATTTGGTGAGTTACACTCTTGGATCATCTTCTTCCTTGGTGTTTTCCCTCTCAAGCTCTCCCTCTCCTTCCTCATCTTGTCGAGATCTACTAGGAGTGCTAGCACACTCAAGTTTGTCTCTTTCTCCACCTATTGCTTGTGTGGATACCAAAAGAGGAGTGTGCACTTGACACTCTCGAGTTCCGGCGAACTTTTGGACGAGCGGGATAAGCGAAGGGCATCGCATCTAGGGTAATGATCTCATCTCTTAGATTTAAGGTAGATCTAGGGTTTTTAGTAAGCACATACATGTTTTATAATTTTTATACTTCGCACAGATCCGTGGCCGGGGCTTCCGAGGTTTCCGCAACGCAAAAAGCGGTTTTTGCGGCTCGGAAAAACCCAACAGTGGTATCAGAGTCACGTGCGAAGCATGTATGTGTTTCGTCTTTGTAATTTTTGTATTAGATATAAAAATTACAGATTTATATGTTTCTGTAAATTTCCTAATTTTATAGAATTTTTGGGTATTTTTCTCAAAGAGTCAAAGCAACAATTGTTGGGACACTTGTAGGCTTCAACCGTCGAGAAAAACTCTCCGAAACGGTGAGTTCTCGCTTTAGGTTTTTGGGATAGCGACTTAAGTCACTGTAGGATCGTAGTAGGGACACTCGCAAAGTTAATTTTGTGAGTATGGGCGCTGCCCTATCCCCGAAAGGGGCTTTGTCCGATCGCCGAAACCGCTTAAGCGGGACTCATTAATTTGAAAAAAAAAATTAGGAAAAATTATAGAAATTTCTGTAAAAATACATAATTTAGAATTATGTATAATTCTGTGATTGTCATGGCCCAATGACCCCAATTTGATTGGATTATGTGTGTTGTAATTCATAATACGGCCTGCGTGCCATTTTGTGGTTGTGCGTGTTGTATAGTGTATGCGACTTGCGCGTCGTACCTCTTCTTTTGATATTCTAGTTGTAATTAGTTTTTAGACTCGAATGTAACTCGAGTTTCATATTTGTAATGTACAAAATGGAGCGGTGGAAAGTCCACTCGAAGACGAGATTACGAGAAGGGTGACGACGACACATGGCGGTCAAAGGAAGCGCTTGGAGAAGCCGCTAGCCTTAGGTTGACCGTCCGATCTTCTCATTGGCTTGAGAAGATCGTAGTAGGGCCATGACTATATCACATTTAATTATATATATATAATTGATTTTGCTTGTATGTATGTGATGCATGCTAGTAGAATAATGCATGTATGTATATGATGCATGCTAGGATAATTTTCTTGTATGTATATGATGCATGCTAGAATAATGAATGTATGTATATGATGCATGCTAATATAGAATAATAAAGGCCTAAATGTGTATAAGATACACATTACGATTAGATTAGATCATAATCAAATCAACTCGAAAATGCCTACCGAGCCTTGATACCCATCACTACCTCGATCATTTGTTGTTGATGAATCTGCCAAAGCAGAGCAACGCATATTATCTTGGTAGGGTGCGGAGGGACAATCTTGGTCCCGCCTATCACGCTTGGGTTAGAGTAAGCTCAATTTAGATTGAGCAAAACTAGTTAAACTCAATTGGATCGAGTAGAACTATAGGCATATTCCAATCGTTGGAACGATAGGTCAAGATCGCATTTACACTAAATCTTGGGCGATTTAGCCAAAGCTAACTCAAGGTCTTTTGTAAATGTGGGTCTTGATCCTATAAGCAAGAGTTGCATAGAGATGTAATCGGTAATGTGTTACCCACCGATCATACTAAGTCTTGGGCGATTTAGCCAAAGCTAACTCAAGGCTTAGTGTGATGTGGATCTTATCCCGCATGAATTATAGCTAGTTTGTATGAATCTAGTAATGTGGTTTGACCACATCCATAACTCGATTCTACAAAAATTCCTATAATTCAGTGGGAGCATCATTTGATTAAAGGCTTAATTAAATGATAAAAGGAATATGATATTAATTCTCTGCATTGTATGTTGTAGATAACTATATCGACAAACACGAACACTCTCTCTCTGTGTTCTGTCCTTGAGAAGGACAAGCTCAATGGAGCGAATTTCCTGGGTGATGCAGAACACGAGAATTATTCTCACCCAAGAAAGGAAGTTATGTCGTCCTAGAGCGGCCCATTCGAGGCACCTCTTGCCCGATTGCCTCAAGAAGCATCAAGATGATGCATTAGATGTGTCATGTCTAATGCTCGCGACCATGAACTCTGAGCTTCAGAAGCAACATGAGTTCATGAATGCTTATGATATGGTTGGACATCTTCGTCAACTATATCAAGGACAAGCTAGGCATGAGAGATATGAAGTCTCTAAGGCATTATTTGGGTCCAAAATGCAAGAAGGGACTCCCGTAGGTACATATGTACTCAAGATAATTGGGTACGTAGAAAACCTACAAAGGCTGGGATTCCCACTTGGCCAAGAGCTGGCCACTGACCTGATCTTGCAATCTTTGCCACAAGCCTTCAATCAATTTGTCATGAATTATAACATGAATGAAATTGATAAGCCACTGCTTGAAATGCACAACATGTTGAGAACTGCTGAGCTTAACCTTAAGAAGGGAAAATCTGACACCATTTTGATGGTACAAAAGAAGAAAGGCAAGGGCAAGCCTAAAGGTAAGGGAAAGTCCCAAGCCAAGGGCAAAGGCAAAGAACTTAAACCCAAAGGAGGGGTAGCCAAGGAAGGGGCTTGCTTCCACTGCAAGGAAGCTGGACCAACAGGCGTAACTCTGAAAGCTTACGGAAGATCTTAAGAAGAAAAGAAGTGAGACTTCTACTTGGTATAAATGTTATAGAAGTCAATCTATCTATTTCTTCATCATGGGTATTAGATCGGATGTGCATCTCACATTTGTACCAATGTGCTGAGCAGAGAAATAGCGAGGGCATTGACAAAGGCGAGGTGGACTACGAGTAGGCAATGGAGCAAGAGTTCTTTGCTATTCTTTGTAGGAACTTATGATCTATCTTTGCCCTCTGGGCTTGTATTAGAATTAGATGAATGTTGTTATGTACGCCTTAACTAAGAACATCATTTCAGTTTCTTGTTTGGACAAGAATGGATTTTCATTTATAATAAATAACAAATGTTGTTCAGTTTATTTAAATGATATGTTCTATTGTAGTGCACCTCTAATGAACGGACTCTACTTTCTAGACTTAGAGAGCCCTATCTATAACATAAGTACCAAGAGGTTCAAGTCAAATGAGTTGAACCAAACCTATCTCTGGCACTGTCGCTGAGGTCACATAAATGAGAGTCGCTTATCTTAGCTCCATAAGGATGGGATACTAGACTCATTTGATTTTGAATCATATGAGACATGCGAATCTTGCCTTTTAGGCAAGATGACCAAGACTCCCTTTAGTGGACACATGAAAAGAGCATTTATTAGGACTTATACATAGTGATGTATGTGGTCCTTTCAATATTCTTTGCTAGAGGTGGTTCTGGTGCTTCATTATATTTCTTGATGACTTGATAGATATGGTTATGTGTATCTCATGACACACAAATCGAATCCTTTGAAAAGTTCAAAGAATTCAAGAATGAAGTACAAAACCGACTTGGCAAGAGTATTAAGATACTTGATCGGATCGAGGTGGTGAATACCTTAGCCATGAGTTTCGTGACTATCTAGTGAGTGTGGGATTCTATCCCAACTCACTCCTCTGGAACACCACGGTGGAATGGTGTATCAGAAAGGAAGGAATCGTACCCTATTAGATATGGTACGATCTATGATGAGTCACACAGATCTTCCTATATCCTTTTGGGGATATGCTCTAGACACAGCAACCTTTACCCTTAACCGTGTACCATCCAAGGCTGTGATAAAGACACCATATACGATATGGACAGGGAGAAATCCCATAATGTCTTTCATGAGGATTTGGGATTGTGAGGCTTACGTTCGACGTCAAGTCTCAGACAAACTGGGACTCAAATCCGATAGGTGCTATTTTGTTGGATATCCCAAGGATACAAAGGGATATTACTTCTACATTCCTAGTCGGCCTGAAAGTGTTTGTGGTAAAAGGCGGAGTTTTTCTAGAAAGGGATTTTGTTTCTAGAAAAACTAGTGGGAATACCTTCGATCTTGAAGAAATTCAAGATAAGGACCATATGAGGCCTTGATGGAGGTTGAGCAGGAACCACAAAGTGTTGTGGGTGATGAGGTTATTGCACAAAGAGTTATGGAACAACCACATTTCATGTAGACCTACCTCTTGCAGATCGATGAGTACGTCGTCGGCTGAGAGATATTCATTTCTCTTGTCGACCATGATGACGTAATGCTCATTGAGAATGAGCCTACCTCTATCGGAAGGCATGATGAGCCCGATTCGAGAAATGGCTAGAGGCCATGAGATCAGAGATGGAATCCATGTACACCAACCAAGTATGGACTTTGGTTGATCCACGAAGGGTCAATTGACCCATTGGGTGTAAGTGGGTCTTTAGGAGAAAGACTGACATGGATGGACTTACGCATACCTATAAGGGCCGATTGGTGGCTAAAGGTTTCAAGCAAATTCATGGTATTGACTATGATGAAACCTTTTCTCCAGTGGCGATGATTAAGTCCATTCGGATCTTGCCTGCTATTGCAACATACCACGATTATGAGATCTGGCAGATGGATGTCAAAACCGCGTTTCTGAATGGAAACTTGCTTGAGGATGTGTACATGACACAACCTGAGGGTTTTGTAGATCCACAGCATACTGGGAAGGTATGCAAGCTGCAAAGGTCCATTTATGGGCTAAAGCAAGCTTCTCGGAGCTGGAATCTTTGATTCGATGATGCGATCAAACAGTTTAGTTTCATCAAGAATGAAGATGAACCCTGTGTCTACAAGAGGGTTAATGGGAACACAGTTGTCTTCCTTGTATTGTATGTGGATGACATACTGCTCATTGGGAATGACATCCCTTCGCTACAGTCTGTGAAGACTTGGCTCGGGACGTGCTTCTCAATGAAGGACTTAGGTGAAGCAGCCTGTATTCTAGGCATCAAGATCTATAGAGATAGATCTAAGAGATTGCTTGGCCTAAGTCAGAGTACATACATTGACACGGTATTACTTCGGTTTGCCATGCGAATTCCAAGAAAGGACTTACGTCGATGTGGTGTGAGTCTTTCGAAGACTCAAAGTCCCTCTTCTAGAGAGGAGAGAGACCGCATGGATAAGATCCCTTACGCATCTGCTATAGGATCTATCATGTACGCCATGCTATGTACTCGTCCTGATGTCTCGTATGCTTTGAGCATGACGAGTAGATACCAGTCAGATCCAGGTGAGCGTCACTGGATAGTAGTCAAGAATATTCTTAAGTACTTGAGAAGGACTAAAGAATATTTCTTGATATTTGGAGGCGATGAGGAGCTAGCTGTAAAGGGTTACAGCGATGCCAGCTTCCAAACTGACCAGGATGATTATAGATCGTAGTCAGGGTTCGTGTTTTGCTTTAATAGTGGCACTGTGAGCTGGAATAGTTCCAAGCAGGACACAGTTGTTGATTCTACAATAGAGGCAGAATATATCGGTGCTTCCATCTCATTCGAGAGATTATCGATAGAGGAGATGTGAATATTTGCAGAGTACCCATAGAGGCTAACATCGCAGATCCCTTGACCAAGGCTTTGGCACAAAAAAAGCATGATGGTCACACTAGGTCATTGGGTATTAGATACTACGGTGATTGACACTAGTGCTAGTGGGAGATTGTTAGTGAAAGCCCTAGAGCCAATTATGTGATGATTGTTGTATGGACTTTATTGTATCATATTTCTATTTATAAAGGCATGGTTATTATATTTACTTGTATTGGTGCCAAATAACTAAATATAATAATGTCCTTGAGTAGTAGATTCTTATATATATCAATTGATTGGTTGAATCGATAATGAGATGATATAGAGAACACTACTCTTAATCATTCCTAGTCGAGTATTAACATTTTGGGACAATGTTAATGCGTAGAGACTAGCATGTAGGTCAACAAGATGACTTAATCTCACAAGTCATGGATATGAGATATCAAGTTGACACATGGGTATGCATTGGAGAATGTATACTGAATGACCCGCCATGAGAAAGTATCATGGATCGTTATATGAGTGTCATATACTTTCTCATGTGGCTATTAGTATGACTATTAGTCCTTAGACCTGAAGTCACCATGGTTCCCTACATAAGGAGTTGCATACTTTGGCTTCGTCAAACGTCACTCGTAAATGGGTGGACTATAAAGGCGATTACTGGGTATGTAACAAATTATGCGGAGGGATGTGAGTGATGTAGATGGGATCTATCCCTCCTATATGACGGGGGTGACATCGATATTCTTGATAGAGTGAGACCACGAAGTGCATGACCATGCCCAAATGAGTCAATATGAGATATTGAGCTCATTTGATTAGAGTGAGTCTACTTGGAGTTCAAGATTTAGATTATACCGAGGATGACACGGTCTATGCCTCGATTGGTCAATCTAGATGTCAAGGATAGAGGGACATTGTCACATATTGTG
Organism: Wurfbainia villosa; assembly: GCA_025175895.1. Lineage (NCBI taxonomy): Eukaryota > Viridiplantae > Streptophyta > Magnoliopsida > Zingiberales > Zingiberaceae > Wurfbainia > Wurfbainia villosa. Next base: position 69,308,155 of record CM045991.1, on the reverse strand, counting down.
AGAGTCACAATTAGTAGTCACAAAGGTGATGTTGGAGCTCAACATTCTTGTAACTTGGGTAGCAATGATGTGTTGCTAGATACCGCTCATTGCTTATGTTCCTAAATCGGTTTAGGGACATTGCCAACGTTACAAGAACCTATAGGGTCACACACATAAGAGCAATTAGATGGAGATTAGGTTCATATGATGAACCATGAGGATTAGGTTCATGGGATGAACCAAATTGGATTAAGAGTAATCCAAATTAGACTAATTGAGTTATACTCAAGTTGATTCAAGTGTTGAATGAGTCTAATTTAGATTTGATTCATCAAATCAATTTAAATTAAATGAATAGAGATTCATTAAATTAAATTGACTTGAGTCAAGTGGTTAGATTTGATCAACCATGGGAGATTAGAGGTCAAGTTTGACTTGACTTGAGAGGGAAGATGAAAGGTCAAGTTTGACTTGACCAAATGCCATGTCATGATGATGACTTGGCATGGCCGGCCAATGATGACTTTGTCAATTGGTGCCACATCATGAGGGAGACCAAGGGTCATGGGAGTTACATGCATGCATGTAACCCCCCTTCCATGAAGTGGCCGACCACTTTAGGGGTTATGGGTGGTGAATTCATTTGGTGAGTTACACTCTTGGATCATCTTCTTCCTTGGTGTTTTCCCTCTCAAGCTCTCCCTCTCCTTCCTCATCTTGCCGAGATCTACTAGGAGTGCTAGCACACTCAAGTTTGTCTCTTTCTCCACCTATTGCTTGTGTGGATACCAAAAGAGGAGTGTGCACTTGACACTCTCGAGTTCTGGCGAACTTTTGGACGAGCGGGATAAGCGAAGGGCATCGCATCGAGGGTAATGATCTCATCTCTTAGATCTAAGGTAGATCTAGGGTTTTTAGTAAGCACATACATATTTTATAATTTTTATACTTCGCACGGATCCGTGGCCAGGGCTTCCGAGGTTTCCGCAACGCAAAAAGCAGTTTTTGCGGCTCGGAAAAACCCAACATATGCATGTTTTCCTTTTAAGTTTATGTTCCAAGACTTATGCATGTTTTCCCTTTAAGTTTGGCATGTTAGTTGTTAAGAGTTGAACTCTACTTGATGTTTAGATGGTTGCTACTTAGTGTCCTTATGAAATGATTATGCATGCTCCATGTTTCATGCTTTATGTTTTTAAAAAAGAAAAAAAAAGTTTAAATTCTTCCGCTGTAAATGCATGTATGTAATTCTTCCGTTGTAAATGCATGTATGTATGATCGCGTCGCGCCGCCCTTCCAACCCCTATAGATTATGAGGAAAGGGCGGGCGTGATAGACGACGCAACCATAGTTGGTTTCCCTTGCCGTCTCTTCTCGAGCCGGGCATTCCCTTTTGTAGTTTACTCTTCGACTTCAGCCCATCCTAGATCTCATCGGCTTCTCTTCTCAAGTGGTGCAACGAAGTTGCCACCACGGTTGGATGCTCTGCCAAAGGTCAGTTCGATTCTTGTTCTCAGGGCTCTCGTCGACCTCTTCTACAGGTGCCGATTGGCAATGTTATCGCTGTGACAGAGAGCTACGACCATAATAGGTTAGGTTTCTGGCGGACTGAGCGATTGGGGAGGAGAGCTGCCGAGGGGAGGTTCTATTGCTGGTATATATCTTGATTCCCTTTGTTTTCTTGCAATCCATTTCGATTCTGTGTTGTGATAGGGAAATTGTCGACTGTGAAGTTGAGTAGGGTTGTGATTTGGCTATGAGTGCATTGTGTGAGGTGTTGTGGGTTGTTCTGGTGAACAAAGCAAACTATTATGGGCTGTGAATGATGTTGTTCTTGGCCACGATGGGGCTGAGATGGCTGTGAGATTCTGTTTTGGCTGGCTGTACGACTGTGAATTAGGTTGTGGGTTGGTTGAGATGGCTATGGGACTTGATTTTGAGGTGCTGATTGGGAATTACCAACTGTATGTCTTTGAATTGAGTTGTAAAGGGATGTTGATTGGGACTTTAAATTTGTAGTTGGTAAATTGAGATGGTTACAAGAGTGATGTAGGATCTCATTTAATCATTGTTATGTGTGCTAGAACTTAATGGTAATTATGTTATATGTAGGTTTCAGTCACGAGACAGGTCCACGGCGTAAAGACAATTGATATTCTTCATAGTAGGCAGGTATCTTTGACTTATCTTCTTTTAGATATTGTCATATTGCTGTACATCGTTTACTATAGCTAGTAATAGTTTTCTATGCTTTTAACTGCCATGATATGTCACTACCAAGTACATGTTGTAGCCTTTTCATATGCTTATTATATTGGTGCTCTATCATTTTAATACTTGTCATTTGTTTATTTGTCACTAAGAGTAGTGACATACCTTACATACTGGGCATTGAATGAATAATGGATATACCTTGCATGTGTACATAGACTTATGTACTTAGGTTATTTGATATGGGCTCCTATTGGTAAATACGATAGGTAGCCATGGATTGACAGGTGTATCGTGCATTAGTGACATACACCATCTTGCATTATTACATGACTGGCGATCATCGGCTCCTCGGTAGGAGGTGATACTACTTAGTAGTTGAGCCCATCATCAGTTATATTATCTACACACACAACCACTCGTGAGTTAGTGGTATTTCAGGAGGGTGTGTGTAGTTGCTCTGTCAGGGCTCCACGGTGGTCGCTCAGGATATTGGTATTGCGGCGTGGTAGCAGACAGGGATCCCTCCTTCATTGTGAGGCGAGGAGATGAGACGAGGTGATGCCCCCCATATATATACATGGGGTAGGAAGGTGATACTCCGTCAGCATCTTGTCCATTTGGTCACATAGGTGTAGTGATGACATAGTGCACAGTTGTCACAACCTTACCTACTCAGCCGACACACATGACATGTCGGTGGCTTGACTGACATTAGGGGTGACACATGTCATTGCATCATGTGCATACGCTTTTACTATATGCATTGCTTGTTACACTTTTGGTTGTCGCATATGATTGTCATGTACATACAGGAAGTATTATATAGTTTTTTTTGGCGATTCTACATCTGCTTGTATGGATGTATCTTATGTCTGCTTAGGTGATTCTGGTATGTACAGTTTTAGGTATGTATTTTTATCGAAAAACTATACCAGCATGATTATTATTGCTACTTATAGTTTACTATGTATGACTATTAGATATCCGCTGAGTTTTACTCACTCCGTTGATATCTATTTTATTTCAGGATGAAGCCTTCTGGAGGGTCCAGTTGCCAGTCCCCTGATCTGATGACTCCGTTATTTTGATTTCAATTTTCCGTATTTTTATCACTAGTACTCTATGTTTTAAACTTGTAGTATTTTATACTCGTGGTTATTTTGGTGGTACTTGATTATGTCCTTATGGACTTTTTGTTCGATTTGTTTTAGTTATGTGTGTGGTTGTGTATTCTTGCTTAAATGGAAGAAGAGGTAAGCCTAGAGGTTTTAGACTTCTTATTTACTTTAGTTGTTGGCCTGAGGCCCATATATTATATGTATTATGGTGTTTTATGTTTCGGCCATGTTGGTCGATGTATAGTGGGTCGTGTGGGCCTTATATACAAGTTTCAATTGCCCGCAGTATAGGAGAGGTGCTGTCTGATTTTCGTCGGACAAGTACCCCCTCTCGGGGCATGACAATTTATTTGATATCAGAGCCTAGGTTTTGAGTTCCTAAGGGTTTTTGGATTTTCGGAGTTTGCCACGTTTGGTAGGTCAACCTGTACATTTTCGGATTTTTATGGATTTTCATCGATTTGGCATTTCGGACATTTTGGAGTCATTTTGACAAGATCGTATTGGGGACTTGGCGACGACAGGACATCTCCACATGGTTAACAGGTGAAATTATTGATTTTCTACCTTTAGTAATACTTGGGTAATAATTTAACAGATATGAAACGAGGTGGGCGTGCTCTCGCGCCGAGATGTGGTGCAGGGCAGGCACGCAAAAGGACATTGAGATCTCGGGCGATGGAGTTGCCAGAAAGGTCTACAGAGAATCAGCCTGTCGATCAGGGTCAGACTTCACATGGTGCCACGGGTGTATTGGACCCTCAGTCCCAGATGGTTCCTCCTCTAAAGATGCCCACTTTTACGGTATTCACTGTACCACTAGTGGTACCCACTCCAACATATCCCGCAGTACCCCCGACAGCACCTGCTACTATACACCCGGAGGTACCACCGGTAGCCCCTACTGCTACATACCAGGCACCTCCTCCAACAGTGCCTACCGGATATGCGACACTTCTGCCAATGGTGCCTGCTATTGCATACCCGACAACCCCACCAGCAGTATCGGTCGCCGCTTTCTCAGTACCTACCGTTGCTTATGCAACCGCACCAACTCTAGTGGTTCCGTCAGATCCTGCAGCGATCCCTACTCATCCTGCTGATATGTTAGTTGATACTGGTAATTCACATTCATTTATTTCTCGGGCATTCCTGAGAGAGATTGATAGACTACCCACCCTTAGGTCACAAAGATTGATGGTATCTCTGCCTTTTGGGGATAAATTAGAAGTCACCCAGGAGGTTAGAGGATGTCCATTAGATTTGTTGGTTCTCGACATGATCGAATTTGACATCATACTTGGCATGGACTGGCTAACAACGTATCATGCCACTATGGATTGCTAGACGAGGGTGGTTATGTTCCATCCTCCTAACCAACCCTCGTGGGATTTTACTGGCACCAAAAACAATGGTATATTGACCATTTCTGCGATTCAAGCTCGGAAGCTTTTATCACATAGCTATCAGGGTTTTCTATTGTCATTGATCAACGTCGAGGACAGTGATGACTCTCAGATCTCGGACATTCCTATCGTCTGAGAGTATCTGGATGTCTTTCCAGAGAAGTTACCGAGCTTACCTCTCAGAAGGCAAGTGGAGTTCACAATTGAGTTAATTCCGGGGACGGCGCCGGCATCAAAAGTTCCTTATCGTATGACCCCGAAAGAGTTGGATGAGTTAAAGGTCCAGCTTCAGGAGCTTTTGGATAGAGGTTTATTTGCCCTAGCGTATCTCCCTGGGGTTCTCCGGTTCTCTTCGTAAAGAAGAAAGATGGTTCGATGAGATTATGCATCGACTAAAGGCAGTTGAATGTCGTCACCATCAAGAATAAATATCCCCTGCCACGTATTGAGGACTTGTTTGATCGTCTCAGAGGTACCTCAGTGTATTATAAGATTGATCTACGATCAGGATATCATCAGCTAAGGGTCAGAGATTTAGACGTTCAGAAGACAACGTTCCGTACCAGATATGGGCACTATGAGATTTTGGTAATGCCATTTGGGCTTACCAATGCTCCAACAATATTCATGGACTTGATGAACCGTGAATTTATGGATTTCCTAGATCGGTTCGTCATTGTCTTTATTGAAGACATTCTGGTCAATTCCCGTTCAGAAGAGGAACACGAGTAGCATCTTCACATTGTCCTGGGTAGGCTTTGAAAGAAGCAACTATATGCAAAGTTCAGTAAAAGCACATTCTGGTTACTCTCATTCGGTTTTCTAGGACATGTGGTTTTTAGCAAAGGCATTTTAGTTAACCCCTAGAAGATTGAGGCTGTCACCAGTTGGGAGCAGCTGAAATCGGTTCAAGAGGTTCGTAGTTTCTTGGGCTTAGCCGAATATTACAGATGGTTCGTTGAGGGTTTCTCAAGCATTGTTATGTCATTGACACGCCTTACTAGGAAGAGTGTGAAGTTCACGTGGTCAGAGGCCTGCGAGACCAGCTTTCAGGAGTTGAAGAAGAGGCTGGTGTTAGCACCAATTCTGGTATTGCCATTAGGGGATGACGATTTCTTCCTTTATACTGATGCAGCACGGCAGGGTGGTCTCTTATGCCTCTCGCCAGTTGAAGGAGCATGAGAAAAACTACCCAGTACATGATCTAGAGTTAGCTACTATTATCTTTGCCTTGAAGATTTGGAGGCATCATCTGTATGGTATTACATTTGAGATTCTCACTAATCATAAGAGTCTCAAATATCTATTTACGCAGAAGGAACTCAATCTCCGACAGAGGAGATGGATAGAGTTCCTGAAGGATTATGACTGTACCATTAGCTACCACCCAGGGAAAGCTAATGTGGTTGCCGATGCACTTAGCCGGAAGTCCCGAGGGACTTTAGCTTGCTAACGAGTTTTAGTCACAGATTTGATTCAAGGTTTCTCTGAGTTGGGCCTTGAGGAGCAGGGACCGACAGAGCAGGGCATTCTTGTTACCATGGTTGCTCAGTCATCTATCAGGACGAGAGTCCGAGAGGCTCAGTGATGAAAGCCAAGGAGGGGTTTCAAGCTTACAAGACAAAGTCGAGGATGAAGATGCATTGAAGGGAATTGGAGGACCCACGACAAGGTCCAAGACTAAAAAAATGAAGCAAGCCTTGGAAGGCTTAATAATGGAGCTCAAGGAAAAGGAGGATCACATTCCTTCAACTAAAATGAAATTAAGCCAACATGGGAACCATTTTCGTATGTATTTTTGGGGGATTTTTCTAGAGTGACTTTTGAAGTCCTTTGTTGGGTTTTAGTGCCTTTTTGAGAGTTCCTAAGCTAGTATTTGGGATTAGTGGTTGCATTAGTGGAAAATAAATGCCATGAATTAATGCATGCATGATAATGGTGCATAATTAGTGCTTAGTGGGAAGTGTAGTAGGTTTTTGTTTCAACTTCCACTAAGTCTATATATAGGAAACTCTTGTATGGTTAAAAGTAGTTTTTGGTGGAATGAAATCTGAGTTTTCTCTATTGTGAGAGCTTCCTTTGAGTTCTTAGGCAAATAACTAAATCTAATCTTATCAAGGCAACTTGTGGCGATCAAAACACCCATAACTTATCACTCACCTTCTGATCTTTCTTGAGTGTCGCGTCAATATCCTTCCCCAAACTGAATTTCAAGGCGAACCGATTCAAGGCGTGCTTATCATTTGGTATTAGAGCCTAGTTCCTTGATTTTCAGGTTTGTGTTTTGTTTGTCAATTCAAAACAAAAAAAAAAAAATCTTTTTTTTCTTGTTCATCTTCGTTGATCTCTCATCCATAGTCTTCCATTGGTATCTTTTCATTTTCCATCTCTATTTATCACAAATTTCAATTCTCTATTTGGGTCCTAAACTAAAAAAAAAAAAAAAAGTGCTACTAGAGTATTGTGTTTCTAGTTGAAAAAAAAATTCGGAAAAAAAAATTCTGGGCAAAACCATAGAAAAAAACAAAAAAAAAAAGAAGGATTTGTGAATTAAAAGGACTCAATATTCCTCTCATTGCTCTTGATCGTTGTTGAATTTCTTGTTCTATTCATATTGTCTTGTTGGTTTCTTGCTCACTTGATCGTCTACTTGCTGTCTTGGGCAAAAAAAATCATTGATAAGGTTCTTTTCTTAAGAGCTTATAAAGGAAGCTGAGTGGCTAAATTTGAGTGCAACCCCGTGAGTAGAGTGGTGAGGTACTTTTAACATTTCTTTTGTAATTGTCCTTGTCATCGTCTTTTTGTTGCAAGCATGAGTGGGGAAAGAACACCTAAATCCCCTAGGCGAGATCCTAATAGGTTTCAAATGGAGGCACTTACTCAACACTTTGAGAGGATGCTTCAAAGACAACTTGAAGGAATACACGAAAGGATTGACCGACTTGAAGGAGGAAGAGTTTCCAACCATGGGAGCAATTCTAATCATGAAGAATCTCATCAAGCAAGTGACATGTTCTATGGTTCTCCAAGAGAAGGAAGGAGGCGTGAAGGGGGAAGAAGACTTGAAAGAGGAGGTAGAGACCATAGACGTGAAGATGATCTAAGAGGTGTGAAAGTCAAGGTACCTTCCTTCCAAGGGAGGAATAACCCCGAAACATATCTTGAGTGGGAGATGAAAATAGAACAAATCTTCTCATGTCACAATTACAATGATGCAAAGAAAGTGAAGGTGGCTGCCCTTGAGTTCACTGATTATGCCTTAATTTGGTGGGATCAAGTGCAAAAAGATAGAAGAAGGTATGAAGAGCATCCTATAGACACTTCGGATGAAATGAAAACTTTGATGAGAAGGAGATTTGTGCCTTCCCACTACCACAGGGATTTGCACAACAAATTGCAAAGACTCACCCAAGGGAGTAGAAGTGTGGATGAGTATTACAAGGAGATGGAGGTGGCTTTGATTAGAGCCAATATTATTGAGGATAGGGAAGCAACCATGGCCCGATTTCTCCATGGCCTAAACCGAGATATTGGAGACATTGTGGAGTTACAACATTACGTGGAGCTTGAAGACTTAGTTCATCAAGCAATGAAAGTGGAGCAACAATTAAAGAGAAAGGGCATTATGAAGAAATCATCTTCTTCAAACTACTCTTCAAGTTGGAAGGACAAGCCAAAGGAGGGTTCTTCTTCTAATTCTAAGGAGGTAACAAGCACTAAGAAGCCTATTCCTACTAATTCTTCATCTACTTCTAAGAGTAGGGATATCAAGTGCTTTAGGTGTTTGGGAAAAGGACATATTGCATCCGAATGCCCGAATAAGAAGACTATGGTGGTGAGGGATAATGGGAGTTTCTCTAGTGAAGAAATTTCTTCTCATTCCTCTTCCTCAAGCGATGGGGAAAATGATGGAGCAGCCTATGCACAAGATGGAGATCTCTTGGTGGTTAGGAGGTTATTGGGGAGTCAAGCCAAGGAGCATGAGGAGGACCAAAGAGAAAATATTTTTCATACCCGTTGCCTTATTCAAGGTAAAACATGCTCTATGATCATTGATGGTGGGAGTTGCACCAATGTGGCAAGCACTAGGTTGGTCACCAAACTCAAACTAAAGACTACACCACATGCAAGGCCATATAAACTCCAATGGATGAGTAATAGTGGTGAATTGGTAGTGAATCAGCAAGTGTTGATTAATTTCTTTATTGACAAATATGAAGATCAAGTTCTATGTGATATTGTACCTATGGAGGTAAGCCACATTCTTCTTGGAAGACCTTGGCCGTTTGATAAGCGAGTTCACCATGATGTATTCTCCAACAAGTTCTCTCTCGTTCACAATTCTCGCAAAGTCACACTTGTACCATTATCACCTAGGGAGGTTTGTGAGGATCAAATAAAAATGAGAGAGAAAAGAGAAAAAGAAGAGCGAGAGCTTAAGAAAGAGCAAGAGAGTGTGAAAAAGAAAATAATTATTTTTGAGGACAAAATTAAAAAGAAAAGAGAGAATGAGGAAAAGAGAAGAGAGAATGAGGAAAAGAAAGAGAGAAAAATAGAAAATTTGTTTACAAGAGGAAGTGAGGTGAAGAGAGCTTATTTGACAAGGCAGCCTATATTTCTTCTTTTGTGCAAGGAAACTTGCTTGGAATCTAACACTGACTCCTTGCCTAGTGATGTTGTTGTCATTTTGCAGGATTTTGAGGATGTGTTTCCCAAGGAAGTACCTCATGGTTTGCCACCAATGAGAGGGATAGAACACCAAATAGACCTTATTCCTGGTGCTTCTCTACCCAATAGACCAGCTTATAGGAGCAACCCTCAAGAGATACAAAATCAAGTGGAGGAGTTATTGCAAAAAGGATGGGTTAGGGAGAGCTTAAGTCCTTGTGCTGTACCCGTAATTTTGGTACCTAAAAAGGATGGATCATGGAGGATGTGCACTGACTGTAGAGCAATCAACAACATCACAATTTGGTATAGACATCCTATCCCTAGACTTGATGGTTTGCTTGATGAATTGCATGGTGCTTGCTTCTTTTCTAAAATTGATTTGAAAAGTGGGTACCATCAAATTAGGATAAGGGAAGGGGATGAATGGAAAACTGCTTTCAAAACTAAATATGGATTGTATGAATGGTTGGTAATGCCTTTTGGGTTAACTAATGCACCAAGCACTTTTATGAGGCTTATGAACCATGTTTTACGAGAATTTCTTGGAAAATTTGTGGTAGTATACTTTGATGATATTTTGGTATATTCCAAGAGTTTTGTTGATCATATTGCACATCTCCAATCGGTCTTGCATGTCCTTAGAAAGGAGAAACTATATGCTAACTTAGAAAAGTGTTCTTTTTGCACTGATCATGTGGGTTTTCTTGGTTTTGTCATAAGTTCTAAAGGAGTGCAGGTTGATAAAGCGAAGGTTAAGGCCATTAGAGATTGGCCAACTCCTAAAACTGTGAGTGAGGTTAGGAGCTTCCATGGGTTGGCAAGTTTCTATAGAAGGTTTGTGAAGGATTTTAGCACATTGGCAGCACCCCTAAATGAAATTGTTAGGAAAAATATAGGTTTTAAATGGGGGGAGAATCAAGAAAATGCATTTCAAGCACTTAAGGACAAACTCACACACGCACCCATTCTTGCTTTGCCTGATTTTTCTAAATCATTTGAAATTGAATGTGATGCATCTCATGTGGGTGTTGGGGCTGTTTTACTTCAAGATGGTCATCCCATTGCATATTTTAGTGAGAAGTTAGGTGGCGCAACTCTCAACTATTCCACTTATGATATAGAATTGTATGCACTTGTTAGAGCTTTGCAAACATGGCAACATTATCTTTTGCCTAAAGAATTTGTCATTCATAGTGATCATGAATCTCTGAAGTATTTGGAAGGGCAGGGGAAGCTCAACAAAAGGCATGCCAAGTGGGTTGAATTTCTTGAACAATTTCCTTATGTGATTAAGCACAAGAAAGGAAGGGCAAATGTTGTAGTAGATGCACTTTCAAGAAGGTATAATTTGTTTGCTACACTTGAAACTAAATTGCTTGGCTTTGAACATATTACGGAATTATATGTACATGATAATGAATTTTCCCAATTATATGTTGCGTGTGAAAAGAAATCACAAAATGGGTTAGTTAGGCATGATAACTACTTGTTTAAGAATAATAGACTTTGTGTGCCTAGAGGATCCATGCGTGAATTGCTAATTAGGGAAGCACATGAGGGGGGTTTAATGGGACACTTTGGGGTTCAAAAGACCATAGAAATGCTACATGAACATTTTCATTGGCCACACATGAAGCATGATGTGCAGAAATTTTGTGAAAGGTGCATTGTGTGTAGAAAAGCAAAATCTAAGGTATCACCTCATGGACTTTACACTCCTTTGCCTATTCCTGATTTCCCGTGGACTGACCTGTCTATGGATTTTATTTTAGGGCTACCACGCACTAAAAAAGGTAAGGACTCCATTTTTGTGGTAGTTGATAGATTTTCCAAGATGACACACTTCATACCATGCCACAAAGTGGATGATGCAACTCATGTGGCAGATTTGTTTTTCAAAGAGGTGGTAAGACTTCATGGCATGCCTAGGAGCATTGTTTCAGATCGTGACACCAAATTTTTAAGCCATTTTTGGAGGACCTTATGGAACAAGCTGGGATCAAAGCTTCTTTTCTCCACCACATGCCACCCTCAAACCGATGGCCAAACTGAGGTGGTAAATAGGACTCTTTCTACTCTTCTTAAAGCAATTATTAAGAAGAACATTAAGTCTTGGGAAGACTGTTTACTCCATGTTGAATTTGCTTACAATAGGGTTGTCCATTCTACTACTCAATTTTCTCCTTTTGAGATTGTTTATGGGTTCAATTCACTAACACCTCTTGATTTGCTGCCTTTACCTAACACTTCTTCTTTAGTTCACAAGGATGGCAAAACAAAGGCGGAATATGTGAAGAAGCTTCATGAGCAAGTTAAAGCTCAAATTGAGAAGAAAATGGAGCAATATGCAAATAGAGCCAATAAAGGGAGAAAAAGAGTTATCCTTGCACCCGATGATTGGGTGTGGGTTCATATGAGAAAGGAAAGGTTTCCTGCCCAAAGGAAATCAAAACTTCAGCCAAGAGGAGATGGACCATTCCAAGTATTGGAAAGAATTAATGACAATGCTTACAAGATTGACTTGCCCGGTGAGTATGGTGTTAGTGCAACATTTAATGTAGCTGATTTGCATCCTTTTGATGTAGGTGATAAGGACCTAAATTCGAGGACGAATTCATCTAAAGAAGGAGGGAATGATGAAAGCCAAGGAGGGGTTTCAAGCTTACAAGACAAAGTCGAGGATGAAGAGGCATTGAAGGGAATTGGAGGACCCACGACAAGGTCCAAGACTAAAAAAATGAAGCAAGCCTTGGAAGGCTTAATAATGGAGCTCAAGGAAAAGGAGGATCAATGCACAATGGAGGCAACAACTAAATGGATCACATTCCTTCAACTAAAATGAAATTAAGCCAACATGGGAACCATTTTCGTATATATTTTTGGGGGATTTTTCTAGAGTGACTTTTGAAGTCCTTTGTTGGGTTTTAGTGCCTTTTTGAGAGTTCCTAAGCTAGTATTAGGGATTAGTGGTTGCATTAGTGGAAAATAAATGCCATGAATTAATGCATGCATGATAATGGTGCATAATTAGTGCTTAGTGGGAAGTGTAGTAGGTTTTTGTTTCAACTTCCACTAAGTCTATATATAGGAAACTCTTGTATGGTTAAAAGTAGTTTTTGGTGGAATGAAATCTGAGTTTTCTCTATTGTGAGAGCTTCCTTTGAGTTCTTAGGCAAAGAACTAAATCTGATCTTATCAAGACAACTTGTGGCGATCAAAACACCCATGACACTCACCTTCTGATCTTTCTTGAGTGTGGCATCAATATCCTTCTCCAAACTGAATTTCAAGGCGAACCGATTCAAGGCGTGCTTATCACTCAGGCCGGTGATCAACACTTACAGTTCATTGGCAGCCAGATAACCTCTGGATAGCATACTGAGTTCACCCGAGATGACGAGGGTATTATTTATTTCCGGGGTAGATTATGTGTACCTCAGTCTCACCCGGTCATGGAGGAGTTACTCCAGGAGGTTCATCGCTCTCGATTTGCGATCCACCCAGGCGGAACCCGCATGTATCGAGATTTAAGGTGTTCGTATTGGTGGAACGACATGAAGAAAGATATCACAGATTTTGTAGCTAGATGTCTAGTTTGTCAACAAGTGAAGGTTGAGCACCAGAGACCAGCCGAACTACTTCAGAGGATTCCTATTCCTGAGTGGAAGTGGGATCACATTACCATGGATTTTGTGGTGGGTCTGCCTAGGACACGATGAGGCCATGATGCGATTTGGGTAGTCGTTGTCCGAATAACCAAATCTGCACACTTCTTAGCGATTCGGAAGACTGACTCTCTGGATCATATGACAGAGTTATATTGTTGGGAGATCATCAGATTGCATGGTCTCATTTTGAGCATTATATCAGATAGAGATCCCCGATTCACGTTTCGGTTCTGACAGAGTCTACAGCAAGCCTTGGGCACATAGCTCCATTTTAGTATAACATTCCATCCGCAGACAGATGGACAGTCTGAGCGGACCATTCAGACTCTAGAGGACTTGCTGAGGTCCTGCATTATGGATTTCCGGGGCAGCTAGGAGGACCACTTTCCATTAGTGGAATTTTCCTACAACAACAGCTATCATTCGACTATCCAAATGGCACCATTTGAAGCATTGGATGGTAGACAGTGTCGGACACCCACCCTCTGCGAAGAGGTTGGGGAGGCCCAGTTGCTAGGACCCCATAGAGCTCAACATGAGGTAGAGTTGGTCTGTACTATCAGATGAAGGATGACAGAGGCGCAAGATCGTCAGAAGAGTTATGCCGATCGGAGACGGAGACCTCTGGAGTTCTCTATTTGTGACCATGTATTGTTGCGAGTCTCACCCTCGAAAGGGGTGAAGAAATTTTGCCTCTGTGGTAAGCTAGCTCCAAGGTACATTGGTCCTTTCAAGATTTTGGAGAGAATCAAAGCAGTCGCTTCCCGCCTAGCACTACCATCGTCCTTGGCTGATATTCATGATGTGTTTCATGTGTCCATGGTGAGGAAGTATGTGTCAGACCCTACACATATTCTGTCAGATGTGTTAGGTTCCATTCAACCTGATGCTACTTACGAAGATGTTCCGGTACGGATTCTAGATCATAAAGAACGACAGTTGCAGAATAAGATTGTGCGACTTGTTAAAGTCAGGTGGAGTCACCATACTGATGAGGAGACTACTTGGGAACTTGAGGAAAAGATCAGAGCTCAATACCCCCACCTGTTTACTTAAGGTACGTGAAATATATTTTCAGTACTTGTGCTACTTGAGTGTGCTATCTCTTACTCATTATACATTTGAGTGGAAAATTTGGGGATCAAATTTTTATTAGTGGGGGAGAATGTAAGATATCAGAAAATAAAATAATAATAATTACCCTTGTTAATTAAGAAATTACCTTATAGAATTTTACAGAAACTTTTCTAGGTTTAAATAGAGTTTCTATGACATTTTATGGGGAAAGATCAAATAGACTTGTAAAGGGCCTATTTGAAATATCAATTTTTGAGGGGTTAATGTGTTAACTAAAACCTAGGGTTAACTCGTTTCCTCATTCTTAACGCACGAGACGTTTCTCGTCGTCGTTTTTATTCTCGAGCGTTTTCCTCTTCCTCTCCATGAGCAGCTCCTCCCGTGCGTGAGTTCCTCAGCCGCCCTATCTTAAAGCCAGCCACCCTTCTCAATAATCCATTGCCGATTCCACCTCATCGCGTGAGCAAGCCTCCGCACCTTCTCTTCTTCCTCATGGCAACTCGGTGCCCTCTCCTCTTCATTGCCTAGATCCCGATTTCTCCCATCCCAGATCCAGTCAGCTATCTTGAGCAAGCGAGTGGACGACGATGCAACCACAGTTGGTTTCCCTTGCCATCTCTTCCCGAGTCAGGCGTTCCCTTTTGCAGTTTACTCTTCGACTTCAGCCTGCCCTAGATCTCGTCGACTTCTCTGCTCGAGTGGTGCAGCGAAGTTGCCACAACGGCTAGACGCTCTGCCAAAGGTCAGTTCGATTCTTGTTCTCAGGGCTCTCATCGACCTCTTCTACGAGTGCCGATTGGCAGTGTTATCGCAGCAACAGAGAGCTGCTGCCATAACATGCTAGGTTTCCGGCGGACTGAGCGATTGGGGAGGAGAGCTGTCGAGGGGAGGTTCTATTACTGGTATATATATCTTGATTCCCTTTATTTTCTTGCAGTCCATTTCGATTCTATGTTGTGAGAGGGAAATTATCGACTGTGAAGTTGAGTAGTGTTGTGATTTGGCTCTGAGTGCATTGTGTGAGGTGTTGTGGGCTATTCTGGTGAACAAAGCAAACTGTTATGGGTTGTGAATGATGTTATTCTTGGCTACGAAGGGGTTGAGATGGCTGTTAGGTTCTGTTTTGGCCAGTTGTACGAATGTGAATTGGGTTGTGGGTCAGTTGAGATGGTTGTGGGACTTGATTTGTTAGTGAAAGCCCTAGAGCCAATCATGTGATGATTGTTGTATGGACTTTGTTGTATCATATTCCTATTTATAAAGACATTTATTTATGGTTATTATACTTACTTGTATTTGTTAGGGCAATCTCTTGCCGTAATATGGTTTTGATGGTGTGGCAAAGGGTTTAAGTTAGTGTGTTATGTTGATTTGATATGTGCGTTGAAGTCGTGCAGGACTTAGTAATTCGCACATGGAGCCTTGGCGGGTTCACCCTCACAACCTCGGTCCTTGAGTTGGTGAAGGATGACTTTGCGGAAGCCGTGCGCTTGGAGCATCCGAGGGACCGCCGGACGAGATGACTTGAAGTGAAGCCAAGGAAGCAGACTTCGGAGGCAAGAGACGCGAAGGAGCATTGCAGAGCCGTGCGCCTGATGCTGCTGAGGGACGTGGCCGTGAACGAAGAGAGCTTCGGCGAGGAACTTCGAGTGAGATGAGAGAATGAGTGAAATGTAAGTAGCTCATTAGGTGAACTTGGCCGAATGGCTAAGTGTCGGAGACTTGACCGCAAGGGTTAAGGTTTACCCGGCCGCCGGAAGCTCAAACTTCTGTTAAGTTTGATTTTCACACGGCACCCGGATCATTGCCATGGAATGGCGATCGATTCTAATCGAGTAAGTTCGGGGTATCGGTATTGGATTGTGGCGTGTGATCGGCGCCATCATCGTGGGCGATCGGGCCAAGACCATCGATCATTCTGAAAAGCGTGATCGATTGTCGATAGGGTTTGACCCGCAGGCGTTAAATGGCCGGTAGGCGATCGACTACGGAGGTGATCGTGATGAGAGTCCATCGTCGGCCAAGACCGTTGGACTCTGACGGTCGGATCCGGCGTGTTCGGAGGCGTTGTAGTGCGATCGGTGATGGCGCCAGCGGGAAGAAATCAGCCTTCTCTATAAAGAGAAGGTGTGGAGCTTTGGGAGGTTAATGCTCAAGTCTAAGCGACCATCCAAGTGCTCCACAAGATTCAAACTCCTTCTTTTAGCTTTCTTTCACATCTATTGTAAAGAGAGTGTGCTTGATTTGTAAAGGTTACCTCCACCTAGCTTGGTGCAAAGGAGAGACCAATATTGGATTGGCTTTGAAGGAGTGATTCACCTCGGACGAATCGGGATCGTGGATTAAGCGGCGTAGCCGTGAACCACGTTACATTCTTTGTTAGCGATTGTTTTCTCGTATTTCTATTTGTTTGTCTTTATTAGTCTTCCGCTTGCGCTAATTAGTTTTGTAGACGAGCAAATACCGGCATCCAACGACAAGGGCTATTCACCCCCCTCTAGCCGTGCGATCCCCTACAAGTGGTATCGAGCCAAGGAAAGCTTGTAGGACTAACATACAACAAGCAACATTCAAAATGGCGGCTCAAACATCCACCCACGAAGTTCGACGGCGAATTCTCTTGGTGGAAAAGAGAATGGAGGTATTCTTCGAGACCGATTTTGATATTATGCTAATAATGGAAAATGGGTTCGAGTTGCCTAGGGATGAAAAGGGTGAACAAATCGAAAAATCACGATGGACTAAGAAGCAAAGAGAGGAGCACCTTGCGAACTCAAAGGCAAAACATCATCTTTTCAATGTGCTCCCCCAACAAGAGATCAACCGGATCGGAGAATGTGCTAGTGCCAAAGAGATGTGGGAGAAGCTTATAGAACTCCATGAAGGCACATCCGAGGCCAAGCTAGCAAGGAGAGACCTCCTTCGCTCCCAACTATCCAATATAAAACTAGAAAAGGGAGAAAAGGTAACCTCACTGCACTCTAGGTTTAAAGAAATTTTAATTGGGCTAACAAGTGTAGGTGAGAAGCTATCAAACCGGGACATGTTCATGAAGGCTATAGATGCCTTTCCCCGGTCCTCAAAGTGGAGCTCCATGGTGGATTCGTTCTACATCTCCAAGAACTTGGAAGTAAGTACCTTGGAGGAATTTTTCTCAACAATGGAGCTCCACGAAACTAGGCTTGAAGGAATACAAGAGGAGCCTAGAATTCAACCCTCAAGAGGAGTAGCATTGTTGGCAAATAAGGGGAAGAAGAAGATGGAAATCCCCTCCTCCTCCGATGACGAAGCGTCTTCCTCCTCCTCCATGGATAGCACCGAAGAAGCCTATATGGTAAGGAGGGTAAGACGTGCATTTAAGAATTTTAGATTTGATAAATCTAATGATAGGAATAGAAGACCAAGGGGGAAGGTCATATGCTACAATTGCCAAGGAGAAGGGCACATAAGGGATAATTGTCCCCTCCTAAACAAAAGCAAAGAAGAAAAGAAAAAGAAGGAAGAAAAGAAGAAGAAAAAGGAAGAGGAGAAGAAGACAAAGGAAAAGGGAAAGGTCAAAGCCCTAAAGGCAAGGACTTGGGATGACCCATCCTCATCCTCTTCATCATCATCGGATGAGGAGAATGCCTTTGTCACCAATTTGGCCTTGATGGCCTTTGATGACTTGGATTGCTCTTCCTCCGAAAATGAAGGATCAAGCTCAAGAGGAGAGAGCTCAAGTGAAGGGGGAGCTTCTACATCCTCCTCATCCGAAGAAGAAGAAGAGGATATGGAAACTATGGTAATGAAAGCCTCTCCTAAGAAAATAGTTTCCATAATTTCTAGTTTAACTAAGGACTTATTTGGAATGAAAAAGAAAAATAAAAGCATGCTTAATCAAATTAAGGATTTAGAACAAAAGCTAGAAAATGCATGCTTAAATGATAATATTTCTTCTAGCTTAAATGATGATGCATGCTCACATGACCTTTATGTGCCATTAGATGTTAGTGATGCATGCATAGAGGAAAATAGGGCATTAAGGGAAAAGGTAGATTATTTAACCAAAGCCCTAGAAAAATTCACAATTGGCTCCAACACCTTAAATATGATCTTAGGGAGCCAAAGAGCTAGTTTTAACAAAAAGGGCCTAGGCTACAAGGAAAAGAAAAATGAAAAGGCCTACAAATGCCTAATAGCTAGGGGACAAGATAAGAAGAAGATAATAGCTAGAAAATGGATCCCCAAGGAATACTTAGTGAATCCAATAGGAAAGAATTTATTTTGGGTTCCAAAATCCATCCTTAAGGGTTAGAAAACCCCTAGGGTAGTCAATTACATGGACCTAATCTATATCATATTTTGGTTGACTTAGGATGACGGGACAATATTTTTTAGATAGTGTTGGGTGATGATAACGTGCCCATAAATAGATAATAATGCTTAAATCATGATGATTAATGTAATTGCTATGTATGTTTGCAATCATGATTTATGTTTTTGATATTGGGCACTTCATCATGAGAAATAGGTTTGAATCATGCTTTAGTTGATACATTGGTTATTATCATCACATAATACCTAATGCATGACTATTATTTAATGAATACATGTATTTCATGATCATAATGTAAAATTAATTCATATATGTCTTTGTGATCATGTAGAGTGTTAGGATGATACTTAACCATGATAGAACTGCATGAATACAAGGGTTAAGTATATACAAATACCCCCTAGGATGCATCTCACACTCACTATAGGCTAACTTGATTGCAAACTTAGCATGAGTGAGATGTTAGGATGATACAAATGTCCACTAATGCCTATGACATTTAGATGGTCATTTAAAGTATCAAAATAGCAATAATAGACCAATCATGGGGAAGGCTTATGTTTAATTCATAGACATATTGCCCAAAGATCATTGTTGGAGATTTCATATGTTTTCAAAACAATTTCTTACTTTAAAATCTATGTATTCATGCTTTGAAACAATTGGATGCAAGACTAGGTGTTAAAATGGATACTCTTATGATCAAAAACCTAGTAGTTTTTAAAGCTTTTGGATTTTTGGCAAATACGTAGAGATATAATGATTATTCATGAAAACCTATTTTTCACTGATAGATATACTTAAAAGAAATATGTTCCCCAAATTTCATGATTTTTCGAATTTTTTGGAATTAATAGCGCATTTAAATTCATCCGTAAAATCGAAATTGATGCTGATCGCCATACCGATAGAATGATCGATGGATCATGAATAATACAGTAACCTGATTTTATCAGGTTTTGATTGATTTTAGTGTATGTTTCTCTTTATACTTGATGCCATGAACTTATAACTTAGTGTTAATCTTTTTGATGGTGTCAAAGGGGGAGAAATAATTATGTTTAAGTTAATTATTTTAGGGGGAGAAAATTTGCATAGAGAGTTTCATGGATTAAGGGGGAGTTGCATGTTGCTATATCATGTTTATCTTTACATGCTTTCTTACCTTAGAATTTATATCAAATGTTTTTACCTAACTTAAACGGATTGCCACACATAAAAAAGGGGGAGATTGTTAGGGCAATCTCTTGCCGTAATATGGTTTTGATGGTGTGACAAAGGGTTTAAGTTAGTGTGTTATGTTGATTTGATATGTGCGTTGAAGTCGTGCAGGACTTAGTAATTCGCACATGGAGCCTTGGCGGGTTCACCCTCACAACCTCGGTCCTTGAGTCGGTGAAGGATGACTTTGTGGAAGCCGTGCGCTTGGAGCATCCGAGGGACCGCCGGACGAGATGACTTGAAGTGAAGCCAAGGAAGCAGACTTCGGAGGCAAGAGACGCGAAGGAGCATTGCAGAGCCGTGCGCCTGATGCTGCCGAGGGACGTGGCCGCGAACGAAGAGAGCTTTGGCAAGGGACTTCGAGTGAGATAAGAGAATGAGTGAAATGTAAGTAGCTCATTAGGTGAACTTGGCCGAATGGCTAAGTGTCGGAGACTTGACCGCAAGGGTTAAGGTTTACTCGGCCGCCGAAAGCTCAAACTTATGTTAAGTTTGAGTTTCACACGGCACTAGTCGACTGCCATGGAATGGCGGCTGCTAATCGAGTAAGTTCGGTATATATTTGGATTGTGGCGGCGTGATCGATTACCATATATGGCGATCATTGCAGACCATCGATCAGCTCAAGCGGCCGGATCGGTAGTCAATAGGGTTTCGGCCAGAGCCGTTCGTAGCCGTAGGCGATCGACTACGAGGCGTGATCGTGATGAGGTCCATCAGTCGACTGCCAAGAGTTCCGTTGGACTACAACGGTCGGATCCGACGTGTTCGGAGGCCGTTGTAGTGACGACAGTCGACTGATGGCGGCCAACGGGAAGAAATCAGCCTTCTCTATAAAAAGAGAAGGTGTGGAGCTTTGGGAGGTTAATGCTCAAGTCCTAAACGACCATCCAAGTGCTCCACAAGATTCAAACTCCTTCTTTTAGCTTTCTTTCACATCTATTGTAAAAGAGGGAGTGTGCTTGATTTGTAAAGGTTACCTCCACCTAGCTTGGTGCAAAGGAGAGACCAATATTGGATTGGCTTTGAAGGAGTGATTCACCTCGGACGAATCGGGATCGTGGATTAGCGGCGTAGCCGTGAACCACGTTACATTCTTTGTTAGCGATTGTTTTCTCGTATTTCTATTTGTTTGTCTTTATTAGTCTTCCGCTTGCGCTAATTAGTTTTGTAGACGAGCAAATACCGGCATCCAAATGAAAAGGGCTATTCACCCCCCTCTAGCCGGTCGTACCGATCCCCTACAGTATTGGTGCCAAATAACTAAGTATAATAACGTTCTTGAGTAGAAGGTTCTTTATTTATATCAATTGATTTGTTGAATCGATAATGAGATGAGAGAATACTACTCTTAATCATTCCTAGTCAAGTATTAACATTCAGGGACAATGTTAATGCGAAGAGACTAGCATGCAGGTCAACTCGATGACTTGATCTCACAAGTCATGGATATGAGATATCAAGTTGACACATGGGTATACATTGGAGAATGTATACTGAATGACCCGCCATGAGAAAGTATCATGGATCGTTATATGAGTGTCATATACTTTCTCATGTGACTATTAGTATGACTATTAGTCCTTGGACCAGAAGTCACCATTATTCCCTACATAAGGAGTTGCACACTTTGGCTTCGTCAAACGTCATCCGTAAATGGGTGGACTATAAAGGCGATTACTGGGTATGTAACAAATTATGTGGAGGGATGTGAGTGATGTAGATGGGATCTATCCCTCCTATATGACGGGAGTGACATCGTGATTGTTGATAGAGTGAGACCACTAAGTGCATGACCATGCCCAAATGAGTCAATATGAAATATTAAGCTCATTTGATTAGAGTGAGTCTACTTGGAGTTCAATATATAGATTGTACAGATGATGACATGATCTATGCCTCAATTGGTCAATCTAGATGTCAAGGATAGAGGGACATTGTCACATATTATGAGAGTCACAATTAGTAGTCACAAAGGTGATGTTGGATCTCAACATTCTTGTAACTTGGGTAGCAATGATGTGTTGCTAGATACCGCTCATTGTTTATGTTTCTAAATCGGTTTAGGAGCATTTCCAACATTACAAGAGCCTATAGGGTCACACACAAAGGGCAATTAGATGGAGATTAGGTTCATATGATGAACCATGATGATTAGGTTCATGTGATGAACCAAATTGGATTAAGAGTAATCCGAATTAGACTAATTGAGTTGGACTCAATTTGATTCAAGTGTTGAATGAGTCTAATTTAGATTTGATTCATTGAGTCAATTTAAACTAATAAATAGAGATTCATTAAATTAAAGTGACTTGAATCAAATGGTTGGATTTGATCAACCATGGGAGATAAGAGGTCAAGTTTGACTTGACTTGAGAGGGAAGATGAATGGTCAAGTTTGACTTGACCAAATGCCACATCATGATGACTTGGCATGGGAGCCGGCCAATGATGATGTTCCACCTCATGATGGACACATCATGGGGTGCCACCTCATGAGGAAGACCAAGAGCCATGGCTCTTGGTATTACATGGTTTAAACCTCCATGAAGTGGCCGACCACATTAAGGGGAGTATTAGTGGGAATTGATTAGATCATCTTCCTCCTCCTTTCATTTGCTCTTTAGCTCTCTCCCTCATCCTTCTTGCCGTTGGCTTCTAAGAGTTCTAGCACACTCTAAGTTGTCTTCTCCACCTATTGTTCGTGTGGATACTTGTAGAGGAGTGTACACTTGACACTCTTCGAGATCAGGCAAAGCGTTTGGACGAGCGGGATAAGCGAAGGGCATCGCTACAAGGGTAATGCTCTTCTCATGCAGATCTAAGGTAGATCTAAGTTTTTTTAACATGTACATGTATTATTTTAATTTATCTTCGCACGGATCCATGGCCGACTTCCGAGGTTTCTGTAATGCAAAAAGCGATTTTTGCGGCTCGGATAGTTCAATAGTAGTATCAGAGCCACGTGCGAAGCATGTATGTGTTTAGTTTTATAATTTTTTTTGTATTAGATATGAAAATTACAGATCTGTAAGTTTCTGTAATTTTTCTAATTTCATAGATTTTGTGAGTATTTTTCTCGTAGAGACGAAGCAACAAGTGTTTGGACACTTGTAGACTTCAACCACTGAGAAAAACTCTCTGAAATGGGAAAGTCTCGCTTTAGTCTTTTGGGATAGCGACTTAAGGCACTGTAAGATCAAGATGGGACACTCGTAAGATTCATTTTGCGAGAAGGGACGCTGCCCCTAACCCTGCAAGGGGCATTGTTCAGTGATCGCGCCCGAAAATTGCTTAGCGGGACTGTTGCGGAGATGTGACTCATAAAATTAAAAAAAGAAAAGATAGGAAAATTATAGAAATTTATGTAAAATACATAATTTAGAATTTTGATTATACTGTGATGGTCATGGCTCAAGAACCCCAATGTGATTGGATAAAATGTGTTGTAATTCATAATACAGCTTGTACACCGTTTTTGTGTTGTGCATGTTGTATATGGTATGCTACCTACGCGTCGTGCCTCTCCTTTTAATATTCCTATTGTAAATAGTTTTTAGACTTGAATGTAACTCGAGTTTCATGTTTGTAATGTACAAAATGAAGCGGCGAAAGGTCCACTAGTAGACGGAGTTACGAGGAGGGTGCCGACGACACATGGCGGTCAAAGGAGGCACTTGGAGAAGCCGCTAATCCTAGGTTGACCGTCCGATCTTCTCATTGGCTTGAGAAGATCGTAGTAGGGCCATGACATCATCACAATTTAATTATTATATATATATATATATATATATATATATATGCTTGTATGTATGTGATGCATGCTAGTATATTTTGCTTGTATGTATATGATGCATGCTAGTACATTTTGCTTGTATGTATTGTAGGGTCGATGTTGGCTGGCTAGAGGGGGGTGAATAGCCTTTATCGTATACAATGGTAGTCGTTCATTGATCGTCTACAACTATCGTTAGCGCAAGCGGAAAATACAACTAAACAACAATAAAGATAAAGCAAAGTAAAGAGCAATTCGCTAATAAGAGAATATAACGTGGTTCACGGCCTCGCCACTAATCCACGACCCGATTCGTCCAAGGTGAATCACTCCTTTGCCAAATCCACTAGATCTCTCCTTTGCACCAAGCTATGTGGAGGTAACCTCTTTACAATCTCTCTTCTTACAATAGAATGGAATAATAGCAAGTAAGAAGAGTGGAAATCGTTTTGGGCACTTTGGAGTTGTTAGGAGTTAAAACATTAGGCTCCCAAATGCCCTCACCCATTCTTTTTATAGAAGAAGAGGGTTTCTTCCTGTTAACACAGGACCAGTCGACTGATGCCCCGATCAGTCGACTGATCCTGTAGCCATTGCCCACTAACGACTTCTTCCACGTTGGATTTCACCCAACGGCTCCTACCTACATCAGTCGACTGATATTCCCATCAGTCGACTGATGGAGCTATCAGTCGAGTGCCAGAAGTGAGCACTCGATTTTGAGCTCGAAACCCTTGTGACCAGTCGACTGATGCCTTCATTAGTCGACTGCCAATCCATGACAGTCGACTGTTGTCACATGAACCAGACTTGAACACTAGTCGAGTCACAGTCGACTTAGAGTAGTCGACTACCATAACATGGCAGTCGACTGATGTCGGGAAATCCCATCCGACACTTAGCCAATTGGCACTCATTCTCTCATCTCACTTGAAGTCCCTCGTCGAAGCTCTCTTCGTTCGCAGCCACGTCCCTCGGCAACATCAGGCGCACGACTCTGCAATGCTCCTTCACGTCTCTTTCCCTCAAAGTTTTCTTCGTTGGCTTCGCTTCAAGTCATCTCGTTCGGCGTTCCCTCGGCAGCATCAAACACACAGCTCTACTGTAACGCCCGTAAAATTTCTAACCATTTTACGAGAATTTTTGGCTTGACGATAATGGGCTTTATGTGGGCTTTTTTCAAAAATAAAAAGAAATAAGCCAAAAAGGGGTGCAAGGCCTAGGAATTGAACCCCAAACCTCTAGAGATAGCCAAGCCCTATAGATGCACCCACTAACCAGAAGCCCAATAGGATTATAACATTAGAGGAGTAGGGGAAATTATGGTTAAGTGTAAGGGAGATCAAGGGGCTCTTCAAATGAATAAATAGGGGGAATGAGGGGGCATGAGTATCCAAACTTCATTTCTCCTCTTCTCTTCTTCTTCCTCACCGAAATCCCTTCCTCCCCCTCTCCATTTTCACCCTTTGGCCGAACCCCATTCAAGCAAGGAGAAGGCTAGGTTTTTTGTTTTCTTAGGTCATCTTCCCACATGTTTCGGCCAACCATGTCTTTGGGGCTAGGGTTTCATGAAAGTGATTCTAAGGATTTTTTTTACAAGTTGTATGCTTCATGTAGGAGTTTGTGTAACAAAAATAAAGAAATTGGTACCCTACAAGTTTCGGCCAACCTTGGGTTTAGGGTTAGGGTTTCATGAAAATACCCCTTGTGAAGTTATATCATGTTGTATGCCTTCATGTAGGAGTTTATGTAACAAAAAAAAAATAAAGAAATTGGTACCCTACAAGTTTCGGCCAACCTTGGGTTTAGGGTTAGGGTTTCATGAAAACACCCCTTGTGAAGTTATATCATGTTGTATGCCTTCATATAGGAGTTTGTGTAACAAAAATAAAGAAATTGGTACCCTACAAGTTTCGGCCAACCTTGGGTTTAGGGTTAGGGTTTCATGAAAACACCCCTTGTGAAGTTATATCATGTTGTATGCCTTTATGTAGGAGTTTATGTAACAAAAAAAAAATAAAGAAATTGTTACCCTACAAGTTTCGGCCAACCTTGGGTTTAGGGTTAGGGTTTCATGAAAACACCCCTTGTGAAGTTATATCATGTTGTATGCCTTCATGTAGGAGTTTATGTAACAAAAAAAAAATAAAGAAATTGGTACCCTACAAGTTTCGGCCAACCTTGGGTTTAGGGTTAGGGTTTCATGAAAACACCCCTTGTGAAGTTATATCATGTTGTATGCCTTCATGTAGGAGTTTGTGTAACAAAAATAAAGAAATTGGTACCCTACAAGTTTCGGCCAACCTTGGGTTTAGGGTTAGGGTTTCATGAAAACACCCCTTGTGAAGTTATATCATGTTGTATGCCTTCGTGAAGGAGTTTGTGTAAAAAAAAAATAAAGAAATTGACACCCTACAAGTTTCGGCCAACAATGGTTGTAGGGCTAGGGTTGCATGAAAACACCCCTTAGGAAATCAGGACATGTGGTATGCTTAGGTGATGAACATGATTATGATTTTTATATGCCATGAAATATGCTTATGTGATGAACATGATTATGATTTTTATATGCCATGAAATATGCTTAGGTGATGAACATGATTATGATTTTAATATGCCATGAAATATGTTTATGTGATGAACATGATTATGATTTTTATATGCCATGAAATATGCTTATGTGATGAACATAATTATGATTTTAATATGCCATGAAATGTGCTTATGTGATGAACATGATTATGATTTCAATATGCCATGAAATATGCTGATGTGATGAACATGATTACGCTTTAGGACCCCTTTAGGGTACTCTTACGTTTTGAATGCATATATGTTATGACATGTCTAGGAGATGCTTCCCTTTCAAGTAGGGATTAAGAGCTCTCCTTATGATAAGATAAGATGGAGATGCTTCCCTTTCAAGTAGGGATTAAGAGCTCTCCTTATGATAAGATAAGACAGAGATGCTCCCCTTTTATTTGGGGGATTAAGAGCATTCTTTATGATATGACAAGAAAGAAAGGAATTAAGTATTTTACTTTGTAAGAGGTTAAGTACCCGACCCGTCAGGTGGTCGTTAATCAAATCCAAAGGGACATAAGAAGACGTAAGAGGTCTTGCCCTGGTAAGACGTAAGAGGTCTTGCTGTAGTAGGTCTGGTGGCTCGCTACCCCAGCCTATTAGGGAACGCACATTATGTGGTACGGGGCCCCCCATGCAAGTTATGATTATGTTGAAGTACCTATATGTATATGTTTTGAAAAGAAAGGATTTAAGATATTATTAATGCTTAGGTTCAAGTGTAAGAATGCTTATGATTATGTCCTTTATGCATGTTTAGGATTTAAGATATTATGAATGCTTAGGTTCAAGTGTAAGAATGCTTATGATTATGTCCTTTATGCATGTTTAGGATTTAAGATATTATGAATGCTTAGGTTCAAGTGTAAGAATGCTTATGATTATGTCCTTTATGCATGTTTAGGATTTAAGATATTATGAATGCTTATGTTCAAGGGTAAGAATGCTTATGATTATGTCCTTTATGCATGTGTAGGATTTATGATAGTATGAATGCTTATGTTTCACTTATGCCCTGCTTAAATTAATTATGCCTAGCGTGCTTATGTAAATTTCACGCCATGTTTAGGTTTCATTACGTTAGTATGCTGATGTGTAGTGTTGTTATGCCCTACTTATGTTGTTTATGCTAGTATGCTCATGCTGTCTAATTATTGATGAGGTTTGTGGCTTTTGTGAGTAGGCAAGAATCTTACTAAGCTATATGCTTATAGTTTATGTTGTCCATATACTGCAGATAAAGGAAACATGAACTAAGAGGAAGTAGCAGGAGGGGCCAAGTGGGTGTGATAGTGGCATGGTGAAAAAAAAGACCCTATTACTATCTGCTTATATTTATATGCTCAGTGAACACCTTAAGACATTTGCTTCCGCTTATATAAGACTTGAGATTTATTAGTACCATGTTGAATGTTGCTTAGTTATGTTACTGTTCAGTTACTTATAAAAGTTGATATGCTAGAACTCATGAATGGATGTTTATGTTATGCATGTTATAAAAAGAGATAAGAGATGTTAACATGCTTATTACGAATATGATAGGTAATGCATGTATAAGAGAAGGTTTATGCCATAAAAACATGTTAAGTATGTAGATTGTGAAATGATCCCTATATGTCATGTTATAAAAAAAAAAGTAGCGCCACCCTGAGAGCAGATAAGGGTGGGCATTACATCTGCAATGCTCCTTCTCCGACTCAAGCACGAGGTCGTGAGTGATGACACTTGCCTAAGCTCCATGTGCGAATTACTAAGTCCTATAAGACTCCAACGCATATATCAAATCCAAACATCCTAACTTAAACCCTTTGCCACACACATCAAAACCATATCACGGGTTGATTGCACTAACAATCTCCCTCTTTTTGATGTGTGACAATCCGTTTAAGTTAGGTAAATATTTGATAAAAATACTAAGGTAAGAAAGCATGTAAATAAACATGATTATCAACTCTCCCCCTTAATACATGAAACTCCCCCTAAATGCAATTCTCCCCTTACTTAAACATGCATATTTCTCCTCCTTTGACACCATAAAAAATATTAAACAAAGTTTATACAAGCATGACATCAACTCTAGGGAACAAAAAATTACCAAAACATGCCTTAAAATCTGATAAAAGAGGGTTACTGGGCATATTATCAGTCGATCAGTCGACTGGTTCAGACTATCAGTCGACTGACACTCGGATTTCAGAATTTTCTGATTTTCGGGCTGAATTTCAGAAATACATTAAAAATTCTATAAAATTCGAAAAATAATAAAATTTGGGGAACATATTTCTTGTAAGTATCTTTATCAATGAAAAATAGTTTTTCATGAAAAATCATTATATTTTCGAAAATTAGCCAAAAATCCAAAAGCTTCAAAAACAACTAGGTTTTTGATCAAGTTTGTATCAATTTTAACACCTAGTTTTGCTTTGGATTGTTTCAAAACATGAACACAGATTTTAAAATAAGAGATTGTTTTGAAAACATATGAAATATCCAACCATGATCTTTGGGCAATATGTCTATGAATTAAACATAAGCCTTCCCCATGATTGGTCTATTATTACTCTTTTGATACTTTAAAAGACCATCTAGTGGACCATTAGTATTATCCTGTCATCTCACCCATGCTAAGTTTTCTATAGTGAGTGTGAGATGTTCCTAAAGATATTTGTATATACTTAACCATAATTTTCATGCATTTCTATACAAGGTTAAGTATCATCCTAACAACCCACATGATCATAAAGACATATATGTATTGATTTCACATTATGATCATGAAACAATTGTATTCATCAATTTGTGATTATGCATTAGGTATCAAATGCATGATTTAAAACCTTATTGCCCATGATTATATATCAAATGTCAAGATCATAAATCATGATTGTAAACATATATAGCAATTACATTAACTATCATGATTTAAGCATTATTATCAATTTATGGGCACATTATCATCACCCAACACTATGCTAAAAATGTATAGGTCATGAGTATCAAATAACACTAAGTGTTGAGCATGATTTAAACTATTTATGGGTGCATTATCATCACCCAACACTATTTCTAAAATTAAGTCCCACCATCCTAAGTCAACCAAAACATAAGATATAGGTGAAATCCTTATGGTTGACTATACTAGGGTTTTTCTAACCCTTAAGGATGGATTTAGGAATCCAATACAAGTTCTTTCCTATGGGGTTCACTAAAAATTCCTTAGGGATCCATTTTCTAGCTATTGTTTTCTTTTTATCTTGACCCCTAGCAATTAAACATTTATAGGCCTTTTCATTTTTATTTTCCTTATATCCTAGGCCTTTCTTATTAAAGTTTGCTCTTTGGCTCCCTATGATCATGTTAAGGGTGTTGGAGCCAATTGTAAATTTTTCTAGGGCCTTGGTCAAATAGTCTACCTTTTTCCTTAGGACCCTATTTTCTTCAATGCATGCATCATTAACATCAAATGACATATAATGATCATGTGAGCATGCATCATCATCATTAATATTAAAACATGCTTTTTCTAATTTTTGTTCTAAATCCTTAATTTGATCTAGCATTCTTTTGTTCTTTTTCTTAGTCCTAAATAAATCCTTAGTGAGGCTAGAAATCATGAAAACTATTTTATTGGGTGAGAGATTCGTTACCATAGTCTCCATGTCTTCCTCTTCGAATTCGGATGAGGATTGTGATGAGCCTCCCCCTTCACTAGAGCTCTCCTCACTTGTGCTTCTTTCTTCTTGCTCGGAGGAGGAGGTGTCTAGGTCATCAAACGCCATTAGGGCAAGATTTGAGTAGACACGTTCTTCTTCTTTGGATGATGATGATGAAGAAGAGGGATCATCCCATGTCTTTGCTTTGAGTGCTTTTATCTTCCCTTTCTCATTGGCTTTCTTCTCTTCTTCCTTCTTCTTGCTCCCCTTTTTCTTCTTTTCTTCTTTTCTCCTCCTTTCTTCTTTGCTCTTGTTTAGGAGGGGACAATTATCCCTTATGTGTCCCTCTTGTTGGCAATTATAGCAAATTACCTTCCTCGGCCTTTTCCCTCTATCATGAGATTTGTTAAATTTAAACCCTTTCAATGCATGCCTTACCTTCCTTACCATGTAGGCTTCTTCCGTGCTATCCATGGAGGAGGCTTCATCGGAGGAGGAAGGAGTCTCCATCTTCTTCTTCCCCTTGTTGGCTAATAGTGTCACTCCTCTTGATGGCTTGATACTTGATTCTTCATTTATTCCTTCAAGCCTTGTTTCATGGAGCTCCATGGTTGAGAAGAACTCCTCCAAGGTGCTCACTTCTAGGTTCTTCGACATGTAGAAGGAGTCCACCATTGAACTCCATTTCGATGACCGGGGAAAGGCATCGATTGCTTTCATAAGCATATCCCAGTTCGAAAGTCTTTCTCCTACACTTGTTAGCCCGATTAAAATTTCCTTAAATCGAGAGTGTAGTGAGGTTACCTTTTCTCCCTTTTTGAGTTTAATATTTGATAGTTGGGAGCGGAGGAGGTCTCTCCTTGCAAGCTTGGCCTCCGAGGTACCTTCGTGAAGCTCTACTAGCTTCTCCCACATCTCCTTGTCACTTGCACATTCCCCTATCCGGTTGATCTCTTGTTGAGGGAGCACATTGAAGAGGTGGTGCTTGGCCTTTGAATTGGCAAGGTTCTCCTCCCTTTGCTTTTTAGTCCACCTTGACTTCTCTATTGGTTCACCCTCTTCGTCCCTAGGCATCTCAAAACCGTTTTTCATTATAAGCATGCTATCGAAATCGATTTTAAAGAATACCTCCATTCTCTTCTTCCACCAAGAGAATTCTCCCTCGAACTTTGGTGGGTGAATGTTGGAATCGGCCATCCTTGATTGTGCTTGTGGCAGCGGTGTTGGCAATGTGCTTTTCCTCGGAGGCTCATTGGCTCCAATGTCCCCGGATTAAAATTTTCACTAATGAAAACTAATTCGGATGGGATGAGTTTCCTAAGCACAACCAATTTGTTGTCGTGCCAACGACTTGAGCAATCGCTTGAACAAACTAGTTGTTCAAGCAACCAAACTCTTCTAGTCGATTAGCCGCGGAAGAGACGATGGACGGATTGCCGGTTTTTGTGTTTCTTATTCGGGGTCCATGATTATACAAATACATGCAAATGTAAACTAGTATAATCAACATATACTAACATAAAGAACATAAGCTAGCATATCAATAAGAACATGCAAAGAACAATAATAAAAGTTGTAAAACTTTTATACCTCTTGATCTTCTATCGTATGTCCTAACCTCCTTGTAGACTTCGTGTGGGCGAAGATCCTCCACAAGTTGAAGCTTCCTAGATCTTCTTCAATCCAAAGAAAGAAGAACTCTCTTTCCCTTCTTGCTTGAGCCAACCACCAATCCACAAAGGATTGATGCCGCCGGCCCCATGAATAGAGAGAACATAATGGAAACCACCAAGGAACCAAACTAGGGACAAACCCTAGCTTCTAGTGCCGCCGACCAAGATGAAATAAAGAGGAGAAGAGGAATGAGTTGAGCGCCGACCAAGGTAGAGGAAATAGAGATAGGTCCCGGCAACACCTTAGGAAGAAGAAGAGAACCTCTCCTATAGTTGCCGCCCAACCAAACCCTAACCTAGGATTTCTTGCCGCCCAACCAAAGGAAAGACAAAACCCTAATCTCTTTGAAAACCATCTTCTATGTGCCGGCCATGGAAGAGGGGAAGAAGGATAGAGTGTGGACCGACCAAGGTAGAGGGTAGAAGGAAGGGACCGGCCATGCCTTAGGAAGAAGAAGAAGAACCTCTTCCACTTGTTGCCGCCCATGTTTTCTCCCAAACCCTAGCCGCCCAAAAATTCTAAACAAACTAGGGTTTCTTGCCTCCAAAGGAAGCAAACCCTAATCCCCTAAACAATCCATGATCAATTACCTTTGCCGCCCACCTTAAGCCTATATATATATAGAGTTAGGTTTAGGCCTTGGTTTAATCTCCACCGTCGGTTCTAGGGTTTTAATCCCAACCGTCGGATCTAGAGATTTAATCTCAACCGTCGGTTCTAGGGATTTAATCCCAACCTTCAGATCTAGAGATTTAATCTCAACTGTCGGTTCTAGAGATTTAATCCCAACCGTCGGATCTAGAGATTTAATCTCAACCATCGATTCTAGGGTTTTAATCCCAACCGCCGGATCTAGAGATTTGTTTTCCATCATTTGATCTAGACTTCATGAGGTTTATATTAGGCTACGATAGGGACCATGAGGAGGAGTTGGGTCTTGGCCACCCGATGGATCGGAACCACACAAACTTGATCCATCAATGATGTTCCATTCCACTAGAGGATCATCATCGAACTACCTCACCAACCCCATAAATTAATATGGGCTCCATATATTATTTGTACATCCATCTCCCCGTGTTTAAGATATCGAATGTCCGTCAGTTAATTGATTTACTGACCATCAATTAATTAACATCTAACTCCTCGAGTAGTACCACTCAACCTTATCATCATGTTGACTACGTCAACCTGCAGGGTTTACATGATGAACCTTATGAGCTCCTCAAGGGGACATCATCAACCTAATACATAGGACACGGATTCCTCCTATAATCAACGACACACCATGTAAATAATATCATTTCCCAACTTACCGGGCATATTGATTTAATCCATAGAAATCTCACCCTCTGGTAAATCAAAGAAATAAATACTAAGTACATGTGTCCGTTATTACATCGGGATTAAGAGCATGTACAACATAATATCTGAGGTTCGATTCAATTATGTAGTCAGCAACAAATTGAATCACCTCTATGTCGGTCCTGCTCAATACACCTAAGTGTACTAGTGTAACTTTATGTTCAAGACATAACAATACCAAGCTACACTACAACCATGCCAATGATTTGTCCAAAACCATCTTGGTTGTGAGCCTTTACTTATACTCTACAAGGGACTGATAACATGATCTTCTGTGCCACACCCAAGCACCATGTTATCTACAATATAAAGTATTAGACAATTTTGCATAATCATAAAAATATGCAAACAATGATCATGTGATTCTTATTTCAAAATAAAGATGTTCATACCAAAGAGCTAGGCTTTCAGTATACATCCCAACAATCTCCCACTTATATTAAAAGACTATGCTGTCATCATACTGCCATACATCTGATTCCCCTTCCCTCCACATGCCTATCAAAGCTCTCGCTAGAAAGGCCT
This sequence comes from Wurfbainia villosa, assembly GCA_025175895.1. Classification (NCBI taxonomy): domain Eukaryota; kingdom Viridiplantae; phylum Streptophyta; class Magnoliopsida; order Zingiberales; family Zingiberaceae; genus Wurfbainia; species Wurfbainia villosa. The sequence goes on along the minus strand of CM045991.1, from coordinate 69,274,908 downwards.
TAGTGAAAAGGTCTACCAGGTCATCCTCTGATGCAATCTAGGCGACAACAACTTCTACCTCCTTTACGATTTCTCGTATCAGGTGGTACTTGCACTCTATATGTTTACTAGCCTTATGGGCTCGTGGTTCCTTCGAGTTTGCAACTGCACCATTATTATCACAATAAATTGTGATAGTTCTGGGCAAACCAGGAATCACATCCAAGTCCATCAGGAAGTTCCTGAGCTATACAGCTTCTTTGGCCGCCTCATAGGCTGCCACATACTCAGCTTCCATGGTGGAGTCCGCCACGCATTTCTGCTGGACACTCCTCCATACAATGGCTCCACCTCTCAAAGTAAACACAAAACCTGAGGTAGACTTACTGTTATCCTTATTTGATTGGAAATCGCAATCCATGCAACCCACAGGGAGTAATTTGTCTGCCCGGTAAACTAGCATATAATCCCTAGTCCTTCTCAGGCACTACAATATATGCTTTACCGCAGTCCAATGTCCCTGTCCTGGATTACTCTGATATCTGCTGACCATGCCTATGGCAAAGCAGATATCTGGTCTCGTACATAGCATACATTAGGCTTCCTACTGCTGAAGCATAAGGAACTGCCTATATCTCCTCTATCTTTTCAGATGATCTAGGACACATCTCCTTAGATAAAGGAACTCCATGCCTGAAAGGTAGAAAACCATTCTTGGAGTTTTGCATGCTAAAACGATCCAAAATCATTTCTTTGTATAAAGCTTGGGATAAGCACAACAACCTTGATCCCAAGGTTGTGACCCACTTCTCCCAAGTCCTTCATATCAAACTGTTTGGACAACCATACCCTTACGTCTGATAACACTTCGATGTTGTCGCCAACCACCAAAATGTCATCTACGTATAGTACAAAAATACCACTACGTTTCCGTCACATCTCTGATATACACAAGACTCATCCGAACTTTGAATAAATCCATAAGACTAGATTTACCTCCTCAAAGCAGATGTTCCAAGACCTCAAAGCTTGATTCAGTCCATAAACGGACCAATTAAGCTTACATACAATATGCTCTTTGCCCTTAGCAATGAATTCCTCTGGTTGCTTCATATAGATGTTTTCCTCAAGACTTCCATTAAGGAAAGCTGTCTTGACATCCATGTGCCACACCTCATAATCCATATGAGCTGCTATGCATAAGAGCTCCCAGACCTGACTTGAATCCATGGATTCAATCTCAGTATTCATTGCACTTTGCCAAGATGCTGTATCTATATCTTGGATTGTCTCGTCGTATATCTAGGGATCAGGTTCATGTTTGCTAGGGACCAAATAAGAAGATTCACCCAAAAACATGAATCTAAGATGCTGCCTAACAACCCTCCCACTACGATGAGGTATCATCTGTGTATCCTTTTGTGAAATGCGGTGCAGTGACATGTGGTATATCCTCTTGTACCGGTGGTACTAAAAAGTGACTTCCCTTTTAACTCCTCCAGAACAATTTTACTCTTGGGCTTGTGGCTCATCACATAGTCTTCCTCTAGAAATCTGGCGTTCGTGTTAACGATCACCCTCTGATCTCTAGGACTATAAAACAATCCACCCTTCGTTCCCCTGGGATAGCCAATGAACATGCGCATTGCATTTAGGTTCCAACTTACCAAGATTCGCCTTCAAAGACATATGCTGGACTCCCATATCTGAATATGTCTTAGACTAGGCTTTCGCCCAGTCCACAACTCTGTGGGAGTAGAAGGCACTGATTTAGATGGAACCAAGTTCAGAATGTACACTGCCGTATCTAGAGCATATCCCTAGAACGAATATGGCAAGTCAGAATAACTCATCATCGATCTAACCATCTCCATAAAAGTCCTATTCCTTCGCTCTGCTACACCGTTCTGCTGGGGTGTGCCAGGCGCAGTCAATTGAGATTGAATCTCAGCCTCTGATAAGTAGTTCCTAAACTCTCCCAAGAGGTACTCATCACCACGATCAGATCGTAGTGTCATGCGTATCTTGAACAATCATCTATGAAAAAGATGAAATGTTCAAAACTACCTCTTGTCTGGATAGACATAGGACCATACGAATCAGAATGAACCAATTCCAACACATCTTTGGATCTATACCCCTTGGCCTTGAAAAAGGCCTCTTGGTCATCTTACCCTCCAAGCAAGATTCGTAGGTTGGGAGATCCTCCACCACTAATGAACCCAAAGGTCCATCAGCTATCAACCTTTGAATTCTGCTTAGGTTAATGTGACCAAGCCTAAGAAGCCAAAGATATGTTTGGTTCATCTTCGAAGGTTCTTTTCTCTTATTGGAATTAGAAGATGAGTTATTAACTTCAATTTGCATCGTGGGAGGTTTTGGTTCAAATTTCCTTTCAATGTACCTGAATAGATATTCTCCCTATTCCTTTTTATAACAACTCTGTCATTAAAAGAAATAGAATATCCATCCATAATAATTTAGAAACTGAAACTAAATTCTTTCTAAATAAAGGTACATAAAGGGAATTTTCCAGAACCAAAGTTTTATTATTTTCAAGAGATAAATAAAACTTCTCCCACTGCAATAGCCGCCACCATCATGGCATTGCCCAAGTAAATGGTAATCTCCCCTTTAGCTAGTCATCGGGTTTCCTGGAACCCCTGCAAATTGTTGCAGACATGATTAGTGACTCCCGTATCTACTCACCAGGTGCCGGTAGATATCACCGCTAATCATGTTTCAATGACTAGTCCAAAAGATATACCTTTGTTCTGTTTTGGATTGGCACAGTCCTTCTTCTAATGTCTATCTTGCTTGCAAGTGAAGTACTTGCCTTTCGGCTTTTTCACTCTTCCCTGAGATCCTCCCACCATCTTTGCTTCACCTTATTTCTTCTTCTTCTTGCCTTTCGGCTTAGAAGTAGAAACCCTTTTGAGCAATGATGGCTTGGGGACACTCTTTGAAGAGTGCATACTTGTACTCCTTAGCAGATAAGACAATATCTAGAATCTTTTCCAATCAATATTATTTGGATACAGTAAGTTTATTTCCTTTAGTATCACAGTAAGTGGACTGAAAGTCAATTTTGAAAATCCTAAGAATCACATAGATCATTATATTAGATTTCAAATATTATTGATTCCTCAAAACAATAAAATTCCGAAATCAACCAACACCTCAAATCACCGAGAATATCGTATGCCACGCAGTGTGGACGTATACGAATTCTACATTTGTAAGAGGAGGTTTTACCCATTAATTTTATTATCTTGTCAACCTTACTTTTTGACAAATAAAATTAATAGTTGGTTCCTCTTTGGCCCTACAAATAAAAGCAGTGACTCCTATGGGGAGGATATTTTTATTTGCATCTAAGTGTGCACCATTACACAATACTAAGGGAATTATTTTGGATTATGTGTCTTACCTCTGTGGAAGTACACATTTTCCAACTATTATGGCATTGTTCTCCAATATGCTTCCCGTCGTGTCGCCACTTCGTCCGCTCCTCCTACGCCATGTACGAGCCAACCGGAGATCCGAGCCGAGAATAAAACCTATTTTATTTTACATCCATCGATCCTATACTCCACGAGGGAGTGTACATGAAATCTAGATCGAAAGTAAAATAAAATAAAGAGTGGCTAAACATTGTCGTATTCAATTACAAAAATTAAATACTAATTTAGCCTCGTCAACCCCGAGGATTCAAATAATATATAATCACACACACATGCAATCACATACACACATATATAGCCATAATAGTTGGATCTTATGCCTGCAACCAAAATGTTAGCCTACGCACATCCTACTATTATCCGGTATACACAATATATGATAAGTGCGTGAAAGTAATCGAATCCAAAACACACAAAACCGGAAACCGTGGCTCTGATACCAATTGTTGGCAACATGCTATTCCTCGGAGGCTCATTGGCTCCCATGTCCCCGGATTAAAATTTTCACTAATGAAAACTAATCCGGATGGGATGAGTTTCCTAAGCACAACCAATTCATCGTCGTACCAACGACTCGAGCAATCGCTTGAACAAACTAGTTGTTCAAGCAACCAAACTCTTCTAGTCGATTAGCCATGGAAGAGACGACGGACGGATTGCCGGTTTTTGTGTTTCTTATTCGGGGTCCATGATTATACAAATACATGCAAATGTAAACTAGTATAATCAACATATACTAACATAAAGAACATAAGCTAGCATATCAATAAGAACAGGCAAAGAACAATAATAAAAGTTGTAAAACTTTTATACCTCTTGATCTTCTATCGTTTGTTCTAGGGATTTAATCCCAACCGTCGGATCTAGAGATTTAATCTCAACCGTCGGTTCTAGGGATTTAATCCCAACCGTCGGATCTAGAGATTTAATCTCAACCGTCGGTTCTAGGGTTTTAATCCCAACCGCCGGATCTAGAGATTTGTTTTCCATCATTTCATCTAGACTTCATGAGGTTTATATTAGGCTACGATAGGGACCATGAGGAGGAGTTGGGTCTTGGCCACCCGATGGATCGGAACCACACAAACTTGATCCATCAATGATGTTCCATTCCACTAGAGGATCATCATCGAACTACCTCACCAACCCCATAAATTAATATGGGCTCCATATATTATTTGTACATCCATCTCCCCGTGTTTAAGATATCGAATGTCCATCAATTAATTGATTTACTGACCATCAATTAATTAACATCTAACTCCTCGAGTAGTACCACTCAACCTTATCATCATGTTGACTAAGTCAACCTGCAGGGTTTACATGATGAACCTTATGAGCTCCTCAAGGGGACATCATCAACCTAATACATAGGACACGAATTCCTCCTATAATCAACGGCACACCATGTAAATAATATCATTTCCCAACTTACCGGGCATATTGATTTAATCCATAGAAATCTCACCCTCTGGTAAATCAAAGAAATAAATACTAAGTACATGTGTCCGTTATTATATCGGGATTAAGAGCATGTACAACATAATATCTGAGGTCCGATTCAATTATGTAGTCAGCAACAAATTGAATCACCTCTATGTCGGTCCAGCTCAATACACCTAAGTGTACTAGTGTAACTTTATGTTCAAGACAAAACAATACCAGGCTACACTACAACCATGCCAATGGTTTGTCCAAAACCATCTTGGTTGTGAGCCTTTACTTATACTCTACAAGGGACTGATAACATGATCTTCTGTGCCACACCCAAGCACCATGTTATCTACAATATAAAGTATTAGACAATTTTGCATAATCATAAAAATATGCAAACAATGATCATGTGATTTTTATTTCAAAATAAAGATGTTCATACCAAAGAGCTAGGCTTTCAGTATACATCCCAACAATCTCCCACTTATACTAAAAGACTATGCTGTCATCATACTGCCATACATCTGATTCCCCTTCCCTCGTCAGATCTAGAGATTTAATCTCAACCGTCGGTTCTAGAGATTTAATCCCAACTGTCGGATCTAGAGATTTAATCTCAACCATCGGTTCTAGGGTTTTAATCCCAACCGCCGGATCTAGAGATTTGTTTTCCATCATTTGATCTAGACTTCATGAGGTTTATATTAGGCTACGATAGGGACCATGAGGAGGAGTTGGGTCTTGGCCACCCGATGGATCGGAACCACACAAACTTGATCCATCAATGATGTTCCATTCCACTAGAGGATCATCATCGAACTACCTCACCAACCCCATAAATTAATATGGGCTCCATATATTATTTGTACATCCATCTCCCCGTGTTTAAGATATCGAATGTCCGTCAGTTAATTGATTTACTGACCATCAATTAATTAACATCTAACTCCTCGAGTAGTACCACTCAACCTTATCATCATGTTGACTAAGTCAACCTGCAGGGTTTACATGATGAACCTTATGAGCTCCTCAAGGGGACATCATCAACCTAATACATAGGACACGAATTCCTCCTATAATCAACGACACACCATGTAAATAATATCATTTCCCAACTTACCGGGCATATTGATTTAATCCATAGAAATCTCACCCTCTGGTAAATCAAAGAAATAAATACTAAGTACATGTGTCCGTTATTACATCGGGATTAAGAGCATGTACAACATAATATCCGAGGTTCGATTCAATTATGTAGTCAGCAACAAATTGAATCACCTCTATGTCGGTCCAGCTCAATACACCTAAGTGTACTAGTGTAACTTTATGTTCAAGACAAAACAATACCAGGCTACACTACAACCATGCCAATGGTTTGTCCAAAACCATCTTGGTTGTGAGCGTTTACTTATACTCTACAAGGGACTGATAACATGATCTTCTGTGCCACACCCAAGCACCATGTTATCTACAATATAAAGTATTAGACAATTTTGCATAATCATAAAAATATGCAAACAATGATCATGTGATTCTTATTTCAAAATAAAGATGTTCATACCAAAGAGCTAGGCTTTCAGTATACATCCCAACAATCTCCCACTTATACTAAAAGACTATGCTGTCATCATACTGTCATACATCTGATTCCCCTTCCCTCGTCAGATCTAGAGATTTAATCTCAACCGTCGGTTCTAGGGATTTAATCCCAACCGTCGGATCTAGAGATTTAATCTCAACCGTCAGTTCTAGGGTTTTAATCCCAACCGCCGGATCTAGAGATTTGTTTTCCATCATTTCATCTAGACTTCATGAGGTTTATATTAGGCTACGATAGGGACCATGAGGAGGAGTTGGGTCTTGGCCACCCGATGGATCGGAACCACACAAACTTGATCCATCAATGATGTTCCATTCCATTAGAGGATCATCATCGAACTACCTCACCAACCCCATAAATTAATATGGGCTCCATATATTATTTGTACATCCATCTCCCCGTATTTAAGATATCGAATGTCCATCAATTAATTGATTTACTGACCATCAATTAATTAACATCTAACTCCTCGAGTAGTAAACTTTTATAGGATTGATGGATGTAAAATAAAATAGGTTTTATTCTCGGCTCGAATCTCCGGTTGGCTCGTACATGGCGTAGGAGGAGCGGACGAGGTGGCGACACGACGGGAAGCATATTGGAGAACAATGCCATAATAGTTGGAAAAATTCTATTTTTTCCATATTTATTGCTGATTTGTTTTATATGCATGTTGTTTGTGCTTGAAATTCCTCATTTTCAATTTACTAAGTGGGAGAGGGATATTTTAATTAATTCCCACGGCCTCCATTACAATTTGACGTGTGATGCAACAAACTTGTGTGTCGGCTCTGAGTGCCTTCCTCCCTGAGGACGGGTTTGTTTGCGGATCACTAGGTCAAATAATGGTTATAGGAAATTATCTAGGGGCATGTGTACTTCCACAGAGGTAAGACACATAATCCAAAATAATTCCCTTAGTATCGTGTAATGGTGCACACTTAGATGCAAATAAAAATATCCTCCCCATAAGAGTCACTGCTTTTATTTGTAGGACCAAAGAGGAACCAACTATTAATTAATTTTGCATAACTATAAAAATATGCAAACAATGATCATGTGATTCTTATTTCAAAATAAAGATGTTCATACAAAAGAGCTAGGCTTTCAGTATACATCCCAACAAGCGGTTAGTCCGTTGACAAGCGCCTTGGCTCTGATACCACTTGTAGGGTCGATGTTGGCCGGCTAGAGGGGGTGAATAGCCTTTATCGTATACGATGGTAGTCGTTCATTGATCGTCTACAACTATCGTTAGCGCAAGCGAAAAATACAACTAAACAACAATAAAGATAAAGCAAAGTAAAGAGCAATTCGCTAATAAGAGAATATAACGTGGTTCACGGCCTCACCGCTAATTCATGACCCGATTCATCCAAGGTGAATCACTCTTTTGCCAAATCCACTAGATCTCTCCTTTGCACCAAGCTAGGTGGAGGTAATCTCTTTACAATCTCTCTTCTTATAATAGAATGGAATAATAGCAAGTAAGAAGAGTGAAAATCATTTTGGGCACTTTGGAGTTGTTAGGAGTTAAAGCATTAGGCTCCCAAATACCCTCACGCCTTCTTTTTATAGAAGAAGAGGGTTTCTTCCCATTAACACAGGACCAGTCGACTGATGCCCCGATCAGTATACTGATCCTGTAGCCGTTGTCCACAAACAACTTCTTCCACATTGGATTTCACCCAACGACTCCTACATCAGTCGACTGATTTTCCCATCAGTCGACTGATGGAGCTATCAGTCGAGTGCCAGAAGCGAGCACTCGATTCTGTGCCTGAAACACTTGTGATCAGTCGACTGATTCCTTCATTAATCGACTGGTGGTCTCGTCATTCGACTGCCAATCCATGACAGTCGACTGTTGTCACATGAACCAGACTCGAACACTAGTCAAGTCACAGTTGACTTAGAGTAGTCGACTACCATAACATGGCAGTCGACTGATGTCGGAAAATTCCATCTGACACTTAGTCAATTGGCCAAGTTCACCTAATGAGCTACTTACATTTCACTCATTCTCTCATCTTACTTGAAGTCCCTTGCCGAAGCTCTCTTCGTTCACGACCACGTTCCTCGGCAGCATTAGGCGCACAACTCTGCAATGCTCCTTCGCGTCTCTTGCCCTCGAAGTCTGCTTCCTTGGCTTCGCTTCAAGTCATCTCGTCCGACGCTCCCTCGGCAACATCAAGCGTACGACTCTGCAATGCTCCTTCTCCGACTCAAGCACGAGGTTGTGAGTGGTGACACTTGCCTAAGCTCTGTTAGTAATATATGAGAGATGTCCTAAGGCAATCGCCTTATGTATGAACCATTTATATGATAAATGAAGATTCACTATTTGAGTATACATGTTTCATGTATTTGATTGAATCTTAAACTCATTTACTGAATGTCCACGATGCGATTCACAGCATGAGAGAATTTGTGATTGGATCACAACTAGTGAGTATCTCTACATGTGTAATTGTGATGTATCGGAATTATCCCTAGTCGATGAATTGATGGATTTGGACACCATCAATTCTGTCAAGACTAGCACGAGGTATACTCCTTGGTGTATCCAAGCAGCTGATTCTCACTGGCTGGAGACATTGTGATGTCCGGAGTTGATCGTGGATGCTAGTTATGGTAACTAGTTCATTGGAGTGACCAGCCGTAAGACTTCATATGGTTCTCTGCATATATAGATATGTCAATGAAGTTCTTACTGTGGCTTAAGTGCGATGTTCCTTTGACTTGCGGTATTCAAGTCATCTTGATCATGGAGACTTATGCTTTGACATCTTAAGCAAACATCTCTAAGGAGATGTGGACCCGGGATGATTGGGTATAAGTGGAAGTAATTGAAGGTGTTTGAATAGCCTATAAAGGATTCACCACTCCTTGCGAGGAGATGTATACCCATGGCCTCTCGTCGGATTGTTACTAAAGTCTTTGGCCAAAGCATTACATGTTTAGAGTAAAGTACTCTTCGATACATGTGCAGTAACTAGAATCCGTAGGACGAGCAAATGATACTTGGGCTAGGTGTGACGTAGTCAGCCTAGTGGGGACTGACACAATAGACCATGTCCTGAACCAAGTGGGTATAAGATGAGTGAAGGGAATGGGGCACGATTCATTCGAGCTGCAGAAGGGTTTCAGAAATAGTTCTGGATCAACCGTTGATCTTTTCGGTTAATTGAGGATCATGATGTACTACTAGGTGCCACTCATGATCGTTCTATAATTAATGGTTAATTATAGACGACCAACATAAACCAAGAACCTATTTGGTCACACGCACAACGAGCGTAATCCAAAGGATTTAAAACGAGCTTGAGAATGAGATTCTCAGACCGAGAGAAACTAGGTTTGGTTGGACCAAACATAAAGCGAGCATGAAATCGTTTCAGTCGCAATGGAAGCGTGGATGGGCCGAGTCTTATGAAGACGTAATGGATAAACCAAAATGGTTTGGTTCTAATCCAATGGAGGAGAATAAACCAAAGGGTTTGGTTTATTTTAAACGAATGAACCAAAAGTTGGTTCGGTTCGTTTTAACTTAAAATAAACCATCATGGTTTAGTTTATTTTAACTTATCTTAATGGAGCGGGTTAACGGGCCTAATGGTTATGATCCAATAACCATTAAGAGAATTAGTTCTCTATAAAAGAGGGCTTAATGGATAATTAAGCCCTAATCCAAAACCCTAGCTTGGCCGCCCAACCCCTCTTCCTCTTGTTGGCGTCAACTCCATTGCCGCCCAACCCTTGAGCCGCCGTCCAGCTCTTTGCCGGCGTCCAAGCTTCAGCCGGTGATCCTCCGGCGACCCTCCGGTGATCTTCCTAGGCCTCGGTGAAAAGGTGAGCACTTGGCTTCCTTGTTTTGGCCGGCGCCTACTCCTCCACCAAGCTGTCCAGTTTTCTGGACAGCTTCTTCTCCTCTCGTCGGAGCGTCGTTTGGACGACGGTTAGAGCTCCGACAGCGGATAACTTACCGGGGATTCGATCTCCGGTAATCCTCTGAGGTGGAGGACGAAGGATTCGTCAATTGGTTGACGAATACCTCTCCGGAGAAGCGAGTTTTGAGAACTCGTATTAGAATCCGAATTTCGATTCGGATCGTGATCATCTCTCGATCACGTCGTCTTCAACATGAGGCTAGTAACCTGTACGAAGACGAAGCTCGTGGCTTAGCGAAGTCATACCGAGGAACTCGGCGTGGATACGGATAGAGACGATTCTAGCGAGGATCGTTCCGGTTGATGTCGTTCCCGCTACACGTCATACGAAAGGTATAACGTAGATAAATTTCCTTTTATTGCAAATTTAAATTTACGGTTATGTCTACACTTGTTGTAATATGCATGCGTGCATTGTGTGTGTTGTAATAAATGTAGATTTATTATTTTTATTGCTTCCGCTGTGTTCATGTTTACGAAACGTGATCGAACACACACACGTCGCGGTGCCGGAAACCCAACAGTGGTATCAGAGCCCAGGTTGTGTTTCGACATAATCGTAAAAATCGTTTTGCGATAGTCATAATGTATTTCTGGAAATTTTCTAATTTTGGAAATTTAGAAGTATTTATGGAAATTTTTCAATTTTGGAAAGTCTAGAAGTATTTATGGAAATCTTCCACTTTTGGAAAGTTGGAAGTATTTATGGAAATTGATATTTTCCATAAATAAAATATTTGATTAGATTCTGGAAATTTGTTTCCTAATTTAATCATGATTTGATTTGGGAAATCAAATATTAAAATATTTTATTTCCATAAGTAGTTTTAATGATTTAGGAAATTGGTTTCCTAAATAGATTTTCCTTAATCAAATAATTCCATGAATAAAATATGTGATTAGATTTGGAAATTTGTTTCCTAATTTATTTATGATTTGATTTGGAGAATCAAATCTTAAACATATTTTATTTCCATAAATAGTTATGACATATAAGGAAATATATACATGACATAATTGTATGCCATGTAATTGCATTAGATGCATAACATTATGCCATGCGTGTCGTGACATGTAGATGTATGCCATGTATGCCATGCCATGTATATAATAGTTATTTGCATGCAAAGAGGATGAGACATAAAAACCCTTAAACAATATTAAAGCCTACACCTTCCATTAATATGGTTAGAACCAGAGTTCCGTTTCTTGTTTGGGTTGTTGGACTCTCTCAAGCACTCGAACCCGAACATGTTCAAACCATGGAATAGTTTAATACTAATATGGTAAGAGTCGAGGTCAATCGTTAGCTTTGGTTGTTGGACTCTCTCCAAGCTGGGCTAATTGGTTGAATGCGCTCTAACCATATTAAAACTATTTCCCGGTTAATGGGTTGGCTTTAACCTGGAGCTTCGGCTTGTTGGACTCTCTCCAAGGTCGATGTAAAGGGAGGTGAAGTTGGGTGCTATGCATATGATGCATACTTGTTAATGTGTTAACAACCCGATGTATGTGTGAACATTCAATTAGTTGATAGCACATTGTGATAGTTGCATATACGTGATATGCAATCGGTATAGTTGATACCTACCGTCGTAGTTATGAATGGCTTGTTGGACTCTCTCCAAGGTTGTTCATAACTATGATGGATATCAGCCCATTCGGAGATGGACCTACGATCTCCCGAAGTGATTTTGGGGTTTTTGAAATTCGAAAAATGAATGGGATTTATAAATGTATATTGATGCATTTTAAAATTATTTTCTCATATATGCTCGTTTTGTATTTCTAGGTCAATAAATTGATCATGACGTCTTTGAATTTGCGCACTATTTTGGATTCGAATAAACTGACTGGGCCTAACTTCCTGGACTGGCTTAGAAACCTGAGAATTGTTCTCAAGGCGGAAAAGCTTGCATATGTCCTTGAAGAGCCTCTTCCTGACCGTCCTAAGGACGATGCAACTCCAGACCAAATGTTGGTCTATCAGAAGCATGTGACAGATTCTGAGCTGGCGAGTTGCATCATGCTAGCGGCGATGGTACCTGAGCTGCAAAAGCAGCATGAGCATATGGATGCTAATACTATGGTCTTCCATCTTCATGAGTTGTTCGATGAGCAAGCGAGATCCGAAAGGTTCGAGGTCTCTAGGCTCCTCTTCACCACGAAGATGCAAGAAGGTTCATCTGTAGTGCAGTTTGTTCTAAAGATGAACGTGTACATCGAGCGGCTAGCTACCCTCGGTTTTGTGATGGATCATGAGTTAAGTATTGACTTAATTCTGCATTGTTTGCCCAAGAGTTTCTCGTAATTTGTGATGAACTATCGGATGAACAAATTGGAATCCACCATTCCCGAGCTCCTCAATATGCTGAAGACTGTGGAGCCTTCTGTGAAGCATGAGGAGAAGGCGGTTCTGTTAGTTGATTCCTCAAAGAAGGGTTCTAAGAGGAAGGCAAAAGAACAGAAGAAAGGAAAGAACAAAAAGGCAAAGAAGGCGGAACCAGCGCAAAAGGGCACTTGCCATCACTGTGGCAAGGAAGGCCACTGGCGAAGAAACTGCAAGATTTATCTTGAGTCCATGAAGAAGAAGAAGGCATCCGATGCCCCATCCTCTTCAGGTATCTTCGTTATTGATTGTCATTCTATTTCCTTGGACACTTGGGTATTGGATACTGGGTGTAGCTCACATATATGTAATGACATACAGGGGCTAAGGAATAGAAGAAGACTTGTCAGAGGGGAGTCAAATTTGCGAGTTGGCAATGGAGCAAAGGTTGCTGCGGTCGCCATCGGAACTTATTTGCTGAAGCTCCCTAGTGGACTAGTCTTAGAACTGGACAATTGCTATTATGTTCCTTCTCTAATAAAGAACATTGTTTCTATTTCCTGTTTAAATAGAAATGGTTTCCATTTGACGTTTAGTAACAATTGTTGTTATATAACTTTAAATGGCGTACTTTATGGAACTGGAACCTTGAGTAATGGCATTTATACGTTGGACGTATCCAGTGACATTTTCAATATCGAAGCGAGCAACACGCGTGCTCGAAAGGATAATCAAATAGACTCCTATATGTGGCATTGTCGTCTTGGCCATATAAGCAAGAAACGCATGTCCGAATTACACCGATGTGGAATTCTGGAATCGTTTGAATTGGATTCATACGATACATGCGAATCATGCTTAAAAGGCAAGATGACTAAGTTACCTTTTACTGGAAAAGGTGAACGAGTGGGAGAGTTACTAGGTCTAATACATACTGATGTATGTGGACCTATGTCAACTCAAGCATTAGGAGGCTATAGCTACTTCATTACCTTCACCGATGATCACTCACGGTTTGGGTATGTGTTCTTGATGAAACACAAGTCTGAAGCCTTTGAAAGGTTCAAAGAATTCAGAAATGAAGTAGAGAAACAACATGACAAGAGTATTAAAATACTTCGATCGGATCGAGGTGGTGAATACTTAAGTCAAGAGTTTCTTGATTATCTAAGAGACAATGGCATATTGTCTCAATGGACTCCGCCCTATACACCACAAAGATAATAGTGTATCCGAGAGGCATAATCGACCTTGTTGGACATGGTCAGGTCAATGATGAATCATGCAACTCTTCCCAAGTCCTTTTGGGGCTATGCACTTCAGACAGCTGTTTACTTGTTAAACAGAATGCCTACCAAGGTAGTCTCAACTACTCCATATGAGATATGGAATAGTAAGAAACCTCATGTATCTTACTTGAAGATATGGGGTTGTCCTACTTATGTGAAGCGGACTGTATCAGACAAATTGGATGCTAAGTCTGATAAATGTCTATTTATTGGATACCCTAAGGAAACAAGGGGTTACCAATTCTATCATCCTGTGGAACAAAAGGTGTTTGTTTCAAGGCATGCTATGTTTCTAGAGAAAGAGTTTCTCTTGCAAGAAAACAGTGGGAGTGTCGTCGAGCTTGAGGAGGCTCGAGAGACTCAAATAGACATTGATGAGATACCTGGTGAAGCACAACAGTCGACAACTCATAGTGATGAGCAATCGGCTGGACCTATTGTAACACCACATCTTCGTAGATCTGGTAGAACACGCAATATTCCTGAGAGATATGGATTTCTTGTAAGTGAATCGAACGACGTGTTACTCATTGATGATGAGGAGCCTACCAGTTATGAAGAAGTGCTGACAAGTTCAGAAAGGGATAAGTGGCTTGGTGCCATGAAGTCGAAAATGGATTCCATGTATGAAAACCAAGTTTGGAACTTGGTTGAGCCACCTGAAGGCATAAAGCCTATAGGGTGCAAGTGGGTTTTCAAGAAGAAAATCGACATGGATGGTAATGTGATTACCTATAAGGCTAGATTGGTGGCGAAAGGATATCGTCAAAAGCAAGGTGTTGATTATGACGAAACCTATTCGCCTGTAGCTATGCTTAAATCCATTCGGATGCTCCTAGCTATAGCGGCTCATTATGATTATGAGATATGACAGATGGATGTGAAAACAGCTTTCCTTAATGGAAACCTGCTCGAGGACGTGTATATGATATAGCCTGAGGGTTTCACATCGGTTGATAAAACCAAGGTATGCAAATTGCGACGGTCCATTTATGGATTGAAGCAAGCATCCAGGAGCTGGAATATCCATTTTGATGAGACAATCAAAAAGTTTGATTTCTCACAAAATCCGCATTTAACCTTGTGTGTACAAGAAGGTTAGTGGAGTGCATCGTATTCTAGTATTGTATGTCGATGACATACTACTTATAGGAAACGATGTTTCAATCTTACATCGATGAAGGTTTGGTTATCCAAGACATTCTCCATGAAAGACCTGGGAGAAGCAACCTACATCCTCGGATTAAGATCTATAGAGATAGATCGAAACGGTTGCTTGGTCTTTCGCAGTCTACATATATAGACCGAGTGCTAAAGAGGTTTAGCATGTCGGAATCCAAGAAAGGTTTCCTACCCATCAGGCATGGGGTACACCTTTCGAAGTCTATGTGTCCGCGCACAGAAGATGAGAGGATTTGCATGAGTAAGATTCCCTATGCATCCGCAATAGGATCTATCATGTATGCTATGTTATGTACGAGGCCCCATGTATCGTATGCTCTGAGTGTCACGAGCAGATACCAGTCCGATCCAGGAATGGATTATTGGGCGGCTGTTAAGACGATCCTTAAGTACTTGAGAAGAACTAAGGATGTGTTCCTAATATATGGAGAAGGGGACATGGTGATACGCGGGTATACGGATGCCCTTCCAGCAGACAAGGATGATTCCGTGTCTCGATGATACGTGTTCACCTTGAATGGAAGCGCGTGAGTTGGAAAAGTTCCAAACAAGAGACTGTAGCGGATTCTACCACTGAGGCAGAATACATTGCAGCTTTGGAAGCAGCAAAGGAAGCGGTTTGGATCAAGAAGTTCATCTCTGAACTTGATGTGGTCTCATCAATGATCCAAACATGTGCTTCGCCGCTATCATCTTATCAGAGAGATCATCAGTAGGAACGAAATACAAATCGAGAAAATTCCCACTGAAAGGAACTTAACGGATCCCTTGACTAAGGCATTACCTCAAAATAAGTTTGAGGGTCATGTTCGAGCTTATGGTATTGGATACTGTAGCGATTGGCATTAGGCCAAGTGGGAGTCTGTTAGTAATATATGAGAGATGTCCTAAGGCAATCGCCTTATGTATGAACCATTTATATGATAAATGAAGATTCACTATTTGAGTATACATGTTTCATGTATTTGATTGGATCTTAAACTCATTTACTGAATGTCCACGATGCGATTCACAGCATAAGAGAATTTGTAATTGGATCACAACTAGTGAGTATCTCTACATGTGTAATTGTGATGTATCGGAATTATTCCTAGTCGATGAATTGATGGATTTGGACACCATCAATTCTGTCAAGACTAGCACGAGGTATACTCCTTGGTGTATCCAAGCAGCTGATTCTCACTGGCTGGAGACATTGTGATGTCCGGAGTTGATCGTGGATGCTAGTTATGGTAACTAGTTCATTGGAGTGACCAGCCATAAGACTTCATATGGTTCTCTGCATATATAGATATGTCAATGAAGTTCTTACTGTGGCTTAAGTGCGATGTTCCTTTGACTTGCGGTATTCAAGTCATCTTGATCATGGAGACTTATGCTTTGACATCTTAAGCAAACATCTCTAAGGAGATGTGGACCCGGGATGATTGGGTATAAGTCGAAGTAATCGAAGGTGTTTGAATAGCCTATAAAGGATTCACCACTCCTTGCGAGGAGATGTATACCCATGGCCTCTCGTCGGATTGTTACTAAAGTCTTTGGCTAAAGCATTACATGTTTAGAGTAAAGTACTCTTCGATACATGTGCAGTAACTAGAATCCGTAGGACGAGCAAATGATACTTGGGCTAGGTGTGACGTAGTCAGCCTAGTGGGGACTGACACAATAGACCATGTCCTGAACCAAGTGGGTATAAGATGAGTGAAGGGAATGGGGCACGAATCATTCGATACAAGGTTTTCAGAAATAGTTCTGGATCAACCGTTGATCTTTTCGGTTAATTGGGGATCATGATGTACTACTATGTGCCACTCATGATCGTTCTATAATTAATGGTTAATTATAGACGACCAACATAAACCGAGAACCTATTTGGTCACACGCACAACGAGCGTAATCCAAAGGATTTAAAACGAGCTTGAGAATGGGATTCTCAGACCGAGAGAAACTAGGTTTGGTTGGACCAAACATAAAGCGAGCATGAAATCGTTTCAGTCGCAATGGAAGCGTGGATGGGCCGAATCTTATGAAGACGTAATGGATAAACCAAAATGGTTTGGTTCTAATCCAATGGAGGAGAATAAACTAAAGGGTTTGGTTTATTTTAAACGAATGAACCAAAAGTTGGTTCGGTTCGTTTTAACTTAAAATAAACCATCATGGTTTGGTTTATTTTAACTTATCTTAATGGAGCGGGTTAACGGGCCTAATGGTTATGATCCAATAACCATTAAGAGAATTAGTTCTCTATAAAAGAGGGCTTAATGGATAATTAAGCCCTAATCCAAAACCCTAGCTTGGCCGCCCAACCCCTCTTCCTCTTGTTGGCGTCAACTCCATTGCCGCCCAACCCTTGAGCCGCCGTCCAGCTCTTTGCCGGCATCCAAGCTTCAGCCGGTGATCCTCCGGCGACCCTCCGGTGATCTTCCTAGGCCTCGGTGAAAAGGTGAGCACTTGGCTTCCTTGTTTTGGCCGGCGCCTACTCCTCCACCAAGCTGTCCAGTTTTCTGGACAGCTTCTTCTCCTCTCGTCGGAGCGTCATTTGGACGACGATTAGAGCTCCGATAGCGGATAACTTACCGGGGATTCGATCTCCGGTAATCCTCTGAGGTGGAGGACGAAGGATTCGTCAATTGGTTGACGAATACCTCTCCGGAGAAGCGAGTTTTGAGAACTCGTGGATCCGAATTTCGATTCGGATCGTGATCATCTCTCGATCACGTCGTCTTCAACACGAGGCTAGTAATCCATACGAAGATGAAGCTCGTGGCTTAGCGAAGTCATCCCGAGGAACTCGGCGTGGATACGGATAGAGACGATTCTAGTGAGGATCATTCCGGTTGATGCCGTTCCCGCTACATGTCATACGAAAGGTATAACGATCAAAAAGGTCCTCCCTAAGGGTATGAATGTTTCATATCCCAAGTGATCCCATATCACTTAAAGAGAGGCACCCCAATTTCCTCCCATGAGGAAATACAAATCCATCCTCCCATGATGGATTCCTCCCCCTAGAGGCTTGCTCCCCCTTGACCATTGCACCAACAATGTCCTTGGAGAGTCCCTAAGCCAATAGGAACATTTACCAATCAAAATTAAGGCAAAGTTCAACAATGAACTTTCTTCCACCTTAAAATTGATACTCACCCTCAACCCAACTCCTAATCCATATCCAATGGATTTCCACCCTCTCTAATGCTATCCCAAGCATATCCTAGGGTTAGGAGTGGTTAGGGGACCTTAACCTAGCTGAACATGGGCCTAATTATCAAGATTTACCCGAAATCAGCTTGGCTACGACTCGATAATCATGCTTACACCATCATCAATGATCGCATCGTGGCAATGATCGATAATCGATTCTTTTGATTTCGTAAATGAATTTCAAATCCATAAGTAAATATACATACATAGATAAATCTTGAAATTTGGTATGCATAATACTTATTACAATCATTATGGGTGAAAATTATTGGAAAATTATTTTACCCATTAAATTAGGAGATTGATACAAAGTTCAAAAGTTTAGAAAAGCTTCAATAAAGAGCCCTCTTTGTATCATCCCATTCAATGGTGATAGCTATCACAAGATAGTTTTCACCAAGGTTTTGCAAAATGTTTTCAAAATGTTTTCAAAACCTTTAATTTCATTCCTAAACATCTCACTAATATCTAGATTTGTAAAACACATTCAAGGCAATTAACATAGTGAGATGTGGGTTTTGTTCTTTTTGGTCTCATGCATATATCTAGGCAATATTTATTTGATTCCCATCAAATTGTGCCATAGTCCTTGAATTCATTTTATTATGCATGATGATTATGGCATAGATATGATTTAGATAAAAACATATGCCAATATCATGATGTCATGGCATGTAAATGAAACTTAAGCATACATGACATCTAAAAATAACATTAAACATGATCATGACATTTTTATAAATAAAAATGAGAATGATGTCATGACATGGCAAGGCAAATAAAGCATGGCAAGAAAATATACTAAGGTCTAGAATACCTAAGTGTTAAAATCAATTTGCCATTTCTAGGAATTAAATCAATTTGCCTTAAAGCCATTCATCTCCCTAGTGTGCCAAAAACCCAAAATGGCACACCAATACCTCTAAGACCTAATTGTGCCAATTTAAATCATTTTAAACTTCTCAAGCATATTTGGCACACCCTAATGTGTCAACTCTACTATGGTTAGGTTAACTACCCATCCACCTAGGGTTGACACACTTAACCCATTTAGCGTGAATCGATCACGCTTTTAGGAACCCAATACCTATTGGAGCTCCTTGGGTTAATAAGGTATTCCCTAGGATAACTTCCTAGATACCTTCCTAATGACCCTTTTAGGCTTTGAAGCCTTAGTCAAATGGGTCTTACTTGGGTCAACTCTAGAGGTGACTCCTCCATTGACCTTCTTAGTGGCTTTCTTGGTTTTTCTTAAGTCCTTGGCCACTAAACACATACCATGGCTAGACTTAGGATAACTTCCTATTAGCCTTGGTTTGTCTAGACCTAGAAATAGTTCCATAATCAAATGGAACATTATGGTAGGACATAGGTTTGTGACCCAAACCCTTCTTGCCCTTAGACATTTCTTGTTTTCTAGGTTTTGATTTTTGTATTTGACCCTTTAGAATTGAATTTTAATGATTCTAGGGTCTTCTCCAATTTTTCAAGCCTTGACCTTAAGGCTTGGTTTTCTAACTCAACTTCTCAATTTTGAATTTTCATTAGATTTAGGGAAATATTTTTCCTTTTAGGCATGTGCCTAGATTTCTTGGGATTAATACCCAAGTTTTCTTCAACTCTCCTAATTGACTCTTTAGGTAAAATTGATCTAGAATTGTGAGTTCCTAGGTTTGTTCTTAGAGAAACTAACATGCTTAGCACTTAAACAAACATGTTTATTCCTACTAGCATGCTTTTCATTAATCATAGCAAGAGCTAAAATAATTTTAGCATGCTTTTGACTTTAGGAATTAAAGGTGCATTAAATAAATGTACCTTAGGTTAGCTTTAGGAGCTCCCTACATGAGTTGCACCTTCTTGCCCTTTCTTCCTTCCCCTAGGCATTGGCTTCGTAGTGTCCCTTTGATTGCATTTGAAGCACACAATGTGCTCTTTGCTTCTAGTTGGGAACACCGGCATCCTTTGACTTTGGGTTGACTTTTGGTGTCGATGCCTTCTTCTTAGCCAATTTAGGCATTTGCTTTGTAATGCCCTTTCTCCCTACACTCAAAGCATATTATGTGATTTTTATTCAAAATGATAACACTTGAGTTACCTAGGAGGTGGTGGAGGCCTCTTCTTGATCTTCACTTCTCCCGGATGTAGATGCTTCTTGTTCTTGCTCGGGATGGAAGATTGCCTTTCCTCCCTCAAAGCTAGAGGTGGAGGTCTCCACCAAGTCAACATCTTCAAATGTTGTGGGTGCTTCTTCCTCGCATTCTCTCTACTTGTGCCGATTGGGAATTTTCTTGGAATTTCATTACCTTATTCCATAATTCCCTTGCATCCCTATAATCACCCAATCTAGACCAAATAGCATTAGGTAACAAATCACTAATCAACTTGATTACCTTGAGATTTGTCTTGAAATCTTTGATTTGGTCTTGGGTCCATTTTGACTTCTCAATTTGCCTATTTCTTTCATCCCTAGGCAATTCGAAACCGTTTTCTAGGATTAGCATAAAATCAAAATCGGTTTCTAGGTATACCTCCATTTTTCTTCTCCACCATAAAAAATCTCCTTCGAACTTTGGTGGATAGATGTTGTAGCCGACCATTTTGTAGTGCTCTCGCGGCGGTTAGTCCTTGAAGAGCGACCTCGCTCTGATACCACTTGTTGGAGGATCGGTGGCCGGCTAGAGGGGGGTGAATAGCCCTCGTTCGTTGGATGTCGTAATTCGTTCGTTCATCATACGTGCTCGTCTACAATTCTTGTTAGCACAGCGGAATAACAATAATAATACTAACAAGAAACACAAATACACACAAGCACATGCAATACACAAAGATATACGTGGTTCGGAACCGAATGGTTCCTACTCCATGAGCTCCTTGAGCTCTAGTTATCTACTAACTATAACACTCCTTTTCGACTACACGTCGGAGGTGGAGAAACCTCTCACAAGTAATTACACTAAGTAATGAAATACAAGCAATACAAAGACAAATACGAAATACACGTAAAGAACACTTTACAGCTTTGAACCCTTTGCTTGTTTGCTTGCTTTAGATGGCTCTTGAAGTCCGGAATGCAGCGATTCCCCTCCAATAAGCTTCACAAGCAAAATCCTCCTCTTGAGCTCCTTTATAACTGCATCGGTGATCTCGCGCCCATCGATCGATCGATCGATCGACCGATGCCGTCGTTGTCTCTGGCCGGCGGATCCATATCGGACAAGTTCCAACGGATCACATCGATCGATCGATGGCACCCATCGATCATCCATCGATCCGAGTCTTTGTGAGCTCGACTCCGACTGCCCGTGCGGTGTCATCGATCATGCCGTCCCTTGGCGTCGTGATCATCCCATCGATCATTGCCCTCCCTCGGCTCGGTCGATGTCGCCGGTTGATTACGAGTCGAACCTATTCGACCTAGAGCGATCGGCCTTCTATGCTACCGATCGTGATCGGCTAAAACCTCAAACATTACCATGTTTGAGCCTCCGATCGATCTTAGCGCCAAGTCCAGAATCCGGAGTTCCCCACGAAGCTCTCTTCCCTCGGCTCGTCCCTCGGATCGCGGCGCAACCCGCCGCGCCATCCTTCGGCGTCTCATGCCTAGAAGTATGCTTCCTTTGGGCTCACTCCCGCCCGCTCCCGTCGCGTCCCTCGGATGCACCAAGCGCGCGGCAATGCCATCCTTCACCGACTCAAGGACCCCGAGCCTAGTGAACTTACCAAGTCCTCAAGACTTCCCAAATGCACCAAGCGACGGCCGCAATGCATTTCTCACCAAGCACAGCGCGCGCTCTGATGCTTTTCTCACCAAGCAGACGCTCCAAATGGCTTTGGATTTCCCATGCCAAGCACCGATTGGACTTTCCCACACCAAGCTCCATGCTTGGATTTTCCATACCAAGCACGCCGCGGCCGCAATGCTTTGGACTTTCCCACACCAAGCTCCATGCTTGGATTTACCATGTCAACCCCATGTTGGACTTTCCCATGACAATCCCATGTCATGAGTTTTGTCTATCATCAAAATACCATCGGGAGTCTACCTGGGACGATTGCACCAACAATCTTCCAACAGTTCTCTGCATATATAGATATGTCAATGAAGTTCTTACTGTGGCTTAAGTGCGATGTTCCTTTGACTTGCGGTATTCAAGTCATCTTGATCATGGAGACTTATGCTTTGACATCTTAAGCAAACATCTCTAAGGAGATGTGGACCCGGATGATTGGGTATAAGTCGTGATCGAAGGTGTTTGAATAGCCTATAAAGGATTCACCACTCCTTGCGAGGAGATGTATACCCATGGCCTCTCGTCGGATTGTTACTAAAGTCTTTGGCCAAAGCATTACATGTTTAGAGTAAAGTACTCTTCGATGCATGTGCAGTAACTAGAATCCGTAGGACGAGCAAATGATACTTGGGCTAGGTGTGACGTAGTCAGCCTAGTGGGGACTGACACAATAGACCATGTCCTGAACCAAGTGGGTATAAGATGAGTGAAGGGAATGGGACACGAATCATTCGAGCTACTGAAGGGTTTCAGAAATAGTTCTGGATCAACCGTTGATCTTTTCGGTTAATTGGGGATCATGATGTACTACTAGGTGCCACTCATAATCGTTCTATAATTAATGGTTAATTATAGACAACCAACATAAGCGAGAACCTATTTGGTCACGCTGTAGCGTAATCCAAAGGATTTAAAACGAGCTTGAGAATGGGATTCTCAGACCGAGAGAAACTAGGTTTGGTTGGACCAAACATAAAGCGAGCATGAAATCGTTTCGGTCGCAATGGAAGCGTGGATGGGCCGTGTCTTATGAAGACATAATGGATGAACCAAAATGGTTTGGTTCTAATCCAATGGAGGAGAATAAACCAAAGGGTTTGGTTTATTTTAAACGAATGAACCAAAAGTTGGTTCGGTTCGTTTTAACTTAAAATAAACCATCATGGTTTGGTTTATTTTAACTTATCTTAATGGAGCGGGTTAACGGGCCTAATGGTTATGATCCAATAACCATTAAGAGAATTAGTTCTCTATAAAAGAGGGCTTAATGGATAATTAAGCCCTAATCCAAAACCCTAGCTTGGCCGCCCAACCCCTCTTCCTCTTGTTGGCGTCAACTCCATTGCCGCCCAACCCTTGAGCCGCCGTCCAGATCTTTGCGGCATCCAAGGGCCGGTGATCCTCCGGCGACCCTCCGGTGATCTTCCTAGGCCTCGGTGAAAAGGTGAGCACTTGGCTTCCTTGTTTTGGCCGGCGCCTACTCCTCCACCAAGCTGTCCAGTTTTCTGGACAGCTTCTTCTCCTCTCGTCGGAGCGTCATTTGGACGACGGTTAGAGCTCCGATAGCGGATAACTTACCGGGGATTCGATCTTCGGTAATCCTCTGAGGTGGAGGACGAAGGATTCGTCAATTGGTTGACGAATACCTCTCCGGAGAAGCGAGTTTTGAGAACTCGTGGATCCGAATTTCGATTCGGATCGTGATCATCTCTCGATCACGTCGTCTTCAACACGAGGCTAGTAACCCATACGAAGATGAAGCTCGTGGCTTAGCGAAGTCATCCTGAGGAACTCGGCGTGGATACGGATAGAGACGATTCTAGTGAGGATCATTCCGGTTGATGCCGTTCCCGCTACATGTCATACGAAAGGTATAACGTAGATAAATTTCCTTTTATTGCAAATTTAAATTTACGGTTATGTCTACACTTATTGTAATATGCATGCGTGCGTTGTGTGTGTTGTAATAAATGTAGATTTATTATTTTTATTGCTTCTGCTGTGTTCATGTTTACGAAACGTGATCAAACACACACACGCCGCGGTGCCGGAAACCCAACAAGCTCCTTGTGCGAATTACTAAGTCCTGCAAGACTCCAACGCACATATCAAATCCAAACATCCTAACTTAAACCCTTTGTCACACGCATCAAAACCATATCACAGGTTGATTGCACTAACATGTATGTGATGCATGCTAGTGTAGGGTAATTAAGGCCTTAGTGTGTATATGATACACATTCACGATTAGATTAGATCTTAATCGAATCAACTCGAAATGCCTACCAAGTTTTGATACCCGTCACTACCTCGATCATTTGTTGTTGTTGAATCTACCAAAGCAGAGCAACGCATATTATCTTGGTAGGGTGCGGAGGATAATCTTGGTCCCTCCTATCATAGCTTGGGTGAGAATAAGCTCAATTAGATTGAGTGAAACTAGTTAACTCAATTGGATCGAGTAAAACTATAGACATATTCCAACGGTTGGAAAGATAGTATAAGATCACATTTACACTAAATCTTGGGCGATTTAGCCAAAGCTAAATCAAGTTCTTTTGTAATGTGGATCTTGATCCTATAAACAATAGTTGCATAGAGATGTAATCGGTAATTTGTTACCTACCGATTGTACTAAGTCTTGAGCAATTTAGCCAAAGCAAACTCAAGGTGTAGTATGATGTGGATCTTGTCCCGCGAGAATTATAGCTAGTTTGTATGAATCTAGTAATGTGGTTTGATCACATCCATGACTCGATTCTACAAAAGTCCTATAATTCAGTGGGAGCATCATTTAATTAAAGGCCTAATTAAATGATAAATGGAATATGATATTTACTTTCTGCATTATTTATGTTGTAGATTGCCATGTCATCAAACACGGACACTCTCTCCCTCTGTTCTGTCCTTGAGAAGGACAAGCTCAATGGAGCTAATTTCCTAGACTGGTATAGGAATATGAGAATTGTTCTCATATAAGAATGAAAATTGTACGTCTTGGAGCAGCCCATTACGGAAGCACCTCCTGCCACTGCCTCGCGAGTTGACCGAGATGCTTACAAGAAGCATCAAGATAATGCATTAGATGTGTCATGCCTCATGCTCGCGACCATGAACTCTGAGCTTCAGAAGCAATACAAGTTCATGAATGCTTTTGATATGGTTGAACATCTTCGTCAACTGTATCAAGGACAAACAAGGCACGAGAGATATGAGATTTGTAAGGCACTGTTTCGTGCAAGATGCAAGATGGGACTCCCGTAGGTCCATATGTACTCAAGATGATTGGGTGCATAGAAAATCTACAGAGGTTGGGATTTCCACTTGGCCAAGAACTGGCCACTGACTTGATCTTGCAATCTTTGCCAGAAAGCTACAATCAATTTGTGATGAATTACAACATGAATGAAATTGATAAGCCACTTCCTGAGATGTTTAGCATGTTGAGAACTACTGAGCTCAACCTTAAGAAGGCAAAGCCCGACTCCATTTTGATGGTACAAAAGAAGAAAGGCAAGGGCAAGCCTAAAGGTAAGGGAAAGTCCCAAGCCAAGGGCAAAGGCAAGACACTGAAACCGAAAGGAGGGGTGGCCAAGGAAGGGACTTGCTTCCATTGTAAGGAAGCTGGACACTGGAAGCGTAACTGCAAAGCATACCTGGAAGATCTTAAGAAGAAGAGAAGTGAGACTTCTACTTCAGGTATATATATGTTATAGAAGTCAATCTATCTATTTCTTCATCGTGGGTATTAGATACCGAATGTGCATCTCACATTTGTACTAATGTGCAGGCGCTGAGAAATAGCAGGGCATTGACAAAGGGGGAGGTAAAACTACGAGTAGGCAATGGAGCAAGGGTTGTTGCTGTTATTGTAGGAGCTTTATTTTCTATCTCTGCCCTCTGGGCTTGTACTAGAAATAGATGAATGTTGTTATGTGCCTGCTCTTACGAAGAACATAATTTCAGTTTCTTATTTAGACAAGAAAGACTTTTCATTTATAATAAAGAACAAATGTTGTTCCGTTTATTTAAATGATATGTTCTATTGTAGTGCACCTCTGATGAACGAACTCTACATTCTAGACTTAGAGAACCCCATCTATAACATAAGTACCAAAAGGTTCAAGTCAAATGAGTTGAACCAAACCTATCTCTGGCATTGTCGCTTAGGTCACATAAATGAGAGTCTTGCCTTCTAGGCAAGATGACCAAGACTCCCTTTAGTGGACACAGCGAAAGAACAACAAACTTGTTAGGACTTATACATAGTGATGTATGTGGCCCTTTCAATGTTGCTGTTAGAGTTGGTTATAGGTACTTCATTACATTTATTGATGACTTCAGTAGATATGGTTATATGTATCTGATGACACATAAGTCACAATCCTTTGAAAAGTTCAAAGAATTCAAGAATGAAGTACAAAACCAGTTTGGCAAGAGTATTAAGATACTTAAATAAGATTGAGATGGTGAATACCTTAGCCATGAGTTTCGTGACTATCTAGCTGAGTGTGGGATTCTATCCCGACTCACTCCTCCTAGAACACCACAGTGGAATGGTGTATTCGAAAGGAGGAATCGTACCCTATTAGATATGGTACGATATATGATGAGTCACACAGATCTTCCTATATCCTTTTGGGGATATACTCTAGACACAGCAGCCTTCACACTTAACCGTGTTCCATCCAAAGCTATGATAAAGACACCATATACGATATGGACAGGGAAAAAATCCAAGATGTATTTCATGAGGATTTGGGGTTGTAAGGCTTACGTTCGACGTCAAGTCTCTGACAAACTGGGACTAAAATCCGATAAGTGCTATTTTGTTCGATATCCCAAGAAAATGAAGGGATATTACTTCTACATTCCCAGTCAACACAAAGTGTTTGTGGCAAAGACTGGGGTAATTCTAGAAAGGGATTTTGTTTCTAGAAAAACTAGTGGGAGTACGTTCGATCTTAAAGAAATTCAAGATATGGACCATAGCACTGAGGCCGAGATGGAGGTTGAACAGGAACCATAAAGTGTTGTGGATGAGAGATTGTTGCACAAAGAGTTGTGGAACAACAACCTGTTCAGGTAGACCTACCTCTTCGCAGGTCTGATAGGGTACGTCGTCAGCCTGAGAGATATTCATTTCTCTTGTCTGACCATGATGACGTTATGCTCATTGAGAATGAGCCTACCTTTTATCAGGAAGCTGTGATGAGCCCAGATTCTGAGAAATGGCTAGAGGCCATGAGATCCGAGATGGAATCCATATACACCAACCAAGTATGGACCTTGGTTGATCTACCTGAAGGCGTCAAACCCATTGGGTGTAAGTGGGTCTTTAAGAGAAAAACTTACATGGATGGACTTATGTAACGCCCGTAAAATTCCTAGCAATTTTACAAGAATTTTTGCATGATTATAATGGGCTTTATGTGGGCTCTTTAAAAAAAATAAAAGAAATAGAGCCAAAAAGGATACATGGCCTAGGGTTTGAACCCTAAACCCCAAGTAGATAGCTAAACCTTAAGATGCACCCAATAACCAGAAGCCCAGCAGGGTTGTGATATTAGAAGGATATGGGAAATGATAGATAAGGGTAAGGGAGGCTAAGAGACACCTTCAAGTGAATAAATAGGGGAATGAGGAGACAAGAGAAACAAAAGTTGTCATCATCTCCACCTCTTCTTCTTCCTCACCGAAACCCTAACTCCCTCTCCTTCCCATTTTCCGAAAACCAACCAAGCAAGAAGAGGGCTCTAGTATTGGCATTACTTAGAGTGTTTTCTACTACTAAACAAAGCGAAGGATATAAGTATCCCCTCACCTACAGACAAGTTGCTTCGGTTGATTGTTGATAAGAAAATCCTTATGAAACTTTCGGCCAAGACCTTTTCCATGTTTCCCATGATTGTCCATGCTATGTTTTGTATGAATATGATGATAACAAGTTTCTAGATAGGCTTGGTTTAAGTGTTTGATCTTCAAGCTTCATGAAACTTTTGGACAAGACCCTATACATGCTTCCCATGATTGTCCATGCTATGTTTTGTATGAATATGATGATAACATATTTCTAGATAGGCTTGGTTTAAGTGTTTGATCTTCAAGATTCATGAAACTTTTGGCCAAGACTCTATACATGCTTCCCATGATTGTCCATTCTATGTTTTGTATGTATATGATGATAACATGTTTCTAGATAGGCTTGGTTTAGGTGATTGATCTTCAAGCTCCGTGAAACTTTCGGCCAATAACCATTTAGGCTCCCAATGGACTTCCATGCTATGATCTATATGTAGTCATGTTATGTTTTAAATGTAGATGAAGATAATATGTTGATAGCTAAGCTAGATTTAAGTGTTGGATCCTTAAGCTTCTTGAAACTCTCGGCCAAGACCTATTTAGGCTCCTAAGGACCTCCCATGCCATGATCTATATGTGATGGAATTAACATGTGGTTAGTTAGATCCTGTACAAGTTGTCTTTGGGTTTAAAATTTTGGTAGAACCCCATGAAGTTTAGATCACACCATGTATTGCTTGTTCATGATGATTATGCCATACTCTATATATGTGTGATGTTAGCATGATGTTAAGTAGACCTTGGCCAAGTTGTTTAGCATGTAAACTCCTAAGAACCCCCCCCCCCCCCCCCCCCATAGGGTTTCGGCCATCCCATGTACATGCCCTCTACTAAATCCTCCATGCCATGCTACATGTAGAAAAAAAAATGCAAATATGATGTTAGTTAGATTTTATGATAGCATGATTGGTTTTTGTCACTACCTTAGGTCCATGTTAATTGTATGAATGTATGATTATGTTCTGCTCTTTGCCATGTTAATTGTATGAATGTATGATATGTCATAAAGAAGGAATATGATAATCTATGTAAAGAAATATGATATGTTATAAAGAAGAAACGTGATATGTTATGAAAAGAAATATGATAGGTTATGAAGAAGGAACATGATATGCTATGATGAAGGAACATGATATGCCATGATAAGGAACATGATATGTTATGAAAAGAAATATGATATGTTATGATAAGGAACATGATATGCTATTTTACTTTTTGCATGACTTGCACCATACCCTAACAAGGTCCAAGGGATGGGCTCCTACGTGCCCTTGGGTTGACGGTCGTAGTACGAACCCAGTACGGGATGGGCTCCTAGTTGCCCTAGGCTGACGGTCATATGTACGAGCTTAGGATGGGCTTCTATGTTATGTTGCCCCTAGGCCGACGGACATAGTATGGGCCAAGTACTCTAGTAGGTTCGGGATTAGCTACCTCGGGTCTATTAGGGATGCGCGCTATGATGATGATGTATGTGGTATAATGCTGGGCCCAATATGTTGAGATTATGTTTAAGTACCTATAAGATATATGTTTTCAAAGAGCATCTTGCATATACTCTTATTTCATGTCTAGGTGATTATGATGTTTACATGAATGTTATGCTTATATGTTCTTGTATGTTTATATGCATGTTATGCTTATATGTTCTTGTATGTTTATATGCATGCTATGCTTATATGTTCTTGTATGTTTATATGCATGTTATGCTTATATGTTCTTGTATGTCTATATGCATGCTATGCTTATACGTTCTTGTATGTTCTCGATGTATGACTTTTGTGAGTAGGAAAGGATCTTACTAAGCCTATGTGCTTATAGTTTTATGTCCCCTTGTATTGCAGATAAGGGTAAAGAATGGCTAAAGTAAAGGGAGCAACTGGAGGGGCAAAGTATGTGTGGTAGTGGCATGATGGAGGAGATCTATTTATGTTTCCCATACTTATGCATGTTTTCCTTGCATGTTAGTTGTTAAGAGTCGAACTCTACTTGATGATGAATGGTCGCTACTTGGTGTCCTTTAAGTTGAATGTCATGAACTTGAACTAAGTGCTTATGAAATGATGATGCATGCTTATGTTTAAAAGAAAGAAAAAAAAAGAAGTTTAAAGTCTTCCGCTGTAAGAAGTATGTAGTCTTCCGCTGTAAATGCATGTATGTATGATCGCGTCGCGCCGCACTTTCAACCCCTGGAAAGGACGGGCGTGACAGGTTGGTATCAGAGCAGATCTGGCTTTCCACTACACACACATCAAGCTCCAATCCTGCCGCTCCAAGTAAGAAATTCTATGCCTACTCTATTTTTGTTCATGTATGATAAGGAATGCTTTTGGCTTAAATATGCATGAAAATATGTATGATAACCTTATGCTAGCCTTTAGTGTAAATATGTATAGATAAATGAATGATAATCTTATACTATCCTTATTATAATATATGAAGATAACCATGGCTGGGAGACGCAATAGTAGAGTCGATGAGATAACACCCTCACTTGACCTTACGCATGTGGTTACTGAACTCCAGCGTCAAGTCACAGAGCAACAGCAAGTGATAAATGCCTTAATGAATCAGCGAGGAAACCTTACCGCCCCACCTGCGGGCCATGGCCCAATAGTTCGAAAGGAAGCTTACCTAATCCAATGGCAGAGGCTGAAGCCAAAAAATTTCTCTGGTACTGGTGAACCATGGGATGCCCAGGCCTGGTTCAAGACTGTGGAAAGCATCGTAGAGCTACTGGACTGGCCCGAATGCGAGAAGATTAAGTGCACGTCATTTTGCCTTTCGAGAGATGCATGAATGTGGTGGGAAAGGGTTAAAGCAAAGAGGCAAGTGAATCAGATGAGATGGACGGACTTCGAATATGAATTTTTTGAAGAATTCTTCCATATGCGGGTGACAAACAAGCATTACTACGAGTTCACTGGGTTCCGACAAGGTGACCTATCAGTTAGTGAAGCTGTGAAGAGATTCAACCGACTTGCACGCCTATGCCCAGAGTTGGTCAGTACAGAAAGAGAAAGGGTCAGACTCATGCTGAAGATGCTCCGACCCGAGATAGCTCTGAACGTGGCCGGGGGAGTTAATAGAACGCAGACCACAGAGGAGTTGTTCAGTAGTGCCTTGATTACCGAACATTACCTGAACAACATTAACCTGTAAAAGAAGGCACTGAATGAAGGTAGGAGTCAAGCCCAGTCATGAGGTCAGAGAACCCAAAGTACTTGGAAAGGGAACCACACTGTTGGTGCAATCGGCCCAGGTCACGATTGACCAGGAATCAAGTTTGACTCGAGTGATGTTTTGATGTTTCGACAAAAACATATGACAATGTAATTATCATAGGGAAGTCCAAGTCTTGAGTACTTGGCATGGAAAGTCCAAGTGGGACACTTGACATTTGGGAAAGTCCAAGCATGAGTCTTGGCAAGGTAAAGTCCAAGTCTTGAGTACTTGGCATGGAAAGTCCAACATGGGTTGACAAGGAAAGTCCAAGCATGGTCTTGGCATGAGAAGTCCAACATGGGTTGGCAAGGGAAAGTCCAAGCTTGAGTCTTGGCATTTGAGAAGTCCAAGGGTTTGATATTGGCGGCGTAAAGTCCAAGCGGGAGTCTTGGCAGCATAAGTCCAATGGTTGGAGGCGTAAAGTCCAAGCGGAGTCTTGGCGGTGTAAGTCCAAAGTGCCTTGGCGGTGTAGACACCGTTAGCATGACATAGCCGATGGAAGCACCTGAAGGCTAGCGCGATGGATGAACAAGTCATGGATGACTTGGAGGGATCCGAGAGGCATGAGGCTGATGGAGGTGGCTAGAAGGCTTAGGTCTAGGCTAAGGGTGGTCTAGCAAGTATGGGGGAACCATACTTGGGTTAAAACCTTATGTTTGAGGTGTGCGACCGGGTGCCATGTGGTGACCGACCGAGTCAACTAGGGTTTGATGTGGGTTATGGCAGAAGTCGATCGCCAGGTGGGCGATTGATGGTTTCGAGCGGCGATCGATCGAATCGGTGATCACCGATCGGGTGCTCGAAATCGCCACGAATGGAGTCGAGACTCGACTGGTCGAGTGAGGACTCTATCAGTCGACTGATGGTCACAATCAGTCGACTGATGAAGGTTCCGTTGGACTTATCCAGAGTGGATCTAGCCGTTGTCTCACGACAACAGTGGCATCAGTCGACTGATGGTCCCGATCAGTCGACTGATCGACTTTTTCCAGCACAGGTTGAAGCTTTATAAGTAGCTCATGATGGAGGAAAAACCAGGGTTTCTTTGAGGCAATTTGGGGCGAGTTGCTGCTGCAATTCAGGGTCTCCAAGTGCTACTCGATCAACCTAGCGATCAAGCATTCAAGAGCATTTGTAAAGTGTTTTTCTTTACTAGTTTTGCTTTGTATTTCATTGTATTCGCTTGTAGCTTTTGATTATTGTTGTAATCATCCTGTACGAGGTTTCTCCGCCTCCGGATTGTTCCAAGAAGGAGTGTTTATTAGTGTTTGCGTGTGCATCACTAGAGCTCGTAGAGCTCGATCCGTGGAGTAGGAACCTTGAGGTTCCGAACCACGTTATATCATCGTGTTCATGTGTGATTGTATATTTCGTTATTGCTTTCATTATCTATATTCCGCTGCGTTAACAAAATTGTAGACACGAACGCGAAAGAATTCCATTGACGCTATTCACCCCCCTCTAGCCATCCAAACGATCCCTAACAAGTGGTATCAGAGCCCGGGGCTCTTCTACGGACTAACCGCCCGGAGCTAAGACAAAAGGCTAGAGGGTGAAGATGGAATTCCAAGACAAGCTTGGATGGGATATCAATACTCCACCTCCATACGACCGAGAAGATTTTCCGGCGTGGAGAGCAAGAATGGAAACATTCTTGATGATGAACATAGAGGATTGGTTCATCCTCGTTGAAGGCCTTGAACCCCCTAGGGATAAGAAGGGAAATGTACTAAAATTGAAAAAGTGGACCCAAGAGCAATGCCAAAAGCTCAAGACCGAAATTAAGGTAACGAAACTTTTGGAAGATTTAATCCCTAATGATGTTTTGTGCAAGCTAGGGGATTACATGTATGCCAAGGAGCTATGGAGAAAATTGGCAAGATTCCATGAGGAGAGTTCATCCTCAAGTGAAAGTGAGGAATCGGAAGTTGAGATGGAGTCAACTTCCGGATCGGAGAAAGAAGAAGTAGAAGAGATAGAAGAAGCATCTACTTCTAGGATTGAGGAGGAGAGACCATCCTCTACACCGGAGCAACCTCAAGAAGAGCCTTCAACATCCGATCAAGATGAGGAAGCTCAAAATTCAACTCCGGCACCTACCACCACCCTAGGTAAGTCAAACACTTTATCTTCCAATAAAAATCATATTATGTGTTTTGAGTGTAGGGAATTTGGGCACTATAAGAGCAAGTGCCCAAAGAAGGTTAGGAAAGCTCCACCGGCACCAAAGGCCAAGGATGCCGATCCCTCAAGTCAAAAGAGCAAGGAGCATATTATATGCTTCAAGTGCAACTCAAAGGGACATTATCAGAGTCAATGTCCAAGGGGAAAGAAGAAAAGGCAAGAAGGAGCAACACAAGTAGGGGGAGCCTCCAAGGCAAACCCTAAGGTAAAATTTATTAATGCACCTTCAATTTCTAGGGATAAGAAGCATGCTAGGAATAATTTTAATAGTCTTGCTATTGTGCATGAAAAGCATGCTAGAAATAATAGATATATTTGCCTAGGAGCTAAGAGTGTTCACTTAGGCAATAAGAAGAAATTTGGGACTAATGTCCCTAAAAATATATTACCTAAGGAAAGCATTAAGAAAATAGGAGAACATCTAGGCTTTAATGCTAAGAAATCTAGACATATGCCTAGAAATAGAAATATCTCAAGAGAAAATGAAAAATCAAAAATTGAGATATTAGAAAAGGAAAATCAAGCCTTGAGGTCAAGGCTTGAAAAACTTGAAAAGTCCCTCAACATTATGCAAAATCAAATGCAAGGGTCAATTGGTCAAACTTTTAGGTCAAATAATCAAAGTCAACAAGTAGGACCTAAAAGACTAAAGTCAACCAAGGGCAAGCAAGGTTTGGGTCACAAACCTAAGCCTAAGGTGGCTTACCATAGTGTTCCATTTGATTATGGAACACAAACTAGGTCTAGGAAGACTAAGGTCAATAGGGAAGTCATCCCTAGAGTTGACCAAGGGTTGTGCCTAGTGGCTAAGGTTTCTAGGAAACCTAGGGTGACCACTAAGAAGGTTGCAAGGGGAGTTACCCCTAGAGTCAACCTAGGTAAGACCCAAATGACCAAGGCTAATAAGCCTAGGAGGGTCATTAGGAAGGTATCTAGGGAGGTTATCCCTAAGGAATACCTAATTAACCCTAGGAGCTCAAATCGGTTTTGGGTTCCTAAAAGCGTGATTGATTCACGCTAGATGGGTTAGGGTGTGCCAACCTTAAATGGATGGGTAGTTAACTCAACCATGGCAAAGGTGGCACTTTAGGTTATTTTCAAGGTTATGGATACCTTGGAAATAGATTTGAATTATCATCCTAAAAGATTTTAGGGTGTGCCAATATTAGTTATGAAGTTTGATAAAATGATCAAATTGGCACAATTAGGGTTTAGAGTGTTAGTGTGCCATTTTGGGTTGTTGGCACACTAGGGAGATTAATGATAATATGGCAAAATATATCTAACCATATCAAATGGCAATTAATATTAAAATTTAGATATTACTATACCTATATATTTTATATGCCATGCTTTGATTGTCATATGCCATGTCATGATATCATGCCTAGTTCTATGATTTTCTATGTCATGCTTATGTTTTAGGATTAAGGTTTTAAATGTCATGTGTTTTTAGATTTCATCTTATGCCATGACATCATGATTATGAGCATGTGTTTATCTATATCATCTCTAATGCCATAATCACTCATGCATTTAAGATAATTTGATTGAAATTGATTTAAGGACAATGACATGACTTGGAGTCCCATTTATAAGGGAATCAAGTAGGGTTGCCTTAGAAAAATGCATGAAACCCTAGATTAAATGAACCAAAACCCACATATCACATCCAATTGACATGTATATGTATTTATACACCCTAGATACATGTGAGATGCTAGGATATGAGTTAAGTTCAAGGTGCATAGTGTTTGCATCTAGATGAACTAAAACTCATCTAATTTTATTTGTGGATCATTGGGAAAGCTTGTGTACAAGTCATGTGCATAGAGCCCAAGGAATATGATCCAAAATAAGGTTTTGAAAACATTTTAAAATCATTTTGAAAAACCTTGGTGAAGTCTATCTTTTGATAGCAATTATCATTGATGAAGTTGATACAAAACAGGGCCAAAACATTGAAAATTTCAATGGTTTTGAGTTTTGTATCAAATTCACTATTTTATGGGTAAAATAATTTTAAAATATTTTTCACCCATTGTATGTGTCATAGGTATTATACCTATCAAATTTCATGATTTTTCGATATACGTATAATTATTTATGATTTTCTGAAATTCAACTCTGATAATCAAATTGAATTTTGATTTATCGATCGCTCGAGTGGCGATGGTGATCGAGAGTGTGGATCATTGTAGTGTAGTCGACTGTCAAGGCTGATTTCGGGAAAACCAAGGTTGTTTAACCCGATTTCAGCTGCGGTTAGGATATGCTTTGGGAAGTATGATGAAGGGTGAAAATCCATTGGATATGGATTAGGAGAGGTGTTTAGGGTTTGTATCAATGTTAAGGTGTTGGAAAGTTCAATGTTGAATTTCTAACCTTAATTTTGATGGTTTAAAGTTCCTATTGGCTTAGGGACTGCCCAAGGACATTGTTGGTGCAATGGTCAAGGGGGAGCAAGCCTTTAGGGGGAGATATCCATCTTGGAATGATGGATGTGTTTTTCTCCTTGAAGAGGAGAAGTTATTGGGAGAATACGACATCAATTGGGAAATTGATGGGACTTTTGAGAGACCCAATTTGGAAATTGGGAGAGTAAATGAAATTGTCTCTCTTGAGTGATATTGAACTTATCACTAGGAAGATGGTAGGCATCCTAAGTATTTTTTTGGACCAAGGGGAGATTGTAAGATCTCATTGGGACATGAGACATTGACCCTCTTGGGGAGGAAACCTTTTTGATGTTAGTCAAAAAGGGGGAGAATGTTTGGGGGAGAACATTTGGTGAGTGTTTACCAATTTGGGATAATTGGTAAGGGATTTGAGTTAGTGTTCTATATCAATAATTTGTTTGGTTTTTGTCAAACATCAAAAAGGGGGAGATTGTTGGTGCAATCGGCCCAGGTCACGATTGACCAGGACTCAAGTTTGACTCGAGTGATGTTTTGATGTTTTGACAAAAACATATGACAATGTAATTGTCATAGGGAAGTCCAAGTCTTGAGTACTTGGCATGGAAAGTCCAAGTGGGACACTTGGCATTTGGGAAAGTCCAAGCATGGGTCTTGGCAAGGTAAAGTCCAAGTCTTGAGTACTTGGCATGGAAAGTCCAACATGGGTTGGCAAGGAAAGTCCAAGCATGGTCTTGGCATGAGAAGTCCAACATGGGTTGGCAAGGGAAAGTCCAAGCTTGAGTCTTGGCATTTGAGAAGTCCAAGGGTTTGATATTGGCGGCGTAAAGTCCAAGCGGGAGTCTTGGCAGCATAAGTCCAATGGTTGGCGGCGTAAAGTCCAAGCGGAGTCTTGGCGGCGTAAGTCCAAAGTGCCTTGGCGGTGTAGACACCATTACACTACAAAAAAAATGAGGCATTTGGATCGGAAATTTAGAAGCGGTTGGGAAAATGATGGTAAAGGAGGGGCTTTTAGAAGCGGTTTTCTTAACTGGTGCTAATACCACTTCAATTGATTTTTTTTTTGAAGCGGATGATTTTTCGATTCTGTTGCGTATGTTTAGAATCGGTTAACAAACGACTCTATATACATTTTATTTTATAGGAGCGGTTAATAACCGCTCCTATTACTTTAGGAGCGATTATAACCGCTCCTAATACCGCTTCAATATACCATTTTTTGAAGCGGATAATTTTCCGATTCTATTTAAGATATTTAGAATCAAAGATACAAATTTGGAAAAGAATGAATCAAAGATTAACTTTTAGAAGCGGTCATTTTTGACCGGTTCTATTTGGGACCTTTAGAAGCGGTTTTTGGCCGCTCCTAAAAGGCCTGCACTGTACGAATGAATCAAAGATTAACTTTTAGAAGCGGTCATTTTTGACCGATTCTATTGGGGACCTTTAGAAGCGGTTTTTGACCGCTTCTAAAGGCCGGTACCGGTTTCCCTACGAAAGGTTATTGGCAACCTTTAGAAGCGGTATATTTTGATCGGTTCTATTGGTAACATTTAGAAGCGGTAAATTTTGATCGGTTCTATCGGCAAAACCTTTAGAAGCGGTATATTTGACCGATTCTGTTGGATACTTTTCAGGAGCGGTTTTTGACCGCTCCTAAAGGTCGTCCTTTAGGTTAATTTCCCTTCTTCGACGAAATTTTTTTCGTATTCCGCGGCTATATCTCCGTCTCCAGCTCCCGAAATCCATCTCCGCCATTGTCACACGCAATTGCTCCACCGCCATATTGTCATTGCACTTGTCACCGTCTGTCGTATCCGCCCGGCTGTCCAGAATTGTCGGCCATGTACCGGGTACCATATGTACAATTTTCTATTTCGGGATTTAATTTGCTTGTTTAGCGTGCTTGTGTGTGGTACGCTTTAGATACAATTTCAGTATCTCCTTTGTAGATGGATATTTGAGTTCCGTGTTTTTATTGGTCTTTGCATGCAAGCAGATTTTGTTATTGGATCATCCTGGAATAGATTTTATAGATTATAGAAGCCTCCATATTTGGAAGCCAAGTTGTATTAATAGCTTCATCATTCTCTTAATATTTTCAACTTGAGTTGCATGAACTTTGGTTATGATTCTCAATAACCAAGATCTCTATGCTTCTCATGGTCCATCTATGGGTCTTTTAGATGTTGTGTTAATTATCCATATTACAGATTAGCATCCATACACCGTATACTCATTTACAATGAAAATTAATTGTATTAGCACCTTATTAATTCTCATATACTTTTCACTTGAAGTTTCAATATATTCATCATTTTCTTGATACTCCCAATTTGACATGCATTTTATGCAGCTTGTGTTTATGATTCTTGATAACCAAGACGTCATATACTTCTCATTGTCCATTATGGATAACGTCTTTCATCTGGATCATTGCTTGGGCCTTAGTGATTTACGTCTTTGAATTGTTAGTTAGGAGACAATGAGTTGCATCAGTATCAAAACCAGCTTCTGCACCAAAGGCAATGCCTTGGGAACCAATTGTCCCAGAAAGCTCAATTAAGGGGGACTTGTTCAAAGCCACTACCGATGCAAGACTTGCATGATGATGTAAATACTGTAGTTCTAGCTGAATTACGAAACTTTCATTTTACTCTTCCATATTAGAAGATTAACAGCTAAAATGATCAAATCTCGGTACCTTTCCAGAATTATAATCAGGCAGCTTAATTGAAGTGATAGCCTTTGTGGATGGCAAAATATCTGAGATGATCAAAGTGGTGGAAATCTAGAAGGAAGTGAAATGATAAATGAAAATCTCTTAGTTTATTAATTCTCGAGTATTATTGAGAAAGAATGGAGCAGCAAATATACATTTGATTCAGAGTCAACTTTCACATCAATGAAGGAATTCTTATACTTGTATTGTGAACCAACATCAAAAGTACAAAGCCCTCCTTTCCTGACAGCAGCAGATGTAAGTGCCTGTTCATTAATTAAATATAGAATGGAAGAATGTTGAATATAGTCAGATGAGAATACCCAAACATACAAATATTGAAAAACACTAAAACAGAATGATCCTAAATCTTGGAAGAAGAAACACAACTGTGGGGTTTAAATACTAAATATCAGATAAATAATTATCAATCATAATCATACCACTGATTTCATATGAGACAGTCAAAGACAAACCAAAACAATCATTTCATTTCATGATACATAATAACATGAGAAAAGAGGTGAAATAAAGAATTTCAAGTGTGCCACCCTTCAGTCTCACTTGGAAACTTATGATTTAAACCAGAAAGTTTATAGGTTTAAATGAGTGAACTAACATTAACTAGTACTTACATATTTTGGGTTAGCTGTTAGATCTAATAATTCGATCAAAGCAGAAAAAGATAATGAGCATTGGTGTTATGAGAATGATTAAATTTATGAAACATAAATGGAAGCAAAACTGTCACTAAATCTATTTTACACTGGCACTTCTTTTCATATCTCTCATTATCTGGTTTTGATACTCATGCAATCATTTGGAATTTTCTCGAAGTTGGTTGTTATCGTGATCTGATCGAGAGACAACTCATTATGCTTTATTCATTTTCAATCTCTCTATGATTTTCGCATGACATCTATCCGGCCCGTGGGTGATAGAGTCTTAGTTAAGATCAAGTCTTACGAGGAGCAAACCGGTGGAGGAATACTTACGCCTACTATCGCTCAAAGTGGTGAGGTAGTTCTTTGTTGGAGAAGGAAGAACAATTGGGAAAATAGAAATAAAAATTGGAATTGAGGTATTCCTTCTCTTGATTTTTTTATGTTAATTTAATTTGGGTTAGTGTAGATTTCTGTGGCTTCTGAACAATATAAAGGAAATGGCTTTCTCTGATGCTAGTCAAACATCTTGTTCCACTAGCCGATGGGCACATAGAACTGATTGAGACAGATAAAACAAGAACTTCTTCCATATGTGGGAGAGTTCCTAATGTGTGTTTTGTTTTAAGTTGATTTATTTGAGTTAGATCATTATATCAATTCCTAATGCAGAATATCCCAATTTCTATGTTTTGAGGTTTTTTTAAAACATAGAAAAGCTCGTTTACAACGGTTTATAAAAGATTTGTGTTTCATAAAAGATCTTTTTTACAAATTTTTTTAAAAACACTGATTGAGACACGAGTTTCTTTCGATGTATGTTACTCGTGATCTTGTGTATAATTAAAGCAATGTTGTTCCGTCACTACAGATTACAAAATATTAAAGTGTTTGCTGCCTAAACATTACACTACCAACTTCACCTTGTTCTTTATGTATGTTTTAGATGAAAGTTTGTCAAATTAGCATTGGAGCAATCTTGTAAACAACAACATGACTATCTGCTTTCATCTAGTAAATTTTTGTAGTTATCATTGCTTATCAGAAATTGTTAGACTTATTTTCTCTTTTCCCCTTATTTTGCAGCATGTCTTTTCAGAACCATTTGAGCCATCCCCATTCTTTCCCACTAAGGGGCTTGATGATGAATATGATCCATCTTCTAAACAACAAGGGCGTGTGGATGGTAATATCAGGCCATTGGACAATGAAAAAGAGATTAACACTAGAGAGACCAATGTTGCAAAGATCAAAGTTGTGGTATGTTTAGAAATTTGGGAATGCTTTCTCTAAACTATTGTCTTGTGATGCTCACACTCTTGTTATATAATTAGTTGCTAAGTCCTTTTTTTAACGTTATTATAACTAGTAATGAGAGATATAATTAAGATCACGCTCATGAGTTTTTTATGCACCTGCTTGGGACCAATGAAATTCTCCACCCATTTTTTCTAATTATTGATTTACTTAAATAAATTCAATACCTGATATAATATAAGATCATCAATTCATATAATTCTTTTGTGACGGATGAATGGCAGGCAATATTATAGGTTAATGATTTTTGTGGTTCCACTCCTGCTCTATTCTTGTGCGATAAATCATTCTGATTTTGTGATGGCTGTGACTTGTGCTGCACATTGTGAACATGGTGGTAGTGATGATGATAATGATGGTGATGGTGATCTTTGTAACTTGATCTTTGGATCTCCCTTGGTATGCGGGATGGAAAGCTAATCAGATCTTGAAACTTGATGTTGTACAGGATGGAATGCTGATGCTGTAATGGTGGTAATGATGGTGATGGTGATGCTGTGCCAGAACTTAATGTTGTACAGGATGGAAAGCTGAGGTTTGCGTTGCCATTTGAACCTTGCTTCAGGGTAGCCACATTTGAACCAGAAATAATATTAGACTCCGTCTTAATTATACATTTATTATCAATCAGAGTACATCTTCCGCCACATGATCATTTATTCTTTTATCTTCACATGTTGTTGCAACCTTGTACGCAATTCTATCATATTCGCTTTTATCCCAATCAAATGGCCCGATGTGATGCTCCTTCATCATACAAGACTAAGCTTAAATTTTCCTTATTTCAGGTTGAATTTAACGACTGCAAAAGGAATCCTTCATACAAGTTTTTGGCCATGAAGCGGATGTTGCAATACAAGTTTTTATCAAAATCTGCCATTGAGATGTATTAACATTAGTGTGGGTAAAATGTATTGAGATGCATTCCGAGTAAAATATAGTGTGGAGTAAAATGTTAATGAGATGTATTAACATTTTGAACTTAAACATGAATATTATGTGTTAGTTTGATAATACAATAAATTTGTTTTGTGAAGTGAAATATGAATATTGTAAATTAATTTAATTTGATATTGTATCAATATGATATGAGATCATTGTTCAAACTCGATATTAGAAGCGCTTATAATCTCTCTTAAAAATATGATTATAGAATCTAGTAACTGCTTTTAAAATTATGCATGAGATATATATACATTAGGAGCGGTTTTTAACCGCACCTAAACCTTATCGCCATACAAACACATTAGGAGCGGTTAAAATCGCTCCTAAAACTCTAACAAGTGTTTGTGATGTTTGTACAATAGGAGCGATTGCAAACTCTTTAGAACCGGTAAAAAACCGATTCTATAGGTCTCCAACACAAGCGGTCACAAGTGTTTGTGATGTTTGTACAATAGGAGCGGTTGCAAACTCTTTAGAACCGGTTAAAAACCGATTCTATAGGTCTCCAACACAACCGGCTCTTTATTTTGAACCACCGGTTTATTTTACCGCTTCGGTTGTCTTTAGCATCGCCATTATCTACAACGGTTATAAACCGATTCTAATTATTTAGAAGCGGTTGATAAGTGGTTCTAAAGGCTTTTTAAAACCGCTTCTAAAGGGTTTTTTTTTTGTAGTGTTAGCATGACATAGTCGATGGAAGCACCTGAAGGCTAGCGCGATGGATGAACAAGTCATGGATGACTTGGAGGGATCCGAGAGGCGTGAGGCTGATGGAGGTGGCTAGAAGGCTTAGGTCTAGGCTAAGGGTGGTCTAGCAAGTATGGGGGAACCATACTTGGGTTAAAACCTCATGTTTGAGGTGTGCCAGTCGACTGGTGCCATGTGGCAGTCGACTGGACCGAGTCAACTAGGGTTTGACTGCGGGTTATGGCCTAGTAGTCGACTGCCAGAGGTGGGCAGTCGACTGATGGCTCGAGCAGTCGACTGATCGTGTGATCAGTCGACTGGTGCTCGAGAAATCGGCCACAGAATGGAGTCGAGACTCGACTGGTCAAGTGAGGACTCCATCAGTCGACTGATGGTCACAATCAGTCGACTGATGAAGGTTCCGTTGGACTTATCCAGCGTGGATCTAGCCGTTGTCTCACGACAACAGTGGCATCAGTCGACTGATCGACTTTTTCCAGCACAGGTTGAAGCTTTATAAGGAGCTCGTGATGGAGGAAAAACCAGGGTTTCTTTGAGGCGATTTGGGGCGAGTTGCTGCTGCAATTCAGGGTCTCCAAGTGCTACTCGATCAACCTAGCGATCAAGCATTCAAGAGCATTTGTAAAGTGTTTTTCTTTACTAGTTTTGCTTTGTATTTCATTGTATTCGCTTGTAGCTTTTGATTATTGTTGTAATCATCCTGTACGAGGTTTCTCCGCCTCCGGATTGTTCCGAGAAGGAGTGTTTATTAGTGTTTGCGTGTGCATCACTAGAGCTCGTAGAGCTCGATCCGTGGAGTAGGAACCTTGAGGTTCCGAACCACGTTATATCATCATGTTCGTGTGTGATTGTATATTTCGTTATTGCTTTCATTATCTATATTCTGCTGCGCTAACGAAATTGTAGACACGAACGCGAAAGAATTCCATTGACGCTATTCACCCCCCTCTAGCCATTAAAACGATCCCTAACACACACTGGCAAGAGAAAGCAATGAGATGACTCTAAAGGTGGTCCAGTGAACAAGCAGCCCAAGATTCCTCTGTGTGCTACATGTGGGAAGATACATCCTGGAGTATGCTACAAGGGCACAAATAGATGCTACAACTATGGATGGGAAGGGCATAGAGTCAAGGACTACCCTATTCAGGTTCAGGCACCTCCTCAGCAGTATACCCAGTATAGGGGTGCTCCTCCACAGCTACACCAGATGCAGGCTGCAATCGAAGGTACCCCGATAAGTCAAGGGAGATTGGAAGCCCCGCTAGTGACGACGAATGCCAGGGTATTCTCTCTCACCCAAGAAGATGTGGCGAACGCTTCTACGGTTGTCATAGGTCAGATATTTATTTTTTGTCAGCATGCTACTGCATTATTTGATACTGGGGCAACACATTTGTTGTTTCTACACCTTTCACGAAAAAGATAGACATGCCACCACAAGGTTTGGATCGCAAGTTCTTAACCACTCTGCCCTCGGGAGAAGTAATGCCCTCTACTCATATGCTGCGAGCCACACCCATCAGAATCGCAGACAGAGAACTCTACTATGAAATGATAGTGCTCGACATACAGGATTATGATGTCATACTGGGCATGGATTTCTTAAGCAAGTACGATGCTTTGATCGAGTGCCGCAAAAGAAAAGTGGTCTTCCAGCCGGAGGCAGAACCTATGTTTGAATTTATTGGAGAGCCAAGGAAAAGAATCGATAAATTTCTATCAGCTCTACAGGTGCACAGGATGTTAGACAGTGGATGCACTGAGTTTCTAGCACATGTGGTTGATACAAGTCAAGCCGAGGACCAAAAGCTAGAAGATGTCAGAGTTGTATGCAACTATCCAGAGGTATTCCCAGATGAACTATCAGGGTTAGCCCCTGATAGAGAAATTGAATTTGAGATCGAATTGATTCCTGGTACTAACCCGATCTCTAAAGCATCTTACCGTATGGCGCCGGCTGAATTGAAGTAACTTCAGGGATAGTTACAGGAGTTACTCGACAAGGGACTCATACGCCCAAGTCGCTCTCCATGGGGAGCTCCAGTACTATTGGTAAAGAAGAAAGATGGGTCTATGTGAATGTGTATAGACTACCGAGCGCTAAATAATGTGACGATTAAGAA
This sequence comes from Wurfbainia villosa, assembly GCA_025175895.1. Taxonomy (NCBI): domain Eukaryota; kingdom Viridiplantae; phylum Streptophyta; class Magnoliopsida; order Zingiberales; family Zingiberaceae; genus Wurfbainia; species Wurfbainia villosa. Next base: position 69,230,512 of record CM045991.1, on the reverse strand, counting down.
CAAGTACCCTTTACCACAGATTGATGACCTATTCGACCAGTTAAAGGGTGCCACCATCTTCTCTAAGATTGATCTGAGGTCTGGCTATCATCAAGTGAAATTGAAACCAGATGATATATTAAAGACGACTTTCCGAACAAGATACAGACATTATGAGTTCGTAGTTATGCCCTTCGGAGTGACGAATGCACCGGCTATGTTCATGGATCTGATGAATCGGGTATTCTCGGCATTCCTCGACAAATTTGTGATCATTTTCATCGATGATATACTGATATATTCGAGAACCCAAGAAGAGCACACAGAACACCTGAATATGGTATTACAGATTCTTCGGGAAAAGCAGCTGTATGCCAAGTTCTCCAAATGCGAGTTTTGGCTCGATCAAGTATCATTTTTGGGTCACGTTATATCCAAGCATGGAGTGATGGTAGACCCAATAAAGATTGAAGCTGTGAGTAACTGGAACATACCAAAGAATGCCAACGAGATCAAAAGCTTTCTTGGGCTAGCAAGCTACTACAGGAAGTTTGTAGAGAACTTCTCTAGAATTGCAGCCCCTATGATAGTTCTTACCAGAAAGAAAAAAAAGTATGAATGGACGGACGCCTGCGAGAAGAGTTTCATAGAATTGAAAAGGAGACTGACCAGTGCTCCAATTCTTACTCTTCCGAACAGTAACGAAGGCTTCGACATGTACAACGACGCTTCCAAATTGGGACTCAGAGCTGTACTCATGCAGAATGGCAAGGTCATTGCCTATGCCTCTAGGCAACTCAAGGAACATGAAAGGAATTATCCCACTCACGATCTAGAGCTAGCGGCTGTGGTCTTTGCTCTCAAAACATGGAGGCATTATCCATATGGAGCTCAGTGTAGGATTTATACAGATCACCAGAGTCTAAAATATTTCTTCACACAAAAGGACCTAAACATGAGACAACGCAGATGGCTCGAGCTCGTTAAGGATTATGACTGCGAGATCTTCTACCATCCAGGAAAAGTGAACAAGGTGGCTGATGCACTCAGCAGGAAGTTCTGTGCCACTTTGATGTCTCTATCAGTATTATCTCAACCCTTAGAAAAGAAAATTATGCGTTACGGGGTTGAAATCATTTCTGGACGGTTTTCTACCATGATGATAGCACCGACGTTGTTCGACGATATATTAGAAAAGCAAGCCCGTGACCTGAGCATTCAAAGGATCAAGCAAGAGGTCCTAGAAGGAAAGGATGATGGATTTCGTATCTCTGACAGTGGAGTACTCTACCTCAGGGACCACTTGTGTATTCCCGATGATCTAGAATTATGAAAGAAGATATTTGAGAAAGCTCACGGATTCATAAGGAAGGGTAAGCTGAGTCCGTGCTATGTGGGACCGTATCCGATACTAAAGAGAGTTGGCAAGGTAGCTTACGAGTTAGAGCTGCCTCAAGAGATGTTGGCTATTCACAACGTGTTCCACGTTTCGATGCTCAAGAAGTACATTTCCAGTACAGACCAAGTGATCGAGCCACAAACAATGCAAGTTCAAGAGGACCTGAGTTATGAAAGTCGGCCTATCCAGATACTAGACCAAGAAGTCAAAAGACTAAGGAATAAAGAGGTGCACTTAGTGAAGGTCCTATGGCAAAATCAACGATACAAAGAATCCACCAGGGAACACGAGGAGGACATGAAACAGAAGTACCCAGAGTTATTCTAAGTTTTAAGGACAAAAATTTTAAAAGGTATGAAGGATTGTAATGCCCGTAAAATTCCTAGCAATTTTACAAGAATTTTTGCATGATTATAATGGGCTTTATGTGGGCTCTTTCAAAAAAATAAAAGAAATAGAGCCAAAAAAGATGCATGACCCAGGGTTTGAACCCTAAACCCCAAGTAGATAGCTAAACCTTAAGATACACCCAGTAACCAGAAGCCCAACAGGGTTGTGCTATTAGAAGGATATGAGAAATGATAGATAAGGGTAAGGGAGGCTAAGGGACACCTTCAAGTGAATAAATAGGGGAATGAGGAGACAAGAGAAACAAAAGTTGTCATCCTCTCCTCCTCTTCTTCTTCCTCACCGAAACCCTAACTCCCTCTCCTTCCCATTTTCCGAAACCATCCAAGCAAGAAGAGGGCTCTAGTCTTGGCATCACTTAGGGTGTTTTCTACTACAAAACAAAGTGAAGGATGTAAGTATCCCCTCACCTACAGACAAGTTGCTTCGGTTGATGGTTGATAAGAAAATCCTTATGAAACTTTCGGCCAAGACCTTTTCCATGTTTCCCATAATTGTCCATGCTATGTTTTGTATGAATATGATGATAACATGTTTCTAGATAGGCTTGGTTTAAGTGTTTGATCTTCAATCTTCATGAAACTTTCGGCCAAGACCCTATACATGCTTCCCATGATTGTCCATGCTATGTTTTGTATGAATATGATGATAACATATTTCTAGATAGGCTTGGTTTAAGTGTTTGATCTTCAAGCTTCATGAAACTTTCGGCCAAGACCCTATACATGCTTCCCATGATTGTCCATGCTATGTTTTGTATGTATATGATGATAACATGTTTCTAGATAGGGTTGGTTTAGGTGATTGATCTTCAAGCTCCATGAAACTTTCGGCCAATAACCATTTAGGCTCCCAATGGACTTCCATGCTATGATCTATATGTAGTCATGTTATGTTTTAAATGTTGATGAAGATAATATGTTGATAGCTAAGCTAGATTTAAGTGTTGGATCCTTAAGCCTCTTGAAATTCTCGGCCAAGACCTATTTAGGCTCCTAAGGACCTCCCATGCCATGATCTATATGTGATGGAATTAACATGTGGTTAGTTAGATCCTGTACAAGTTGTTTTAGGGTTTAAAATTTTGGTAGAAACCCCATGAAGTTTAGATCACACCATGTATTGCTTGTTCATGATGATTATGTCATACTCTATATATGTGTGATGTTAGCATGATGTTAAGTAGACCTTGCCCAAGTTGTTTAGCATGTAAACTCCTAAGAACCCCCCCTTAGGGTTTCGGCCATCCCATGTACAGGCCCTCTACTAAATCTTCCATGACATGCTACATATAAAAAAAAAAAAATGCAAATATGATGTTAGTTAGATTTTATGATAGCATGATTGGTTTTTGTCACTACCTTAGGTCCATGTTAATTGTATGAATGTATGATTATGTTCTGCTCTTTGCCATGATAATTGTATGAATGTATGATATGTCATAAAGAAGGAATATGATATGCTATGTAAAGAAATATGATATGTTATAAAGAAGGAACGTGATATGTTATGAAAAGAAATATGATATGTTATGAAGAAGGAACATGATATGCTATGATGAAGGAACATGATATGCCATGATAAGGAACATGATATGTTATGAAAAGAAATATGATATGTTATGATAAGGAACATGATATGCTATTTTACTTTTTGCATGGCTTGTACCGGACCCTAACAAGGTCCAAGGGATGGGCTCCTACATGCCCCTATGTCAACTGTCGTAGTACGGACCCAATATGGGATGGGGTCCTAGTTGCCCTAGGCCGACGGTCATAAGTATGGGCTTAGGATGAGATTCTATGTTATGTTTCCCCTAGGCTGACAGACATAGTACGGGCCTAGTACTCTAGTAGATTCGGGATTAGCTACCTCGGGTCTATTAGGGATGCGCGCTATGATGATGATGTATGTGGTACAATACCGGGCCCAATATGTTCAGATTATGTTTAAGTACCTATAAGATATACGTTTTCAAAGAGCATCTTGCATATAACCTTATTTCATGTCTAGGTGATTATGATGTTTACATGAATGTTATGCTTATATGTTCTTGTATGTTTATATGCATGTTATGCTTATATGTTCTTGTATGTTTATCTACATGTTATGCTTATATGTTCTTGTATGTTTATTTACATGCTATGCTTATATGTTCTTGTATGTTTATATGCATGTTATGCTTATATGTTCTTGTATGTTTATATGCATGTTATGCTTATATGTTCTTGTATGTTTATATACATGCTATGCTTATATGTTCTTGTATGTTTATATGCATGTTATGCTTATATGTTCTTGTATGTCTATATGCATGCTATGCTTATACGTTCTTGTATGTTCTCGATGTATGACTTTTGTGAGTAGGAAAGGATCTTACTAAGCCTATGTGCTTATAGTTTTATGTCCCCTTGTACTGCAGATAAGGGTAAATAATGGCTAAACTAAAGGGAGCAGCAGGAGGGGCAAAGTGTGTGTGGTAGTGGCATGGTGGAGGAGATATGTTTATGTTTCCCATACTTATGCATGTTTTCCTTTAAGTTTTGCATGTTAGTTGTTAAGAGTCGAACTCTACTTGATGATGAATGGTCGCTACTTGGTGTCCTTTAAGTTGAATGTCATGAACTTGAACTAAGTGCTTATGAAATGATGATGCATGCTTATGTTTAAAAGAAAGTAAAAAAAAAAAGAAGTTTAAAGTCTTCCGCTGTAAGAAGTATGTAGTCTTCCGCTGTAAATGCATGTATGTATGATCGCATCGCGCCGCCCTTCCAACCCCTGGAAAGGTCAAGCGTGACAACTTACACATACCTATAAAAGTCGATTGGTAGCTAAAGGTTTCAAACAAGTTCATGGTATTGACTATGATGAAACCTTTTCTCCAGTTGCGATGTTTAAGTCCATTCGGATCATGCTAGCTATTGCAGCGTACCACGATTATGAGATCTGGTAGATGGATGTCAAAACTGCATTTCTGAATGGAAACTTGCTCAAGGATGTGTACATGACACAACCTGAGGGTTTTGTAAATCCACAGCATACTGACAAAGTATGCAAGCTACAAAGGTCCATTTATGGGCTAAAGCAAGCTTCTCGGAGCTGAAATCTTCGATTCAATGATGCGATCAAACAGTTTGGTTTCATCAAGAATGAAGATGAACCCTGTGTCTACAAGAGGGTTAATGGGAACATAGTTGTCTTCCTTGTATTGTATGTGGATGACATACTACTCATTGGGAATGACATTCCTTCGCTACAGTCTATGAAGACTTGGCTAGGGAAGTGTTTCTCAATAAAGAACTTAGGTGAAGCAGCCTGTATTCTAGGCATCAAGATCTATAGAGATAGATTTAAGAGATAGAACTTAGGTCAGTGTACATATATTAACACGGTATTACTACGGTTTGCCATGCAGAATTCCAAGAAGGGACTTCTGTCGATGTCACATGGTGTGAGTCTTTCGAAGACTCAAAGTCCATCTTCTAGAGAGGAGAGAGACCGCATGGATAAGATCCCTTATGCATCTGCCATAGGATCAATCATGTATGTCATGCTATGTACTCGTCCTGATGTCTCATATGCTTTGAGGATGACAAGTAGATACCAGTCAAATCCAGATGAGCATAACTGGATAACAGTTAAGAATATTCTTAAGTACTTGAGAAGGACTAAAGAATATTTCGTGATATTTAGAGGCGATGAGGAGCTAGCTATAAAGGGTTATAGCGATGGATGATTATAGATCGCGAATGGTGACAAGAGTTTTGGATATCCTATAGCACACCAAATGGATCAAGCACATACTACGTCGCTTCCATCTCATTCGAGAGATTATCAATAGAGGAGATGTAAAGATTTGCAGAGTACCCACAGAGGCTAACTTTGCAGATCCCTTGACCAAGGCTTTGGTACAGAAAAAGTATAATGGTCACACTAGGTCATTGGGTATTATATACTACAGTAATTGGCACTAGTGCTAGTGGGAGATTGTTAGTGAAAGCCCTAGAGCCAATCATGTGATGATTGTTGTATGAACTTTGTTGTATCATATTCCTATTTATAAAGGCATTTCTTTATGGTTATTATACTTACTTGTAATGTTGCCAAATAACTAAGTATAATAACATCCTTGAGTTGAAGGTTCTTATCTATATTAATCGATTGGTTGAATCGATAATGAGATGATATAGAGAATACTACTCTTAATCATTTCTAGTCAAGTATTAACATTCAGGGACAATGTTAATGCGAAGAGACTAGCATGTAGGTCAACTCGATGACTTGATCTCACAAGTCATGGATATGAGATATCAAGTTGACACATAGGTATACATTGGAGAATGTATACTGAATGACCCGCCATGAAAAAGTATCGTGGATCATTATATGAGTGTCATATACTTTCTCATGTGACTATTAGTATGACTTTAGTCCTTGGACCTGAAGTCACCATGGTTCCCTACATAAGGAGTTGCACACTTTGGCTTCGTCAAACATCACCCATAAATGGATTGACTATAAAGGTGATTATTGGGTATGTAACAAATTATATGGAGGGATGTGAGTGATGTAGATGGGATCTATCCCTCCTCTATGACTGGAGTGACATCGTGATTCTTGATAGAGTGACACCACTAAGTGCATGGCCATGCCCAAATGAGTCAATATGAGATATTAAGCTCATTTGATTAGAGTGAGTCTACTTGGAGTTCAAGATATAGATTGTATAGAGGATGACACGGTCATACCTCAATTGATCAATCTAGATGTCAAGGATAGAGGGACATTGCCACATATTGTGAGAGTCACAATTAGTAGTCACAAAGGTGATGTTGGATCTCAATATTCTTGTAACTTAGGTAGCAATGATGTGTTGCTAGATACCGCTCATTGCTTATGTTTCTAAATCGGTTTAGGAGCATTGCCAACATTACCAGAACCTATAGGGTCACACACAAAGGGCAATTAAATGGATATTAGGTTCATATGATGGAGCATGAGGGTTAAGTTCATGTGATGAACCAAATTGGATTAAGAGTAATCCGAATTAGACTAATTGAGTTGGACTCAATTTGATTCAAGTGTTGAATGAGTCTAATTTAGATTTGATTCATTGAGTCAATTTAAACTAATGAATAGAGATTTATTAAATTAAAGTGACTTTAATCAAATGGTTGGATTTGATCAACCATGGGAGATAAGAGGTCATGTTTGACTTGACTTGAGAGGGAAGATGAATGATCAAGTTTGACTTGACCAAATGCCACGTCATGATGACTTGGCATGGGGGCTGGCCAATGATGATGTTTCACATCATGATGGACACATCATGGGGTGCCACCTCATGAGGAAGACCAAGAGCCATGGCTCTTGGTATTACATGGTTTAAACCTCCATGAAGTGGTCGACCACATTAAGGGGAGTATTAGTGGGAATTGATTATATCATCTTCTTCCTCCTTTCCTCTGCTCTCTAGCTCTCTCCCTCATCCTTCTTGCCGTGGGCTTTTAAGAGTGCTAGCACACTCTAAGTTGTCTTCTCCACCTATTGTTCATGTGGATACTTGTAGAGAAGTGTACACTTGACACTCTTCGAGATCCGGCAAAGCGTTTGGACGAGCGGGATAAGCGAAGGGCATCGCTACAAGGGTAATGCTCTTCTCATGTAGATCTAAGGTAGATCTAAGTTTTCTTAACATGTACATGTATTATTTTAATTTATCTTCACACGGATCCGTGGCCGACTTCTGAAGTTTCCGCAACGCAAAAAGTGGTTTTTGCAGCTCGGATAGTCCAACATGATTGTGAGGTGCTGATTGGGAATTACCAACTGTACGCATGTGAATTGAGTTGTAAAGGGATTTTGATTGGGATTTTAAATTTGTAGTTGGTAAATTGAGATGGTTACAAGAGCGATGTAGGATCTGATTTAATCATTGTTATGTGTGCTAGAACTTAATGGTAATTATGTTATATGCAAGTTTCGGTCATGAGACAGGTCCACGGGTGTAAAGACAGTTGATATTCTTTATAGCAGGTGGGTATCTTTGACTTATCTTCTTTTAGATATTGTCATATTATTGTGCATCGTTTACTATAGCTAGTAATAGTTTTCTATGATTTTAACTGCCCTGGTATGTCACTACCTAGTACGTGTTGTAGCCTTTTTATATGCTTATTATATTGGTGCTCTGTCATTTTAATACTTGTCATTTGTTTATTTGGCACTAAGAGTACTGACATACCTTACATACTGGTCATTGAATGAATAATGAATATACCTTGTATGTGTACATAGACTTATGTACTTAGGTTATTTGATATGGGCTCCTATTGGTACATACCATAGGTAGCCATGGATTGACAGGTGTATCGTGCATTAGTGACATGCACCACCTTGCATTATTGCATGACTAGCGATTATCGGCTCCTCGGTAGGAGGTGATATTACCTAGTAGTTGAGCTCATCATCAGTTACATTATCTACACACACAACCACTCATGAGTTAGTGGTATTTCAGGAGGGTGTGTGTAGTTGCTCTGTCAGGGCTCCACGGTGGTCGCTCAGGATATTGATATTACGGTGTGATAGCAGACAGGGATCCCTCCTTCATTGTGAGACGAGGAGATGAAACGAGGTGATGCCCCCCATATATATACATGGGGTAGGAGGGTGATACTCTGCCTGCATCCTATCCACTTAGTCACATAGTGTAGTGATGACAGAATACATAGTTGTCACAACCCTACCCACTCGGGAAACACACATGACATGTCGGTGACTTGACTAGCATTAGGGGTGACACATGTCATTACATCATGTGCATACTCTTTTACTATAAGCATTGCTTGTTGCACTTTTAGTTGTTGCATATGATTGCCATGCACATACAGGAGGTATTATGTAGTTTGTTTTGGCGATTCTACATCTGCTTGTATGGATGTATCTTATGTCACAGTTTCAAGTATGTATTTTTATCGAGAAACTGTACCATCATGATTATTATTGCTACTTATAGTTTACTATGTATGACTATTAGATATCCGCTGAGTTTTACTCACTCCGTTGATATCTATTTTATTTCAGGATGAAGCCTTCCAGAGGGTTCAGTTGCCAGTCCCCTGATTTGACGACTCTATTATTTTAATTACAGTTTTTCATATTTTTATCACTAGTACTCTATGTTTTAAACTTGTTGTATTTTATACTCGTGGTTGTTTTGATGGTACTTGATTATCTTCTTATGAACTTTTTATTTGATTTGTTTTGATTATGTGTGTGGTTGTGTATTCCTGCTCAGATGACAGAAGAGGCAAGTCTAGAGGTTTTAGGCTTTTTATTTACTTTCGTTGTTGGCCTAAGGCCCATATATTATATGTATTGTGGTGTTTTATGTTCCGGTCATGTTGGCTGATGTATAGTGGGTCGTGTGGGGCTTGTATATAGGTTTCAATTGTTCGTAGTACAGGGGAGGTGCTGTCTGATTTTCATCAAATAAGTACCCCCTCTCGGGGCATGACACCTTAACATCAGTCGACTGCCCCTCAATGTTAGTCGACTGATCAAGCATTCGAAGTGCCGGTCGAGGTGCCTTACGTCTGTGGTCGCCACAATTGAGGCCAGTCGAAGCGCCGCCTCGACTGGGACACCAGTCGAGGCGCCAATCGAAGTGCCTTGTGTTTGTGGCCACAATTAGGCCGTAGTTGATCGCAGTCGACTCCATCAGTCGACTGGTCATAATCCCAGTTGACTGATAAACCTCAAATATGAGGTTTAACCCCAAGTATGATGCCCTCATACTTACTAGACCACCCTTAGCCTAGACCTAAGCCTTCTAGCCACCTCCATCAGCCTTAAGCCTATCGGATCCCTCTAAGTCATCCATAACTTGTTCATCCATACGCTAGCTTTCAGATGCTTCCATCAGCTATTGTCATACTAACGTGGTCTACACCGCCAAGGCAATTGGGCTTATGCTGCCAAGACACATGCTTAGACTTACGCTGTCAACCATTGGACTTAAGCTACCAAGACTCTACCCTTGGACTTTACACCGCCAATATCAACCCTTGGACTTCCCATTTTCCAAGACTCAAGCTTGGACTTTCCCTTGCCAAGACCCATGTTTGGACTTTCCATGCCAACCCATGTTGGACTTTCCAATTGCCAAGACTCAAGCTTGAACTTTCCCTTTCCAATCCATGTTGGACTTCTCCATTATGGTCAACCCCAAGTCAACCATCTAGTCAACCCATTGTCAAACAACGATCAACTCCTTTATCAAACATCAATGCCAAACATCAAAACACTACTCGAGTCCAACTCGAGTTTGGTCAATCATGACGTGGGTCGATTGCACCAACAATCTCTCCCTTTTTGATGTTTGACAAAAATCAATATCTTTGAGTTAGAACACTAACTCAATCCAATCCTCCTAATTTTTCAAATTGGGAATTCCCAAATTCTCCTCATTTTTTACATACATCAAAAAGGCTCTCCCCAAGGGTGTCAATTCTCATATCCCAATGAGATCTTACAAATCTCCCCCCTTGGTCCAAAAACATCTAGGACGCCTTCACTCTTCCTAGTGATAAGTCTCATATTACTAAAGAGAGGCAATCCTCACTTCTCTAAAAACTCAAAATTCTCTCCCTCATGAGGAAGAATACATCTATCATCCCATGATGGATAACCTCCCCCCTAAAGGCTTGCTCGCCCTTGATCATTGCACCAACAATGTCCTTGGAGAGTCCCTAAGCCTATAGGAACACTAAACCATCAAAATTAAGGTTAAAAATTCAACCTTGAACTTTCACACACCTTAAACTTAATACACACCCAAACAACTCTCCTAATCCATATCCAATGGATTTTCACCATTTCCAATGCTTTCTAAAGCATATCCTAGGGTTAGGAGCAGTTAGAGTAGCCTAACATAGTTGAAATCAGGCTAAACAACCTTTGTTTACCCGAAATCAGGCCTGATAATCGACTCTTTCAGCTACCAGTCGACTGCCCCTAAGGCTAGTTGAGTGATAGCATTGCTCCGAGGCACCGCGATCGTTCTTAACGCTTGATCTCGGATCGATTGTAGTTTGTAGAAATCAAGTTCAGAAATCGATTTTAGGAAAATCATAAGTAATATACATAATACGAAAAATCACGAAAATTCATATGTATAATACTTAAGTCAATAATTATGGGTGAACAATATTGGAAAAATAAAATACCTATAAAATAATGAGATTGACACAAAGTTTAAAACTATTAAAAAGTTAAAAGTTTTGACCCTACTTTGTATCAACTCTATCAATGGTGATTGCTATCAAAAGTCGACTGATTTCTGCAGTTTGTAGAAATCAAGTTCAAAAATCGATTTTAGGAAAATCATAAGTAATATACATAATACGAAAAATCACGAAAATTCATATGTATAATACTTAAGTCAATAATTATGGGTGAACAATATTGGAAAAATAAAATACCTATAAAATAATGAGATTGACACAAAGATTAAAACTATTAAAAAGTTAAAAGTTTTGACCCTACTTTGTATCAACTCTATCAATGATGATTGCTATCAAAAGATAGACTTCACCAATATTTTTCAAAATGATTTTAAAATAGTTTTAAAACCTTATATTGAACCATGGTCTATGGGCTTAATGCACATGACTTGTACATAAGCTTTCCTTATGATTCCTCCATGGTATAAGATGAGTTTGAGTTCATCTAGATGCAAAAACTATGCACCTTGAACTTAACTCATTTTCTAGCATCTCACATGTGTCTATGGTGTATCAGTACACACACATTTCAATGCAATGTGAGATGTGAGTTTTGTTCATCCTAAACTAAGGTCTCATATATTTTTCTAAGGCAACACTATTTGATTCTTTTATATATGAGACTTCAAATCATGCCAATGCCCTTAAATCAATTTTAATTAACTTAAATGCATGAATGATGATTATGGCATAAAATGATAGCATTAATGAAATATGTGCCAATAATCATGATGTCATGACATAAAAAATAACCCTAAACATACATGACATTAAAAGATAGACCTAAGGTATCATGACATTTATATAATAAAGATGAAATATGATGTCATGACATGATACATGACAATCAAAGCATGACAAATAAAATGTGAAGGTATAGAAATACCTATGTGTCACGCCCCGAGAGTATACCATGTCGAAAATCAAACGGACGTCATCTCCCCTGTACGTGACAATATTTCGGGTTAATACAAGGCCCGTAGGCCCACAACAACAACATAATATAACATAATAACAGCAGCGGAAATAAAAACCACATACCCACAACATACATACCAAAAACATACAGGTGTACACCACCTGACAAGTCCACAATCATAAAACCGTAAATAAAACAACGACTACACAAATAGAGTCCACGACATCACGACAAAATCCATAATAACAACAAGCCCATACATATCAAAGTCCAAGACATAACAAAAAAATGAACTCCTCGGGAGACTCGGAAAACGGAGATGGGATGGATCGGTCGGCGCAGCTCCAAGTCGTCACAAAGGTGTCTACCTGTTACCTGGGCGACAGAAAAACACAGGGTTGGTGGTGGTGAGTAAAACTCAGTAGGTAATCATAGAAAATATGTAAATATATATATCAATATTACATGTCATTCAACAGTTTAAATCTACTCGAACAACGGGTATACATCAGCATAATAGGTATATATGCATGCATACACTAAATAAACTGAACAACAACGATGCTGACATACCTGACAGTCAGCTACTCTATCCTGATCCAACCTGGGCATATAACCACATCATAGGGTATAAAAGAATAGTACTAACTCACACAATATCCTGAATATGATCCAAGGGTATCACCGTGAATAACCAACAGGTATACAAGTACCAGCCTACTACCATATAGGAAAATGCAGTAGCATGTATGAATATGTACAAACAAATACAACAAGCATAGCACATACAAATGCAACATCAAAGTGAGTATACATATAGACTGTATCTGTATGTATACTAATCACCATCATCCATGTATATATATATATATACAAGCAGGTATGTATATATATATAACCATATGCAAAGCACCGTATGATACGGCAATGCAGCATGCATGGTCATGCCTGCTCACCCCTACTCGCTACCACGACCCCAGTGTGGCCTAGGTGGCACGACATGACAACTGTCCCAACTCACACCAACCACTACTATAGAGTGGCCGAGTGGGCAGTATGATCAAGTAGCATATGAGCGTAAAGAGCTCGCTACGCAACGGGGGTCCCTGCTGCTGGCTACTCCGACTGACACTACAAATGAGTGGTCAAGTACCACGCACCCAGGACATCTGCACGCAACTCCAACTACCATCGTCTATTATGGTAGAGTGCGGCACAACAAATGCTATGCCCTCACACCAGTTACTCCTTTGGGAGTATCCTGGGAGGCAGGATGACTGACGATTCTCTCTCAAACCCAAGGGGAGACGATGTCGTCAGTATGCATGCAATGACATGAGGGTACTATCTCACATACAAACATCTACCATAGACTATCTGTTCAATAGAGAGTCACACCCAATTGATCAGTACACTCTCTATCCTGTAGAGAGTCATACTCATCTGATCATGACAAGCTAGGACCATCGGTCCGTAGCAACACACTGTCCACGACTCACCTGACCATTTACACAACCCGTGGTTGGTAAATAAATGTGCAACATACAGGTATGGAATGAGTCCTACATTTAGGGCCATACTTATCCACAGAGGTCCTTTTTGCCAAATTTACAATTTAGGTCATCCTCCGTACTCTAACATCTACACACTACTAAACAGTTAGACCTACTTACATCACATCTGTAACTCTTAGATCATGATAGGGAATATGTGATATCAATAATCGAGCACACATATATATCAACGATAAGTTCAAGCATACGATAAACATAGCAGGGTCAAGATAATATGAACACCTAACATGCTCATATCTATGTCTAAATCTGAAAGTCATTACATCTACCCGACCGGTAGGAATTTACCTACCTGCTGTCAATGCTCGTAGTAACAAACTCCTCACGGCCGCGGACCTATCTCGTATCCACGTCCTACAAATATTATCAATTATCATTCAGTGAAAGCATACAACAATAATATGAATTAGCTACTACGTTATCCACACATCCGTATCCCTTATCGAATACGAATTAGGAAAAACCCCCAAATCACTCATGGTCAATTCACACCAACTTAGTTCCTTCTCTTGGACTCCCAACTTATTCACACGAACGTAAACATCCCGCTCTTCGCAACACCCAATTTTATAACCTGCAATATAAGAAAACCCAAATAGACAACTTAACCCCTTGATCCATCATCCACAACTCTATCACAGCCATTTTATAGATCACACCCAGAACATCACAGCTCATGCACAGCCATCCCATCCTGTTCTATTCACAGGAACAACCCTCATCGATTCCTCTCCACAAAACCCCATATACCAATTCATCATCACAGTTGACCATTCCCTGCTCATAGCCACACAACTCCTTCCCAGCTCACACAACCACATCTTCGACGCCAGCCCACTCCACAACACACGCACAACCCCCTGCTCACAGCCACACAACAACACAGCATGAACAGAACATCACAGTCCTTTATAAACGAATGGAATTCGCAGCACAAATAGGGAATCAATCGTGCTTACCCGAAGTTGATCCTCGTCGGCAGCAAAATCCCCAACAACCGACATCCCTGTTCACCAACCGAAACCACTGCCCTACATTGAACTCGACCTTAGCAGAGGGATCTATGGCAACAACTAATTGACATCAAAGATAGGGAGCAGTACAACTGGTGCCCACCTTTCCCCGACTCCACACGGTAGTGGACCGCTCGGTTCGCCGGAGACTTCAAGAACACCCGTCGCTGCCCTCTTTCACAAACCCATGCTCAATCAACAAGAGAGCACCGAAATTGCAGAATTCGTCCAAGGTAGGGAGGAAAATCCTGACTCCTCTCCCCGACCGACAGCTGCTTCGCCCATCGCCCACCCGACGCTTCCACCATCCCGGATGGTAGTGAGGTGCCTACCGCCGCTTGTGGAAGGAAGAGTCGTGAGGCGAGAAGACCAGCGAGGAGAGGGCGTCTGGCGGGCGGCGTTCCGTGGAGGTGAGATCGCGAGAGGCAGAGACGCTGTGAGGGAGAGGAGTCGCTCGCGTGCATGCAGTGAGGAGGTGAGAGTGCCACCGCGCATGAGGAAGAAGAGGAAACGAGGCTCGGGAAGGGCAGCGCCGGGCGGCAGAGTCGGCGGCGATTTATTCTGCTGCGTGAAACGCTTGCGCGAGGAGACTGCGTCGGTGAGAAACGGAAGGGAGGAAGCGGCGACTTTTATGGTTTAACGGGTCGGGTGGTTTTTTAACGGGTTGGGCTTTAAACCCAATAAACCATTAACCCTAAATTTAATTAAATCTAAGTTTAATTAAACTAATAAAATTCCTTAAGCTAGGTTAGATGTAATTAACTCCTAACCATACTTATTTTTATTATTATATTTTTTTTTCGGGTATTTTACATTCTCCCCCACTTATTAAAATTTGGTCCCTAAATTTCGTACTTAAATGTAAAAATTACTTCAAGCATATTCTGAAATAACCACATACCTCAGGTAAATAGATGAGGGTATCGAGCTCGGATAGTATCCTCCAGCTCCCATGTAGCCTCCTCATCCATATGATGCTGCCATCCCACCTTTACGAGTCGGATGGTTTTGTTCCGCAACTGCCGCTCCTTGCGACCAAAAATCCGCACCGGAGTCTCCTCATAAGTCGCATTCACCTGGAGTGGAATCGGAACTTCTTTCAGAACATGGTCAGATCGCGACACGTATTTCCTTAGCATAGATACATGGAATACGTTGTCAACACCCGCAAGTGTCGGAGGTAAAGCCAACCGATAAGCTACACCTCCAATCCGCTCTAATATCTCAAATGGACCAATGTAACGTGGAGCTAATTTCCCTTTTAGCCCAAATCTTTTGACTCCTTTGGTGGGTGACACTCGTAAGAATACATGGTCCCCAACTGAGAATTCCAGAGGCCTTCGCCTCCGGTCCGCATAACTCTTCTGTCGATCCTGTGCCTCAGATAATCGTCATGTGATCACTCGTACCAACTCTGTATCATGCTGGATACTCTGAGGCCCCAATATCTGTCGTTCCTCAACTTCCTCCCATAACACAGGAGATTTGCAGGGTCTGCCGTATAATGCCTCGAAAGGAGCCATCTGGATAGAAGAGTGGTAGCTGTTGTTGTAGGCAAACTCCACTAAAGGAATGTGATCCTCCCAACTGCCACCGAAATCCATGACGCAAGATCTCAATAGATCCTCCAGTCCAATGGTACGCTCAAGTCCCGTCTGTCTGCGGATGAAAGGCTGTACTGAGTCGAAGCTCTGTGCCCATGGCCTGCTGCAGACTCTGCCAGAATCGCGAAGTAAATCATGGATCTCTATCAGATATGATACTCAATGGTACACCATGCAATCTGATGATCTCTCGGCAGTACAATTCCGCTAGCGATCCAATGAGTCCGTCTCACGAATCGGAAGAAAGTGAGCTGATTTGGTTAATCAATCCACGATCACCTAAATCGCAGTATGTCCCTTACGGGTTCTGGATAATCCCATAACGAAATCCATCGTGATATTTTCCCACTTCCATTATGGGATCGGAATTTCCTGAAGTAAGCCAGTAGGTTTTTGATGTTCAGTCTTCACTTGTTGGCATACTAGACATCGTGCAACAAAGTCCACAATATCTCATTTTATACCGTTCCATCAGTATAAGCGCTTCAAATCTCGGTACATCCGAGTACCACCAGGATGTATAGAAAATCTCGACTGATGTGCTTCCTGTAGCAATTCTTCCTTAACTGGGTGTGTGTCCGGAACACATAGTCTTCCTCGGAAATGAAGTACACCATTCTCGTCACTCGAGAAATCTGTCTGACGTTCTGAGTCTATCATGATGCTCAAGAATTGCAGATGTTGGTCACTAACTTGTGCTTCCTTAATCCTCTCAGCAATGGCGGACTGGGCAATCATAGATACCAATACTCCCCGGGATGTTTGACCATGTTCAGACAATCCCAACTCTGAGAACTATCGAACTAGATCGAATCGCCATCGGATGACCGCCGTAACTCCCGAGACTTTCGCTCAGCGCATCCGCTACCACATTAGCTTTTCCTGATGATACCGGATGGTGCAACGTAATCCTTGAGATATTCCATCCACCGTCTGCCTCGGATTGGCTCTTTTCGTGTGAAGATACTTGGACTTTTTACGGTCCGTGTAGATCTCAAAGGTAATCCCATACAAGTAGTGTCCATATCTTCAATGTGAAAATAATGGCGGCTAACTCGGATCGTGCCAATCGGGTAATTTCTCTCGTGATCTTTTAGTTGACGGGAGGCATAAGATACCACACGGTTGGACTGCATCAGAACTGCTCCCAACCCTTGGATAGAAGCATTCGTATAGAGAACCATCCCATCAACACCAGAAGGAATCACTAAGATCAGTGCAAAAACTAGCCGTCACTTAAGCTCCTGGAAGCTAGTTTCACAGGCCTCTGACCAGGTGAACTTGACCCCTTTCCGAGTTAGGCGAGTGAGTGGCATGGCGATACTCGAGAATCCCTCCACGAATCTCCGATAATACCCAGCCAGACCAAGGAAACTACGAACCTCCTGCACTGATTTTGGCTGCTCCTAACTGGTAATCACCTCAATCTTCTGGGGATCTACAAAAATACCTCTGTTGGACACCACATGTCTAAGAAAACCCACTGAGGATAACCAGAATGCACACTTGCTAAATTTAGCATACAACTGCTCCTGTCGCAACATCTCTAATACTATCCGCAGATGTTTTTCATGCTCCTGCTCTGATCGAGAATAAATCAATATGTCATCGATGAACACTATCACGAACTGGTCTATATACCTCAGGAATACCCGGTTCATTAAGTCCATAAATGCAGCTGGGGCATTCGTGAGACCGAACGACATCACTAGAAACTCGTAATGCCCATAACAGGTGCGGAAAGCTATTTTTTGAACATCCTCATCTCTTATCCGAAGCTGATGATATCTTGAGCGCAGATCAATTTTAGAATACACACATGTATCCTTGAGCTGATCGAACAAATCTTCTATCCTTGGTAGTGGATATTTGTTCTTAACTGTGACTGCATTCAGTTGTCGATAGTCAATACATAGCTGCAATGATCCATCCTTCTTTTTGACAAAGAGTACCGGTGCTCCCCATGGTGAAACACTAGGGCGGATGAACCCATTATCCAGTAACTCCTACAGTTGAACTTTAAGTTCATTCAGCTCCTTTGGCGCCATCCGATAAGGAGGTTTCGATATAGGTGCAGTTCCTGGAATCACTTCTATCGCAAATTCCACTTGCCTAGGAGGTGGCAAGCCTGGAATTTCATCTGGAAATACATCTGGATACTCCCGGACTACTCGCACATCAGAGAGAGGTGGTAGTCTTTCATTCTCAACTTTGACTAGAGATAACAGATAACCTTGACAACCCTGAGCCAATAGCTTCTGAGCCTGTAAAGCCGATATAATAGATAATCCATCATCTCTAGTACCAACAAATTCCCAAGCTGGTTGATCTGGTGGTCGAAAAGTCACCACTCTTGCTCTACAATCCACTATAGCATGATAAGCGGCCAACCAGTCCATACCGAGAATAATATCGAACTCTATCATTTCCAACCCTTGATTTGTTGGTGGCTAGTTAGCACCTCTCCTGATGGCAAGGATACTGCTAACCCACAAGAACAAACCCTTGGGATTCTTCCAACTCTACTCAGAAATACTCTAGATACGAATGAATGAGAACTACCAGTATCAATCAACGTATCAGCATATATAGAATAAACTGAAATCATACCGCATATGACTGATCCCTCAGCCCGCTGTGCCTCATCTCTAGTGATGGCAAAAACTCGTCTAGTCTCGATATTCGTCGGTTGCATCCCTGATGAAGTAGTACCGGATCCGACTGTGGTACTGGAGGCTGAGTCGCTGGTGCATGCATAAGATATCCCTGAGAGTTGGCTGGTAAGAACTGCTGCGGTGCGGATACTCCTGGATAGTAGATCACCGGAGATGCAGGATACTGGATCGCTGTCGGCATCACTGTATGGGCACCCCCCTTGTATCCGGTACAACTGAGCTGGTGGAGGTACTGGCGGCCTCTGTCCATATGTCTGAGTCCACGGTGCTGTCCTTTGCTGCCGCTGCTGGGTAGACTTCTTCCCCTTGTTGGAGTTGTCAGGAAACTCCAACTGTGCTTTCAGTGTACAATCACAACTAGTATGACCCGGTTGTTTGCAATAATAGCAAACCGGCTGCTCCAAAGGACACTCTGATACTCTGTGTCTTTCAGATCCACATTTATAGCATCCATTCCTGCTTCGGCCTTTACGACTACTCTGAGATCCACCAGAAAACTCTGATGTTGGACGCTTCCCCTTCTGTGATCTAGCTGACCCTCCTGCAGCACCTCGCGTAGTTCCTTTTTGCTCCCCTTTCTTCTGAGTCCCTTGAGCCGAACCCTGGTTCTGCTGCTTGCCCTTAGTCATCTGCTTCTCGATATCTTTCTCCCTGGAAATTTGCTAGGAAGTCATCTCGACGAAGAGGGCGCGGTCCAATGCCTCCCTGTATGAGGTAATGATAGATCCTGCCATCCAGCTCCGTATATAGGTAGCAAGACCCTGAGTGAACTGATACATCCAATCTGCATCCTGTGCTACTAGGTGAGAACAGAACTCTAACAGTCTGGTAAACTCTGTGTTGTACTCCATGAGCGATCACACGCTTGCTTGAGCTCGAAATTCGACGATGTCTGCAAAATGCCGAAGGAAATCGCATCTCCAGAAAGCGTCTTGAAAGCTGGCCCAAGTAATCCCACGCTCCCCAAATAGAGTCTTCTGCAATTTCCACCAAGTGACAGCTTGATCTCTGAGATGATATGCAGCAAGGCCCACCTTCTCCACATCTGTATAGTTCATATACTCGAAGGTGTCTTCCATATTTTCTAGCCAAGATCGGGCAATCCATGCTGATGGACTACTACGAGTCCGCATAGGTGTCATAACCTTTGACGATATACACCTGTTGAACAAATTTAGATAAGTAACTATCTGAAATATGAGTTATCAGGAATACGAGCTTATGCACAATCCCATCTCACAAAAACCAACCAAAATATACCGACTCAGAATCCAAGACTCAAACAAAAATCATTGTATGACATCTTCGACTGATACCAATAGTTGTCCGAGAGTATACTGTCGAAAATCAAACGGATGACATCTCATGGGCAACATTTTTAATACAAGGAGGGCCCACAACAACAACATAATATAACATAATAATAGTAGCGGAAATAAAAACCACATACCCACAACATACATACCTAAAACATACAGGTGTACACCACCTGACAAGTCCACAATCATAAAATCGTAAATAAAACAATGACTACACAAATAGAGTCCACGACATCACGACAAAATCTATAATAACAACAAGTCCATACATATCAAAGTCCAAGACATAACAAGAAAACGAACTCCTCGGGAGACTCAAAAAATGGAGATGGGATGGATCCAAGTCACAAAGGCGTCAAAAACCTGTGGTGGTGGTGAGTAAAACTCAACAGGTAATCAGAGAAAACATGTAAATATATATATCAATATTACATGTCATTCAACAGTTTAAATCTACTCGAACAATGAGTATACATCAGCATAACAGGTATATATGCATGCATACACTAAATAAACTGAACAACAACGATGACATATACTACTCTATCCTGATCCAACTTGGGCATATAACCACATCATAGGGTATAAAAGAATAGTACTAACTCACACAATATCCTGAATATGCTCCAAGGGTATCACTGTGAATAACCAACATGTATACAAGTACCAGCCTACTACCATATAGGAAATGCAGTAGCTTGTATATATATATATATATATATATATACAAGCAGGTATGTATATATATATAACCATATGCAAAGGTATGAGAATGCAAAGATGCATGGTCATGCTTTACTCGCTACGACCCGGTGTGGCCTAGGTGGCACGACATGACAACTGTCCCAACTCACACCAACCACTACTATAGAGTGGTCGAGTGGGCAGTATGATCAAGCATATGAGCGTAAACGTAAAGAGCTCGCTACGCTGAATGGTCCTCAGCCGGCTACTATGACACTACAAATGAGTGGTCGAGTGCGCACACCCAGGACATCTGACGCAACTCCAACTACCATCATCTATAATGGTAGAGTGGCACAACAAATGTTATGCCTCACACCGATTACTCCTCAGGAGTATCCGGGAGCGTGGATGATGACGACTCTCTCAACCCCAAGGAGACGATGTCGCGATGCATCAATGACATGATACTTGTCTCCACAGACATCTACCATAGACTCTCAATGCAGAGTCACACCCAATTGATTAGTACACTCTATCTGTAGAAGTCATACTATCGATCATGACAAGCTAGGACCATCCAATTAGCAACAACCGCCCACGACTCACCTGACCATTTACACAACCCGTGGTTGGTAAATAAATGTGCAACATACAGGTATGGAATGAGTCCTACATTTAGGGCCATACTTATCCACAGAGGACCTTTTTGCCAAATTTACAATTTAGGTCATCCTCCGTACTCTAACATCTACACCCTACTAAACAGTTAGACCTACTTACAGCACATCTGTAACTCTTAGATCATGATAGGGAATATGTGATATCAATAATCGAGCACACATATATATCAACGATAAGTTCAAGCATACGATAAACAGAGCAGGGTCAAGATAATATGAACACCTAACATGCTCATATCTATGTCTAAATCTGAAAGTCATTACATCTACCCGACCGGTAGGAATTTACCTACCTGCTGTCAATGCTCGTAGTAACAAACTCCTCACGGCCACGGACCCGTCTCGTATCCACGTCCTGCAAATATCATCAATTATCATTCAGTGAAAGCATACAACAATAATATGAAATAGCTACTACGTTATCCACACATTCGTATCCCTTATCGAGTACGAATTAGGAAATACCCCCAAATCACTCATGGTCAATTCACACCAACTTAGTTCCTTCTCTTGGACTCCCAACTTATTCACACGAACGTAAACATCCCGCTCTTTGCAACACCCAATTTTACAACCTACAATATAAGAAAACCAAAATAGACAACTTAACCCCTTGATCCGTCGTCCACATCTCTATCACAACCATTTAACAGATCACACCCAGAACATCATAGCTCATGAACAGCCATCCCAGCCTATTCTATTCACCGGAACAACCCTCATCAATTCCTCTCCACAAAACCCCATATACCAATTCATCATCACAGTTGGCCATTCCCTGCTCATAGCCACACAACTCCTTCCCAGCTCACACGACCACATCTTGGCCTTGACCACACACACACAACCCGCTACACTCACAACAACACAGCATGAACAGAACATCACAGTCCTTTATAAACGAATGGAATTTGCAGCACAAATAGGGAATCAATCGTGCTTACCCGAAGTTGATCCTCGTCGGTAGCAAAATCCCCAACAATCGGCAGCCCTGTTCACTAACCAAAACCATTGCCCTACATGGAACTCGACATTAGCAGAGGGATCTATGGCAACAACTAATTGACATCAAAGATAAGGATGTAAGCAATGCTCACCTTTCCGACTCCACACCCGCTCTTCGCCGAGACTTCAAGAACACCTGCCGCCTGTTTCACAAACCCATGCTCAATCAACAAGAGAGCACCAATTGCAGCCAAGGTAGGGAGGAAAATCCTATTATCTAAATCAGCGACTCCTCTCTCCGCGCGGTTCGTTCCTTCGCGCCCAAATCGCGCTTCGGCCGTCCGGAAGGCTCGAGGTCATTCTCGCGGAAGGAAGAGTCGTGAGGCAAGAAGACCGGCGAGGAGAGGCGTCCGTGACGCCTCGTGGAGGCGAGATCGCGAGCAGACTCGTGAGGGAGAGGAGTCGCGCGTGCGGTGAGGAGGTGAGAGTCGCCGCGTGAAGAAGAGGAAACGAGGCTGAAGGCGCAGTGCAAGTCAATGGCGATTTATTCTCAGCAAATGCTCATGAGACGAAACGGAAGGGAGGAAGCGGCGACTTTTAATGGTTTAACGGGTCGGGTGGTTTTTTAACGGGTTGGGCTTTAAACCCAATAAACCATTAACCCTAAATTTAATTAAATCTAAGTTTAATTAAACTAATAAAATTCCTTAAGCTAGGTTAGATGTAATTAACTCCTAACCATACTTATTTTTATTATTATATTTTTTTCCGAGTATTTTACACTATGTTTTAGTATTAATTGCCATTTATTAGAATTATGTTCATTTGCCATATTATCACCAATCTCCCAAGTGTGCTAAAACCCAAAATGGCACACCATGACCTCTAAATCTAGTTTGCACCAATTTGATCAATTTTTCATAGTTCTCAAAATATATTGGCACATCCTAAAAACCTTTAGGATTAAATTCAAACCAAATTTCCAAAGTATTCTATTACCTTGGAAATGACCTAAAGTGCCAACTTTGCTATGATTAGGTTAACTGCCCATCCATTCAAGGTTGACACAACCTAACTCATTTAGCGTGAATCGATCACGCTCTTAGGAACCCAATACCTATCTGAGCTCCTTGGATTTACTAGGTATTCCTTAGGGATAGCTTTCCTAGATACCCTCCTAATGACCCTTCGAGGCTTAGAAGTCTTGGTCATTGTGGTCTTGCCTAGGTTACTTTAGGGGTGACTCCCCTTGTAACCTTTTTAGTGACCTCCCTAGGTTTCATTGAAACCTTAGCCACTAGGCACTTACCATGGTTACCCTTAGGGATGACCTCCCTAGTAACCTTGGTCATCCTAGACCTAGTACTAGTTCCATAATCGAATAAAACATTGTGATAGGTAGGCTTATCTACCTTGGACCTAGGCTTGTGGCTCAAGCCTTTCTTGCTCATAGATGAGCCTTGCCTCCTAGACCCTAGGCTTTGACCATTTGACCCCTTAATTGAATTTGTCATTTTTGCAAGAGTCTTTTCAAGTTTCTCAAGCCTTGACCTCAAGGCTTGGTTCTCTAACTCTAATATTTCCAATTTTAATTTTTCATTTATCCTTTGGGAATTACCATTTCTTCTAGGCATATGCCTACCCTTCTTAGGGTTAATGCCTAAATGGTTTTTGTTAGTGCTTATAAGCTCCACATATCTCCACAATGGCATGATATTGTCCACTTTGGGTCTAAGCCCTCATGGTTTTATTTTTGGGCTTTACCCAAAAGGCCTCATGCCAATGGAGATATCTTTTTTCTTATAAGCACATGATCTTTTCCATGTCTTACCAATGTGGGACTTTGATTGTATTCCTCATACTCCCAACAATCCCCCCCTCAAACGAAGGACCACATTGGGCCCCCCCTCAAGCCTATCCCTCCTCGAAGGATTTTCTCTGCTTGATGTCCGATCTTCAACCCACCAGGACTTCCTGCCAGTTGTTCGGTCCCCCCGACCCAACTAGACTTCCTTCCTGATGTCTGGTTCTCTTGATCCGGACGTGGGAGCTCAACTTCCTTCGTTCGAGGTTCATGGCTTGACATGGACCATGGCTCTGATACCAATTGTTAGTGCTTATAAGCTCCACATATCTCCACAATGGCATGATATTGTCCACTTTGGGTCTAAGCCCTCATGGTTTTATTTTTGGGCTTTACCCAAAAGGCCTCATGCCAATGGAGATATCTTTTTTCTTATAAGCACATGATCTTTTCCATGTCTTACCAATGTGGGACTTTGATTGTATTCCTCATACTCCCAACAGTTTTCTACTTTCCTAATAGTTTCCCTAGGTAGGATTGTTTTGGGATATTAGTCTCAAATTTCTCCTTATTTCTATGATTGACATGTTTAGCCCCTAAGCAATAAAATCTATTATTTCTAGCATGCTTTTCATGAACAATAGCAAGGGAATTGAAAGCATGCTTTTTAACATTAAACTTAGAAGGTCCTCCTTGAACCTCCTAAACCCTAAACTTACTAAAATATACCTTAGGGTTAGCTGTAGAAGCTCCCCCTATATGTGTAGCTTCTCCTTGAACCTTCTTCTTCCCCCTAGGGCATTGACTTCTATAGTGCATCCGTTGTTGGCACTTGAAGCACACCACATGCTCCTTGCTCTTCCTAATTAGGGCACCGACATCCTTTGAATTTTTACTGATTTTTGATGTCGGAGGAGCTTTCTTAACCTTCTTAGGGCACTTGCTCTTATATGCCCATATTTCCTACACTCAAAACACATAATATGAATATTATTATTTATTGAGGTGCTTGAGTTACCTAGGGTGGTGGTGGAATTTTGAACTTCCTCTTCTTCTTGACCCGAGGTAGATGGTTCATGTTCTTCTTGCTCTAACATTGAGGATGATCTAATGTCCTCCCCCTAAATCCTAGAGGTGGAGGCTTCTTCCACCTCTTTTACTTCTCCTTCCTCCTCGGACGTCGAACACCTTTCGATCTCCGACTCCTCACTTTCTTGTGAGGATGAACACTCCTCTTCGACCTCTCCTTTTACTTGAGCCACAGATGGTTCTTCATGGAGCTAGGCCAATTTATCCCATAGCTCCTTGACATATTGAAATTCACCTAACCTAGACACAATATCATTAGGTATTAAATTTAATATTAATTGAGTTACCTTATCATTTCTTTCGAAATCTTAGACTTGCTCTTTGGTACATCTTTTCTTCTTGAGGTATCCACCTTTTGCACCTCTTGGAATTTCAAACCTCTTCACTAGGATCATCCAATCTTCAAATTCCATTATAAAGAAGTTCTCCATTCATTCCCTCCATTGCTCAAACCCTTATTGTCCATATAAGATGTATGGAATTGGAGTGTTGATGTTCCATCCCAATTTTTCTTCAATCTCCATCTTCTTCCCTCTAGCGCGCTCCCTCGGATGTGAAGCCGGTGAAGAGCTCTTAGCTCTGATACCAATTGTAAGAACATTGGTGAGCATTAGAGGGGGGGGGGGTGAATGGCGCATTCGTCGCTCGATGGAATTTGTTCATGCTTGATCGTCTACAACACTTGTTATGCGCAGCAGAAATAAAGATAATAAAGAAATAACAAAAACACAAGCACATGAACACGACAATATAATGTGGTTCGGAACCTTAGGGTTCCTACTCTACGAGTTGAGCTCAAATGAGCCCTAGCGATGCAAACACCACTAATAACTCCTTCTCGATAACAAGTCAGAGGCGGAGAAACCTCATACAATGATTAAACAAGTAATACAATGAATACAAGCAAATACAAATAAAATATACAAAACAACGTAAAGAAAACTTTACAACTATTGCTTTGGATGTTTGCTTGTTTGATTGCTTAAACCACACTTGAAGACCCTAATTTGCACTAGCAAATCACTCCAAATCGCCTAAGAAATTGCTGCCAAAATCCTTCTCCACGAGCTCCTTTTAAAGCTGCAACTCGGGTTGGATTCCGCCTAGCAGTCGACTGATCGTGACCATCAGTCAACTGCTCGTGTAGTCGTTGTGAGACAATGACTCGATCCATGCTAGATAAGTTCCAACAGATAGACCATCAGTCAACTGATCACACCCATCAGTCGACTGATGCAAAGGCAGTTGAGTCGCTAGTCGAGCCTACCTCGCGTCTGTGGTGTTTCCTCAACATCAGTCGACTGCCCCTCAATGTCAGTCGACTGATCAAGCAGTCGAGGCACCGATCGAGGTGCCTTGCGCCTGTGGCCGTCGCAATCGAGGCAAGTCGAGGCAGTGCCTCGACAGGGACACTAGTCGAGGTGCCTTGCATCTGTGGCCACAATTCGGCCGCAGTTAATGGCGGTCGACTAGTCATAATCCCAATCGACTGATAAAACTCAAACATGAGGTTTAACCCTAAGTATGATGCCGTCATACTTGCTAGACCACCCTTAGCCTAGACCTAAACCTTCTAGCCATCTCCATTAGTCTCACGCCTATCGGATCTCTCCAAGTCATCCATGACTTGTTCATCTATACACTAGCCTTCAAGTGCTTCCATCGGCTATTGTCATGCTAATGAGGTCTACACCGCCAAGGCACATTGGGCTGACGCTGCCAAGACACACACTTGGACTTTACGCTGCCAACCATTGGACTTATGTTGCCAAGACTCCACCCTTGGACTTCCCTTGCCAACCCATGTTGGACTTTCCATTTGCCAAGACTCAAGCTTGGACTTTCTTTTGCCAAGACCCATGCTTGGACTTTCCATGCCAACCCATGTTGGACTTTCCAATTGCCAAGACTCAAGCTTGGACTTTCTCTTGCCAACCCATGTTGGACTTCTCCATTATGGTCAATGCCAAGTCAACCATCTAGTCAACCTATTGTCAAACAACGGTTAACTCCTTTGTCAAACATCAATGTCAAATATCAAAACACTACTCGAGTCCACCTCGAGTCTGGTCAATCGTGACCTGGGCCGATTGCACCAACATCTCCGAGTATCAAAATATATCCTCTATCTGCTCTCTAGTGGGGTGGAGAAAGTAAACTTAGTAGTGAGTACAAATTACTGGGTATAGAAAAGATAGTGCATGAGCTAAGTGTAAATATATCAAAGGATATACAGTCTCATAGCTAATATCAACTAACAATAGTAAGATTATAACAAAATGTATATACAAACCTAATTAGTTGAGTGTAGCATAATGAACAATAGTACATAATTAAGATCAACAACATAACTACTCATAACCACATGAACAACATATGATAGCATACAACAAGTATGTAAAACATCTCACAAGCAAATACAACAAGTATAACACATGCATATGCTATGGTCACTGCCTACACGCAACTCCAGCTGCCACTACCTATGAGTGGCCGAGTGAGAATGACATGACAAACTTCACGGAACTCCATCTACCACTACATCTGAGTGGTTGATTGGGCAATATGCAAAGTAGCTATCTAGCTACATACAAGGGTTACTGCTTGCGCATAACTCCAGCTACCACTACCTCAAGTGGTCGAGTGGGAATGACATGATAAGGCTGCACTCAACTCTAGCTACCACTACCTCTAGTGGTCTAGTGGGAAGATATAACTGACAACTCTCTCAACCTTAATGGGAGACATGGTCAACAATAAGGGTGCAATGTAATGATAAGCTAACTCTACTGTAGACTCTTTCAACCATGAATGGGAGACATGGACGATAGTAAGTATACAATGCAACAATAAGCAAACTCTATTGCACTCTCTCAACCACGAATGGGAGACATGACACAAACTCTACTATAAACTTTCTCAACCATGAATGGGTGACATGGATGATAGTAAGCATACAATGCAATAATAAGTAAGGAAATAAACAATCATATCCACAAGTATAATCATCTCTATAGAACAATAACATGATCATAACCAGAAGTATAAGTTGTAAACAATGTATATAATGATAACAAGTATAAATGATACTAAATAACATGGATAACAAAAAGACTATATAGACATCAAGTATATCATCTCAAATATTAAGCATGTAAGTATCAAACTTAAGTATGTTAGTGCAATCGACCTAAGTCACGATTGACCAGACTCGAGTGGACTCGAGTAGGGTTTGATGTTTGACAATTGGATTGTCAATGAGTTTGACCACTGTTTGATAATGATCATATGGTTGATATGGGTTTGACCATATGAGGATATAGCTTTATGGGGAGATTAGTGAAGCCATCGGCCTCAGGTCAAGATTGACCTAGCTTGAGTGAGACTCGAGGGAAGTCCAAGTTTTGGTTACTTGGCATGAAAAGTCCAAGCATGGGTAGCATGGAAAGTCCAAGTCTTGAGTACTTGGCATGGAAAGTCCAGTCTTGGGTACTTGGCATGGAAAGTCCAAGTTATGGGTACTTGACAATTGGAATGTCCAAGGGTGTAGTCTTGGCCACGTAAGTCCAAGTGTGTAGTCTTGACGGTGAAAGTCCAAGTCATGGGTACTTGGCAATTGGGAAGTCTAAGGGTGTGATATTGGCGGCGTAAAGTCCAAGTATGTAGTCTTGGCAACATAAATCCAATATTTGGTGGCGTAAAGTCCAAGCGTTTGTCTTGGCGGCATAAGTCCAAATGTACCTTGGCAAAGTAGACCCGGTTAGCATGACAATAGCTGATGGAAGCACCTGAAGACTAACATATGGATGGACAAGTTATGGAGGACTTGGAGGGATCCGATAGGCGTGAGGCAGATGGAGGTGGCTAGAAGGCTTAGGTCTAGGCTAAGGGTGGTCTATCAAATATGAGGGGATCATACTTGGGTTAATCTCATGGTTGAGGTGTACCAGTCGACTGATGGCTTTGGCCAGTTGACTGGTCGAGTGTGTAAGCACTCAGAGCATAGTCAACTCTAGTAGTCAATTAGAATTATGATCAGTTGACTGGTCAGTAGTCGACTGAAGGCTCGATCGCTGCTTTGTGTCTCTGGTAGTCGACTGGAGGTTAATCTAGTCGACTGGCTGATGTGAATCTGATGAGAAGAAAGTCTCAAGAACCCACAACAAATTGAAGAAGAAATAAGGAAAATCTAAATCGATAAGATGGATGGAATTTGGAGAATGTGGATTGATTGCAAAACAACCAATAAGATTACGATAATGCATCAAAATCATGTCACAAATGAAGATGAAGACGGTTTTTCTGAGGATATTGATGATAGACCTTCAAGTAATAGATCTGGTCATGGAAGAATTGTTAGCCGAAGAGGTAGCTTCGATGACCATATTGATAGAAACTTAGGAAACATCAAGATGAAGATTCCATCATTTTCAAGAAAAAGTGATCCGAACGAATATTTAGAATGGGAAAAGAAAGTGGAACTAGTATTTGCTTGCCACAATTACTCTAAAGAGAAGAAGGTAAAATTTCACTACAAGAAATCAGAAAAATAGCGACGAAATATTAGTGACGAATTAATAATTCGTCGCTAACAGTAGGAATTACCAATGAAATTTATGATCATTGTAAATAAACATATTAACAATATTCATTGTCAAAATAATGTTATATTTGCGACGAAATAGTAATTTTTTGTCACAAAATAAGAAAATATTGGAGACGAATTAAAAATATTCGTCGCTAGTCTATATGTCAAATGAGTATTAGCGACGACACATATATTTCATCACTAATATATTTAAGTTTAGTGATGATATTATTATAATTCATCGCCAATACAGACAGTCGACTGACTAGTCGAGTGAAAAACATATGTGATCGGCCAAATTATGGGCAGTCGACTAGTGTATACCTCTAATCGACTGATGATTAGCGGCGAAATGAATAAATATTTATCGTAAACTATTCACTCGACTGGCCAGTCGAGTATAAAACATTCTATGGTCAACCAAATTATGGGCAATCAACTGGTGTATACCACCAATCAACTGATGGTGCCTATTTTTGTAACGATATGTATTGTTCGTAGCTAATATTCATAATATTAGCGATGAAAAAGTAAAGTTCATCGTTAAGATAATAAATATTAGCGACGAATAAAGTGTTTTCATCGCTAAAATATGCAGAAAAAACCCTCGCGTCGCCTATTCCTCCAAATTTTCCACGCGACTCTTCCTTCCTCTCTTCCATCGATTCTTTTGCTTCTAGTGATTCTTCTGCTCCAACTCTAGCTCTGGCGATTTTTTCGTCCCCTACTTCGGCTCCTTCAAGTGCTCGGCCCGGTGCCCTTCCTCCAATTTCCCACGAGTCTCTCTTCCACCTCTCGCCCCTCGTCCGCCAACTCCGACCTCTGACTCCGGCTCCAACTCCAACATTTTCCCAGCTATCTGGCTATGTCACCAGCTCCTGCCTCCTACTTGGCCTCCGTCTCCAGCTCTGGTCTCCAGCTTCGGCGTCCTTCTCGACTCTTTGCCAAGCTCAACCTCTGATGACTTAGGTTTTTCCGGATTCTTTCTTCCATGTTTTAAAATAAAATTAATGATATTTTTTATATTGTTGTTATGATTAGATGATAAAATTAGGGTTTTGTTATACTTAGATGATGAATTTAGGGTTTTGTTAGGGTTTAAGGTTATTGTAGTGTATATATCATTTATATTTGGATCTATTAATGGTAAGAAAGCAGTAATTTATTGCTTAGATGATAAATTTGGAGATATGTTGTCATTTAGATGATGATTTTAGGATTATTTTGCTATTAGAGGATAAGTTTAGGGTTTTCTTATTCTTAGATTATAATGTTTGATGATAAACATAGGGTTACAATGCAAATTGTAGGTAATGTTGTGTGAGGTTTAAATCATAATTTTTTTGATTATTTTGTATGTGATCAATAAATTTAAGTTGCTAGTTTTCTTTTATTGAAAATTAACATCAAAGTTATTTATAAGACTAATGTATTAAATAAGTTGACATTTTATATATGTTTAACCAGAGTTTAAAAATATGGATAAAAGTTGGATAACGATTTAGAATCGGATTAGCCTTGAATATATAAATGGGTTGAATCAGTTTATAAATATGATAGAGAATTACATGATCAGTCTGAATTTATAGAAAATTCGTTGTCCATGTTGAGGGTGTGGCAATTTATTTCAATATGAATTGAATTATGTGTGAGGACATCTTTATAGGTGGGGATTCGATAGATTATATAAAATATGATACTTTCATAGAGATGTTTCTACATTATCCGGTAATATAAATATTGTCAATGAATATAGAAATGATTTTGATGTTGAAGTAGATGATTTCGAAGATGATTTTAAAGACATGTTTACTGGTTTATGAAATACAGAAAATATAAACAATAATGAGCCTCAATCAGATGATATCAATGAAAACACAAATGCAAATGATTGTAGACGAAGTTATACTTCAATGTTGGAAGAAGCAAAAAAAGAACTGTATCACAATTGTACTAATTTTTCGATTTTCAATTTTATGGTGAAGCTAATGCATGTGAAGGTGTTAAATGGCTGAAGCAATAAATCTTTTGATATATTACTTCAGTTATTGCAAGAGGCATTTCCTAAACTGAATGCGATTCCAAACTCTTATTATGAAGCCAAAAAATTATTAAAAGAGTTAGGATTGACATATGAGAAGATACATGTATGTAAGAATGATTGTATATTATTTTGGGATGAGGACGAGAATAAGGATGCATGTCTAGTGTGCAAGGAGCCCAGATATAAGTATGAAGGGATGAATAAGAAAAAGAATCCTCAAAAAATTCTTCGATATTTTCCTCTGAAACTTAGACTTAAGTGGTTGTTTATTTCGAAGCATATGACTAAAGAGATGAGATGACATAAAGAAAAGTGAGTTGAAACAGATAGTGTATTAAGACACCCAGTTGATAGTGAATCATGAAAAGAATTTGACAATGCACATGAAATATTTACAGGTGATCCACAAAATATTCGCTTAGAGTTGGCTACTGACGGGTTTAATCCATTTAGAAACATGTCAAATGCTTATAATATGTGACTTGTTATACTTGTGAATTATAATTTGCCACCATGAAAAATGATGAAGCCACCTTATATGATTATGTGTCTTTTAATTACTGGGCCTAAATAACCTGACAAAGAGATAGATGTATGCCTATGACCTCTGATAAACGAATTGAAGGAGCTATGGGATGACAGGGTGGAAGCATATACTACATCGACTGAACAAGTATTTCAATTACATGCTACTATGATGTTGATCATTCATGACTTTCCAGCATATGGAACAGTTTTTGGATAGAGCACAAAGGGCTATAAGGAATGTTCAGTATTGTAGAGGATTCATTGACCGCTAGAGGGGGGGTGAATAGCATTTCGATGCTCGATGGAATTTGTTTCGTCTACAAATTTTGTTAGCGCAGCGGAAATAGAAATAATAGAAATAACGAAACAAGACAAACACAATTCACAATAGGAAATATAACGTGGTTCGGAACCGAATGGTTCATACTCCACGGATCAGGCTCTAAAATCCCTAGCAATGCAAACACGCACTACTAATCACAATAACTCCTTCTCGACACAAGTCGGAGGTAGAGAAACCTCGTACAAATGATCTTACAACAGCAAGAAATAATAAATACAAGCAATTACAATAAGGAAATACACTACAAGTAAAGGAAAAATACTTTACAATTGCCTTTGGATTGCTTGCTTTTGGTTGCTTGAAGAATAGCCTTGGAGACCCTGATTTGCAGCAACAAATCACCCCAAAGTAGCTCAAGAATTGGTTGTGATTTCCTCCTCCACGAGCTCCATTTAAAGCTACTGCCTGGGCTAGAAATCGCTTATCAGTCGACTGCTCGGGACCATCAGTCGACTGATGACACTGTTGCTGTGAGACAACGGTGTGATCCACGTCGAAAAAATCCAACGGATAGGACATTAATCGACTAATCATGTCCATCAGTTGACTGATCGAGCCTTCACTCGATTGCTAACCCCAGCAGTCAAGTCAGACTCCATTCTGTGCCAGAAATACCGAGCACCAATCGACTGATCACACGATCAGTCGACTGATCGAGCCAACAGTAGACTGCCCACCTCTGGCAGTCGACTGTTGGGGCACTCTTCGTAGTCAAACCCTAGTTGACTCACACCAGTTGACTGCCTATAGGTCCCAGTCGACTGATACACCTCAAACATGAGGTTTTAACCTCAAACATGAGGTTTAACCCAAGTATGGTGCCCCCATACTTGCTAGACCACCCTTAGCCTAGACCTAAGCCTTCTAGCCACCTCCGTTAGCCTCGCTCCTATCGAATCCCTCCAAGTCATCCATGACTTGTTCACCCATATGCTAGCCTTCAGGTGCTTCCATCGGCTATGTCATGCTTACGGTGTCTACACCGCCAAGGCACATTGGACTTACGCTGCCAAGACTCCCGCTTGGACTTTACTCCGCCAACTATTGGACTTATGCTACCAAGACTCCCGCTTTGACTTTACGCTGCCAATATCAAACCTCTTGGACTTCTCAAATGCCAAGACTCAAGCTTGGACTTTCCCTTGCCAACCCATGTTGGACTTTCTATGCCAAGACCCAAGCTTGGACTTTTCCTTGCCAAGACCCATGCTTGGACTTTACATTCTAAGTACTCAAAACTTGGACTTTCCATGACATGATCAACTCCAGTTAACCATCAAAATACCCCTCGAGTCAAACTCGAGTCCGGTCAATCATGACCTGGGTCGATTGCACCAATAATCTCCCCAAAACATTATTAGACATCAATGTTAAACATCAATGTCAAATCTCCATGTCAAACATCAAAACATCGCTCGAGTCAAATTAGAGTCCAGTCAATCGTGACCTGGGCCGATTTCACCAACAATCTCCGCCTTTTTGATGTTTGACAAAATTACATACCTTTGATTTAGAACACTAACTCAAATATTCTTACCAATTATCCCAAATTGGTAATCCCAAACATTCTCCCCAATTCTCCAAATTGACAATTGATAACATCAATTAATAACACTCTCCATAACATTCTCCCCTAAAATATTCTCCCTCTTTTTGACTAACATCAAAAAGGTTTACTCTCCAAGGAGGTCAATGTCTCATATCCAATGAGATCTTACAATCTCCCCCTTAGTCCAAGAATACCTAGGATGCCTACAATCTTCCTAGTGATAAGTCTTATATCACTCAAGAGAGGCAATCCTATACACTCTCCCAATTTCCAAATTGGGTATCTCAAAAATTCCATTTTTCCCTTCATGAGGAAAAAAATACCATCCATCATCATGGGATGATGGATACCTCACCCTAAAGGTTTGCTCCCCCTTGACCATTGCACCAACAATGTCTTTGGGAAGTCCCTAAGTCAATAGGAACTCTAAACCATCAAAAATAAGGTCTAAAGTTCAACCTTGAACTTTCCCATCCTTAAATTTGATACATCACCCTAACAACTCTTCTAATCCATATCCAATGGATTTTCACCCTTTATAATGCTTCCCAAAGCATATCCTAGGGTTAGGAGTGATTAGGGAACTTTACCGTAGCTGAAAACTGGTTAAACAACTTTGTTTTTCTCGAAATCAGCCCAGCAGTCGAGTCTCTCAGAAATCAATCGATTGCCATGCTCATCAGTCGACTGCCACCAACAGCAGTCGACTAATAACTAAAATATCAGAATTTCAGTTATCAGAAATGAAATTCAAAAATTCAAAAATAATTATACATAATTCGAAAAATCATGAAAATTCATACGTATAATACTTATGACACATACAATTGGTGAAAAATGTTGGAAAATATTTTACCCATAAAATATCGAAATTGATACAAAGTTCAAAAGTGAAGAAAAACTTCAAAGTTTTAGCTCACTTTGTATTGACTTCATCAGTGGTGATTGCTATCAAAAGATAGACTTCACTAAGGTTTTTAAAATTGATTTTAAAATGTTTTTGCAAACCTATATAGGATCATATTCCTTGGGGTTAATGTACATGAATTGTACACAAGCTTTCCCAATGATCCACCTTTAGTTAAAGATGAGTTTTAGTTCATCTAGATGCAAAAACTATGCACCTTAAACTTAACTCATATCCTAGCATCTCGCATATATCTAGGGTGTATAAAACACCCAAAAGTCAATGTGATGTGAGATGTGAGTTTTGGTTTATCTTAAGCTAAGGCCTCATGCGTTTTTCTAAAGCAACTCTACTTGATTCCCTTATAAATGAGACTTCAAGTCATGCCATTGTCCTTAAATTAATTTTCATTAACTTAAATGCATGAAGTATGATCATGGCATAAATGATAACATAATTAAACATGGCCAATGATCATGATGTCATGGCATAAAATATAATCTAAAAACACATGACATTAAACCTTAATCCTAAATATGATCATGATATATTAAATGATTAAAAATAAATATGATGTCATGGCATGTTATATGGCAAACAAAGCATGACACATAAAATGTATATTGTATAATAATACCTAAAACTTAGTATTAATTGTCATTTGATATAATTAAGTATATTTTGTCATATTATCACTTTTCTCCCAAGTGTGCCAAAAACCCAAAATGGCACACTATGACCTCTAATCCTAAATTGTGCCAATTTAATTGATTTTTCATAATTCCAAAAATATATTGGCACATCCTAAAATCTTTTTGGATTATAATATCAAATCTATTTCCAAGGTATCCATAACCTTGAAAATTACCTAAAGTGCCACCTTTACTATGGTTAGGTTAACTACCCTTCCATTTAAAGTTGACACACCCTAAACCCATCTAGCGTGAATCAATCACGCTCTTAGGAACCCAAAACCTATTTGAGCTCCTAGGGTTTATTAGGTATTCCTTAGGGATGACCTCCCTAGATACCTTCCTGATGACCCTTCTAGGTTTGCTAGCCTTGGTCATTTGGGCCTTGCCTAGGTTAACTCTAGGGGTAACTCCCCTTGTAACCTTCTTAGTGGTCACCCTAGGTTTCTTAGAAACCCTAGCCACTAGGCACACACCTTGGTTACCTTTAGGGATGACTTCCCTAGTAACCTTGGTCTTCCTAGACCTAGTTTGTGTTCCATAATCAAATGGAACACTATGATAAGCCACCTTAGGCTTAGGTTTGTGACCCAAACCTTTCTTGCCCTTGGTTGACTCTTGTCTCTTAGGCCCTTGGTGTTGACTTTGACTTCTAGACCCTATGGTTTGACCATTTGACCTTTGCATTTGATTTGTCATTTTTGTAAGGGTCTTTTCAAGTTTCTCAAGGCTTGGTTTTCCAATTCTAATTGCCCAATTTTTGATTTTTCATTTGGTCTTTGGGCATTATTTTTCCTAGGCATATGCCTAGTCCATTTAGGGTTTAAGCCTAGGTGGTCTTCAATTTTTCTAATAGATTCCCTAGGTAAGGTTTTTCTAGGGACATTAGTCCCAAATTTCTCCCTATTTGAAAAATGGACATTCTTAGCTCCTAAAAAAATGTATTGTTCCTAGCATGCTTTTCTTGAGTAATAGAAAGTGAATTGAAATTTCTAGCATGTTTTTGCCTATTAACTAAAGAAGGTGCATTATTGAAATATACCTTAGGGTTAGCCTTAGCTCCCCCTACTTGTGATTTTCCTTCCTTTTTCCTAGGGCATTGGCTCCTATAATGTCCCAGTTGTTGGCATTTGAAGCACACACCGTGCTCCTTGCTCTTTTTGGTGGGGACACCAGCATCCTTTGACTTTTCTTAACTTTTAGGCGTCGGAGGAGTTTCCTTACTCTCTTTTGGCACTTGCTCTTATAGTGCCTGGATTCCCTACACTCAAAGCAAATTATATGATTTTTGTTTAAACCTAAATTGCTTGAGTTACCTAGAGTATTTGTGGTGGTCGAAGTGGATTCTTCATCTCTTCTGGAGGTGGATGGCTCCTCTTGAGGTTGCTCCGGTGTGGATGGTCTCTCCTCCCCCTCAATCCTTGAAGTGGAGGCTTCTTCCACTTTTTCCTCTTCTTCCACCGATTCAGAGATTGACTCCCTATCAACTTCCGAATCCTCACTCTCTTGTGAGGATGAGGATTCATCTTTGGCCTCCTCTTCTTGAGCCGGTGATGGGTCTTCATGGAGCTTGGCCAATTCCCTCCAAAGCTCCTTGGCATCCATGCAATCACCTAGGCTACACAAGAAGTCATTAGGAATTAAATCAAAAATAAATTTGATTACCTTCTTGTTTTTCTCGAATTGTTGGAGTTGCTCCTCACTCCATCTCTTCTTTTTGAGGAAGCCACCTTTTGGTCCTCTTGGATATTCAAATCCTTCCATTAAGATGGATCACTCCTCAAAGTCTCTCATCATGATAAAATCTTCAATTCTTCTCTTCCAAGAATTGAAGCCTTCTTGTCCATATAATGCATATGGGACCGGTGTGTTGATGTCCAATCCTAGTTGTTCTTGAACTTCCATCTTCTTCCTCTAGCGGTTTACTCCCGACGGTTAGTCCGTAGAAGAGCTCCTAGCTTTGATATCAATTGTAGAGGATTCGTTGACCGCCAGAGGGGGGGGGGTTGAATAGCGTTTCGATGCTCGATGGAATTCGTTTTGTCTATAAATTTCGTTAGTGCAGCGGAAATAAAAATAATAGCAATAACGAAACAAGACAAACATAATTCACAACACAAAATATAACGTGGTTCAGAACCGAATGGTTCCTACTCCACGAATTGAACTCTAAAAGCCCTAGCAATGCAAACACGCACTACTAATCGCAATAACTCCTTCTCGACACAAGTCGGTGATGGAGAAACCTCATACAAATGATCTTACAACAGCAAGAAATAAATACAAGCAATTACAATAAGGAAATACACTACAAGTAAAGGAAAAACACTTTACAATTGCCTTGCTTTTGGTTGCTTGAAGAATAGCCTAGGAGACCCTGATTTGTAGCAACAAATCACCCCAAAGTAGCTCAAGAACCGGTTGTGATTTCCTCCTCCACGAGCTCCATTTAAAGCTGCTGCATGGGCTGGAAATCGCTTATCAGTCGACTGCTCGGGACCATCAATCGATTGATGACACTGTTGTTGTGAGACAACGATGTTATCCATGCTGGAAAAATCCAACAGATAGGACATCAGTCGACTGATCATGTCCATCAGTTGACTGATCGAGCCTTCATTCGACTGCTAACCCCAGCAGTCGAGTCAGACTTCATTCTGTGCCCGAAATACTGAGCACCAGTCGATTGATCACACGATCAGTCGACTGATCGAGCCAGCAATCGACTGCCTACCTCTGGCAGTCAACTGCTGGGGCACTCCCCACAGTCAAACCCTAGTTGACTCTGTTGGGATGTATACTGAAAAGTCTATCTTTTGTATGAACATATTTATTTTGAAATAAGAATCACATGATCATTGTTTGCATATTTATGGTTATGTATACTGTCTCATACATTACATTGTAGTTAACATGGTGTGTAGTGTCACACGGTAGATCATGTTATCAGTTCCTTGTAGAGTATAAGTAAAGGCTCACAACTGAGATGACTTTGGATAAACCATTGGTATGGTTGTAGTGTGATTTGGTATTGGTTTGTCTTGACCATAGAATCACACTAGTACACTTTGTGTGTATTGAGCAGGACCGACTTAGAGGTGATTCGATTCATTGCTGACTACATAATCGAATCGGACCTCAGATATTATATTGTATTAATCCCGATATAATAACGGGCACATATACTTAGTATTCATTTCTTTGATTTACCAATGGACGAGATTTATAGAGTAAATCGATAGGCTCGGTGAGTTGGGAAATGGTATTATTTATATGGTGTGCCATTGATTATAGGAGGAAACCGTGTCCTATATATTAGGATGATGATGTCCCCTTGAGGAGCACATAAGGTTCATCATGTAAACCTTGCAGGTGGACTTGGTCCGGCATGATGATAAGGTTGAGTGGTACTACTCATGGAGTTAGATGTTGATTGATTAATTGTCAGTAAATTAATTAATCGACGGACATTCGAGATCTTAAACACGAGGAGATAAATGTACAAATAATATATGGTGCCCATATTATTTATGGGGGTTGGTGAGGTAGATCAATAATAATCCTCTAGTGGAATGGATTATCATTAATGTATCGGACTTTATGTGGGCTTGATCCATTGGGTGGCCAAGATCCAACTCCTCCTCATGGTCCCTATTGTAGCCTATTAAAACCTCATGGAGCCTAGATCCAATGATGGAAAACAAAACTCTAGATCCAACTGTGGAGATTAAATCTCTAGATCCGACGGTTGAGAATAAATCTCTAGATCCGACGGTTGAGATTAAATCCCTAGAACCGACAGTGGAGATTAAAAGGAGGCTTAAGCCTAACTCTATAAATATGGGCTTAAGGCTTGGGCGTGTACAATTATTAGAGAGGTTAGGGTTTTTCTTCCTTGGCTTGGGCGGCAAGGAAGAAGTGGGCGGCTAGGGTTTTGGAGGGGTCTTGGGTGACCACAATTAAGGAAAGTTTTCTTCTTCCTTAGGGTCGGTGCCCCTCCTTCTTCTCTTCACCTTGGCTGGAGCTCAACCTATTCCTATTCTTCTCCTTGGCCGATGGAAACAAGGGTTAGGTTGATTCCTTGAATCTCTTGGCCGGCGCCCACTTCCTCATCTCTTCTTCTTGTTGGTCGGCGGCAAGCATCAAGGTTGGTGCTTGGTGGTTGGCTAAAGGAAGGAAAAGAGTTTGGTTTCTATACTTCCTCTTGTTCGGAGCAAGCAAGGAAAGGAAGATCGTGATCTAGGAGGCTTCTACTTTTGGAAGATCGTCGCCCACAGGACGTCCAAAAGGAGGAAGGACATACAATAGAAGATCGAGAGGTATAATGCTTGTTTATATTCTTTTGTATTATGTCTATAATTGTTTTCAATTATACACATGTTGTATGTTTTGTTTTGTGGTTAAATTTACTTGGACCCCGAATACAAACACAAAAACCGGCGACCCATACATCGTCTATTCCGCGGCTAATCGTAGAATAGAGGTTGGTTGCTTGAACAACAAGTTTGTTCAAGTGACTACTCTAATCGAATAACACGACGATGAAACGATAGCTTTGGTAATCCCTCCTTGTCAAGGATAATTTTTTTTTATCCGGGGACGTAGAAGGGATCGCCATGAACAAGCGATCGAGTTGAAGGGGGAAGCGAAGTTTCGTACCTTCAGACTCACACCAGTCGACTGCCTATAGGTCCCAGTCGACTGATACACCTCAAACATGAGGTTTTAACCTCAAACATGAGGTTTAACCCAAGTATGGTGCCCCCATACTTGCTAGACCACTCGTAGCCTAGACCTAAGCCTTCTAGCCACCTCCGTCAGTCTCGCGCCTATCAGATCCGTCCAAGTCATCCATGACTTGTTCACCCATACACTAGCCTTCAGGTGCTTCCATTAGCTATGTCATGCTAACGGTGTCTACACCGCCAAGGTACATTGGACTTACACTGCCAAGACTCCCGCTTGGACTTTATGCTGCCAACCATTGGACTTATGTTGCCAAGACTCCCACTTAGACTTTACGTCGCCAACCATTGGACTTATGATGCCAAGACTCCCGCTTGGACTTTACGCCACCAATATCAAACCCCTTGGACTTCTCAAATGCCAAGACTTAAGCTTGGACTTTCCCTTGCCAACCCATGTTGGACTTTCCATGCCAAGACTCATGCTTGGACTTTTCCTTGCCAAGACCCATGCTTGGACTTTACATGCCAAATACTCAAAACTTGGACTTTCCATGACATGGTCAACTCTAGTCAACCATCAAAATCCCCCTCGAGTCAAACTCGAGTCCGGTCAATCATGACCCAGGTCGATTGCACCTACAATCTCCCCAAAACATTATCAGACATCAATGTCAAACATCAAAACATCGCTCGAGTCAAACTCGAGTTCGGTTAATCGTGACCTGGGCCAATTGCACCAATAAGTATATCTGAATGAAACCAAATCTCAAGGATTAAAAAGTAAAATATGCTACACATGTCACCATCGATTCTTGAATGTGCAACACCCATGGTGTAGAAATAAAGATTTCAATGGAAAGGTTGAAAAAGAAGGACCACCATGAATAATGAATGGATATGAGATTTTAGCGCAGTTAGACGCATTATCCCAAGTGACATTCAGTAAGTATCCTTCATTTAGTAAAAAATGGTAGCGATCTTTGGATGATACAAATTGGGTAAAGAAGTCTATTTTTTGAGTTACCATATTGGTCAGATTTAAAGTTGAGACACAATTTAGATGTGATGCATATTGAAAAGAATATCTGTGATTGTTTAATTGACACATTATTAAATATAGATAGAAATTCAAAGAATACTCTCAAAGGAAGATTAGACTTGTAGGATATGGGGATAAAGAGTGAATTGCATTTACAACCAGTAGGAGACAAATTCAGGAAACCGTATGCAAGTTACACGTTGACATTGGAAGAAAGGCGTGAATTTTGTCAATTTTTGAAATCTGTGAAGTTTCCTCATGGTTATGTTGCTAATATATCTAGATATGTGAATGCAAATGAAGGAAAGATATATGGACTAAAATCACATGATTATCATGTATTATTGCAAAGAATACTTCAAGTTGTTATATATAAATTTTTTCCAACAGACATATGTAGCACACTAATTGAGTTATGTGATTTCTTCAAAAAGATCATTGCAAGATATTTACACATAGTGGACATATGTAAAATGGAGGAGCAAATAGTCCTAATATTATGTAAGATGGAACGAATATTTCCTCTGACATTTTTTGACATTATGGTTCATTTGACAATTCATTTACCTCGTGAAGCCATGTTAGCTGGGACAGTTTCGTCACGATGGATGTATCTGTTAAATATTGAAAATTTAAAATATTAAATTAAATGGCCAAAGAATTAAGAAAATAATCCTGGAAAATTTTCGGAATTTTTAGGGAATTTTAGGAATTTTTTTGGAATTTTTTTGGATTTAAACGGAGTTCGTACGAGATTATTACGGGGATAAAATAAATAGGTTTTTGTGGAGTCTATTTAAGGGGTATTAACCTAAAAATTTCTCTTCTTTTTCTATTTTCTCCACCCCGACCTCCTTCGGCAGTTCCTTCACGCGCCGACCTCCAAAGCCACGGGATCGTCATCGGACTCCTCTGCCCTAGACGACGAGTGCTGGTCTCTGCGACCACAGGACCGCCCTAGCCTCCTTTTCCCCTACGCCGCCGACGCATCACCACCCACAGCACCGGGCGTCGCCTCTGCAAGTAGCCGCCCGTTCTGCCGGTGAACAGGGAATAAGGAAGTGGCACCGGCGTAGCTTCTATTGTTGGTATATGTTTTTGACTTCCTTGTTTCCATTCGATCCAATTTGATTCTGTAAATTAAAGGGGTTGTGTCGGTAGGGTGAATCAAAGTTATGAGGTCCCGGTTAGTTGATGAATTAGGTTAATTGATTAGGAATTAATTGGGTAAATTGGTTGGTACAATTAATTGATAAATTAAAAGCCATAGAATTTTTATTTATATGGCTTAGGTTGTTAAAATGCGGGTTAATCCAGGTTTAATTGATTAATTAGCGTATCATTAATTAATCAAAATTTTTAACAATTGATTTAGTGGGATAAATTAATTGTATGGATATTTGTGGTAGGAAAAGATTAATAAGATGGTTGGAAAATTAGTGACAATTTGAAATAGTTTGGGTTAATTGGGTTATGAAGGAAATCGATTAAGTATTCGATTTGTCGGTGAATTGCATTTTTGTGCTTAACTATAGTTATGCTATATGCAGGTTTCGGTCA
The DNA here is from genome assembly GCA_025175895.1 of Wurfbainia villosa. NCBI lineage: Eukaryota > Viridiplantae > Streptophyta > Magnoliopsida > Zingiberales > Zingiberaceae > Wurfbainia > Wurfbainia villosa. The sequence continues at coordinate 69,187,192 of CM045991.1, read as the reverse complement.
CGAGGCAGGTCCCCGATCGTGACATTTTCATTCTTGCGGATATTTATATTCAGGCGGGTAATTTGACTTATCTTTTAGATATAGTCATTGTTGATATGCTAGTTAGGATAGCATGTAATAATTTTCATGTTTATATGCCTAGTATATTGTTGGTGCCTACTTGATACATGCATGTGATAGGTTATGATTATATCTTCCCTGTTTTATTTGGATCATAGTTACTTGGATTATGGATATGTACATATTGATTGTACATATTATTCGGATAGGTATTTTGAGTAGGATTTACATGCTTTAGTATCATGCACCATTTTTGCATGATTGCATGTTGGCTGGACGGAGTTCCATTATTGTTGAGCCTGCAGCCAGTTACATGGCCTGCACACACTGCCACTCATGGGTTAGTGGTACATCAGGAGGGTGTGTGCAGTTGCTCTGTCAGGCTCCGCTGGTCCGCTCATGGGTAGCGATGAGGCAGTGTGGTAGCGGGCAGGGATCCCTCCTCTGGTCTATGACACCGGGAGATGAGAGCTTAGCTCCCCCACTCTGTTTGGGGCAGGAGGATAGGTGTACTCCGACAGCATCCTGTCCACTCGGTCACTCAGGAGCAATGATGGCAGAGTGCACAGTTGTCATAGCCCTACCCACTCGGCTTCACCATCGCGTGTGAAGCGGCTGACTGGCGTCAGGGGTGACCATGTCATTGGCACAACATGCACTTTGCACGGATCGCATTTGTATTGTGTTTGCTGCATTTTTATTGATGCCTTGGATGTGCATATGATTGTCATGCATACAGGATACATATTTATATATATGGTGAGGACTTTATTACTTCTAGTCAGGCACATGCTCCTATATCAGGGTAGGAGATTCAGGTAAGTACAGTCCTTTTGCATTTATTGCTTGCTTACCCTATATGTGAGACTGTACTGGCATGATTTTTATTGTTAGCTATACCTTACTTTGCATATCTACTATACCCGCTGAGTTCTTTGAACTTACCCCGTTGATTTATATCTATTTCAGGATGAAGCTGTCAGGAGAGTGCAGCTGCCAAACCCCACTCGTGAAAGTTTTTATTTGTTATTTGTTTCTATGGTTTGGACATTTTGATTAGAGGACATGTTTAGGTTTGGAGATTGATATTTGTATTCGTGGATTTTCTTTTTGGCGTCCTTATAGACCTTATTCGGTTTTGTTTGGATTGGTTTTGGTTGAGTATTCCTGCCCAGATGACAGAAGGGGTAAGTCTAGTTGTGATAGATGTTACTCATTTATTTTGGTTGATGACCAGAGGCCTATTTTTATTATCTGCGTGTGTGTTTGGATTCTGATCATGTTGACCGATGTATAGTGGTCGTGTAGTCCTTATATGTAAATTGGCATTGTCACCCGTACAGGGGAGATGCTGTCGAATTTTCGTCTGGCGGGGTCTCCTTCGGGGCGTGACAATTTATTTCGTATCAGAGCGCCTAGGTTTTTGAGTTCCTAGGGGTTTTTGGGTTTTTCGGAGCTTGCCATGTTTTGGCAGGTTTTTGTGAGGCAATCTGGAAATTTTGGATTTGGTATGGATTTCCGATGATTTTTATGTTTCGGAAATTCGAGGATTTTTGACGAGATCAATATGGGGTTTTGGCAGCTACGGGACCTCTCCTGACGGTGAAATAGGTATGATGATTAATTTGATATGTTTTTATTTGTGGTAATATATGTATTCATTTAACAGATATGAGACGAGGTGGGCGTGCTCCTGCGCCGAGACGCGGTGCAGAGCGGCCACGACAGAGGACAGTGAGATCTTTGGCGACTGATTTTCCAAAGAGATCTACTGAGGGTGAGCATGTTGATCAGGGTCAGGTTCCACATGGTGCTGCGGGAGTCGTGGATCCTCAGTCCTCGGCGGTTCCCCTTCCAGAGATACCCGCTTCTGGAGTATCCGATGTACCAGCGGGAGACCCTGCTGCTACACACCAGACACCCCCGCCAGTAGGACCTGTTACTACAGACCCGAAGCCCATCGAGGAGTCGGCGCCTCAGTATCGCCCTGCCTCGGCGGCCGATCTGTAGTTTCACGGCTCTGCGTCGGCCCCTAGTTATCCTACTGATGTAGCTGCGGCACGAGCTCGGATTCCAGGATTAGCAAAGTCGATGAAAAGCCGGTTCACTTTATTCAGCGGAGAGACTGATCCGATCGTGGCTCAGTCTTGGATCGAGACGATGGAGCGTACCTTCTACTATATGGTCTGCTCCGAGTGGGAGAAGGCAGAGTTGGCGACCTTCCATTTACGAGGCGAGGTCGAGATCTGGTGGGATATGCAACGCTCGATTATCAGCGAGCAGCAAGTTACCTGGTCGAGATTTAGAGAGGCTTTTGAGAGTCAGTATTTCCCACGAGCATATCAGATGATGCGACGTCGGGATTTTATGAGTCTATGACAGAATAATCGCTCAGTGATGGAGTATAATACAGAATTTAATCGGTTAGCCAGGTTTTATCCAGAATTAGTTGCTGAGGATAGGTCACGGATGATGCAGTTTGTTCAGGGACTAGATGGGCATCTACAGGTCAAGATGGCAAGATTTGGTAGTTCTTCCTACCGAGAGGCATTGGACAGGGCTTTGTTGATCGAGTCGGCTCAACAGAGGGTCAATACTGACAGGAAGAGGAAACAGACCGAAAGAACCACAGGTCAGACCCAGCAGCCACAAACTACTGGACAACAGCAAAGTGGCCGCAGTCAGTCGGGTCAGAGTCATTCTGGGGCATCTAGCCGGCCTCAGAAATCAGGACGATCTTCAGCTGGGCCCTCCCGGTCTTCTCAGCAGAGCCGGAGGCCGCCCACTAGTGACACCCACTGTACTCATTGTGGATCGAGAGAGCATATCGTCTCAGCCTGCACCTTGGGACAGTCAGTTTGCTATTATTACAAACTGTTGGGTTTCCGGCACCGCGGCGTGTGTGTGTTCGATCACGTTTCGTAAACATGAACACAACGGAAGCAATAAAAATAATAAATCTATATTTATTACAACACACACAACACACGCATGCATATTACAACAAGTGTAGACATAACCGTAAATTTAAATTTGCAATAAAAGAAAATTTATCTACGTTATACCTTTCGTATGCCTTGTAGCGGGAACGGCATCAACCGGAACGATCCTCGCTAGAATCGTCTCTATCCGTATCCACGCCGAGTTCCTCGGGATGACTTCGCTAAGCCACGAGCTTCGTCTTCGTACGGATTACTAGCCTCGTGTTGAAGACGACGTGATCGAGAGATGATCACGATCCGAATCCAAATTCGGATCCAAAACGAGTCCTCAAAACTCGCTTCTCCGGAGAGGTATTCGTCAACCAATTGACGAATCCTTCGTCCTCCACCTCAGAGGATTACCGGAGATCGAATCCCCGGTAGTTTAGCCGCTGTCGGAGCTATAACCGTCGTCCAAACGACGCTCCGACGAGAGGAGAAGAAGCTGTCCAGAAAACTGGACAGCTTGGTGGAGGAGTAGGCGCCGGCCAAAACAAGGAAGCCAAGTGCTCACCTTTTCACCGAGGCCTAGGAAGATCACCGGAGGGTCGCCGGAGGATCACCGGCCGAAGCTTGGACGCCGGCAAGGACTTGGACGGCGACACAAGAAGCTGGGCGGCAATGGAGTTGGGCGGCAATGAGGGTTGGGCGGCAACTCCTTGCTAGGGCTTGGATTAGGGCTTAATTATCCATTAAGCCCTCTTTTATAGAGAACTAATTCTCTTAATGGTTATTGGATCATAACCATTAGGCTCGTTAACCCGCTCCATTAATATAAGTTAAAATAAACCAAACCATGATGGTTTATTTTAAGTTAAAACGAACCGAACCAACCTTTGGTTCATTCGTTTAAAATAAACCAAACCCTTTGGTTTATTCTCCTCCATTGGATTAGAACCAAACCATTTTTGGTCCATCCATTATGTCTTCATAAGACACGGCCCATCCACGCTTCCATTGCGACTGAAACGATTTCATGCTCGCTTCATGTTTGGTCCAACCAAACCTTGTTTCTCTCGGTCTGAGAATCCCATTCTCAAGCTCGTTTTAAATCCTTTGGATTACGCTCGTTGTGCGTGTGACCAAATAGGTTCTCGGTTTATGTTGGCCATCTATAATTAACCATTAATTATAGAACGATCATGAGTGGCACCTAGTAGTACATCATGATCCCCAATTAACCGAAAAGATCAACGGTTGATCCAGAACTATTTCTGAAACCCTTCAGTAGCTCGAATGATTCGTGCCCCATTCCCTTCACTCATCTTATACCCACTTGGTTCAGGACATGGTCTATTGTGTCAGTCCCCACTAGGCTGACTACGTCACACCTAGCCTAAGTATCATTTCCTCGTCCTACGGATTCTAGTTACTGCACATGTATCGAAGAGTACTTTACTCTAAATATGTAATGCTTTGGCCAAAGACTTTAGTAACAATCCGACGAGAGGCCATGGGTATACATCTCCTCGCAAGGAGTGGTGAATCCTTTATAGGCTATTCAAACACCTTCGATCACTTCGACTTATACCCAATCATCCCGGGTCCACATCTCCTTAGAGATGTTTGCTTAAGATGTCAAAGCATAAGTCTCCATGATCAAGATGACTTGAATAACGCAAGTCAAAGGAACATCACACTTAAGCCACAGTAAGAACTTCATTGACATATATGAAGTCTTACGGCTGGTCACTCCAATGAACTAGTTACCATAACTAGCATCCACGATTAACTCCGGACATCACTATGTCTCCAGCCAGTGAGAATCAGCTGCTTGGATACACCAAGGAGTATACCTCGTGCTAGTCTCGACAGAATTGATGGTGTCCAAATCCATCAATTCATCGACTAGGGATAATTCTAATACATCACAATTATACATGTAGAGATACTCACTAGTTGTGATCCAATCACAAATTCTCTCATGCTGTGAATCGTATCGTGGACATTCAGTAAATGAGTTTAAGATCCAATCAAATACATAAAACATGTATACTCAAATAGTGAATCTTCATTTATCATATAAATGGTTCATACATAAGGCGATTGCCTTAGGACATCTCTCATATATTACTAACACAAACTGCCTAGACACATGAGCCGAGATTGTTCATTGAAGGCTCAACATGTGGCTTCCGGGGTTTCTATTCAGGGAGGACCGCTGGCCACCGACTCGAGAGGGGGCCGATAGCTGCACCTTCGCAACGCTGCAGAGGACAGCTCCCCTCGCAGAGTCGCCATGGCATTCATGGAGGAGTACACCAGCGTTCGCATTTGTCACAGGTTCTGGCCAGATCAAGCAATACTGTGATATTACCCCAGCCACCTACATTTATTCGCAGAAGCAGCCCATCGATACAAGACCCGCAGCCTTCGCCACTAGTTCAGGATCACCACCGCAATCCACCTCCACCTCCACCGAGATCGCGATTCATGCGATTACCAGAGAGGATGCGCAGTGAGCCAACGAATCTGTATTTCGTGGTACGGTTTCACATTATGCATTTTTAGCTATTATGCTAGTTGATACTGGTAGTTCGCATTCGTTTATTTCTCGTACTTTTATGAGAGAGATTGGTAGATTACCTACTAGTAGATCATAGAGATTAGTCGTCTCCCTACCATCTGGCGATACATTGGATGTTACCCAGGAGGTCTGAGGTTGTCCCTTAGATTTTGGTAACATCATTCTTACTATAGATTTATTGGTACTGGACATAGTCGAGTTCGACATTATCCTTGGCATGGATTGGCTGTCAGCATATCATGCTACTGTGGATTGCCAAACGACGGTGGTCACATTCCGACCTCTGAACCAACCCTCGTGGGATTTCACTGGCATCCGGGATGACGGTATAGCGACCATTTCTGCGATTCAGGCTCAGAAGCTTTTATTGTACGGTTCCCAAGGTTTTCTATTATCTATGATCAATGTAGAAGATAGTGGTGACTCTCAGATCACGGACATCCCGATTGTCCGAGAGTATTCAGATGTCTTTCCAGAGGAGTTACCGGGCCTACCTCCCAGAAGGCAAGTGGAGTTCATGATTGAGTTAATACCTGGGACGTCGCCGGCATCGAAAGCTCCTTATCGTATGGCCCCGAGAGAGTTGGACGAGTTAAAGGTTCAGCTCCAGAAACTTTTGGACAGAGGTTTTATTCGCCCTAGTGTATCACCCTGGGGTTCTCCGGTTCTCTTCGTGAAGAAGAAAGATGGTTCGATGAGACTATGCATCGACTACGGGCAGTTGAACGCTATCACTATCAAGAATAAATATCCCCTGCCACGTATTGAGGACTTGTTTGATTAGCTCAGAGGTACATCAGTCTATTCTAAGATTGATCTGTGGTCCGGATATCATCAATTAAGGGTTAGAGACTCAGACATTCAGAAGACAATGTTCCGTACCAGATATGGACACTATGAGTTTTTGGTAATGCCATTTGGGCTTACCAATGCTCCAGCGGTATTCATGGATTTGATGAACTGTGAATTTATGGATTTCCTAGATCGGTTCGTCATTGTTTTTATCGATGACATTCTGGTCTATTCTCGTTCCGAGGAGGAACACGCGCAGCATCTTCGTCTTGTTCTCGATAGGCTCCGACAGAAGCGACTATATGCGAAGTTCAATAAGTGCGCGTTCTGGTTACCTTCAGTCGGTTTTCTGGGACATGTGGTTTCGAGTAGAGGTATTTCAGTTGACCCCCAGAAGATCGAGGCTGTCACTAGTTGGGAGCAGCCGAAATCAGTTCAGGAGGTTCATAGTTTCCTAGGCTTTGTCGGTTATTACAGACGGTTCGTTGAGGGTTTCTCGAGCATTGATATGCCATTGACACGCCTTACCAGAAAGGGTGTAAAGTTCACGTGGACAGAGGCGTGCGAGACTAGTTTTCAGGAGTTAAAGAGGAGATTGGTGTCAGCACCAATCCTGGTATTGCCATCAGGGGACGATGGTTTCGTTCTTTATACAGATGCGTCTCTACAGGGTTTAGGTGCAGTATTGATGCAGCACGGCAGGGTAGTCTCTTATGCTTCTCGTCAGTTGAAGGACCATGAGAAAAACTACCCAGTTCATGATTTAGAGTTAGCTGCTATTATCTTCGCCTTGAAGATTTGGAGGCATCATTTATATGGTATTACGTTTGAGATTCTTACTGATCATAAGAGTCTCAAGTATCTGTTTACGCAGAAGGAACTCAATCTCCGACAGAGGAGATAGATGGAGTTCCTGAAGGATTATGACTGTACCATCAGCTACCACCCAGGGAAAGCCAATGTGGTTGCCGATGCACTTAGCCGTAAGTCCCGAGGGACTTTAGCTTCTTTCCGAGTTTTGGTCACGGATTTGATTCAGGGTTTCTCTGAGTTGAGCCTTGAGGAGCAGGGACCGACAGAGCAGGGTGTTCTGGTTACCATGGTTGCTCAGTCGTCTATCCGGACGAGAGTCCGGGAGGCTCAGGCCAGTGATCAGCATTTACAGTTCATTGGTAGTCAGATAACTTCTGGACAGTAGGCTGAGTTCAACCGCGATGATGAAGGTATAATTTATTTCTGAGGCAGATTATGCGTACCTTAGCCTCACCCGGTTATGGAGGAGTTACTACAGGAGGCTCATCGCTCTCGATTTGCGATTCACCCAGGCGAAACCCGCATGTATCGAGATTTAAAGCGTTTGTATTAGTGGAACGGTATGAAGAAAGACATCGCGGATTTTATAGCTAGATGTCTGATTTGTCAGCAGGTAAAGGCTGAGCACCAGAGACCAGCTGGATTACTTCAGAGGATTCCTATTCCAGAGTGGAAGTGGGATCATATTACTATGGATTTTGTGATGGGTTTGCCTAGGACACGTCAAGGCCATGACGCGATTTGGGTAGTCGTAGACCGACTAACCAAATCCGCGCACTTCTTATCGATTCGGAAGACTGACTCTCTGGATTGGTTGGCAGAGCTGTATTGTCAGGAGATCATCAGATTGCATGGTGTTCCTTTGAGCATTATATCAGATAGAGATCCCCGGTTCACGTCTAGGTTCTGGCAGAGTCTGCAGCAGGCTTTAGGCACACAACTTCGGTTTAGTATTGCCTTCCATCCGCAGATAGATGGACAGTCTGAGCAGACCATTCAGACACTAGAGGATTTGCTGAGGTCCTGTGTTATATATTTCGGAGGCAACTGGGAGGATCATTTGCCGTTAGTGGAATTCTCCTACAATAATAGTTATCATTCGGCTATCCAAATGGTCCCGTATGAGGCATTGTATGGTAGGCAGTGTCGTACACCCACCCTCTGGGAGGAGGTTGGGGAGGCCCAGTTGCTAGGACCCTAGAGAGCTCAGCATGAGGCAGAGTTGGTTCGTACTATCAGACGTAGGATGGCAGAGGTGCAGGATCGCCAGAAGAGTTATGCAGATCATAGACGGAGACCTTTGGAGTTCTTTGTTTGTGATCATGTATTCCTGAGAGTTTCACCCACGAAAGGGGTGAAGAGATTTGACCTCCGTGGTAAGCTAGCTCCTAGATATATTGGTCCGTTTGAGATTTTGGAGAGGATCGGAGCATTGACTTATCATCTAGCACTACCACCATCTTTGATGAGTATACATGATGTGTTCCATGTGTCTATGCTGAGGAAGTATGTGCCAGAATCTACACATATTCTGTCAGATGTGTCAGGTTCCATTCAACCTGATGCTACTTACACAGAGGTTCCGGTACGGATTTTGGATCACAAGGAACGACAGTTGCGGAACAAGGTTGTGCGACTCGTCAAGATCGGATGGAGTCACCACACCGACGAGGAGGCTACTTGGGAGCTCGAGGAAAAGATCCGAGCTCAATACCCCCACTTGTTTACTTAAGGTACGTGAGGTATATTTTCAGTACTTGTGGTATTTCTTACTCGTTGTGCATTTGAGTAGGAAATTTAGGGACCAAATTTTTATTAGTGGGGGAGAATGTTAAATACTGAAAATTTAAAATATTAAATTAAATAGCCAAAGAATTAAGAAAATAATCCTGGAAATTTTTTGAGATTTTTAGGGAATTTTAGGAATTTTTCTGGATTTAAATGGAGTCCGTACGAGATTATTACGGGGATAAAATAAATAGGTTTTTGTGGAGTCTATTTAAGGGGTATTAACCTAAACAGAAAACCTAAAAATTTCTCTTCTTTTTCTATTTTCTCCGCCCCGACCTCCTTCGACAGTTCCTTCACGCGCTGACCTCCAAAGCCATGGGATCGTCGCAGAACTCCTCTGCCCTAGACGACGAGCGTCGGTCTCTGCGGCCACAGGACCGCCCGAGCCTCCTTTTCCCCTACGCCGCCGATGCATCGCCACCCACAACACCGATCGCCGCCTCTGCAAGTAGCCGCCCGTTCTGTCGGTGAACAGGGAATAAGGAAGTGGCACCAGCGTAGCTTCTATTGTTGGTATATGTTTTTGACTTCCTTGTTTCCATTCGGTCCAATTTGATTCTGTAAATTAAAGGGGTTGTGTCGGTAGGGTGAATCAAAGTTATGAGGTCCCGGATAGTTGATGAATTAGGTTAATTGATTAGGAATTAATTGGGTAAATTGGTTGGTACAATTAATTGATAAATTAAAAGCCATAGAATTTTTATTTATATGGCTTAGGTTGTTAAAATGCGGGTTAATCCAGGTTTAATTGATTAATTAGCGTATCATTAATTAATCAAAAGTTTTAACAATTGATTTAGTGGGATAAATTAATTGTATGGATATTTGTGGTAGGAAAAGATTAATAAGATGGTTGGAAAATTAGTGACAATTGGAAATAGTTTGGGTTAATTGGGTTATGAAGGAAATTGATTAAGTATTCAATTTGTTGGTGAATTACATTTTTGTGCTTAACTATAGTTATGCTATATGCAGGTTTCGGTCATGAGGCAGGTCCCCGATCGTGACATTTTCATTCTTGCGGATATTTATATTCAGGCGGGTATTTTGACTTATCTTTTAGATATAGTCATTGTTGATATGCTAGTTAGGATAGCATGCAATAATTTTCATGTTTATATGCCTAGTATATTGTTGGTGCCTACTTGATACATGCATGTGATAGGTTATGATTATATCTTCCCTGTTTTATTTGGATCATAGTTACTTGGATTATGGATATGTACATATTGATTGTACATATTATTCGGATAGGTATTTTGAGTAGGATTTACATGCTTTAGTATCATGCACCATTTTTGCATGATTGCATGTTGGCTGGACGAAGTTCCATTATTGTTGAGCCCGCAGCCAGTTACATGGCCTGCACACACTGCCACTCATGGGTTAGTGGTACATCAAGAGGGTGTGTGCAGTTGCTCTGTCAGGCTCCGCTGGTCCACTCATGGGTAGCGATGAGGCAGCGTGGTAGCGGGCAGGGATCCCTCCTCTGGTTTATGACACCGGGAGATGAGAGCTTAGCTCCCCCACTCTGTTTGGGGCAGGAGGATAGGTGTACTCCGACAGCATCCTGTCCACTCGGTCACTCAGGAGCAGTGATGGTAGAGTGCACAGTTGTCATAGCCCTACCCACTCGGCTTCACCATCGCGTGTGAAGCGGCTGACTGGTGTCAGGGGTGACCATGTCATTGGCATGACATGCACTTTGCACGGATCACATTTGTATTGTGTTTGCTGCATTTTTATTGATGCCTTGGATGTGCATATGATTTTCATGCATACAAAATACATATTTATATATATGGTGAGGACTTTATTACTTCTAGTCAGGCACATGCTCCTATATCAGGGTAGGAGATTCAGGGAAGTACAATCCTTTTGCATTTATTTCTTGCTTACCCTATATGTGAGACTGTACTGGCATGATTTTTATTGTTAGCTATACCTTACTTTGCATATCAACTATACCCGCTGAGTTCTTTGAACTTATCCCGTTGATTTATATCTATTTCAGGATGAAGCTGTCAGGAGAGTGCAGCTGCCAAACCCCACTCATGAAAGTTTTTATTTGTTATTTGTTTCTATGGTTTGGACATTTTGATTAGAGGACATGTTTAGGTTTGGAGATTGATATTTGTATTCGTGGATTTTCTTTTTGGCGTCCTTATGGACCTTTATTCGATTTTATTTGGATTGGTTTTGGTTGAGTATTCCTGCCCAGATGGCAGAAGGGGTAAGTCTAGTTGTGATAAATGTTACTCATTTATTTTTGTTGATGGCCAGAGGCCTATTTTTATTATCTGTGTGTGTGTTTGGATTCTGGTCGTGTTGACCGATGTATAGTGGCCGTGTAGGCCTTGTATGTAAATTGACATTGTCACCCGTACAGGGGAGATGCTGTCGGATTTTCGTCCGGCGGGGTCTCCTTCGGGGCGTGACAGTATCCCTTTGAGTGATATTTGGAAAGAATAAAAAATATGTTTGTAATAAAGTACGACCTGAAGGATCTATTGCAGAGGTGTATATTGTAAATAAGGCGTTTGTTGGATCGAAGAGACAAGCTAGAGTGATGGGGGGGGGGGGGTGAATAGCATGCGTAAAATCTTTCTTTTCATGAATTGAAAAACTTGAGTAGCATAGTGGAAATAAAAGCAATAAAAGAAAGTGACACTTTTTTCTTTTTACTTTGTTCACAACCAAAAGTTTGCTAATCCAAGGCCCCGCAATCCTATACCGCGTACGATGGGACAATCCACTAACAAGAGTCTCTTCCTCGTTGGAGGTAAGAGACGACGATTACAAATCAAAAGTAGAGGAAGAGGCAACAAGCTTACCTCTCCTCTTAGCAATGAAAAGTACAAGCAAAGTAAAAGATGCAACTTAAAAAATGCTACCGACTAGGAGATCCGAAGTTAGGCACAATGTCGGCATTACGACGACGAAGTGTTGTCGAAGATGTCTTGGCGTTGTTCGAGCACTTTGGGAGCAAACTTAGATGATAAGAAGAGGTGAAATCCTTCTTCTTTTATAGCCTTTTGAGCCCTAGTTCGTTGAGATTCAGATCTAGGTCAAAGCTCCACATCACCCCTCATTTTGTGGCTCTTATCTTGACTATCTTCGAGGTGATCAGCTTGACCATAAGTCGATTGATGCCCTTAGCAGTCGACTGATGGTAGGATCAGTCGACTGCTACTAGCCTTCAGTCGATTGTCAACTTGATCACTCACCTGCAACAAAGAGTTAGCACCGAAATGATAAAATTGATGGTCCTTTACCGTCCGATCTCGACCTAGACCTTCCTCTGGAAGTCTTAGTTAAATTGCCGCCTACGGTTGTCCTTGTACAAAGGGAATGACCTTACCATCACTCCGCACTCGGTGCTTACCTCTGGTCCTCCTAACCTATTGCTTAGATTCCGATCGCCACCGAGATTTCTTGACTCCCTGAGGTTCTCTTGGTGCCACCTGATCACCACGGTTTCTTGTCCCAAGATTCTCTTGGCGTCGTTGACCTTTAGCCTAGCTTAATACATTTCCTGCACACTCAACACAACATGTGAGATAACCATAATAACTTAACTTTGAATCTTTGTCATTATCAAAATCTAGGTTCAATTATCTGGTGCCCCTGCACCAACAATCTCTCCCTTTTTAATCTATGGCAAACCGATTCAAAGTTAAGGAAAAATTAAGCATAAAATGAATAGTTGTAGTAGTAGTAAGCATGAGTAAATAAACATGTAGTAGTAAGCATGTAGTAAGCATGTAGTAGTAAGCATGAATAAATAAGGATATAGTAGTAAGCATGAGTAAGTTCTTTTCCAAATTTTCCCCCTCAAGGTCACTTCCTCTTAACCCTAGGTGAGTTTTTGAATTTTTGCTCTCGCCCTTAACTTTGGCCTCTCTTCTCCCCTTTTTCCATATATCAAAAACACTTTGGGGTGTGTGTAAAATGTTTGTAAAGAAAACCATTTTAAAAAGGAATCCCATATTAAGAGTTAATATGTGTTTGCAGGTCCAAGCATGCCCCCTTTTTACTTTAAAAAATAATAATTTCAATATACTTTATCTAAAAAATTTGTTCAACTCTTTTTGACTCAATTGATATAATATGATCAATAAGTCTTGATTAGAGTTGGTTATTTTGAATAATTATACTCTATGATTCGTATCGATACACTTGATATATATATGGAATCAGGAGTAAGGTCCTAACATCTCACGCCCATCTACGTGGCTCAGTACACAAACACATTGAACCTATGTGTTGTGAGATGTGTTGCCTCCTTAAATCTATAGGTGCATGCTTTCTAAGGTAAGACCTAAGCTAGTTCCATGTAACATGAAAGAAATGTTGGTGCAGTAGGCACCTAAGTCGAACCTGAGTTTTGATTATAGCAAACGATACAAAGTTAAGCTCACGTCGTTATCTCACGAGCTGAATCGAGTGTGCAGAAGATTGCTATAGCTGGAGCTGAAGGCTAGCGACACCCGGAGGAAGCCGCGGTGGTCGGGCGACACTCGAGTAACTTCGGAGGGAGCCGAAGGAATCGAGTGGAAGGCCGAAAGCAAAAGCAATACGTAAGTATCGAGGTAAGATCGTGTGTGCGAGTGTAAGTGAGTTCGTATCCTCGTTACGGGGATGATCTTAAGCGTAGATCCGACCAAAGACATCCTATAGATGGTCTAGGTCGAGATCGGACGGTCGACGACCGTCGAAATTATGTTTTTGTTGAGATAACTTTGACTTGCAGCAAGCATCAGTCGACTGCCGGAGGTTAGCACTCGACTGATGCTGCCATCAGTCGACTGATGATGGCCATCAGTCGACTGATGGTCAATGATTAGATTCGAGGAGTCAAGGCTTATCACCCCATTTCAAGGAGATTGGTGCTCAATTGTGATTGGCTAGGGTTCCTCTCGAAAAGGGGCTCAAAGGCTATAAAAGGAGGTCCTAACCTAGGGTTTTATCATCAATTCTAAGTGCTTAAAAGCCTCTACAACGCTGCGACTCTCCGACGACTCTACAACAACGAAGTGCTGCCAACAACCCTAGTTTAAGTCCTATCTTCGAGTTGTTGGTATAATCTTATTTTGTCATTTCTCTTAATCTTGCAATTCGTTTGTTAATCGAGGCTTTCTATCGTTGCATTTTATTTTAATAGAAGAGAGGGGTTGTCTCTCTATCTTTTGCTTCGAAGGTTTTTGTAATCGTAAAACTCCTACCTCCAACGAGGAGGAGTGTTTTAGTGAATTGCCCTCCGTACACGGTCTAGGACTGTTAGGGCCTTGGAGTAGTGGCCGAAGGCTACGAACCAAGTAAAAACACTATTTGTCTCATTTAGTTTTTATTTACATTTCCGCTGCGTTTAATTGTCTACCGAACGATTTAAAAGAAAAAGTTTTTATCGCTATTCACCCCCCCTCTAGCGATCCGCTCGATCCAACAATTGGTATCAGAGCCGGGGGCGCTTAGATTTGGTGAAACCACCAATCTAACATTTTTTTTACAGATTTGTTTTTCATTCGTTTAAATTTTTCTCCCGCACTACTAATCCAAGACGAAGTCTTGGTACTCTTCGTTTGGTTTTGTTTTTGCAAGTATTCACTTTTGGAGTAGCCGACGGTCAAACGGGCATAACTTTTCGTACAAGTTGACCCACGACACGGTCTACCTACCAAAACGAAGCTCTCGGAGAGATCTACACTTGTTACCAGGGTAAACCCTCGTAACAAGCTGTCTTCATCCCCAAAAACCATCGTTTAATACCATTTTTGGGACATCGAAGGTTGTAAGTGCTCATCTTTTATTTTAGTTGGTTATTTCTCATTTATTCCTTTTGTTTCTTTTCATTTCCTACATTACTAATCCAAGGCGAAGTCTTGGAACCTTTTTTCGGTTTTTTTGGTATTTTTTTGTGCAAGGTTTCCCTTCCAAATGGCCCATCTCGAGGGTTTTAGCACCGTCCGACCTCCGTTTTACAACGGAGATGATTTCCGTTACTGGAAAGGTCGGATGGAGTGCTTTCTCAAAACCCAAATCGAGATGTGGATCATAATCCAAACGGGTTTCACACTTCCGACTAACGAAGTGGGTGAATCCTTGGGTTATGATCAATGGACCGTTGCAACAAAACGACAAGTCAAAGCCGATGCCAAGGCAACACAAATCCTCCAATGCGGCTTGTCCAAGGAGGAGTTAAATCGTGTCGGCCCCTTCATCAGCGCAAAGTACCTATGGACAAAGCTAGTGGAGCTACACGAAGGGACCGATGAAGCCAAGGTATGTAAGCGCGACCTTTTATTCAATAAATTATATAATCTAAAAATGCAAGAACACGAGTCCGCAATGCAACTTCACGCCCGAGTCCAGGACATCATCAACAATTTACATGCAATCGGGCAAAAGGTTGAAAACCGTGACCTTATAAGGTATGTACTAAACTCCTTTCCGAGGACTACCTTATGGGCATCCATGGTCGATGCCTACAAGGTCTCCAAGGATCTTTCTAAACTTAGATTAGATGAACTTTTTTTTTCTGATTTTGAACTTCATGAGCAGTCTAACTCGGAACCCGAGAAAGGTATAGCATTATTTGCAGGTTCAAAGAAGAAAACCGCTAGCAAGCCACCTTCGAAGGAAGAAGAGGATGAGTCTAATTCGGAGGTCGACTCGGAAATGGAGGCCGAACTAGTCGACCTAGTTCGGAGGATAGTAAAGGGCCGAAAACGAGCCGTCACTCGACCCAACGAAGGTAAGCCTAAAAGTTCAAACATAAGATGTTATGAATGCAACAGGTTTGGACACATTAAGTCCGAATGCCCAAAACTCAAGAGCAAGGCACCAAAACACAAAAAGACACTTAACACCACTTGGGAAGAAGCTTCCGAGGAAGAAGATAACGATCGATTCCTCATGGCTAAACCGGTGGAATCGGAGACGGAGTCAGAACCGGAACTTGAATTGGAAACCGAAGACGAGTCGGACTGCGAAGCACTATTCAAGACGAGCCACGGATACGCATCCGGTTCAAAAGATACACTCAATGTAAGTCGGTCTGTTATTACTACACTTTATAGTGCAATTTAGTTTTTAAATAGAAAGTTAGCTAAGTCCGAGTCCAAGGTCGAGACCCTGGTTGAGGAAGTTAAACTCTTCAAACACGAGGTCTCCCTAACCTCTTCAACTAGTTGAGTTCAAGAGAAGGACTCAACTCGGGTTGAAAAACTCGAAGTTGAGAACTCACTCTTGAAGAGTCAAGTCGAAGATCTTAGGAATACGTTGGAAAGGTTTACTTTGGGATCCAAAGGACTTGACCTCCTACTTGGATCGCAAAGGGCCGTGTACAACAAGGCCGGGCTAGGGTTTAGCTCAAACACGACCAATAAGTCGTATATGTCAATCGTAAGTCGACATAAAAAACGTGTTCAAGCATTGGTCCCTAAGACCACCTTGATTTCAAACTTAGGATCAAACCAGTACTGGGTTCCCAAGGACCAAATCCACTATGTGGAGAGACCGAATCGTTTCAACGGTCCAGGGGGAGCTAGTACGAAATTTGTTTGTGTTTTAACTTAGAAATTGCATGCTTAGGTTTTTATTTAGTTTGATTTTACTTCTTAGAATGGATAGATAGGACTATAACTCGTCAATACTTGATAACATAGTACCAGGACGCGATGAGATGATAGTACGCTAGGAAAGCGGAGTCTTGTGTATTCGGGCTAGATAAGGCGTATCTAGTTCGGTGCACTTGGCCGAGCGGAACTAGCTGAAGCTACCTCGCCGTATCCTAGACTAGTTAGACCAGGAAGTGGTCTTAGGTGAGTCAAGTCTCTATTTTCTTGAAAATGGCTTTGTCTAAGAAAGTGATGGTTGTTCCGATCAAAGAAGGCCTCTGTGCCTCGCCACGACCTGGAAGCCATGATCTTGAAAAGGTGACTTGATGAGCCTAAGGTCAAATCCGAATCTAACGCAAGGTTGACAAGTGTTTAAGTCATTAAATTTAATTCAACTAAAATTGGAAGTCATCTCACAAGAACATATAGGATTAACATGTTTGATCATGTAGACATGGGTGAGATGATTTAGGTTAATAATTTTCAACCAATTTTTAATAAATCTAATATCCGATCCAACTACCTTGCGTGTAGGATCAATGGATGTTGGACAGTGGTTGCTCCCGACACATGACCGGGGATCAACTCAAGTTTTCGAAGCTTCGATTCAAACGACAAGGATCGGTAGCCTTCGGAAATAACGACAAGCTCAAAATCATCGGATCAGGTGATATTGAGCTTAACTCAAATTTTGTCATTCAAAACATTTTATTAGTAGAAAATTTTCAATATAATCTTCTCAGTGTAAGCCAATTGTGTGATAATAACTATAAGGTCATATTTCTAGAAAACGAATGCGTAATTAATACAAACGAAACCTCTAAAACAATTCTTAAGGGAACTAGAAATAACAACATTTACACTATTAACTTAACTAACTCCTCAACTAAGTGTCTTATGACACGACAAGAGGAATCATGGTTGTGGCACCGACGACTCGGTCACTCACACCCAAGACTCATCCACAAGATGAGTCAGAGTGACTTAGTTAGAGGTTTGCCTAACCTCAATAACTTGGATAATAAAATATGTAATGCTTGTCAACAAGGTAAACAATCTAGGACACAACATCAACTAACTAGTCAAGAACGAACCAAAAGTGTGCTTGAGCTCCTACACATGGATCTATTTGATTCACACGGAGCTAAGTCACTTAACGGAAGTAAATTCTGCTTAGTCATAATTGATGACTATTCTAGATTTACTTGGGTTAGGTTCATTAAACACAAAAGTGATACCCTAGATCAATTAATCAATCTATTTAAGTTAATAGAAAATCAACAAAGCATTAAAATCAAAAGACTTAGGACTGATCATGGTGGTGAATTCGAAAACCATAGGTTTACAGAATTCTGTAACCTAAATGGATACCACCACGAGTTCTCTTTCCCTAGAACTCCACAACAAAATGGCCTAGTAGAACGCAAAAATAGAACCCTACAAGAAGCCGCTAGGACAATGTTAAATGAGTATAACCTACCCGATAGGTTTTGGGCGGAAGCCGTGAGTACGTCATGCTATGTCCAAAATAGAATCCTTATGGTAAAGAGGCACCTTAAGACCTCATACGAGATTTATCACGATAAAATACCTAACATCAAGTACTTTAGGGTATTTAGGTGTAAGGTACATATCCTAAACACTAAGGATTACCTAGGGAAATTTACATCCAAAACCACGATCGGAATCTTTTTAGGATACTCGACTACAAGCAGAGCTTATAGAGTATATAACCACGACACCCTTAGAGTCGAGGAGACTATCAATGTAGTATTTGATGAAGGACATGAACCTACAAAACCCCCGGCAACCCCAATTAGCGAGCCGACTCATACTAGACCTAACTCTGATCCAGAAATCAGGTCTAGTGTTAATCCTAACCTAAGTCAACCAAGTCACTCTATCGACCAAGTGATAGATGACTCCAACCAAACTAGAACTCAAACGAGTCATCCTATGGATCAAGTTGTAGACTCAAACCCAAATCCAACTAGGACTCAAACGAATCATCCTATCGACCAAGTGATAGGTGATCCAAGTCTAAAAGTTCGAACTAGAGCCTCATACAGAAACCTTAGTCAAATATCTTTGATTTATAAAATTGAACCCAAAACTATTGACCAAGCTCTTCTTGATCCCGATTGGATTATTGCAATGCAAGAAGAGTTGGCTCAATTCACTAGGAACGAAGTATGGGAATTAGTACCACCACCTAAAGATAAAACCATCATTGGAACAAGGTGGGTGTTTAGAAATAAAATTGATGATATAGGTGAAGTAGTTAGAAATAAAGCTAGACTAGTTGCTAAAGGGTTTAGTCAAGTCGAAGGTTTAGATTACGACGAGACCTATGCCCCAGTAGCTAGATTAGAGTCCATTCGAATGCTATTAGCATATGTAGCACATCGAGGATTTAAATTGTTTCAAATGGATGTGAAATCTGCATTCTTAAATGGATACATTAAAGAAGAAGTTTACGTTAGTCAACCCCCCGGTTTCGAAAGTTTAGACAAAACCGATCCCAAAAGACAAAAGTCAACCAAGGGCAAGAAAGGTTTGGGTCACAAACCTAAGCCTACGGTGACTTATCATTGTGTTCCATTTGAATATGGAACACAAACTAGGTCTAGGAAGACCAAGGTTGCAAGGGGAGTTACCTCTAGAGTCAACCTAGGTAAGACCACAATGACCAAGGCTAACAAGCCTAGGAGGGTCATTAGGAAGGTATCTAGGGAGGTTATTCCTAAGGAATACCTAATTAATTCAATGAGCTCAAATAGATTTTGGGTTCCAAAGAGCATGATTGATTCACGTTGAATGGGTTAGAATGTGCCAATCATGATTGGATGAGTAGTTAACTCAACCATGATAAAGGTGGCATTTTAGGTTATTTTCAAGGGTATGGTTACTTTGGAAATACATTTGAGCCTTAATCCTAAAGGATTTTAGGATGTGTCAATATATTTTTTAAAAAACATGAAAATCAATAAAATTGGCACAACCTAGATTTAGAGGTCATAGTGTGTAACTTTGATTGTTGGCACACTTTAGAAGTTCATGTATCAAGAGAAGTGTGTTTAAGATGTAAAAGTAACATCTAGAGTGATACTCAAGTGTCACACAACTTGATGTCTTGTACTTACCATGCTTCATATGTTTCACCATGTGTTTGCATGGAAGGAATGTCTAGGATGAATTGCATCTCACAAAACAAGCCTTTTTACCTTGATTGTGTATTTCAACACTTAGAAAGGGTGAGATGTTAGGATTTGGAAATCATTGGATGTTAATGTTTGCCAAAATGAAATAAAACATAAAATACATTAACAAATACATGAATATAAGTATAACATCAATATGTTTGATATACAAGATTAAACATGATAAAATGGAATAAATTAGATGAAGAAATCGAGATTTTTTGAATTTCAAAATAGGAAATCAGATATCAGTCGACTGATCATACTGTAGCACGATACGATGCGTCCAGCAGTCGAGTGCTGGCACCAGGACTCGACTGCTTGAACATCAGTCGACTGATGGGATACATCAGTCGACTGATGGTACTGTTCACCGAGGCTGAGGGGCATCAGTCGAGTGCTCGCTCATCAGTCAAGTGGTGACAATACGGTCGGTGATGTGTAGCATCGAGAAGGCTCGTGAATGATTGGCCGAGCGATCGATTGCCGATTCGGTAAACCCGCTTATAAACCGCTATCAGTCGACTAATGCTGCACATCAGTCGACTGCATCGTGATTTTATAACGCTGAACCGCTAGGGATCGGCGTCTTCACGCGACACCCTTTCATTTTTCTTCTCTTCTCCGATCGCCAACCTCCTCTCCGATCACTCTTTCCGGCCGTGCCAGCCGCCCAAGCTTTTAGGTTTGATAGCTAAGCCCCTCTTCTTGTGTTTTTCACTTATCTCAAGCCTTAGTTCACTCGTTCTAGGGTTTGTTTCCCTGTTTCCGATTAGGGTTCAGGCGTCTGAGTCCTCCGGCAAACTTTCCGACGACCCCCTCAGCAATATCTGAGCATTCCCTCGTCACACCTCCAAATGGCACCTAAGTAAAATTTTTCTTACCCAAAACCCTAATTTTCTTTTCCATTGTAATTTATTTTTATCTAATCATGTATTGTTGTCCTTGCAAGTCATATCATTACATTGCATTCATAATAGGAGAGCCCGTAGGAATGATCCACCTGAGGGTGAATCTCGATTGTACCAACCTATGTTGGTTAGGTACATCGATAGGGACTTTTTCAATCGCTACTGTAGTGATGTCATGGACTTATTTGCATACTATCATCTCATGAAAATTGTTTTATGCACACATCCCATTAACGATGACCTCCTTAAGGAATTTTATCAGAACCTAAAGAAGGTAGACGATGGCCCTACCTACACTACTCGCGTTGCAAAATGCGATTTAGAGTTCACTCCTGCGATACTGCAGGAGTTTCTCGAGTGTAAGCCCTCGGATGACACCTTCATCTTTTACCCCACCTTTGATGCTCCTTTACCCGAGCCATTTGACCACATTTCTTTAGACTCCATGCATGAGCATATTTTTGGTCATCCTCGTCCACCGGCCCAGAATTTATTCCCTATTAGTGAGTTATCTGCACATGACAATGTACTCTACAAGGTCATTGTTGGGTATTTTCTTCCTATCGTCACTCGGGGTCTGACCAAGATTCGACCTCCCCATCTCTTTCTACTATACGCCATGCGTAATAGGTTAGACATAAACTTTGCCCTAAACACGTTTCATTGTATAGTGCATTTCATTTCCCCTGTACAAGGGAAAGTGCATATGCCATATGATAACATTATCACAACATGGCTAGAGTCAGTAGGCATCAACATTCACAGGGGTTCTCTAAGAGCGATCTCTGAGGTGTACGACTGCATATCGATTCGCAACTTCTCGCTAGCGAAGCTGCGGATGGGGCCTGGACAGATGGAGTTGGCACCTCGACAACCACCCAGGGCATGCAGAGAGCCTCCTCTGCGTGCCTTGGGTGGTAAGTTGATGTCTTGTACTTACCATGCTTCATATGTTTCACCATGTGTTTGCATGGAAGGAATGTCTAGGATGAATTGCATCTCACAAAACAAGCCTTTTTACCTTGATTGTGTATTTCAACACTTAGAAAGGGTGAGATGTTAGGATTTGGAAATCATTGGATGTTAATGTTTGCCAAAATGAAATAAAACATAAAATACATTAACAAATACATGAATATAAGTATAACATCAATATGTTTGATATACAAGATTAAACATGATAAAATGGAATAAATTGGATGAAGAAATCGAGATTTTTTGAATTTCAAAATAGGAAATCAGATTCGATCGATCATAATCGTAGCACGATCGATGCATCCGTGATCGAATCTAGCACCAGACTCGGCTTGAACATCGATCGATTGATGGATACATCGATCGACCGACCGCTTCACCGAGGTGAGGGCATCGATCAGTGCTCGCTCATCATCCAAGTGGTGACAATACGGTCACTACGATGTATCAGACTTACGTCCGCGAAGGCTCGGCCGATCGATTCTTTGGCGGAAGCGATCGATTGCCGGTTCGGTAAACCCGCTTATAAACCGCTATCAGTCGACTGATGCTGCACATCAGTCGACTGCATCGTGATTTTATAACGCTGAACTGCTAGGGTTCGGCGTCTTCACGCGACGCCCTTTCATTTTTCTTCTCTTCTCCGATCGCCAACCTCCTCTCCGATCACTCTTTCCGGCCGTGCCAGCCGCCCAAGCTTTTAGGTTTGATAGCTAAGCCCCTCTTCTTGTGTTTTTCACTTATCTCAAGCCTTAGTTCACTCGTTCTAGGGTTTGTTTCCCTGTTTCCGATTAGGGTTCAGGCGTCTGAGTCCTCCGGCGAACTTTTCGGCGACCCCCTCAGCAATATCTGAGCATTCCCTCGTCACACCTCCAAATGGCACCTAAGTAAAATTTTTCTTACCCAAAACCCTAATTTTCTTTTCCATTGTAATTTATTTTTATCTAATCATGTATTGTTGTCCTTGCATGTCATATCATTACATTGCATTCATAATAGGAGAGCCCGTAGGAATGATCCACCTGAGGGTGAATCTCGATTGTACCAACCTATGTTGGTTAGGTACATCGATAGGGACTTTTTCAATCGCTACTGTAGTGATGTCATGGACTTATTTGCATACTATCATCTCATGAAAATTGTTTTATGCACACATCCCATTAACGATGACCTCCTTAAGGAATTTTATCAGAACCTAAAGAAGGTAGACGATGGCCCTACCTACACTACTCGCGTTGCAAAATGCGATTTAGAGTTCACTCCTGCGATACTGCAGGAGTTTCTCGAGTGTAAGCCCTCGGATGACACCTTCATCTTTTACCCCACCTTTGATGCTCCTTTACCCGAGCCATTTGACCACATTTCTTTAGACTCCATGCATGAGCATATTTTTGGTCATCCTAGTCCACCGCCTGCAATTTATTCCCCATTAGTGAGTTATTCCGCATGACAAATGTACTTACAAGGTCATTGTTGGGTATTTTCTTCCTATCGCCACTGGTCCGACCAAGATCTGAATCTCCCATCTCTTTCTACTATACGCCTATGCGTAATAGGTTAGACATAAACTTTGCCCTAAACACGCTTCATTGTATAGTGCATTTCATTTCCGCATAAGGGAAAGTGCATATGCCATATGATCACATTATCACAAAGAGGCTAGAGTCGAGAGTAGGCATCAACATTCTGTGGGTTCTCTAAGAGTGCTCTCCGAGGTGTACGATCAGATATCACTCGCAACTTCGCTAGCGGCCGCGATGGGGCCCGACAGATGGAGTTACATTCGACAACCACCTGTGGCATGCAGAGAGCCTCCTCCGCGCTGGGTGGTAAGTCGACAGTCTTGTACTTACCATGCTTCATATGTTTCACCATGTGTTTGCATGGAAGGAATGTCTAGGATGAATTGCATCTCACAAAACAAGCCTTTTTATCTTGATTGTGTATTTCAACACTTAGAAAGGGTGAGATGTTAGGATTTGGAAATCATTGGATGTTAATGTTTGCAAAATGAAATAAAACATAAAATACATTAACAAATACATGAATATAAGTATAACATCAATATGTTTGATATACAAGATTAAACATGATAAAATTGAATAAATTAGATGAAGAAATCGAGATTTTTTGAATTTCACGATCGTCAGCGATCAATGAGCCGATCGGCGCCAGACTTCGGCCAACATCGATCGTGATCGATGGTATCGCTCACCGAGGCCGAGGGGCATCGATTGAGTGCTCGCTCATCGATCAAGTGGTGACAATACCGATCGATGTACTATCGAGCATCGCGAAGGCTCAGCCGATCGATTCTGGCCGGAGCGATCGATTGCCGGCTCGGTAAACCCGCTTATAAACCTCTATCACGACCGACGCCGCACATCGCGATCGCATCGTGATTTTATAACGCTGAACCGCTAGGGTTCGGCGTCTTCACGCGACGCCCTTTCATTTTTCTTCTCATCTCCGATCGACAACCTCCTCTCCGATCACTCTTCCGTAGTGCGCGCCAAGCTTTTAGGTTTGATAGCTAAGCCCCTCTTCTTGTGTTTTTCACTTATCTCAAGCCTTAGTTCACTGCTCTAGGGTTTGTTTCCTTTCCGATTAGGGTTCAGGCTCGAGTCCTCCGTGAACTTTTCGGTGACCCCCCTCAAAGAATATCTGAGCATTCCCTCGTCACACCTCCAAATGGCACCTAAGTAAAATTTTTCTTACCCAAAACCCTAATTTTCTTTTCCATTGTAATTTATTTTTATCTAATCATGTATTGTTGTCCTTGCATGTCATATCATTACATTGCATTCATAATAGGAGAGCTCAGTAGGAATGATCCACTGAGGGTGAATCTCGATTGTACCAACCTATGTTGGTTAGGTACATCGATAGGACTTTTCAATCGCCATCGTAGTGATGTCATGGACTTATTTGCATACTATCATCTCATGAAAATTGTTTTATGCACACATCCCATTAACGATGACCTCCTTAAGGAATTTTATCAGAACCTAAAGAAGGTAGACGATGGCCCTACCTACACTACTCGCGTTGCAAAATGCGATTTAGAGTTCACTCCTGCGATACTGCAGGAGTTTCTCGAGTGTAAGCCCTCGGATGACACCTTCATCTTTTACTCCACCTTTGATGCTCCTTTACCCGAGCCATTTGACCACATTTCTTTAGACTCCATGCATGAGCATATTTTTGGTCATCCTAGTCCACCGGCCCAGAATTTATTCCCTATTAGTGAGTTATCTGCACATGACAATGTACTCTACAAGGTCATTGTTGGGTATTTTCTTCCTATCGTCACTCGGGGTCTGACCAAGATTCGGCCTCCCCATCTCTTTCTACTATACGCCATGCGTAATAGGTTAGACATAAACTTTGCCCTAAACACGTTTCATTGTATAGTGCATTTCATTTCCCCTGTACAAGGGAAAGTGCATATGCCATATGATCACATTATCACAGCATGGCTAGAGTTAGTAGGCATCAACATTCACAGGGGTTCTCTAAGAGTGCTCTCTGAGGTGTACGACTGCATATCGATTCGCAACTTCTCGCTAGCGAAGCTGCGGATGGGGCCTGGACAGATGGAGTTGGCACCTCGACCACCACCCAGGGCACGCAGAGAGCCTCCTCTGCGTGCCCTGGGTGGTAAGTTGATGTCTTGTACTTACCATGCTTCATATGTTTCACCATGTGTTTGCATGGAAGGAATGTCTAGGATGAATTGCATCTCACAAAACAAGCCTTTTTACCTTGATTGTGTATTTCAACACTTAGAAAGGGTGAGATGTTAGGATTTGGAAATCATTGGATGTTAATGTTTGCCAAAATGAAATAAAACATAAAATACATTAACAAATACATGAATATAAGTATAACATCAATATGTTTGATATACAAGATTAAACATGATAAAATGGAATAAATTAGATGAAGAAATCGAGATTTTTTGAATTTCAAAACAGGAAATCAGATATCAGTCGATCATATCAGACGATACGAGGCCCAATCGAAAGTGTCGGGCGCCAGACTCGATCGCTTGAACATCACGATCGATGGTACTCGTTTCACCGAGGCCGAGGGCATCGTTGAGTGCTCGCCATCACCAAGTGGTGACAATACCATCGACCGATGTATCAGAGCACGTCGTGAAGGCTCAGCAGTCGATTGCTGAGCCGGAGCAGTCGATTGCCGGTTCGGTAAACCCGCTTATAAACCTCTATCAGTCGACTAATGCTGCACATCAGTCGACTGCATCGTGATTTTATAATGCTGAACCGCTAGGGTTCGGCGTCTTCACGCGACGCCCTTTCATTTTTCTTCTCTTCTCCGATCGCCAACCTCCTCTCCGATCACTCTTTCCGGCCGTGCCAGCCGCCCAAGCTTTTAGGTTTGATAGCTAAGCCCCTCTTCTTGTGTTTTTCACTTATCTCAAGCCTTAGTTCACTCGTTCTAGGGGTTGTTTCCCTGTTTCCGATTAGGGTTCAGGCGTCTGAGTCCTCCGGCGAACTTTTCGGTGACCCCCTCAGCAATATCTGAGCATTCCCTCGTCACACCTCCAAATGGCACCTAAGTAAAATTTTTCTTACCCAAAACCCTAATTTTCTTTTCCATTGTAATTTATTTTTATCTAATCATGTATTGTTGTCCTTGCATGTCATATCATTACATTGCATTCATAATAGGAGAGCCCGTAGGAATGATCCACCTGAGGGTGAATCTCGATTGTACCAACCTATGTTGGTTAGGTACATCGATAGGGACTTTTTCAATCGCTACTGTAGTGATGTCATGGACTTATTTGCATACTATCATCTCATGAAAATTGTTTTATGCACACATCCCATTAACGATGACCTCCTTAAGGAATTTTATCAGAACCTAAAGAAGGTAGACGATGGCCCTACCTACACTACTCGCGTTGCAAAATGCGATTTAGAGTTCACTCCTGCGATACTGCAGGAGTTTCTCGAGTGTAAGCCCTCGGATGACACCTTCATCGTTTACCCCACCTTTGATGCTCCTTTATTTGACCACATTTCTTTAGACTCCATGCATGAGCATATTTTTGGTCATCCTCGTCCACCGGCCCAGAATTTATTCCCTATTAGTGAGTTATCTGCACATGACAATGTACTCTACAAGGTCATTGTTGGGTATTTTCTTCCTATCGTCACTCGGGGTCTGACCAAGATTCGACCTCCCCATCTCTTTCTACTATACGCCATGCGTAATAGGTTAGACATAAACTTTGCCCTAAACACGTTTCATTGTATAGTGCATTTCATTTCCCCTGTACAAGGGAAAGTGCATATGCCATATGATCACATTATCACAGCATGGCTAGAGTCAGTAGGCATCAACATTCACAGGGGTTCTCTAAGAGCGCTCTCTGAGGTGTACGACTGCATATCGATTCGCAACTTCTCGCTAGCGAAGCTGCGGATGGGGCCTGGACAGATGGAGTTGGCACCTCGACCACCACCCAGGGCACGCAGAGAGCCTCCTCTGGTACCCAGAGATGCGACAGAGGACTATGAGGGTGTAGACACCGCTGATGAGGAGGATCAGCTGCCAATAGATGCATCAGCAGCGGGTCTATCAGATCGTCTTGGCCAGCTGGAGTCCAGATTCTAGGACTATCAGCAGACGGTCGACTCTAGACTGATAGAGCTCTTAGTAGGCCAAACATCCATGGGCGCATCTCTTGGTCGGATGGAGGAGAGATACATGTAGATTACAGAGGCCCAGAGTCGTATCGAGTAGCGTCAGCTTGATATGTATGAGATGATGCGGGCTTGGACTTTGAGCCAGCAGCCTCCTCCACCGCCACCTCCTGCAGACGACTAGATTTAGAGGATGTTAGATTTTTCTTATGTTTCTCAGTTTTGTAGTGAGATTGAGTATATCAAATCTCCATTTTGAATGTAAAAACTGAAATCCTTTTAAATTGAATGAAATTTCTGTTTGTGAAAATCATGTGTGTTTGAGTGTGTATTAATGTATTGGTTTATGAAAATTGCTATATCATGACATGACATGGAATTTCATCTTATTATATAACATGTCATGTCATTGGTTGTGATTACTTTAAATGTCATGTGTTCTTAAATTTCATCATATGCCATGACATCATGATCATTGGTCATGTTTTTATTTTGCTATCACTATGCCATGATCATTTCATGCATTAATTTGATTGTACATGATTTAAGGAAAATGGCATGACTTGAAGTCTCATTTATAAGGGAATCAAGTAGGGTTGCCTAGGAAATGCATGAAACCCTAGATAAAATGAATCAAAACCCACATCTCACATCACATTGACATGTATGTGTATTTATACACCCTAGATACATGTGAGCTGCTAGGATAATAAGTTAGGTTCAAGGTGCATAGGTAGTGCATCTAGATGAACTCAAACTTATTTTAATTATCACCAAGAATCATAAGGAAAACTAATATAAAAGTTATGTATATTTAGCCAATAAATTATGGTTCAAAATAGGTTTCCAAAAACATTTTAAAATCAATTTAGAAAACCTTTGTGAAATCTATCTTTTGATAGCCATCATCATTGTAGAAGTTGATACAAAGTGGATCAAAAACTTTAAAGTTTTAATAGTTTTGAACTTTGTACCAATCTCCTATTTCAATGGTAAAAATATTTTTCCAAAATTTTTCACTGATTGTATGTGTGATAAGTAATATACGTATCAAGTTTCGTGATTTTTTGATTTACGTAGAATTACTTATGAATTTCCAAAAGTCGAACAAAATCAGATTTGACTGATGGGCTTTTGACTGATCGAAGTAAGATCACTCGATCGCTGTTCGCGGCCACCGATCGATGGACACATCACCGATCGTAGCCGATGAGTCGATCGATAGCCGATTGGGGTAACTAAAGTTGTTTAACCCAATTTTAGCTGCGGTTAAGGTCCCTAACCACTCCTGACCCTAGGATATGCTTTGGAAAGCATGATGAAGGGTGAAAATCCATTGGATATGAATTAGGAGAGGTGTTTAGGGTTTGTATCAATTTTAAGGTGTTGGGAAGTTCAATGTTGAATTTCTAACCTTAATTTTGATGATTTAGAGTTCCTATTGGCTTAGGGACTTCCCAAGGACATTGTTGGTGCAATGGTCAAGGGGGAGCAAGCCTTTAGGGGGAGGTATCCATCTTGGAGTGATGGATGTGTTTTTTCTTTCTTCTTGAAGGAGAAAATATTATCAATTTGGAAAATTGATGGATTTTTAGAAACCCAGTTTGGAAATTGGGAGAGTGTATAGGATTGCCTCTCTTGAGTGATATGAGACTTATCACTAAGAAGATGGTAGGCATCCTAGGTATTTTTGGACCAAGGGGGAGATTGTAAGATCTCATTGGGCCATGAGACATTGACCTCCTTGGAGAGATAACCTTTTGATGTATGTCAAAAAGGGGGAGAATATGTTTGGGAAAATATTTAGGATCACCAATTTGGAATAATTGGTAAGAGACTTGAGTTAGCGGTCTAACTCAAATGGTTTGGTTTTTTGTCAAACATCAAAAAGGGAGAGATTGTTGCTGCAATCGGCCCAGGTCACGATTGACCAGGACTCGAGTTTGACTCGAATGATGTTTTGATGTTCGACAAAAATATATGACAATGTAATTGTTAAGGTAAAGTCCAAGTCATGGGTACTTGGCATGGAAAGTCCAGGTGGAACACTTGGCATTTGGTAAAGTCCAAGTCTTGAGTACTTGGCATGAAAGGTCCAAGTGAGACACTTGGCACATGAAAAGTACAAGCATGGGTCTTGGCAATGTAAAAGTCCAACATGGATTGGCAAGGGAAAGTCCAAGCTTGAGTCTTGGCATGAGAAGTCCAAGGGGTTTGATATTGGCTGCGTAAAGTCCAAGCGGGAGTCTTGGCAGCATAAGTCCAATGGTTGGCGGCGTAAAGTCCAAGCGGAGTCTTGGCGGCGTAAGTCCAATGTGCCTTGGCGGTGTAGACACCGTTAGCATGACATAGCCGATGGAAGCACCTGAAGGCTAACGCGATGGATGAACAAGTCATGGATGACTTGGAGGGATCCGAGAGGCGTGAGGCTGATGGAGGTGGCTAGAAGGCTTTGGTCTAGGCTAAGGGTGGTCTAGCAAGTATGGGGGCACCATACTTGGGCTAAAACCTCATGTTTGAGGTGTGCCAGTCGACTGGTGCCATGTGGCAGTCGACTGGACCAAGTCAACTAGGGTTTGATCGGGAAGTGGTCTAGCGATGATCGGAGGTGGCGATCGGTGATGGCTCAAGCGATCGGCCCGATTGTGTGATCGATTGGTGGTGCTCGCATTTTCGCGCAGAATGGAGTCTCACTCGGCCGCGACGACGAGCGATGAGTGATGCTCATCGATCGACCGATGCTCGCGATGATCGATGTTCTAGCCGTTGGATTTTTCCAGCGTGGATTACACCGTTGTCTCACAGCAACAGTGTGATCAGTCGACTGATGGTCTCGAGCAGTCGACTGATCGACCTTTTCCAGCACAGGTTGAAGCTATAAAGGAGCTCGTGATGGAGAAAAAGATAGCGATTTTCTTGGGCGAAATTGAAGGGGGAAGTTGGTGCTTTCCAGTCCTTCAAAGCTAGTTCAAGGCAATCAAAGATCAAGCAATAAAAAGCTTTTGTAAAGTGTTTTTCCTTTACTTGCATTTGTATTTCATTATCGTATTTGCTTGTATCTCTTTGATTATTGTTGTAATCATTATTGTTCGAGGTTTCTCCACCTCCGGATTGTTCCGAGAAGGAGTGTTTATTAGTGATTGCGTGTGCATCACTAGAGCTCGTAGAGCTCGATCCGTGGAGTAGGAACCGTGCGGTTCTGAACCACGTTACATACTCGTGTTTGCGTATTTCGTTATTGTATCATATCTATTTCCCCTGCGCACTAACGAAATTGTAGAGACGAACACACGATCGAATTCCATCTACGAACGGTCAACCGCTATTCACCCCCCTCTAGCGGCGTCAAATATCCAACAAACTATTGTGATTAGATTGATTCAACCGCAGTCCATACTTGATCACCCGCACACCCAAGACGTAGGAATGGATCAAAACCTCTGGCCACAACTTCTTCTTGATACAAAATAATAGTCTGATCTACAACTCCAAATCAACAACTACTGAAATAAATTAGATCAACAAGAAAATCATTAAGCAATACTCTAAATCAAAGCTGCAGTTACCTTCTCATCTAACACATGACTTCTGACCCAAATCATAGGAGCATTGTGCTCCGGACAAATAGGGAATCTCTTCGGCAATACACCTCCCCAAGTACACCAAGTAACCTCCAAGGCTGCTGCATCACCCGAAGAGTGGAAACAAGGGTTCCAAAACCTACACACAGTACCGAGCGAAGAGGGACCGATGGTGATAACCAATGCTTGCAGCGAAGGCCCAAACAACATCACTAGGTGGCTTGTGGCAGGGATGTGAAAAGGGTGATGATCCGCAAGCAGCGCCGGTGATGCCCGCTGAAGAGACAAAAGAAAAATGACGTCGAGGTCATCGCTCGCGATGGGGCTAACCAACAAGCAGCCAGTGAGGAGCTGACGGCAAGCACTGACGTTGGGAGGCAGTGGCGTCTCTCTGATCGAGGAATCCGACCACTGATTGAGTGAAATCTCCGACGGCAGAAGCAACATCGAGTGGCGACGATGATGAGGCGGCAGAGTCGGATTGCGTGACGATCGGCGGAAGCGAACTCGAGCAATGATCTGGCGAAGATAGAGTGGAGATCGACTGGATCGGGCGGAGATCGACACCGGCGATAGTAGCCAATCCAACTCGCGGTGGCAACGACGTAGGGACGGTGACCGACGACAGTGAGAGCATGAGCGGCGACGAGTGAGGCACAACAAGTTGGCTCGTCGGCGGTGGTGACCGTGAGCACGAGGCGAAGAAGACGAGTCGGTGACGGATCGGAATCAACGACTCCATTGCATTGCCAACGCTGGACTCGTGGCTGCAGCGACTTGGCGGCGGCTACTGGCGTGGCCGACTGGCTTAGGGCGTCGACGATCAACGAGCAGCTCGCGTTGACAGCGGCGTGGTCGGCGCACGAGGGAGAAGCCGACGACAGAGATGAAAAGAGGGATCGAGAGAAAGAAAGGTTCGGGAGGAGAAGAGGAATAGCGCGGTTGGGAAATAAGGGAAACGGAA
Source organism: Wurfbainia villosa (assembly GCA_025175895.1). NCBI lineage: Eukaryota > Viridiplantae > Streptophyta > Magnoliopsida > Zingiberales > Zingiberaceae > Wurfbainia > Wurfbainia villosa. The sequence continues at coordinate 69,155,300 of CM045991.1, read as the reverse complement.
AGAATATAAAGGGTTTAAATTAAACCCATTAATTCCTTGCAGATAGTCTAAACAGGCTTTACAAAAGCCTATCCGCTTTATCCCCATAAAATGTCCATAAGACCTACGTTTAATTCCAAAAAATTTCTAAAAATTTCTGAAAAATTCCACAAGATGTTTTATCAATTACCGAGGAATATTTTTATTTTTATTTTTATTTTTTTTCTCCGGTATTTTACAATGACAACCTAAGCTCAATCTTTTTTTCGGAGCTATAATCGCAATGAGAAGAGGGGGAGTGTCCCTCTATCTCTAGTTCTTGATATTTCTTGTACTCGCTTACTCCTACCTCTAACGAGGAGTGTTTTTAATGCTTTGCCCTCCATACACGATCTAGGATCGTTAGGGCCTTGCATTAGCAGCCGAAGGCTGTGAACCAAGTAAAAACAAAGAGTGTCTTACTTATTTTCCACTGCACTTTACTCTTATCGCTTTTCTTAATCGAACAAATTCGGAAAGTTTTCTCTTGCACTATTCACCCCCCTTCTAGCGCTCAAATCGATCCAACAAGTGGTATTAGAGCTGGGGGCACTATGATTTAGTGAAACCACCAATCTAGCAATTTCTTACATTTTTTTTTATTATTTTTGGTTTTGCGAGATTTTCATTTAAATTTAAATTCGTTCTCCCGCACTACTAATCCAAGACGAAAGTCTTGGTACATTTTAGGTGATTTTTTGTTTTTGTGAGGTACTCGTTTTCTTTCTTCTATCTAAATGGCCCATCTCGAAGGTTTTAGCACCGTCCGACCTCTGTTTTACATCGGAGACGACTTCCATTATTGGAAGGGTCGGATGGAGTGCTTTCTAAAGACCCAAATCGAGATGTGGATCATAATCCAAATCGGATTCACGCTTCCTACTAATGAAGTGGGTGAATCGTTGGATTATGATCAATGGACTAATGCCATGAAAAGATAAGTGGAAGCCGACGCCAAGGTGACCCAAATTTTACAATGCGGCTTGTCCAAGGAGGAATTAAACCGCATCGGCCCCTTCATTAGCGCAAAAGATCTATGGACTAAACTCATAGAGCTACACGAAGGAACCGATGACGCGAAGGTATGTAAGCGTGATTTGCTTTTCAATAAGTTATATAATCTTAAGATGTAGGAACACAAGACGACAACACAACTATACGCCCGCATTGAAGAGACATCGTCAATAGCTTACACCCCATCAGACAAAAGGTCAAGAATCGAGACCTTATAAGGTATGCTTTAAATGCTTTCCCTAGGACTACCTTGTGGGCATCCATGGTCGATGCCTACAAAGTCTCTAAGGACCTTTCAAAAATTAGGCTAGATGAATTATTTTCTGAATTTGAACTCCATGAATAGTCTAATTCGGTACCCGAGAAAGGTATTGCTTTACTTACAGGTTCGAAGAAGAAGCCCGCAACCAAAGCACCTTCCATGGAAGAGGACGAGTACGAGTCGGAGGTAGACCCTGAGATGGAAATCGAACTAGTGAACCTAGTTTGGAAGATGATCAAGAACTGAAGACGACCTTTCAATCAAGGTAAATCTAAACCTAATTCTAATGTTAGATGCTTTGAATGTAACAGGTTCGGACACATCAAGTCGGAGTGTCTGAAACTCAAGAACAAAGCACCCAAGTCCAAGAAAGCACTTAACGCTACTTGGGAAGAATCGTCAGAGGAGGAAGATGACGATTTCATCTTCATGGCCAAGCCAACCGAGCCCGAACAAGACTCCGAACCTGAGGAAGAGTCTGAGTCCGGATTCGACGATGAGTCACGATTCAAGACAAGTCACGGATACGCATCTGGTTCAAAAGGGTCACTTAAGTTAAGTCGATCTTTGCTTAGCACTTTATACGATGCAATTAAATTCTTAACTAGGAAGTTAGCTAAGTCCGAGTCCAAGGTCAAGACCTTAGTTGAGGAGATTAAACTCCTTAAACACGAGGTCTCCCTAACCTCTTCGACTAGGCAAGTTCAAAAGGAGGACTCAACTCGAGTTGAAAAGCTCGAAGTTGAGAACTCACTTTTGAAAAATCAAGTCGAAGACCTTAGGCATATGTTAGAAAGGTTCACTTTGGGATCCAAGGGACTTGACCTCTTACTTAGATCCCAAAGGGCCGTGTACAACAAGGTCGGACTTGGGTTTAGCTCAAATACGACTAACAAGTCATATATGTCAATTGTAAGTCAAAATAGAAAACATGTTCAAACATGGGTCCCTAAGACCACTTTGATTTCTCAATTAGGATCTAATAAGTACTGGGTTCCCAAGGACCAAATCCACTACGTGGAAAGAACGAACCGATTCAATGGTCCATGAGGAGCTAGTATAAAATTTGTTTGTTCTATTACTTAAAATTTGCATGCTTTAGGTCTTTTTCTTTTTATTTTTAGAACAGTTAGATAGAAACTATAACTTGTCAATTCTTGACAACATAGTACTAGGACGCGGAGAGATGATAGTATGCTAGGAAAGCGAAGTCTTGTGTGTTCGAGTTAGTTAAGGCGTATATAGCTTGGTGCACTCAACTAAGTGGAACTAGCTAAAGCTACCTCGTCGTATCTTTAACTAGTTAGAATAGGAGGTGATTTTAGGTGAATCAAGTTATTATTTTCTTGAGCTTGGTTTTGTCTAAGGAAGTGGTCATTGTTCCGATCAAAGAAGGCCTCTGTGCCTTGCCACGACCTGGAAGCCAATTTTTTGAAAAGGTGACTTGACGAGCTTAGGGTTAAATTCGAATCTAACCCAAGGTTGACTAGCTTCAATTCATTAAAATTAATCAAGTAAAATTGAAGTCATCTCACAAGAACACATAAGGGTAACTTGTTTGATCATGTAGAAATGGGTGAGATGATCTAGGACTACTAATCTTCAACCAAACCTTAAATTCCAATATCCGATCCAACTACCTCATGTGTAGGATCAATAGATGTTAGACAGTGGGTGCTCCCGACATATCATTGGAGACCAACTTAAATTTTCGAAGTTTAGATTCAAACGACAAGGATCAGTAGCTTTCAGAAACAACGGCAAGCTCAAAATCATCGGATCATGTGATATTGAGCTAAATTCTAATTTCACAATTCACAATGTTTTATTAGTCGAAGATTTTCAATATAATTTACTTAGTGTAAGTCAATTGTGTGATAACAACTATAAGGTTATATTCTTAGAAAATGAATGCTTAATTAAAAAAAATGAAACCACTAAAACAATACTTAAAGAAACTAGGAATAGCAACATCTACACAATTAACTTACCCAACTCCTCAACCAAGTGTCTTATGACATAGCAAGAGGAATCTTGGTTGTGACACCGACGACTTGGTCACTCGCACCCAAGACTTGTTCACAAGATGAGTCAGAGTGGCTTAGTCAGAGGTTTGCCTAACCTTAACAACTTATACAATAAAATTTATAATGCTTGTCAACAAGGTAAACAACCTAGGACACAACATTAACTAACTAACCAAGAACAAACCAAAAGTGTGCTTGAGCTCATTCATTTGGATCTATTCGATTCTCATGGAGCCAAGTCACTTAATGGGAGTCAATTTTGCTTAGTCATAATTGACGATTATTCTAGGTTTACCTGAGTTAGGTTCCTTAAACACAAAAGTGATACCTTAGACCAACTCATCAACTTGTTTAAATTAATCGAAAACCAAAAGAACCTTAAAATTAAAAGACTTAGAAGCGATCATGATGGTGAATTCGAAAACCACAGGTTCATAGATTTCTGTAACCTAAATGGATACCACCATGAATTCTCATGTCCTAAAACCCCACAACAAAATGGCCTAGTCGAGCGGAAAAATAGAACCTTACAAGAAGCTGCTAAGACCATGTTAAACGCATACAACCTACCCGATAGGTTTTGGGCAGAAGCCGTTAGTACGGCTTGTTATATCCAAAATAGAATTCTTATGGTAAAGAGGCACCTTAAGATCTCATACGAAATCTACCATGACAAAGTACCTAACATTAAATACTTTAGGGTATTTGGATGTAAGGTACATATCCTAAACACTAAATACTACCTAGGAAAGTTCACATCCAAAACCTCCAACGACATCTTCCTAGGATACTCAACTACAAGTAAAGGCTATAGGGTATATAACAATGGCACCCTTAAAATTGATGAAACCATTAATGTAGTATTCGACGAAGGACATGAACCTACAAAATCCGTAGCAAAAACAACTAGCAAATCGATTCATACCATACTCAACTCTGACCTTGAAATCAAGTCTAGTATTAATCCTAATCTGAACCAGTCTAGGATTCAATCGAGTCATCCTATCGACAAAGTGATAGATGACCCTAACCCAAGTCATTCTAGGATTCAATCGAGTCATCCTATCGACCAAGTGATAGGTGATCCAAGCCTAGGGGTTTGAACTAGATCATCATATAGAAATCTTAGTCAAATCTCCTTGATTTCAAAAATCGAACCCAAAACCATTGAATAATCTCTTCTTGATCCCGATTGGATTATTGTAATGGAAGAAGAGCTAGCTCAATTTACTAGGAACGAAGTTTGGGAATTAGTACCACCAAGTAAAGATAAATCAATTATTGGAACAAGGTGGGTCTTCCGAAACAAACTTGATGGCAAAGGTGAAGTAGTTAGAAACAAAGCGAGATTGGTCGCAAAGGGTTTTGTCAAGTAGAAGAGTCAGATTACGATAAATCCTATGCCCCCGTAGCTAGACTAGAATCCATCCCAATGTTATTGGCATACACTGCACATCGTGGATTTAAATTATTTCAAATGGATATCAAGTCAGCATTTTTGAATGGACTTATTAAGGAAGAAGTGTACGTTAGTCAACCCCCAAGATTCAAAAGCCTAGACAAACCCAACCATGTCTTTAGACTCAAGAAAGCTTTATATGGACTAAAACAAGCTCCTAGAGGTTGGTATGAGAGGCTTTCTGTATACCTTAAGTCTAAAGGGTTTAGCCAAGGCTTAGTCGACCCAACCCTTTTCGTAAAAACCGTAGACAAAGAAATTTTTATAGCCCAAATCTACATAGATGACATAATTTTTGGAACCACTAATTTAATCCTACTAAACCAGTTCATTTCACTCATGGAAAGTGAATTTGAAATGAACTTAGTAGGAGAATTAAATTTTTTTTTAGGATTAAAAATTAAACAAACTAAGAAAGGAATTTATTTGCATCAACAAAAATATGCTAAGGAATTAATTAATCGATTAGGAATGAAAAATGCTAAAATCATTAATACACCATGGCAAAAAATGTTAATATAGGAGAAGATGTAGACGAAAAACCTATTGACCTAAAATACTATAGGAGCGCAATAGGGAGTCTCCTTTACTTAACTTTGAGTCGACCCGACATACTATTCGTAGTAAGTATGTTCACAAGGTTCCAATCCTGTGCTAAGGAGTCTCATCTAACATTAGTTAAGTGTATCCTTAGATATCTAAAGGGCACGCTAAGCGTAGGTATTTAGTACCCTAGATCTACTGAGTTCGAACTAATTGGCTACTCCGACTCCGACTATGCCGGTACTAAACTCGATAGAAAGAGCACAAGTAGTTGCTGTCAGCTTCTCGGCTCAAGTCTAGTGAGTTGGTGTAGAAGGAAGCAACATTGTGTTGCCTTATCTACCACCGAAGTCGAATACGTCGTAATGAGTGAGTGTGTGGCTCAACTTCTTTGGATGAAGCATACTCTCCAAGACTTTAACTTAAACTTCAACAATATTAAAACTTACTTAGATAATATTAGCTCAATCAACTTAACCAAGAACCCTATATGCCACTCTAGGACCAAACATATAGAAGTTAAACACCACTTTATTTAAGAACGCGTAGCTAATGGAACCATTCAACTTGAATATGTAGAATCCAAGTCCAACCTAGCCGATCTTTTTACCAAGCCGCTACCTGAAGCCGAATTTAGTCTACTAAGACAAAAATTGGGCATGTGTGTAATAGAATAGAACTTACATTTTTTTTTATATACTCTATTACTTACTTTTCATGTTAATGGAACTAGCTTAGGGTTTACCCTAGATATCATGTGCCTATTGATTTAAGGAGCCAACACATCTCACAACACATAGGGCTAATGTGTTTGTGTACTTAGCCATGTAGATGGGCGTGAGATGTTAGGACCTTACTCCTGGTTCCAGATGTAGATTTAGTGCATCGACATGAACCACGGAGTATAATTACCAATATTAACCAACTCTAATCAGGACTTGTTGATCATACCATATCAATCAAGTCAAATAGAGTTGAACATACAAATAGATGAGCCTATTTTTAATCTACTATTTTCAAAACTTATTTGGAACATGCTTGGACATAAAACATATTTTTTGACAAAATAAAAAAAAACTATGTTTTTCAAAACCCCCCACTCTTTTCGATTTATGGCAAAAGGGGGAGAAAAGGCCAAAGTTAAGGGATCAAATTTTTGATAACTTAACTTAACACACATATTATGTATCTTTTAATGCCCTGAATACTTATTTAACTTAATTTTTCTTAACTTTTATGGTTAAACTTTCTTAATTGAAAAAGGAGAAGAAAAGGCGAAAGTTTAGGGATCAAATTTTTGATAACTTAACTTAATACACATATTATGTATCTTTTAATGCCCGGAATACTTATTTAACTTATTTTTTCTTAACTTTTATGGTTAAACTTTCTTAATTGAAAAAGGAGAAGAAAAGGCCAAAGTTAAGAGATCAGGAGTTAACTTTTGATCACTTAACTCAAACTTCATATAAATTATTTGGCCTATGTTAAATAATTTTAATTACTTAACCTTTTAAAGTAGCAAACACTAAGGGGGAGGGTTAAAGTCCTTTTCAAGTACTCACCCTCAGTCAAGGGAGAGGATTCCTCAAGGGGGAGCACTTGAAAAAGAGTCTTCCTCATACTCCTACTTCACTTGTTAAGCTAAGTGTACTCATTCTTGTTAGTCGTTCACTTAATGCACTTCAGTTATTTCCTTAACTTTGTGTTGGTTTGCCATAGATAAAAAGGGAGAGATTGTTGGTGTAGTAGGCACCTAAATCAAACCTGAGTTTTGATTATAGCAAATACACAAAGTTAAGTTCATTTTGTTATCTCATGAGCTGAATCAAGTGTGCAAGAATGCTAAACTAAGCTAAAGGTCAACGACACCCGGAGATTCTCGTGTTGAGAAACCGTGGTGGTCGGGCGACACCAGGAGGACTTCAGAGAGAGCCGAAGAACTTAGGTGAAGAACGGAAGCAAAGCTTCAAAGGTAAAGAGGTAAGCTTGTGTGAGTGAGTGTAAGTAAGGTCGTGTCCTCCGTACGGGGACGTCCTTAGGTGACGATCCGACCAAGACTTCCCATGGAAGGTCTAAGTCGAGATCATATGGTAAATAGCCATCGAACTTACTTATATTAACTATATTTTCGATCTAACTCTTCATTGCAGCTGGAAACCCTACCATCAGTTGACCGATGGCTCGTATCAGTCGACTGATGTCTCCAGCAGTCGAATGGTAAAGGTAGCAGTTGACTGTCGATCAAGGATCAGCCTCGAGGAGAGTCAAAGCTTATCTCCATTTCTCAAGGGCTAGGTGGTATCACCTCATGAAACTTCATCTCAACAATTAGGGTTTCACAAGGATATAAAAGAAGGTGTTCTCCACCCCATTTCCATCATTCAAAGAGCTCCCAATTGCTTCCGCAATGCCACTCTTCTACAATGATCTCCCTATGATGAAACATTGCCGAAACGACGACAACCTAAGCTCAATCTTTCATTATTTAAGTTGTCGGTAAAAATCTAACTTAAAGTTTATTTCAAGTTTGTAATCTTTTTTTCGGAGCTTTCAACGCAATGAGAAGAGGGGGAGTGTCCCTCTATCTCTAGTTCTTGATATTTCTTATACTTGCTTACTCTTACCTCTAACGAGGAGGAGTGTTTTTAGTGCTTTGCCCTCTGTACACGATCTAAGACCGTTAGGGCATTGGATTAGCTGCCGAAGGTAGTGAACCAAGTAAAAACAAAGAATGTCTTACTTATTTTCCGCTGGACTTTACTCTTATCGCTTGTCTTAATCGAATGAATTCAGAAAGTTTTCTCTTGCGCTATTCACCCCCCTCTAGTGCTCAAATCGATCCAACAGTCATCTCCGTTATAAAATGGAGGTCGGACGGTGTTAAACCCTTTGAGATGGGCCATTTAAGAAAAGAGAGAAAAATCTTGCATTGACAAAAACAAGCAAATGTACCAAGACTTTCATCTTGGATTAGTAATGCAGGAGAATGAATTCAAACGAAATGAAAAAGTCAAAAAACTAAAAACAAACAAGAAAAATCTGTAAAAAGTTGCTAGATTGGTGGTTTCACCAAATCGTAGCGCCCTCAGCTCTGATACCACTTGTTGAATCGATATGAGCGCTAGAGTATCGTTTGTCGATTCAATAAGCGATAAGAGTAAAATGCAAAGGAATATAAAGTATGCAAATCATTTTTTATTTGGTTCACAACCTTTCGACTGCTAATTGAAGGCCCTAGTGGTCCTAGACCACGTACGAAGGGAAAATCACTAAAGTACTCCTCGTTAGAGGTAGGAGTAGACGATTACAAAAGCACTAAAAAGATTGAGGTAGAGGGACACTCCCCCTCTCCTCGTTACGACAAAAGCACGATAATAAAACCAAGCATTACAAGGAATGATTGAACTCGAAGAAGACTTTTACTGACGACTTGTAGATGAGAAGATTGAGCTCTTGTCATTGTTGTTTTGGCAGCGCTTCATTGTCGTAGGAGTGTCGGAGAGTTGCAGTGTATCGGAAGCACTTGGAGGCTCTTAGAATGATGATAATGGTGTGGAGAACCTCTACTTTTATAGCCTTGAGAAACCCTAATCGTTGAGATGAAGCTCCATTCAAAAGAGGCCACATCAACCTTGGAAAAAGGGATAACATTTGACTCACTTTGGAGTTGATCATTGACCAACAGTCGACTATTTAGCACCATCAGTCGACTGATCCTCAAGATTTCTTACTACATTGAAAGTTAGCTCGAAAATGAAACATATATAAGTGAGTTTGACGGCCACTTACCGTCTAATCTCGACATAGACCTTCCATGGGATGTCTTAGTCGAATCGTCACCTAAGGACGCCCTCGTACAGAGGACACGACCTTACTTACACTCACTCACATGAGCTTACCGCAACCTTTACATTTGAAGCTTTGCTTTCGGTCTCCACCTGATTTCTTTGGCTCCCTCTGAAGGCCTCCAGGTGTCGCCCGACCACCACGGTTCCCTCCGGGTGTTGCTGACCTTTAGCTTAGCTTAGAATTCCTACATACTTGATTCATCTCGTGAGATAACAATATGATCGTAACTTTGTGACTTTTGCTATAATCAAAAATTTAGGTTCGACTTAGGTGTCTACTACACCAACAAGTACAAGAAGTCATTCTGCTTCATTAGAGGCTATGCCTCATTATTTTTGTTGGAGGATCGGTGGTTGGCTAGAGGGGAGTGAATAGCCCTTTTTGCGTAGACGATGGAAATCGTTCGTTCGTTGCATGCTTGTCTACAATATTCGTTAATATGCAACGAAAATAATAGTAATGAAAATGAATACACAAGAACACACAATATATAGCAATATACGTGGTTCAAAACCTTAGGGTTCCTACTCCACGGGGTGAGCTAAATGAGCTTGTGTTATGCGCATGACACTAACAAAACTCCTTCTCGACTACAAGTCGGAGGTGGAGAAATCTCGTACAAGCAATTACACTAAGTAATACATAAAGGTACCAGCAAATACAAATACAACAATGAAATATGTAAAGAAAACTTTACAATAATCGATTTAAACTCTTGCTTGTTGCTTGATTTTGTTTGCTCTTGAAGGAATAGAATGCAGTAGCAAATCCCCTCCAAAATCACCCAAAAAATTGTTGCAAAATCCTCCATCTCGAGCTCCTTAAAAAAACCTGCATCGAGCTGATTTTGTGTCAATCAGTCGACTGATCGTGACTATCAGTCGACTAATCGTGACTATCAGTCGACTGCTCCTGTAGCCGTTGTCTCACAACAACTCGATCCACGCTGGACAAGTTTCAACGGATCCACCATCAGTTGACTGATCATGCCCATCAGTCGACTGGTCAAGCCACCAGTCGAGTGCTCAACGCGATCACTCGACTGGAAAACCTTCTGTGCCCGAATTCACCTTGATTAGTTGACTGCCATCCCTTGGTAATCAACTGATGGTGTCTGCAGTCGATTGCCAGCCCTTGGCAGTCGACTGTTGGGCCAAAAGCACATCGGTCAAACACCAATCAATTTTTATCAACTTGGAGCAGTCGACTGATGTCAGGTAAAACCTCAAACACCAAGTTGTTTGATCATCCGACAATGGGGTAAAATCTCAAACATCATGTTTGAGCATCCGACACTCAGTCTTAGTCACTTGGCTAAGTCCACCTCATCCTCTCATGGAGTTCCCCACCGAAGCTCTCTTCCCTCGGCCTACGTCCCTCGGATGCACCAAATGCACGACTTTGCAATGCCATCCTTCGCATCTCTTGCCCTCGAAGTCTGCTTCCCTTGGGCCTCACTCCATTCGCTCCCCATCCGGCAATCCCTCAAATGCACCAAGCGCACGACTTTGCAATGTAATCCTTCACCGACTCAAGGACCCTGAGGCTACGAGACTAGTGAACTTGTCAAGTCCTCAAGACTTCTCATTGCCAAGGCTTCACACTTGGACTTACCAACACCAAGCCCCATGCTTGGACTTTTCACCACCAAGGCTACACACTTGGATTTACATGGCCAACCCATGTTGGACTTCCCATGACAATCCCATGTCATATATTTTGTCTAACATCAAAATACAGTTCAAGTCAAACTCGAGTCCGGTCAATCGTGACCTGGGCCGATTGCACCAACAATCTCCCCCTTTTTGATGTTTGACAAAACCTCAAACTCAAGTCTACCAATTGACAATTCTCACATCCCAATGAGAATTCCAACTAACCCCAATTGGTAACTTCTCCCCCTTTTTGACATACATCAAAAAGTTCCTCTCAAGGGAGTCAATGTTTCATATCCCAATGAGATCTTATAATCTTTCCCTTGGTACAAAAACATGCCTTCAATCTTTCTAGTGATAAGTCCCATATCACTTAAGAGAGGCAATCCCCTAATTTTCCTCCCATGAGGAAAAATACACATCCATCTTCCCATGATGGATACCTCCCCCTAAGGGCTTGCTCCCCTTTGACTATTGCACCAACAATGTCCTTGGAGAGTCCCTAAGCCAATAGGAACACTAAACTATTGAAATTAAGGGAAAAGATTCAACATTGAACTTTCACCTCCCTTAATTTGATACAGTCCTAAACACTTCTCCTAATCTATGTCTAATGGATTTTCACCCTTTCTAATACTCTCCAAAGCATGTCCTAGGGTTAGGAGTAGTTAGGGAACCAAAACATAGCTGAACATGGGCCTAATAAACATTGTTTATCTAAAATTAGCATTATCAGTCGACTCTCTCAGCTACCAGTCGACTGATATTGACATCAGTCGACTACCATCCATGGCAGTTGATTGATATCTGCATTTTGTAGAAATCAGATTTCAAAACTGAGATTTCGAAATTCATAAGTAAATATACATATGTTGAAAAATCATGAAAATTCATATGCATAATACTTATAACAATCAATATGGGTGAAAAATATTAGAAAAATAAAATACCCATAAACTAGTGAGATTGACACAAAGTTCAAACCTCTTGAAATTTTTAATGTTTGACGCCACTTTGTATCACCTCATTCAATGGTGATTGCTATCAAAAGATAGACTTCACCAAGGTTTTTCAAAATGATTTTAAAACCTTTAAATTCATTTTCCTAAACATCTCACTTGTATCTAAGTGTATGAAGCATATACAAGTCAAGTATTTTAGTGAGATGTGGGTTTTGGTTAATTAGGGTCTCATGCATATGCTAGGCAACTCTATTTGATTCCCTTATGCATGGGACTTCAAATCATGACATAGTCCTTAACTCAATTTTATTTAATGCATGAATAATGATTATGGTATAATTGATAGCAAGAATAAAAGCATGTGCCAATAATCATGATGTCATGACATATGATACAAACTTAAGCATACATGACATTTAAAAATAAACCCTAAGCATGATCATAACAATTTATATGATTAAAAATAAATATGATGTCATAATATGGCAAGGCAAATAAAACATGACAAGTATAAAATACTAAGGTATAAAATATCTAAGTGTTAAGCCCAAATTGTCATTTCTAAGATTAAATTAATTTTGCCTTAATGCCAACTATCCCACTAGTGTGCCAAAAACCCAAAATGACATATCATAACTTCTAAGACCTAATTGTACCAATTTAATCATTTTTCAACTTCTCAAAGTACATTGGCACATCCTAAAGTGTCAACTTTACTACGGTTAGGTTAACTACCCATCCACTTAGGATAGACGTAGCCTAGCCCATCTAGCGTGAATCGATCACGCTCCTAGAAACCCAATACCTATTGGAGCTCCTTGGGTTAACAAAGTATTCATTAGGGATAACTTCCCAAATACCTTCCTAATGACCCTCTTTGGCTTTGAAGCCTTAGTCAAATGGGTCTTTCCTAGGTCAACTCTAGAGGTAACTCCCCCTTTGACCTTTTAGTGGCTACCTTAGATTTTCTTGAACTTTTAGCCACTATACACATACCATGGTTAATCTTAGGGATAACTTCCCTATTAACCTTGGTTTTCTTATACCTAGATTTAGTTCCATAATCAAATGGAACATTGTGATAGGACTTAGGTTTGTAACCCAAACTTTTCTTGCCCTTGGACATTTCTTGTCTCCTAGGTCTTAGATTTTGATCATTTGACCCTTTAACAGAATTTGTCATTTTTGCTAGGGTCTTCTCAAGTTTCTCAAGTCTTGACCTCAAGGCTTGGTTCTCTACCTCTAATCTTCCCAATTTTGATTTTTCATTCCTCCTTTGGGAAAGACTCTTCCTAGGCATATGTCTATGATTTTTGGGATTAATGCCTAGATGATTTTCTACTTTACTAATGGACTCTCTAGGTAAAATGGATCTAGAATTGTTGTTCCAAGATTTGTCCTTAGGTAAGTTTGTTGGGTTTTTTCGAGCCGCAAAAACTGCTTTTTGCGTTGCGGAAACCTCGGAATCCCCGGCCACGGATCCGTGCGAAGATGTATTAAAACAAAAACATGTATGTGTTTATATAAAACCCTAGATCTACCTTAGATCTACATGATAAGGATGTTACCCTCGTAGCGACGCCCTTCGCAAATCCCGCTCGTCCAAAAGGTTCGCCGGAACTCGAGAGTGTCAAGTGAACACCCCTCTATTGGTATCCACACAAGCAATAGGTGGAGAAAATACACCCTTGAGTGTGCTAGCACTCTATGGATGGTTCGGTCAAGGAGGTTGGGAGAGGGAGAGAGCTTGAGGGAAATTGATCCAAGGAAGAAGATGAAATTGTGTAACTCACAAAATGAATTTACCACATCTAATGGGGTTGGCCGGCCACTTCATGGAGAGGGGGTTACATGCATGCATGTAACTCCCATGACCCTTAGTCTCCCTCATGAGGTGGCACCACATGACAAAGTCAATGATGATGTGGAGCATCATCATTGGCCGGCCATGCCAAGTCATCATCATGACATGGCATTTGGTCAAGTCAAACTTGACCTTTCATCTTCCCTCTCAAGTCAAGTCAAACTTGACCTTTCATCTTCCCTCTCAAGTCAAGTCAAACTTGACCTCTAATCTCCCATGGTTGATCAAATCTAACCACTTGACTCAAGTCAATTTAATTTAATGAATCTTTATTCATTTAATTTAAATTGATTTGATGAATCAAATCTAAATTAGACTCATTCAACACTTGAATCAACTTGAGTCTAACTCAATTAGTCAAATTTGGATTACTCTTAATCCAATTTGGTTCATCCCATGAACCTAATCCTCATGGTTCATCATATGAACCTAATCTCCATCTAATTGCTCTTATGTGTGTGACCCTATAGGTTCTTGTAACGTTGGCAATGTCCCTAAACCGATTTAGGAACATAAGCAATGAGCGGTATCTAGCAACACATCATTGCTACCCAAGTTACAAGAATGTTGAGCTCCAACATCACCTTTGTGACTACTAATTGTGACTCTCACAATATGTGACAATGTCCCTCTATCCTTGACATCTAGATTGACCAATCGAGGCATAGACCGTGTCATCCTTGGTACAATCTAAATCTTGAACTCCAAGTAGACTCACTCTAATAATCAAATGAGCTCAATATCTCATATTGATTCATTTGGGCATGACCATGCACTTCGTGGTCTCACTCTATCAAGAATATCGATGTCAACTTCGTCATATAGGAGGGATAGATCCCATCTACATCACTCATATCCCTCTTCATAATTTGTTACAGACCCAGTAATCGCCTTTATAGTCCACCCATTTACGGGTGACGTTTGACCAAGCCAAAGTATGCAACGCCTTATGTAGGGAACCATGGTGACTTCAGGTCTAAGGACTAATAGTCATACTAATAGCCACATGAGAAAGTATATGACACTCATATAACGATCCATGATACTTTCTCATGGCGGGTCATTCAATATACATTCTCCAATGCATACCCATGTGTCAACTTGATATCTCATATCCATGACTTGTGAGATCAAGTCATCATGTTGACCTACATGCTAGTCTCTACGCATTAACATTGTCCCTGAATGTTAATACTCGACTAGGAATGATTAAGAGTAGTGTTCTCTATATCATCTCATTATCGATTTAACCAATCGATTGATATAGATAAGAACCTACTACTCAAGGACATTATTATATTTAGTTATTTGGAACCAATACAAGTAAATATAATAACCATGTCTTTATAAATAGGAATATGATACAATAAAGCCCATACAACAATCATCACATGATTGGCTCTAGAGCTTTCACTAACAATCTCCCACTAGCACTAGTGTCAATCACCGTAGTATCTAATACCCAATGACCTAGTGTGACCATCATGCTTTTTCTGTGCCAAAGCCTTGGTCAAGGGATATGCGATGTTAGCCTCTGTGGGCACTCTGCAAATCTTCACATCTCTTCTATCGATAATCTCTCGAATGAGATGGAAGCGCCGATATATTCGGCCTCTGTTGTAGAATCAACAACTGTATCCTGCTTGGAACTCTTCCAGCTCACAGCGGCACCATTCAAGCAAAACACAAACCCTATCTAATCATCCTCGTCGGGCTTCACGGAAGCCGGGCATCGTCGTAACCCTTTACGCCTAGCTCCTCATCGCTTCCAATATCAAGAAATATTCTTTAGTCCTTCTCAAGTACTTAAGAATATTCTTGATCGCTATCCAGTGACGCCACCGATCCGATCGTATCTACTGCCATGCTCAAAGCATACGAGACATCGTGATGAGTACATAGCATGGCGCATATGATAGATCCTATAGCGTATGCGTAAGGGATCTTATCCATGCGCCCTCTCCTCTCTAGAAGAGGGACTTTGAGTCTTCGAAGACTCACACCATGTGACATCTGGGCAAGTCCTTCTTGGAATTCTCGCATGGCAAACCGTAGTAATACCGTGTCAATGTATGTACTCGACTTAGGCCAAGCAATCTCTTAGATCTATCTCTATAGATCTTGATGCCTAGAATACAGTCGCTTCACCTAAGTCCTTCATTGAGAAGCACGCCTCACCAAGTCTTCACTGCATCAGAGCTAAGGGATGTCATTCCCAATGAGTAGTATGTCATCCACATACAATACAAGGAAGACAACTGTGTTCCCATTAACCCTCTTGTAGACACAGGTTCATCTTCATTCTGATGAAACCAAACTGCTTGATCGCATCATCGAATCGAAGATTCCAAGATTCCGAGAGCTTGCTTTAGCCCATAAATGGACCTTGCATGTATACTTTCCCAAGATGTCGTGATCTACAAAACCTCAAAGTTGTGTCATGTACACATCCTCGAGTAAGTTTCCATTCGTAAACGCGCTTTTGACATCCATCCGCCAGATCTCATAATCGTGGTATGCAATAGCAAGCAAGATCCGAATGGACTTAAACATCGCCATCGAGAAAAGGTTTCATCATAGTCAATACCATGAATTTGCTTGAAACCTTTAGCCACCAATCGCCCTTATAGGTATGCGTAAGTCCATCCATGTCCTTTCTCCTAAAGACCCACTTACACCCAATGGGTTTAACTTCGTGGATCAACCAAAGTCCATACTTGGTTGGTGTACATGGATTCCATCTCTGATCTCATGGCCTCTAGCCATTTCTCGTAACTGGCTCATCACAGCTTCCCGATAGGAGGTAGGCTCATTCTCAATGAGCATAACGTCATCATGGTCGACAAGAGAAATGAGTATCTCTCAGCCGACGCACTCTATCGCACTGCGAAGAGGTAGGTCTACCTAAACAGGTGGTTGTTCCACAACTCCTTGTGCAACAACCTCATCACCCACAACACTTTGTGGTTCCTGTTCAACCTCCATCAAGGCCTCAGTTCTATGGTCCTTATCTTGATTTTCTTCAAGATCGAATGTACTCCCACTAGTTTTTCTAGAAACAAAATCCCTTTCTAGAAAAACCTCAGTCTTTGCTACAAACACTTTGTGTTGACTGGGAATGTAGAAGTAATATCCCATTGTATCCTTGGGATATCCAACAAAATAGCACCTATCAGATTTGGGTCCCAGTTTGTCTGAGACTTGACATCGAACGTAAGCCTCACAACCCCAAATCCTCATGAAAGACATCTTGGGATTTCTCCCTGTCCATATCGTATATGGTGTCTTTATGACAACGTTGGATGGTACACGGTTAAGGGTAAAATCTACTGTGTCTAGAGCATATCCCCAAAAGGATATAGGAAGATCTGTGTGACTCATCATAGAACGTACCATATCTAATAGGGTACGATTCCTCCTTTTGGATACACCATTCCACTGTGGTGTTCCAGGAGGAGTGAGTTGGGATAGAATCTCACACTCAGCTAGATACTCACGAAACTCATGGCTAAGGTATTCACCACCTCGATCTGATCGAAGTATCTTAATACTCTTGCCAAGCTGGTTTTGTATTTCATTCTTGAATTCTTTGAACTTTTCAAAGGATTCTGATTTATGTGTCATGAGATACACATAACCATATCTATTGAAGTCATCAGTAAATGTAATGAAGTACCTGTAACCACCTCTAGTAGCAACATTGAAAGGACCACATACATCACTATGTATAAGTCCTAACAAATCTGTTGCTCTTTCGTTGTGTCCACTAAAGGGAGTCTTGGTCATCTTGCCTAAAAGGCAACACTCGCATGTCTCATATGATTCAAAATCAAATGAGTCTAGCAGCCCATCCTTATGGAGATGAGATAAGTGACTCACATTTATGTGACCTAAGCGACAATGCTAGAGATAGGCTTGGTTCAACTCATTTGACTTGAACCTTTTGGCACTTATGTTATAGATAGGGCTCTCTAAGTCTAAAAAGTAGAGTCCGTTCATTAGAGGTGCACTACAATAGAACATATCATTTAAATAAACTGAACAATATTTGTTCTTTATTATAAACGTAAATCCTTTCTGTTGGCAATGTGCTAATCCTCGGAGGCTCATTGGCTCCAATGTCCCCGGATTAAAATTTTCAACAAATAAAAACTAATCCGGAGGGGATGAGTTTCCTAAGCACAACCAATTTGTCATCGTGCTAACAACTCAAGCGATCGCTTGAACAAACTAGTTGTTCAAGCAACACAACTCTTCTAGTTGGTTAGCCGCAGAAGAGACGACGGACGGATCGCCAGTTTTTGTGTTTCTTATCGGGGTCCATGATTATACAAATACATGCAAATGTAAACTAGTATAATCAACATATACTAACATAAAGAACATAAGCTAGCATATCAAATAAGAACATGCAAAGAACAATAATAAAAGTTATAAAACTTTTATACCTCTTGATCTTCTATCGTATGTCCTAACCTCCTTGTAGACTTCGTGTGGGCGAAGATCCTTAGACTTACGTGTGGCGAAGATCCTCCACAAGTTGAAGCATCCTAGATCTTCTTCAATCCAAAGAAAGAAGAACTCTCTTTCCCTTCTTGCTTGAGCCAACCACCCAATCCACAAAGGATTGATGCATGACCCCAAGAATAGAGAGAACAAAATGGAAACAAAACTCATCTCTTATCTAGGACCAACCATCAAGCTCCAAGCATGATGTTTTGCCGCCAAGATGGAGTATGGAAGCCAAAGAGAAAGAGAAGGGTATGGGCACCACTGGAGAAAGGAAAGGAAAACAATCCTCCTCCTTGTTGCCGCCCAAACCCTAGACAAAGCTTTCCTAATTTTCGGCCAAGGATGAAGGGAAGGAGAATAGGTTGAGCTCCGGCCAAGGTATAGGGAACATGGATAGTGGTCGGCCAACACTTAGAAGGAAGAAGAAGAAGATCTTCATCTCCGTGTTGCCGCCCAACCTAATCCCAAAACCCTAACCCTAGCCGCCCAACCCCATCAACCAAACCCTAACCCTAATCCATATCTCTCTCTTCCGCCTAAGCCTAAGCCCCTATTTATAGAACTTAGGAGAAAGTTGGTTATTGATGAGGTAGCCAAAAATATAGGAACTAATTCCCAATTTTCTCACCTTAGTAGGAATTAGTAAAAAATTTTCTTCCTATAATCTTGCCAAGGTGGCATAGGAAATTTTTTTCACCAATTCTAATCTTAAAATTTTTTTAACTAATTCTAATCTTCTTAAGGTGGCATAGAATTAGGAAAAATTTTTATCAATCTTTAAACTTGCCACCTTATCCAACCTTTCCTCTCCCTTTTATATAGAGTTAGGTTTAGGCCTTGGTTTAATCTCCACCCGTCGGTTCTAGGGTTTTAATCTCAACCGTCGGATTTGAGATTTAATCTCAACTCGGTTCTAGGGTTTTAATCCCAACCGTCGGATCTAGAGATTTAATCTCAACCGTCGGTTCTAGGGATTTAATCCTAACCGTCGAATCTAGAGATTTGTTTTCCATCATTTGATCTAGACTTCATGAGGTTTATATTAGGCTACGATAGGGACCATGAGGAGGAGTTGGGTCTTGGCCACCCGATGGATCGGAACCACACAAACTTGATCCATCAATGATGTTCCATTCCACTAGAGGATCATCATCGAACTACCTCACCAACCCCCATAAATTAATATGGGCTCCATATATTATTTGTACATCCATCTCCCCGTGTTTAAGATATCGAATGTCCGTCAATTAATTGATTTACTGACCATCAATTAATTAACATCTAACTCCTCGAGTAGTACCACTCAACCTTATCATCATGTTGACTAAGTCAACCTGCAGGGTTTACATGATGAACCTTATGAGCTCCTCAAGGGGACATCATCAACCTAATACATAGGACACGGATTCCTCCTATAATCAACGACACACCATGTAAATAATATCATTTCCCAACTTACCGGGCATATTGATTTAATCCATAGAAATCTCACCCTCCGTAAATCAAAGAAATAAATACTAAGTACATGTGCCTGCTATTATATCGGATTAAGAGCATGTACAATATAATATCCGAGGTCCGATTCAATTATGTAGTCAAGAATAAATCAATCACCTCTATGTCGGCCCCGCCAATACACCTAAGTGTACTAGTGTAACTCTATGTTCAAGACAAAACAATACCAAGCTACACTACAACCATGCCAATGGTTTGTCCAAAACCATCTTGGTTGTGAGCCTTTACTTATATTCTACAAGGGACTGATAACATGATCTTCTGTGCCGCACCCAGGCACCATGTTATCTACAATGTAAAATATTAGACAATATGCACACATATAAAATATGCAAACAATGATCATGTGATTCTTATTTCAAAATAAAATGTTCATACCAAAGAGCTAGGCTTTCAGTATACATCCCAACAATCTCCCACTTATACTAAAAGACTATGCTGTCATCATACTGCCATACATCTGATTCCCCTTCCCTCCACATGCCTATCAAAGCTCTCGCTAGAAGGGCCTTAGTGAAAGGGTCTACCAGGTCATCCTCTGATGCATGCTAGGCGACAAGACTTCTACCTCCTTTACGATTTCGTGATCGTGGTACTTGCACTCTATGTGTTTACTAGCCTTATGGGCTCGTGGTTCCTTCAATTTGCAATCACCATTATTATCACAATAAATTGTGATATGGGCAAACCAGAATCACATCCAAGTCCATCAGAAGTTCCGAGCCACACACTTCTTTGGCCGCTCATAGGTCGCCATACATACTCAGCTTCCATGGTGGAGTCCGCCACGCATTTCAGCTGGGCACTCCTCCATACAATGGCTCCACCTCCTAAAGTAAACATAAAACCTGAGGTAGACTTACTGTTATTCCTATCTGATTGGAAATTGTAATCCATGCAACCCACAGGGAGTAATTGGTCTGCCTGGTAAACTTGCATATAATCCCTAGTCCTTCTCAGGCACTACAATATATGCTTTTACCTCAGTCCAATGTCCCTGTCCTGGATTACTCTGATATCTGCTGACCATGCCTACGACAAAGCAGATATCTGGTCTCGTACATAGCATACATTAGGCTTCCTACCGCCGAAGCATAAGGAACTGCCTATATCTCCTCTATCTCCTCAGATGATCTAGGACACATCTGCTTAGATAAAGGAACTCCATGCCTGAAGGGTAGAAAACCCTTCTTGGAGTTTTGTATGCTAAAACGATCCAAAACCATGTATATGTATGAAGCTTGGGATAAGCACAACAACCTTGATCCCCAAGGTTGTGACCCACTTCTCCCAAGTCCTTCATATCATACTGTTTGGACGACCATACCCTTACATCTGATAACACTTCGATGTTGTTGCCAACCACCAAAATGTCATCTACGTATAGTACAAAAATACCACTACGTTTCCGTCACATCTCTGATATACACAAGACCCATCCAAACTTTGAATAAATCCATAAGACTAGATTTACTTCCTCAAAGCGGATGTCCCAAGACTTCAAAGCTTGCTTCAGTCCATTAACGGACCGATTAAACTTATATACAATACGCTCTTTGCCCTTAGCAATGAATCCCTCTGGTTGCTCCATATAGATATTTTCCTCAAGACTTCCATTAAGGAAAGCTGTCTTGACATCCATCTGCCACAACTCATAATCCATATGAGCTGCAGTGCACAAGAGCTCCCAGACCTGTCTTGAATCCATAGATTCAATCTGTGTATTCATTGCACTTTGCCAAGATGCTGCATCTATATCTTGGATTGCCTCGTCGTATGTTTAGGGATCAGGTTCATGTTTGCTATGGACCAAATCAGAAGATTTGTCCAAAAACATGAATCTAAGAGGTTGTCTAACAACCCTCCCACTACGATGAGGTATCTTCTGTGTATCCTCTGTGACACGCGGTGCAGTGACATGTGGTATGTCCTCTTGTACGGTGGTACTAAAGAAGACTTCCCTTTTAACTCCTCAAGAACAATTTTACTCTTGGGCTTGTGGCTCATCACATAGTCTTCCTCTAGAAATCTGGCGTTAGTGTTAACGATCACCCTCTGATCTCTAGGACTATAAAACAATCCACCCTTCGCTGGATAGCCAATAAACATGTATGTACTGTACGAGGTTCCAACTTACCAAGATTCGCCTTCAAAGACATGTGCTTGGACTCATATCTGAATATGTCTTAGACTAGGCTTTCGCCCAGTGCACAATTCTATGGGAGTAGAAGGCACTGATTTAGATGGAACCAGGTTCAGAATGTATACGTCGTATCTATAGCATATCCCCAGAATTGGCAAGTCAGAATAACTCATCATCGATCTAACCATCTCCATAAGAGTCATATTCCTTCGCTCTGCTACACCGTTCTGCTGGGGTGTGCCAGGTGCAGTCAATTGGGATTGAATCCCAGCCTCTGATAAGTAGTTCCTAAACTCTCCCAAGAGGTACTCACCACCACAATCAGATCGTAGTGTCATCTTGAATAATTGTCTATGAAAAAGACAAAATATTCAAAACTACCTCTTGCCTGGATAGACATAGGACCATACGAATCAGAATGAACCAATTCCAACACATCTTTGGATCTATACTCCTTGGCCTTGAAAGGCCTCTTGGTCATCTTACCCTCCAAGCAAGATTCGCAGGTTGGGAGATACTCCACCACTTATGAACCCAAAGGTCCATCAGCTATAATACCTTTGAATTCTACTTAGGTTAATATGACCAAGCCTAAGATCCCAAAGATATGTTTGGTTCATCTTCGAAGGTTCTTTTCTCTTATTAGACTTAGAAGATGAGTTAATAACTTCTATTTGCATCGTGGGAGCTCGTGGTTCAAGTTATAGATTTCCTATCTATGTACCTGAATAGATAATGTCCCTATTCCTTTTATAACATATCTGACATCAAAAGAAATAGATTATCCATCTAGAATAAATTTAGAAACTGAAATTAATTCTTTCTAAATAAGGGTACATAAAGGAAATTCTTAAGAACCAAAACCTTTATTTTTCTCAAAAGATAAATAAAACATCTCCCACTGCAATATCCGCCATCTTCCTGGCATTGCCCAAGTAAATGGTAATATCCCCTTTAGCTAGTCGTGTTTCGAACCCCGCAGAGTTGTTACATGATTAGTGGCTCTCGTATCTACACACCGGTGCCGATAGATAATGCCTCTAACCATGTTTCAACGACTGGACCAAAGGATATACCTTTGTTCTTCTTTGGATTGGGACAGTCTTTCTTCCAATGTCCATCCTGCTAGTAAGTGAAGTACTTGCCTTTCGGCTTCTTCACTCCTCCCTGAGATCCTCCCACCACGTTTGCTTCCACCTTGTTTCTCCTTCTTCTTGCCTTTCGCTTAGAAGTAGAAACCTTTGAGCAACCATGGCTTGAGGACACTCTTTGAAGAGTGTATACTTGTACTTCTTAGCAGATAAGACAACATCTAGATTCTTTCCAATCAACATTATTTGGGTACAAGTTTATTTCTTTAGTAAGTGGATCAAAGTCATTTTGAAAATCCTAAGAATCACATAGATCATTACTTTAGATTTCAAAAATTATTGATTCCTCAAAACAATAAAATTCCGAAATCAACCAACACCTCAAAACACCGAGAATATCGCATGCCACGATAGTGTGGACGTATATGAATTCTACATTTGTAAGAGGAGGTTTTACCCATTAATTTTATTATCTTGTCAACCTTACTTTTTGACAAATAAAATTAATAGTTGGTTCCTCTTTGGCCCTACAAATAAAAGCAGTGACTCCGATGGGGAGGATACTTTTTATTTGCATCTAAGTGTGCACCATTACACGATACTAAGGGAATTATCTCGGATTATGTGCCTTACCGATGGGGAAGTACACACGCTCCTAAATAATTTCCTATAACCATTATTTGACCTAGTGATCCACAAACAAACTCATCCGATGGGGAGGAAGGCACTCAGAGCTGACGCGCAAGTTTGTTGCATCACATGTCAAATTGTAATGGAGGCCGCGGGAATTAATTAAAATATCCCTCTCCCACTTAGTAAATTGAAAATGAGGAATTTTCAAGCACACACAACATGCATATAAAACAAATCAGCAATAAATATGGAAAAATCAGAATTTTTCCAACTATTATGGCATTGTTCTCCAATATGCGTCCCGTCGTGTCGCCACCTCGTCCGCTCCTCCTACGCCATGTACGAGCCAACCGGAGATCCGAGCCGAGAATAAAACCTATTTTATTTTACATCCATCGATCCTATACTCCATAAGGGAGTGTACATGAAATCTAGATCGAAAGTAAAATAAAATAAAGAGTGGCTAAACAATGTCGTATTCAATTACAAAAATTAAATACTAATTTAGCCTCGTCAACCCCGAGGATTCAAATAATACACATACAATCACACACAAACAACCACATACACACATATAGCCATAATAGTCGGATCTTATGCCTGCAACCAAAAAGTTAGCCTACGCACATCCTACTATTATCTGGCATACTCAATATATGATATGTGCATGAAAGTAACCGAATCCAAAACACACAAAACCAGAAACCGTGACTCTGATACCAATTGTTGGCATTCATGCTATTTCTCGGAATGCTCATAGGCTCCCATGTCCCCGGATTAAAATTTTCACTAATGAAAACTAATCCGGATGGGATGAGTTTCCTAAGCACAACCAATTCGTCGTCGTGCTAACGACTTGAGCGATCGCTTGAACAAACTAGTTGTTCAAGCAACACAACTCTTCTAGTCGGTTAGCCACGGAAGAGACGACGGACGGATCGCCAGTTTTTGTGTTTCTTATCGGGGTCCATGATTATACAAATACATGCAAATGTAAACTAGTATAATCAACATATACTAACATAAAGAACATAAGCTAGCATATCAAATAAGAACATGCAAAGAACAATAATAAAGGTTATAAAACTTTTATACCTCTTGATCTTCTATCGTATGTCCTAACCTCCTTGTAGACTTCGTGTGGGCGAAGATCCTCCACAAGTTGAAGCATCCTAGATCTTCTTCAATCCAAAGAAAGAAGAACTCTCTTTCCCTTCTTGCTTGAGCCAACCACCAATCCACAAAGGATTGATGCCACGCCCCAAGAATAGAGAGAAAAATGGAAACAAAACTCATCTCTTATCTAGGACCAACCATCAAGCTCCAAGCATGATGTTTGCCGATCCAAAGAGAAGATGGAATGGAGTATGGAAGCCAACCGAAAGAGAAACACCAAGGGTATGGGCGCCGGCCAACACTTGGAGAAAGGAAAGGAAAACAATCCTCCTCCTTGTTGCCGCCCAAACCCTAGACAAAGCTTTCCTAATTTCCGGCCAAGGATGAAGGGAAGGAGAATAGGTTGAGCTCCGGCCAAGGTATAGGGAACATGGATAGTGGTCGGCCAACACTTAGAAGGAAGAAGAAGAAGATCTTCATCTCCATGTTGCCGCCCAACCTAATCCCAAAACCCTAACCCTAGCCGCCCAACCCCATCAACCAAACCCTAACCCTAATCCATATCTCTCTCTTCCGCCCAAGCCTAAGCCCCTATTTATAGAACTTAGGAGAAAGTTGGTTATTGATGAGGTAGCCAAAAATATAGGAACTAATTCCCAATTTTCTTGCCGCCCAAGGGTAGCAAGGAATTAGTAAAAAAAATTTTCTTCCTATAATCTTGCCGGCCAAGGTGGCATAGGAAAATTTTTTTTCACCAATTCTAATCTTAAAATTTTTTTTAACTAATTCTAATCTTGCTGCCCAAGGTGGCATAGAATTAGGAAAAAAATTTTATCAATCTTTTAAACTTGCCGCCCACCTTATCCAACCTTTCCTCTCCCTTTTATATAGAGTTAGGTTTAGGCCTTGGTTTAATCTCCACCATCGGTTCTAGGGTTTTAATCTCAACCGTCGGATTTAGAGATTTAATCTCAACCATCGGTTCTAGGGTTTTAATCCCAACCGTCGGATCTAGAGATTTAATCTCATCCGTCGGTTCTAGGGATTTAATCCTAACCGTCGGATCTAGAGATTTGTTTTCCATCATTTGATCTAGACTTCATGAGGTTTATATTAGGCTACGATAGGGACCATGAGGAGGAGTTGGGTCTTGGCCACCCGATGGATCGGAACCACACAAACTTGATCCATCAATGATGTTCCATTCCACTAGAGGATCATCATCGAACTACCTCACCAACCCCCATAAATTAATATGGGCTCCATATATTATTTGTACATTCATCTCCCCGTGTTTAAGATATCGAATGTCCATCAATTAATTGATTTACTGACCATCAATTAATCAACATCTAACTCCTCGAGTAGTACCACTCAACCTTATCATCATGTTGACTAAGTCAACCTGCAGGGTTTACATGATGAACCTTATGAGCTCCTCAAGGGGACATCATCAACCTAATACATAGGACATGGATTCCTCCTATAATCAACGACACACCATGTAAATAATATCATTTCCCAACTTACCGGGCATATTGATTTAATCCATAGAAATCTCACCCTTTGGTAAATCAAAGAAATAAATACTAAGTACATGTGCCCGTTATTATATCGGGATTAAGAGCATGTACAACATAATATCCGAGGTCCGATTCAATTATGTAGTCAGCAACAAATTGAATCACCTCTATGTCGGTCCTGCTCAATACACCTAAGTGTATTAGTGTAACTCTATGTTCAAGACAAAACAATACCAAACTACACTACAACCATGCCAATGGTTTGTCCAAAACCATCTTGGTTGTGAGCCTTTACTTATATTCTACAAGGGACTGATAACATGATCTTCTGTGCCGCACCCAGGCACCATGTTATCTACAATGTAAAATATTAGACAATATGCACACATATAAAATATGCAAACAATGATCATGTGATTCTTATTTCAAAATAAAATGTTCATACCAAAGAGCTAGGCTTTCAGTATACATCCCAACACTTTCTTGTCCAAACAAGAAACCGAAATTATGTTCTTAGTCAAAGCAGGCACATAACAACATTCATCTAATTCTAGTACAAGCCCAGAGGGTAGAGATAGATCATAAGTTCCTACAGCAACAGCAGCAACCCTTGCTCCATTGCCTACTCGTAGTTCCACCTCGCCCTTTGTCAATGCCTTGCTATTTCTCAACGCCTACACATTAGTACAAATGTGATATGCACATCCGGTATCTAATACCCATAATAAAGAAATAGATAGATTGACTTCTATAACATTTATACCTGAAGTAGAAGTCTCACTTCTTTTCTTCTTAAGATCTTCCAGGTAAGCTTTGCAGTTACGCTTCTAGTGTCCAGCTTCCTTGCAGTGGAAGCAAGCCCCTTCCTTGGCTACCCCTCCTTTGGGTTTAAGTTCTTTGCCTTTGCCCTTGGCTTGGGACTTTCCCTTACCTTTAGGCTTGCCCTTGCCTTTCTTTTTGTGCACCGTCAAAATGGTGTCAGATTTTCCCTTCTTAAGGTTAAGCTCAGCAGTTCTCAACATGCTGAGCATCTCAGGTAGTGGCTTATCAATTTCATTCATGTTGTAATTCATGACAAATTGATTGTAGGCTTGTGGCAAAAATTGCAAGATCAGGTCAGTGGCCATCTCTTGGCCAAGTGGGAATCCCAGCCTTTGTAGGTTTTCTACGTACCCAATCATCTTGAGTACATATGGACCTACGGGAGTTCCATCTTGCATTTTGGACCCAAACAATGCCTTAGAGACTTCATATCTCTCGTGCCTTGCTTGTCCTTGATATAGTTGACAAAGATGTTCAACCATATCATAAGCATTCATGAACTCGTGTTGCTTCTGAAGCTCAGAGTTCATGGTCGCGAGCATTAGACATGACACATCAAATGCATCATCTTGATGCTTCTTGTAAGCATCTTTGTCAGCTCGCGAGGTAGTGGCAGGAGGTGCCTCAGGAATGGGCTACTCTAGGACGTACAACTTCTTTTCTTGAGTGAGAACACTTCTCAGGTTCCTGTACCAGTCCAGGAAATTTGCTCCATTGAGCTTGTCCTTCTCAATGACAGAACACAAAGAGAGAGTGTTCGTGTTTGTCGACATAGTTATTTATAACATACAATGCAGAGAATTAATATCATATTCCTTTTATCATTTAATTAGGCCTTTAAATCAAATGATGCTCCCACTGAATTATAGAAATTTTGTAGAATCGAGTTATGGATGTGGTCAAACCACATTACTAGATTCATACAAACTAGCTATAATTCTTGTGGGACAAGATCCACATCAAACTAAGCCTTGAGTTAGCTTTGGCTAAATCGCCCAAGACTTAGTACGATCGGTGGGTAACACATTACCGATTACATCTCTATGCAACTCTTGTTTATAGGATCAAGACCCATATTTACAAAAGACCTTGAGTTAGCTTTGGCTAAATCGCCCAAGATTTAGTGTAAATGCGATCTTAACCTATCTTTCCAACGATTGGAATATGCCTATAGTTCTACTCGATCCAATTGAGTTAACTAGTTTTGCTCAATCTAATTGAGCTTACTCTAACCCAAGCGTGATAGGCGGGACCAAGATTGTCCCTCCGCACCCTACCAAGATAATATGTGTTGCTCTGCTTTGGCAGATTCAACAACAACAAATGATCGAGGTAGTGATGGGTATCAAGGCTCGGTAGGCATTTTTGAGTTGATTCGATTATGATCTAATCTAATCGTAATGTGTATCTTATACGCATTTAGGCCTTTATTATCCTATATTAGCATGCATCACATACATACAATCATTATTCTAGCATGCATCATATACATACAAGAAAATTATCCTAGCATGCATCATATACATACAAGCATTATTCTACTAGCATGCATCACATACATACAAGCAAAATCAAATATATATATATATATATATATATATCAAAATATATATATATATATATATATATATATATATATATATATATATATATATATATATATATATATATATATATATATATATATATATGTTTAACTGTGATGTAGTCATGGCCCTACTACGATCTTCTCAAGCCAATGAGAAGATCGGACGGTCAACCTAAGGCTAGCGACTTCTCCAAGCACTTCCTTTGACCGTCATGTGTCGTCGGCACCCTTCTCGTAACCTCGTCTTCAAGTGGACATTCCACAGCTCCATTTTGTACATTACAAATATGAAACTCGAGTTACATTCGAGTCTAAAACTATTTACAACTAGAATATCATAAGAAGAGGTACGACGCGCAGGTCGCATACACTATACACCACGCACAACAACAAAAATGGCACGCAGGCCGTATTATGAATTACAACACATATAATCCAATCAAATTGGGGTCATTGGGCCATGACAATCACAGAATTATACATAATTCTAAATTATGTATTTTTACAGAGAATTTCTATAATTTTTTCTAATTGTTTTTCAAATTTATGAATCACCTCTCCATAACGGTCCCGCTAAGCGGTTTCCGGGCGCGATCGCGGGACAAGGGCCCTTTCGAGGATAGGGGCAGCGCCCCTACTCGCAAAATAAACTTTGCGAGTGTCCCTAAAATGATCTTACAGCAACTTAAGTCACTGTCCCAAAAACCTAAAGCGAGAACTCGCCGTTTCGGAGAGTTTTTCTCGACGGTTGAAGCCTACAAGTGTCCCAACACTCGTTGCTTCGATTCTTCAAGAAAAATACCCAAAAATTCTATAAAAATAGGAAATTTACAGAAACATATAAATCTGTAATTTTTATATCTAATACAAAAATTACAAAATCGAAACACATACATGCTTCGCATGTGGCTCTGATACCACTGTTGGGTTTTTCCGAGCCGCAAAAACCTCTTTTTGTGTTGCGGAAACCTCGGAATCCCCGGCCACGGATCCGTACGAAGATGTATTAAAATAAAAACATGTATGTGTTTATATAAAACCCTAGATCTACCTTAGATCTACATGATAAGGATGTTACCCTCGTAGTGACGCCCTTCGCAAATCCCGCTCGTCCAAAAGGTTTGTCGGAACTCGAGAGTGTCAAGTGCACACCCCTCTATTGGTATCCACACAAGCAATAGGTGGAGAAAACACACCCTTGAGTGTGCTAGCACTCTATGGATGGTTCGGCCAAGGAGGTTGGGAGAGGGAGAGAGCTTGAGGGAAATTGATCCAAGGAAGAAGATGAAGTTGTGTAACTCACAAAATGAATTTACCACATCAAATGGGGTTGGCTGGCCACTTCATGGAGAGGGGGTTACATGCATGCATGTAACTCCCATGACCCTTGGTCTCCCTCATGAGGTGGCACCACATGACAAAGTCAATGATGATGTGGAGCATCATCATTGGCCGGCCATGCCAAGTCATCATCATGACATGACATTTGGTCAAGTCAAACATGACCTTTCATCTTCCCTCTCAAGTCAAGTCAAACTTGACCTCTAATCTCCCATGGTTGATCAAATCTAACCACTTGACTCAAGTCAATTTAATTTAATGAATCTCTATTCATTTAATTTAAATTGATTTGATGAATCAAATCTAAATTAGACTCATTCAACACTTGAATCAACTTGAGTCTAACTCAATTAGTCAAATTTGGATTACTCTTAATCCAATTTGGTTCATCCCATGAACCTAATCCTCATGGTTCATCATATGAACCTAATCTCCATCTAATTGCTCTTATGTGTGTGACCCTATAGGTTCTTGTAACCTTGGCAATGTCCCTAAACTGATTTAGGAACATAAGCAATGAGCGGTATCTAGCAACACATCATTGCTACCCAAGTTACAAGAATGTTGAGCTCCAACATCACCTTTGTGACTACTAATTGTGACTCTCACAATATGTGATAATGTCCCTCTATCCTTGACATCTAGATTGACCAATCGAGGCATAGACCGTGTCATCCTCAGTACAATCTAAATCTTGAACTCCAAGTAGACTCACTCTAATCAAAGGAGCTCAATATCTCATATTGATTCATTTGGGCATGGCCATGCACTTCGTGGTCTCACTCTATCAAGAATATCGATGTCTCTCCCATCAAATAGGAGGGATAGATCCCATCTACATCACTCACATCCCTCCGCATAATTTATTACATACCCAGTAATCGCCTTTCTAGTCCACCCATTTACAGGTGACGTTTGACCAAGCCAAAGTATGCAACGCCTTATGTAGGGAACCATGGTGACTTCAGGTCTAAGGACTAATAGTCATACTAATAGCCACATGAGAAAGTATATGACACTCATATAATGATCCATGATACTTTCTCATGGCGGGTCATTCAATATACATTCTCCAATGCATACCCATGTGTCAACTTGATATCTCATATCCATGACTTGTGAGATCAAGTCATCATGTTGACCTACATGCTAGTCTCTACGCATTAACATTGTCCCTAAATGTTAATACTCGACTAGGAATGATTAAGAGTAGTGTTCTCTATATCATCTCATTATCGATTCAACCAATCGATTGATATAGATAAGAACCTACTACTCAAGGACATTATTATATTTAGTTATTTGACACCAATACAAGTAAATATAATAACCATGCCTTTATAAATAGGAATATGATACGATAAAGCTCATACAACAATCATCACATGATTGACTCTAGGGCTTTCACTAACAAAGTTTACATGTTTGGCACCTAAGCAATAGTATTTATTCCTACTAGCATGCTTTTCATTAACAATAGCAAATGAATTAAAATAATTTCTAGCATGCTTCTTAACCTTAGAACTAGAAGGTGTATTAAAATATACCTTAGGGTTTGCTTTAGAAACTCCCCCTACTTGTGTAGCTTCTTCTTGCCCTTTCTTCCTCTCCCTAGGGCATTGGCTTCGGTAATGTCCTCTTTGGTTGCATTTGAAGCACACAATGTGCTTTTTGCTCTTCTTAACAAGGACTCCGACATCCTTTGACTTTTGATTGACTTTTGGCGTCGGTACCTTCTTCTTAGCCAATTTTGGGCATTTGCTCTTGTAATGCCCAGTTTTCCTACACTCAAAGCATATGATATATTTTTTTTATCTTTAATTACAATGCTTGAGTTACCTAGGGAGGTGAAAGCCTCTTGATCTTCACTTCTCCCGGATGTAGATGCTTCTTCTCGTTCTTGCTCCGGGATAGAAGATCTCTCCTCCCCCTCAATTGTAGAGGTGGAGGTTTCCTCCAATTCTTCAACATCCTCGGATCTAGATGTTGATGAGCATTCTACTTCGGCTTCCTTCTCTACTTGTGCTGGTTCAGAATTTTCGTGGAATTTGACCAACTTATCCCACAACTCCTTAGCATCCCCATATTCACCTAGCTTGCACAAGACATGGTTAGGTATTAATTTAATTAATATTTTTGTTACCTTAACCGTTGTCTTGAATTGTTGTCATTGCTCCTCGGTCCACCTTGATTTTACTAACGGCTTGTTGTCTTTACCCCTAGGTACTTCAAAACCATTTTCAATTGTTAGCATCATATCGAAATCAGTTTTAAAATAAACCTCCATCCTTTTCTTCCACCAAGAAATGTCTCCTTCAAATTTCGGTAGACGGATGTTGATGTCGGCCATCTTGTCGTGCTTGTGTTGGCGATGAGTCCACAACAAGCTCCTCGCTCTGATACCACTTGTTAGAGGATCGGTGGCCAGCTAGAGGGGGATGAATAGCCTTTTTTGCATAGACGACGGATATCGTTCGTTCGTCATGTGCTTGTCTACAATATTCGTTAATATGCAGTGGAAATAATAGTAATGAAAACGAACACACAAGAACACACAATACATAGTGATATACGTGGTTCGGAAACTTAGGGTTCTTACTCCACGAGGTGAGCTCAACGAGCTATGCGCATGACACTGACAAAACTCATTCTCGGCTACAAGTCGGAGGTGGAGAAACCTCGTATAAGCAATTACACTTAGTAATACACAAAGGTACAAGCAAATACAAATACAACAATGAAATATGTAAGGAAAACTTTACGACAATGGATTTGAACTCTTGCTTGTTGCTTGCTTTGGTTTGCTCTTGAAGGTTTGGAATGCAATAGCAATTCCCCTCCAAAATCGCCCCAAAAACTATTGTAAAATCCTCCATCTCAAGCTCCTTAAATAACCTACATCGACCTGATTTCACGCTAATCAGTCGATTGATCATGACCATCATTCGACTGCACTTGTAGTCATTGTCTCACAATGACTCGATCCACGCTGGACAAGTTCCAACGGATCCACCATCAGTCGACTGATCATGCTCATCAGTCGACTGATCAAGCCACCAATCGAGTGCTCGACGCGATCACTCGACTGGAAAATCTTCTGTGCCCAAATTCACCTTAATCAGTTGACTTCCATCCCTTAGCAGTCAACTGATGGTGTCTGTAGTTGACTGCCAACCCTTGGAAGTCAACTATTCAGCTAGAAGCACATCAGTCAAACACCAGTCAATTGCTATCGACTTGGAATAGTTGATTGGTACCTATACCAGTCGACTGATGTCGAGTAAAACCTCAAACACTGGGTTGTTTGATTATCCGACCATCGGATAAAACCTTAAACACCATGTTTGAGCATCCGACACTCAATCTTAGCCACTTGGCTAAGTCCACCTCATCCTCTCATAGAGTTCCCCACCGAAGCTCTCTTCCCTCGGCCTACGTCCCTCAGATGCACCAAGCACACAACTTCGCAATGCCATCCTTTGCATCTCTTGCCCTCGAAGTCTGCTTCCCTTGGGCCTCACTCCATTCGCTCCCCGTCCGGCGGTCCCTCGGATGCACCAAGTACACTACTTCGCAATGCCATCCTTCAACGACTCAAGGACCCCGAGCCTATGAGACTAGTGAACTTGCCAAGTCCTCAAGATCTCATTACCAAGGATACACACTTGGACTTATCAACACCAAGCCTCATGCTTGGACTTTTCACCACCAAGGCTACACACTTGGATTTACATTGCCAACCCATGTTGGACTTCCCATGACAATCCCATGTCATACGTTTTGTCTAACATAAAAATAAGTTCTAGTCAAACTAGAGTCCGGTCAATCGTGACCTGGGCTGATTACACCAACAATTTTATACCGAGTCATATTAATGTGCTTGAGTAGATAGATTGAAGAGTTGGGGATACTCTTGCCTCTACTTCTACAACTCTATATATCTCCTTTACTGCTATGAGTTGTGATGATGTAATTTCTGATGCTCCAGATATTGAAGAGAGTGTTGATGTTGGGAACTTTAAAGACAATATTGATGCATGCAGAACACTAGATGAGAGTTTTATTATTGCAGATGTTATTGTTGATGATGTTGCATGTGTAATTATTGATGAAGTTATTGTTGTGTTAGATGTTAGTGTGTTGCCAACTACTCCTATTTGTGGGGTTATTGTAGATGATGTTGCGAAGGAGATAGTTTCCCTAGAGTTGTATCTATTAGTTGAGCAACCACATGATATGCTATTGGAACCTCTTATTGATCACTTGGAGTGTGCATGTTCTGAAGAAGATGAGCAATTGCCAGACACCAGTGCCCAAACTTACCAGCCAGATCAGAAGACAGGTGAGACAGTGGTGGCAAGCAATTATGATGAGTTGATTCCCATGGAATTGGTGGATAGCTAGAGGCCCCCAGATTGCACACTTCCTTCACAGTAGAGTCTCCAAGAATTTTGTTGAAGAAGACCCTAACAATAGACTTCCTTCCAGATCCTAGGTTAGACTTTTTTTTAATTGCCTCTGACTGCCAGAGATTACATATGATGAGGAAATCATATTGGAGGGAGCAGTTTTCTTTCAATCAGACATTATTCAACTTCTAGACTGGCTCCTTTAACTAAATCGTCTCCAATCACCTAGAAAATCTTTTGAGGAGACAAAGATGGAGGGAGTGATATGGAACTATCTTGATCACATCATGACCCATTCAGTCCATTCCTCCCTTGACGTGGATGTTACAGTTGAATCATCTTCAACCGCCGAGAGGACTTTCACTCCACTCCTAGCCTGGATTCTTCTGTTGAACCGCCTTCAACCACTAGACACTCAGGGGAGTTAATTCCATCCTTTTTCTTTGTAT
This sequence comes from Wurfbainia villosa, assembly GCA_025175895.1. Lineage (NCBI taxonomy): Eukaryota > Viridiplantae > Streptophyta > Magnoliopsida > Zingiberales > Zingiberaceae > Wurfbainia > Wurfbainia villosa. The sequence goes on along the minus strand of CM045991.1, from coordinate 69,120,502 downwards.
TTTTATATATGCTCCTTTTTTATCTTATTTTATTTTATTTTAGTTAAAATGTTTCAGCAGTCATGTTTTTTTTCATCATGTTTTGAGATGAATTCCCTATGCATTCATTTATATCTTCTTAGAAGTCATGAAATCTAGTTAAATTTGACTGACGAGTTTTGAGATTTATTATCATGAATGGATTATTTGATTGGATGGTTATTATAACTCTAGAACTTACTTTGATTCTTTTGAGACTACACAACCATAGGTTTTCATGATTATTATGAAGGTCACTTCACTTATTTCCATTGCTTCTTTTGCTGTCGCATGCTTACTGAATAATATTCTTATCGTTCATCCCATCATTCCTTTTCCTTCTTCCATTTATTTCTTTCCCATTATTCTTTTGGATGTGAGATACTTAGATGTTCCATGATAAGTGTTTTTCTAGAGACAGACAAAAGTTTAAGTGTGGAGGAGAGGAATAACTCAAAGGTGTTTAGTGGAAGCATAGGCAAGCTATACTTGATCACCATGAGCAAGCCATGCTCTTTATTTTTGCATGTCAAGGAAAATATTGTGGGAAAAAAAATTTGTTGGAAAAATAGTGAAATAAAAAATAAACATTTGTCCAAATGATTAAAGACAATGAAGAAAAAAATTTCTCTAACATGTGGTGCAGTTTTTATTTATGTGTGATAGTATTTTTTGTGATTGACCTCCCTTGTTACAATCATTAAGAGATTTATTGTATATCATGAGTCGATTTGTATTGTGGAAATTGATAGAGGTTGTTTACATATTATTTAGTGAATTGAGAATAACTAACTTGGATGGAAACTTTAGGGCAATGCTTTCTTGTACTCATCTATGTAGCATTTCAATATTCCCATATCTACCACCATTACTTTGATATTTTTATTTACTTCATTTATTTATTTTCTTGCATACATATTATTATTTGATTTGACTCATGTTTCCCATACATTCTTAATAAACCTTCAAAGATTATGCATTCTTATGTGTATATAGTTGATGCACACGAGAGCGACCTCAAATCTTCGACGAGGGTCATCGATGACTAGAAGCATGCACTCGTGCTCAATGCCTACAAGTGCACAGATGTCGTCAAGTAATAAAAGATTATCAATCCCATAGAGACTTAGATTAGAATACTGTTTGTCCAGTGGATGTTGTTGTTCAGAGTTATAATCCTAAGAGTTGTGGTTGCAAAATTGATGGTAGTCCTAACTCTAGTATGGTGTCACTCAAAGGAAGAGAAGGTTGGTTCGAAGTTCTCTAAAGGATTCTAGGACTTCAGTTTCACTTGTGCGTCATGGGACATGTTATCAATTAGATGCTTTTGAGACCTCTAATTATGATCTTGTGAGAGGATCATCATACATTTGTCCAATGAACTTTTGCTTCTACCGGGAACTACCTATTCCTAACCAAGTTTCCCTTTCGGATCGTCAGAGCTTAGGGGGTTGATACCGTTGGGAGCCCTCTATAATTAAGGTCCCTCATCCCTTCTAGAGTTAATCTCTCCTACTTTGGGCCTTTTACTAAGATAGGTTATTGGGGTACGAGGACATTCTAATAATCCCTACAAAGAGGTGGATCATATTTCATATTCTACTCTATCATATTCCATCTTCTACAATTGCGGGAGGTAGGATGACCGCAAGGTGTATCCTTGGTTCTCCTAGATTTTTGATATGAAGGCTATCACCCTTTGTATCGCCTATGTGCAGTATAAATAGAAACAAGATGTTGATGTACACCAAGGAGGGGTTCGTCAAGACAGAGTTAAAACCGCATAAAAAAAGAACATTTATCATTTCCCGAGGGGCCAATTTCAAGACTTCAAGCAAAGCATTTCAAGGAAGTACTAAACAGGCTAATCCAAGAACAATGGGTTGGCTATGAGAAAGGAGAAACCAAATTAAACCCGAGTACAAATCAAGGCTTAACCTATGTGATCGGTCTTATCCAACCATGACGTAGCTTTGCATGACGATTGAAAAGGGAGTAAAGAAGTATAAAAACTTGATGGATTTTTATTTCAGGGAAATAGACCGTGTACCCTTATTTTCATTACGTTAATTGTTTACTAGGGAAGACCATAGTGGTGGTTTGATGGGGCATTTTGGTGTCACTAAGACTTTCAGGGTTTTGCAAGAACATTTTTTTTTGCTTCATATGCAATGTGATGTAGCGAAAATTTGTGAGAAGTGTATCACTTGCAAACAAGCTAAATCTAAGTTGAAACCACATGGCGTGTATACACCTTTGCCTATAACCCATGAACTGTGGACTCATATTTCAATGGACTTTGTGTTGGGATTACCTCGGACTAAGAGGGGAAGGGATTCGATTTTTGTTGTGGTAGATAGGTTTTCTAAGATGGCTCATTTCATTCCATGTCATAAAACCAATGATGCATCCCATATAGTTGATTTGTTCTTTAAAGAGGTTGTTAGATTGCATGGCATGCCTAGGACCATTGTCTCTGATCGAGATGCAAAATTTTTGAGTTACTTTTGGAAGACTCTGTGGGGGAAATTGGAAACTAAATTATTATTCTCTACCACTTGTCATCCTTAGACCGATGGGGAAACTGAAGTTGTCAATCGAACTTTATCCTTCTTACTTCGTGCCATTATCAAAAAGAATTTGAAAACATGGAAGGATTGTCTACCGCATGTCGAGTTTGCATACAATAGAAGCATACATTCTGCAACTCAATTTTCTCCATTTGAAGTTGTTTATGGATTCAATCCTTTGTCACCAATAGATTTGATTCCTTTTCCTTTAAGTGAACATATCAACTTAGATGGTAAGAAGAAGGTTGATTTTGTAAAGCAAATTCATGAACAAGCACGCCTAAATATTGAGAGAAGAACCAAGCAATATATCCAACAAGCTAACAAAGGGTGGTAGAAAGTTGTGTTTGAACTAGGAGAGTGGGTTTGGTTGCAATTATGAAAGGAGTGATTTCCAAAAAAATGAGGTTCTATGCTCGTACCTCGAGGTGATGGGCCATTTCAAGTGATAGAATGCATCAACGATAATGCCTACAAACTTGAATTGCTAGGTGAGTATGGTGTGCATACTACTTTTAATGTTGTTGATTTGTCCCCATTTGATCTAGGCGATGATTTGAGGACAAATCCTTTTCAAGAGGGGGAGAATGATGTACACCAAGGAGGGGTTCGTCAAGACTGGGTTAAAACCGCGAAAGAACATTTATCATTTCCCGAGTACAAATCAAGGCTTAACCCATGTGATTAGTCTTATCCAGCTATGATGCGACTTTGCATGATGATTGAAAAGGGAGTAAAGAAGTATGAAAATTTGAGATTTTGTGTTTCAAAGTTATTTAATTGCACACATGCAAAGTGTGGAGACTTGGAGTTTTTTTGGGTTTCTAAGTGTCTAATTTCTTGCATACAACATTGGTACTCTTACTTGTTTGCATGCATGCATGTAGGTCTTTTACTTGCTTGCTCCCATTATATAAGGGGGAGAATTCTGAATTTGTGATAACTTGGTTTTGAGTAAACATCCTTGTGAGGATTTTATATTCTCTTGGTTCTTGAAGGAACTTCTGAACTTATCGAGTCTATCTTGTGGCGTTCAACAACAGAAACTTATCACCTTTTGGTGTGGTGTTTCCTTCTTTCATAGTCTTTGTTTGTGCCAGTCTTGGTTGCGAGTAAAGGCTCAAACACTTATGAACTTGTTCCTGGGGTTCTATCCATCTTTGTCTCAGGTTCCATCACAATTGTTGGTGGAGTTCGTATTATACGTGTCTTGGTTATTCTCCCTGGTGCCGGAGCGTCAAGAAGGATCTTTAGTCGCTTCCTTCCTCCCCCTTGCGAGTCTCCGGTGCTTTTTAAGGCACCTTCTTGCTATCCTAGCTGTCGGGCATCTCCCCCAGGGTTTGGGTGTGGCTTCTTATTTATAGATGTGAAGTTAGCTCTCCATAAATCCCACGAAAACCCTAATCACGTCAAATCTTCCCAGTGCCACAGGGTCGTGTGGAATCCACACGGTCGACCGTGTGGGGCGCTAGAATTTCTGGCTTCGGGGGTTAGACATGGTCATATGAGATTCACATGGCCAAGCCGTGTCCACCTTTGTACTATCCTGTGCACGCCTTCTTTTGCTCCAGAGCATTTTGGGAGAAACACGAGTAGAGCATTCTCGCCTTCCTTTGGCTCCAAAAGTATCGTTTTACTTCCAAAATGCCTTCCTACACATAAACATAGCAAGAGAAGATCTCCGAACTAGAAAATAAAAAATGAATGCAAAATATAAAAAAAGATGCATGAAACACGTATGAAATGCAATGAGATGTGAGCTAAAACTACTCCTAAAACCATATATGTTTTGCTCACATCAATTCCCCCAGACTTAGATCTTTGCTTGTCCTCAAGCAAACCTCAGTGTCATGAAATTTAAAAACATTGTTCCCATACCTAGCATGTTAACTAAATTATCAAGTGGTATTTTCAATCAAAGCAAATATATATGTTCTAAAAGTTCACTAAGTTATCTTTTCGTGCATGTGCTGAGAGAATTTTCCTAAGGGATACTCATTCCACAGTGAGTTAAGTCATCATCCTATAGCTTTCCTAAGGTCTTTGACATTTAGGCTCTTACCTGCCCTAAGCGAGGGTCATTCCCTAGAATTAGTATAAAGTCTCAAAGGCGTGCTCAGTATTGAGAGAAATTAGTAGGTGTTTCCCCAACAACCTAACTTAGTCTCAAAGGGGCTATATATATATATATATATATATATATATATATATATATATATATATATATATATATACACACACAAGGAACTTTGTTCCTCTCTAGCTCACTGGTATTTTTATTTTTCCAAATGGGTTTACACATTCCGAGCATCTCAAATAACTAAAATGCTAAATCTAGAGTCACCTAAGGATTCCAAAGTACTAGACTACTTGGATGAATCATAACTATGTATGTAATAGATTTTCCCTTTCAAAATATTTGTCAAGTGTAAGTGAAAGATAAAAGCTAACAAGTGCAAATCTAAAACATTCATCAAAGAAATCAAAAATAAAATACCACAAGATAAATGAAGTTAAGCTATCTATGGCATGGAAGCAAATCGTGAAAAAGAAAATTTTGAAAGTATCCCTGAGGTAGATTAGAATGACAAATAACTAAGTGTTGAAATGAGACTAAATATTGTATGCATGGACACATAAATGCAAATGATCTAAAACTAAACCTAAATATCAAGAAAGAAACTACTGCTAGAAGAAGGGTGTATGAAAATTTGGGACCCCACAGACTTAAACGGAACCGTACCTATAGTATGGTGGTCGAGGTGGGAAATTTGACCGTCTCAGCATGTCGGGCTCCTGGGAGAACATGGTGCTCAACCGCTGATGCCACATGTACATGTGGTCGATCTGGGAACTTGTGGATGTAGCGGTGGCTTTGTGCTCTTCCTCCCTGGCCCACTGTGCCTGTGTAGCACGCATGTGCTACCAAACCTCTTGACGATAGGCAGCCTCCTCATGAAAATAAGCTCGAACCTCACCATAGAACTCCTCAGCCAACCGAAAATGCTCTCGTAGATCTTGGAACTCTGCCTGTGTATAGGTCCTATGCTCCTCCCATCGCTGCCCCTGTGTCTGTTGCTTGGCGTAAATATCATCGAGGCACGATCGAAACTTAGAGAAGTCATAAGTTGACATACCTATATCCTGCTCAAAAGTGAAAAAAGAAGGAGGTGCAGGTGTAGGCTCGCGCGCGTGAACTGGGGGGGCTCCTATACATAGGTGGATCTACCGGTGAGTGATGAGTAGGAGGTGAGAGGGGTGTATGAGTGGAAGACCTTGCCTGTGGTGGGGACTCCACTATAAGATCCAACTGCCAATTGGCACAGTTGGTGATGGTGGTACAGTTCGTGTCGGGGAGCCTAAGGGGTCCCAAGTTCTTTCTTACAAAACAAAAATAGTGCCCCTCTCTCTCACTATCATTTTCATTGTCATGCACACCCCTAGGTCGATGCTAGGGTTCCGCTCTACTCTATCCAAGTCCGTGCAATCACACCCCATCCTATAGCAAATGTGAGTGATTAATCCCCCCAAAATGATCTCTCCCTTTATCGCCTTACCCATCTTTACCAAGTGCAGGATGAAATGGAGTATGATGCACGCAAACGTGACCTCAAATCTCGCGACGGGAACTGTCGAGGACTTGAAGCGTGTGCTCGTGCTCAACGCTCGAAAGTGCACAGATGTCGTCAAGTAATAAAATGATTATCGATGCCACAGGGACTGAGATTCGAGTACCGATTGGTTTAGTGAATGTTATTATTCGAAGTTCCATTCTAATGGTTGCGATGATGAGGGTTGTCGACGGTCCTAACTCTAGTACGGTGTCACACGGAGGAAGAGAAGGGTTTCTACAAGTCTTTTGAGGGAATTCTAGGATTTTGATTTCGCTTGTGTGTCGGAGAACACGCTATCAATTAGGTATTATCTAGACGTCTAACTATGGTCTTGTGGAAGGGACATCATATACTTCCCCGATAAGCCTTCGCATGTATAGGAAACTACCTCTGCCATATCAGGTGGACCCCTAGCTTTAGGATGGGATAGGCGGTACGAGGATGCCAGATCAATCCCTATGACAAGTCAGAACGTGTCTCATTTTCGACTCTATCACACCCTTCTATCTACGGTTACCGAAGATGAGGCCAACCCCTAGGTTCCTCCTTAATTCTCCTAAATCTTTGATACGAGGCTTGTCACCCCTCGTATCGGCTATGCATAGTAAATAGAAGACCAAAACAAATAGCTATTGATCTAAACAATCACCAATTGCAAATATGATTTCAAGAATAGAAATATATTTGAAATAATATGTTCTATGCACACAAAATACTCCCTATTCCTAGAATAGGAGAATCTACTCCATAAATACGAGAAGAGAAACATAAAGCATATTAGAATTTATAGAAACAATGTAAACTACACAAATAACGTGAATTACAATGCACTTTGGTTCTCCTCTCTGGCGTTGATGTGCAGAACCCGATCCTCAAGCGGCCTTCTTCCTCCCCATTGCAAGTTTTCGAAGCTTTTTAGGGCGTCGGAGTGCTATCCCGGCCATTGTGCCTCCTCCTTAGGGTTTGGGCGTAGCTTCCTTTATATAGACATCAGGCCGGATCTCCCCAAAAACTAGAAAATAACTGAATCACATCGTAATTGCCCTGTGCCACATGGTCATGTGGATTCACATGGCCAGGCCGTGTGTGGGGCTAGCGTGCGAGTCATGTGGATTCACAGGGCCAGGGCATGTGTCCTTCTATTCTAGCTACCAAATTCCTTATTTTTGCTCCAAAAGTGCACCATTTTCCCAGTAGAATGTTGTCCTGCACACAATAGTACAAAGAGCAGATCTCCGAATTAGAAAATAGGAAATGAATGCCAAATAAAGTGAAATATGCAAGAATCAAATATAAAATGCAACGGGATGTGAGAAAAACTACTCCTAAAATCCTATATGTTTTGCTCACATCAATTCCCTCAGACTTAAGTCTTTGCTTGTCCTCAAGCAAACCTCAGTGTCATAAAAAAATTTTAAAAAGGAATTGTCCCATACGTAGTATGGTAACTAGATTTATCAAGTGGTATTTTCAATTAACGCAAAATAGATATGTTCTAAAAATTCACTAAGTTAGCTTCTCGTGCACGTGCTAAGCGAATCTTCTTAAAGGATACTCATTCCATGGTCAGTTAAGTCATCATCCTATAGTTTTCCTAAGGTCTCCGGCTCCACTTACCTACCCAAAGAGAGGGTCGCTCCCTAGATCTAGCACAAAGTCTCAAAGGCATGCTGGTATTGTGAGAAATTGGTAGGTGTTTCCCTAGTAACCTAACTTGGTCTCAAAGGGGCACCTAACTATTTCCACCCACGACAACTATGTTTTTATCCCTCATAATCTTTTTTTTTATTTTGATTTTTCCAAATGGGCTTCCACAATCCGAGCATCTCTAGTAACTAAAATGCTAAATCTAGAGTCGCCTATGGATTCCAAAGTACTAGACTACTGAGATGAATCATAACTAGGTATGTACTAGATTTTCCCTTTTAGAATATTCATCATGTGTAGGTGTAAAAATAAAAGCTAACCAGTGTAAGTCTAGAACATTCATTAGAGCAAATAAAATAAAATACCATGAGGTAAATGAAGCTAAACTACCCATGGAAACAACCCATGAAGAAAACCTTAAAAATACTACTGAGGTAGCTTATAGATAGCAAAAACTAAGTGCTGAAAGAAACTAAACAACCTATGCATGAACAAATGAATGCTAACTAAAATGCAAATATCAGAAAAGAAACTACTGCTAGAAACAAAATAAGTCAAAACTTAGGATACCCCCCAGACTAAAGCGAAGCATACCTCTAATATGGTGGACGAGGTGGAAAGTCTAGTAGCCACAACATGTATGGCTCCAGGGAGAAACTGGTACTCAGCTGCTGATGCCATATGTACATGTGGTCGATCTGAGAGCTGGTGGATGCAATGGCTGCTCTATGCTCCTCCTCCCTAGCCCACTGTGCCTGCTGGGCACGCATGTGATGCCTGACCTTCTGACGGTAGGCAACCTCCTCTTGGCGATGGGCAGCCTACTCCTGGAAGTATATATGGGTCTCATCGTAGAACACCTTGGCTCGCTGGAAGTGCTCCCGTAAGCCATGAAACTTCATCTGCGTGTAAGTGCTCTGCTCCTCCCATTGCTGCCTCTGCGTCTGCTGCTCGACATATATGTCCTCAAGGCATGATTGAAACTCGAAGAAGTCGTAGGTAGCTCTACCTGCATCCTGCTCAAGAGTAGAAGAAAAATGGTGGTGCAAGTGCAGGCTCTCGTCGTGGATTAAGTGGGCTCAAAACGATTTTTGCTTCTTCCTAGCAAGTTCTTTCTAATCCTAAACTATTTGCAAAAACATAAGTGACCATAAATCAAAGTCTAAATTATACACATGAATGCAAGAAGATTAAAAACATGTAAAATTAAACTTGGGTTGCCTCCCAAGAAGAGCTTTGTTTAAGGTCTTTTAGCTTGACCACACTCCATTATCTCAACTTTGCTCCGGAGGTTCTGTAAACCTCCATTCATATGTCTCAAATTCTGAACACTCCCCTAGATACTTCTTAAGTCACTGTCAATTTACCTTAATCTCCCTTAATTCCTTGCTCCATATATCCACAGTACCATATGGGTATACCCTTTTTACCCGAAACGGTCCTGACCATCTTGATTTCAGCTTTCCTGGGAAAAGTTTTAACCTAGAATTTTACAGGAGAACTAAGTCCCCTTACTTAAGCTCCCTTCTCAAGATATGTTGGTCATGCCACCTCCTAGTTCTTTCCTTATATACCTTAGCATGCTCATACACATCTCTTCGAATTTAGTCTAGCTCGTTCAACTACAGTTTCCTTTTCTCTCCTGTCGCACAATAGTCCAAGTTGAGCTTTTTGATGGCCCAGTAGGCCTTGTGTTCCAATTCAATGGGAAGGTGGCAAGGTTTCTCATAAACTAGGCGAAATGGGGTCATGCCTATCGGGGTCTTGTAGGCAGTGCGGTAAGCCCAAAGAGCATAATCCAGTTTTTGTGATCAATCTTTCCTCATGCCACTACCGTCTTTTCTAGAATACTTTTGATCTCTCGATTTAAAATTTCCACTTGTCTACTCATTTGTGGGTGGTATGCTGTCGAGACTTTGTGGATTACCCTGTACTTGTGTAGCAACTTTTCAAATTGTTTTTCGATGAAGTGGGATCCTCCATTACTGATTACAACTTGAGGAACTCCAAATCTAGGGAATATGTTTCTTCTGAACATTTTTATTACAGTCCTAGCATCATAGTGGGGTGATGTTATAGCTCCACCCATTTGGAGACGTAATCTATGACGACCATGATATATCTGTTTGTGTCGGAAGTGAGAAAGAGACCCATGAAATCTATTCCTCATACGTCAAAGAGTTCTACTTCTAATATGACGCTTATCGGCATCTCATGTCTCCTACCTATATTTCCTATTCACTGGCACCAATCGCAGGAGACTACGTAGTTGTGCGTGTCCCTAAATAGACTAGACCAGTAGAATCCTACTTGAAGTACCTTTGTAGTTGTTTTTGAAATTTTGGCATGCCCCCCATACGCTGAGGAATGACAGTGAAAGATGCTCTCCACTTCCTCTTCTAGTACGCACCTTCGATATACACTATCTGCATATTTTCTAAATAGGAAGTGATCATCCCATATATATTGTCGAACTTCGGCAAAGAATCTTTTCCTTTGTTGGGTCATGAATTCTGGCGGTATTACTCTCCCTGTCAAAAAATTCACCAAATCTGCATACCAAGGGGTGGTAACCTTAGTAATTGCCAGGAGGGTATCATTTCGTAGAGCATCATCTATTTGGGCACTGTCTCCCTCTTCTACCTCGTGACCTGTAGGTATGCACGATAAGTGGTTTGTAACGACGTTGTCCGAGCACTTTTTATCCTTGATTTCTATGTCAAATTCTTGAAGTAATAGAATCCAACGAATAAGGCGGGGTTTAGCATCCTTCTTACTCGGTAAGTAGTGGACTACGGTATGGTCAGTGTAAACAATCACCTTCGAACCTACCAAGTACTATCTGAACTTGTCAAATGTGAACACGACTGCCAACAATTCTTTCTCAGTCATGGCATAGTTGATCTGTGCTCCGTTCAGTGTCTTACTGGCATAGTGAATAGCGTGCAGCTTCTTCTCCTTCCTTTGCCCTAATACTGCCCCTACTGCATAATTACTAGTATCACACCTGACCTCGAATGGTAGGCTCCAATCACAGGGTTGTATTATCCGGGACATTACTAAGGCTTTTTTTATTTCCTCGAACACTACTAAACATTGCCGATCGAAAATAAACTCTGTGTCCTTAGCTAGTAGATTTGTCAGAGGTCTAGTTATCTGAGAAAAATTCTTTATGAACCTTCTATAAAAACCCGCATGCCCAAGAAAGCTCCGGATGCCCTTCACATCCTTGGGTGGTGGCAACTTTTCAATTACTTCGACCTTTACCTTGTCTACTTTGATACCATTCCCTGATATCTTATGTCCCAAGACTATCCCTTTAGTTACCATGAAGTGAATTTTTCCCAGTTCAGAACCAAGTTGTTCTCCTCACACCTTTGTAGAACCCTTTCTAGATTCTTCATACATGCATCGAAACTCGTTTCGTAGACTAAAAAATCATCCATGAACACTTCCATAATTTGTTCAATCATATCCGAAAAAATGGCTGTCATATAATGCTGGAAGGTGGTTGGGGCATTACATAAGCCAAAGGGAATTCTTCTGTATGCGAAGGTTCCATATGAGCAGGTGAAGGTAGTCTTCTCTTGGTCCTTGGGGTGAATCGGGATTTGGAAAAAACCTGAGTACCCGTCAAGGTAGCAAAAATAAGAATGTTTAGCGAGGCGCTCCAACATCTGATCAATGAATGGAACTGGAAAATGATCCTTCCTTGTTGCTTTTTTTAGTTTACGATAATCTATACACATTCTCCACCCCATTACCGTTCGAACAAGGATCAACTCATTCTCTTCATTCTTGACTACTGTAGTGCCGCCTTTCTTTGGAACTACGTGCATCGAACTTACCCACTCACTATCTAAAATTGGGTAAATTATTCCGGCATCCAATAGTTTAAGCACTTCCTTTTTCACTACCTTACACAAGTTTGGGTTAAGTCGTCATTGACGCTCCACTATTGACTTACACCCATCCTCAAGTATTATCCTATGCATGTAGAGAGACGGGCTTATCCCCTTTATGTCATTGATGGTGTGCCCCAGCACCTTTTTGTATGTCCTGACCACCCCCAACAACTTCCTCATCTCTACCTCACTCAAATTGGCATTTATAATCACCGGATGGGTTGAAGTTGGACCCAAAAATTTATACTTGAGATTCGGGGGTAGTGGCTTCATCTTAGGACTTGGGTGTTTCTCTGCTGCCACCTTCCCCGACTCTTCTTCTTCTTATTCTGATCCTGAAGATAGGGAAGCTTATTCCATCAAGTACTCTCTCTCTTTGTCTTCTCCCTGTACTTGACAAGCCCATTCAACATTATCTACCCCCTTTATAGGGAAGGCCTCCTGAAAATCCTGCTCGCTATTTGCCCACATTTCGAGAGTCCACAATACTATTTCTATAATGTGATATGCTTCGTCGGTGCTCTTTTTTATCAATACTCCCCCCGCGACTGTGTCCAAGAGTTCTTTCGAAGAGCTAGTTGTTAGTGCAATCGGCCAAGGTCACGATTGACCTAACTTGAGTTTGACTCGAGCGATGTTTTGATGTTCGATAAAAACATATGACAATGTGATTGTCATGGTAAAGTCCAAGTCATGGGTACTTGGCATGGAAAGTCCAAGTGGGACCCTTGGCATTAGGAAAGTCCAAGTCTTGAGTACGGAAAAGTCCAGTATGGGTTGGCAAAAGAAAAGTCTAAGCATGGTAAAAACTAATGTTTGAGGTGTATCAGTCGACTGGGACTATGGTCAGTCGACTGATAGGAGTCAACTAAGGTTTGACTGTGGGAAGTGCCCTGGCGGTCGACTGCCAGAGTTGGGCAGTCGACTGCTGGCCTGAGCAGCCGACTCATTTGGTGATCAGTCGACTGATGGTCGGGATTTCGAGAACAGAAGGTTCTCCAGTCTAGTGATCGGCCCGAACAATCGACTGATTGAGCCATCAGTTGACTGATGGTGTATCAGTTGGACTTATCCGATGTAGTTCATACCGTTGTGAGACAACGGATACAAGGGCAGTCGACTGATGGTCCGGATCAGTCAACTGCTAGGCAAAATCCAGTCCAAGGAGCAGCTTTAAATGGAGCTTGTGGAAAAGGGATTTGGCACTGGTTCTTTGACAACTTTGGGGCGATTTGTTGCTGCAAATTAGGGTCTCCAAGTGAAATTCAAGAAACCAACAAGCAAGCATTCCAAAGCAATAGTTGTAAAGTTTTCTTTACTTTGTTTTGTATATTCATCTTGTATTTGATTGTTTCACTTTGTATTACTTGTTGTAATTCGTTGTACGAGGTTTCTCCGCCTCCGACGTGTTGTCAAGGAGTTTTATTAGTGGTGTTGTCATCACTCGAGCTCATAGAGCTCAATCCATGGAGTAGGAACCATTCGGTTCCGAACCACGTTATATTTGGTCTTGTGCTTGTGTATTTATATTTGTATTGTATTTCCTATTATTTCCACTGCATACTAATACAATTGTAGCAAACACACGATCGTGATCGAATTCCTCCATCGACGATGAACGATGCTATTCACTCCCCCCTCTAGCAGTCACAAAGGTCCCTACAATTGGTATTAGAGCTAGGAGCTCTTCTACGGACTAACACCTGGGAGCAAAACCGGTAGAAGAAGAAGATGGAGTTTGAAGAAACACTTGGATGGGATATTAACACATCGGTCCCTTATGCGCTATATGGACGAGAAGACTTCAATTCATGGAAGAGAAGAATTGAAGACTTCATCATGATGAAGGATTTTGAGGAGTGGTCCGCCTTGATGGAAGGATTTGACTATCCTAGAGGACCAATAGGTGGATACCTCAAGAAGAAGAGATTGACCGAAGAGCAAGTCCAAGCCTTCAAGAAAAATGATAAGGTAGTAAAATTTATTATTGATTTGATATCTAATGACATTTTGTTCAAGCTAGGGGATTACATGGATGTCAAGGATCTATGGAGCAAGTTAGCAAGATCCCATGAGGAGTCTCAATCGGCATAAGAAGAGGAAGCAAGCACATCATCCTCACAAACAAGTGAGGATTCGAAAGTTAAGGAGGAGTCAACTTCCAGATCGGTGGAAGAGGAGGTAGAAGAATTGGAAGAAGCCTCCACTTCAAGGATTGAGAGGAAGGAGAGAATTCCTACACCGGAGCAACCTCAAGAGGAACCGTCTACCTCCGATCAAGAAGAAGAAGTCCAAACCACCATCATTGACCTAGGTAACTCAAGCACATCATTTCAAAATAAAATTCATATAGTGTGTTTTGAGTGTAGGGAGTATGGGCACTACAAGAGTAAGTGTCCTAAAATGGTCAAGAAAGCTCCTCCGGCACCTAAAAGTCAAGAGATGTCAAAGGAAGCTGGTCCCCCAACAATTAAACATAAGGAGCACATCATTTTCTTCAAATGTCAACAAAAAGGGCACTTTAAGAGTCAATGCCCTATGGGGAGGAAGAAAGGCCAAGAAGGAGTCAACAATGTAGGGGGGGGGGGGCTTCAAAAGCTAACCCTAAGGTATATTTCAATAATGCACCTTCTAATTTAAATGTCAAAAAGCATGCTAGAAATAATGTTAGCAATGTTGCTATTACTCATGAAAAGCATGCTAGGAATAATAAATTTTATTGTTTAGGAGCTAAGAGTGTCCATTTTAGCAATAAGGAGAAATTTGGGACTAATGTCCCTAGAAAAACCTTACCTAGGGAATCAATTAGAAAAATTGATAACCACCTAGGTCTTAACCCTAAATGGACTAGGCATATACCTAGAAAAAACAATATTTAAAGAGGAGTCGAAAAATAAAAAATTGGACAATTAGAGTTAGAAAATCAAACCTTGAGGTCAAGGCTTGAAAAACTTGAGAAGACCCTTAAGAAAATGCAAAATCAAATGCAAAGGTCAAATAGTCAAAGCCTAGGGTCTAGGAGTCAAAGTCAAAGACTTAGGAGACAAGAACCATCCAAGGGCAAGCTTAAGCCCAAAAAGACCTATCATAATATTCCATTTGATTATGAAACTCAAACTAGATTTTGGGAGACCAAGGTTACTAGGGAAGTCATCCCTAAGGGTAACCAAGGTGTATGTCTAGCATCTAGGGTTTCAAGGAAACCTAGGGAAACCATTAAAAAGGTCAAAGGGGGAGTTACCTCTAGAGTTGACCTTAGTAAGACCCAAATGAACAAGGCTTCGAAGCCTAGGAGAGTCATTAGGAGGGTATCTAGGGAGGTTATCCCTAAGAAATACCTAACTAACCCAAGGAACTCAAATAGGTTTTGGGTTCCTAAGAGCATGATTGATTCACGCTAGATGGGTTTAGGTGTGCTAACTTTAAATGGATAGGTAGTTAACCTAACCATGGTAAAGGTAGCACTTTAGGTTATTTTCAAGGTTATGCATACCTTGGAAATATATTTGAATTTTAATCCTAAAAAATTTTAGGATGTGCCAATATATTTTTGGGATTATAAAAAATCAATCAAATTGACACAATTTAGGTTTAGAGGTTGTAGTATGTCATTTTAGGTTTTTGGCACACTTGGGAGAAAAGTGATAATATGGAAAAATGATTTTAATAATAACAAATGGCAATAAATACTATAATTTAGGTATTATATACCTTATATTTTATTTGTCATGTTTTGTTTGCCATATAACATATCATGACATCATATCTACTTTTAATCATTTAATATGTCATGATCATGTTTAGGATTAAAGTTAAATGTTATGTATGTTTATATTATCATTTGTCATGACATCATGATTATATGACACATACTTTTATTCTTGTATCAATTATGCCATAATCATCATTCATGCACAAATAAAATAGATTTAAGGACTAAGGCATGATTTAAAGTCTCATGCAGAAGGGAATCAAATAATGTTGCCTAGAAAAATGCATGAGACCCTAAATGAACAAAGCCCACATCTCACTAAAACTTGACATGTATATCTTTCACACATTTAGATACAAGTGAGATATTTAGGAAAATGGAATTAAAGGTTTTAAAAACATTTCAAAATCATTTTATAAAACCTTAGTGAAGTCTATCTTTTGATAGCAATCACCATTGATGAAGTTGATACAAAGTGAGCTAAAACATTGAAGTTTTTCTTCACTTTTGAACTTTGTGTCAATTTCATTATTTTATGGGTAAAATATTTTTCAAACATTTTTCGCCCATTGTATTGGTCATAAGTATTATACGTATGAAGTTTCATGATTTTTCGAATTACGTATAATTATTTATGAATTTCCAAAATTCGATTCTGATAACTGAAATTCAAAAATTTTAGTTATCACTCAACTGCCACCTATTGGCAGTCGACTGATGAGCAAGGCAGTCGACTGTTGCCTGATAAAGTTGACTGCCAGGCTGATTTCGGGTAAACAAGGTATGTTTAGCCCAATTTCAGCTATGTTACAGTTCCCTAACCACTCATAACCCTAGGATATGCTTTGGGAAGCATTAGAAAGGGTGAAAATCCATTGGAAAAAGATTAGGAGAGTTGTTAGGATGATGTATCAAATTTAAGGTATGGGAAAGTTAAATGTTGAACTTTGAACCTTATTTTTGATGGTTTAAAGTTCCTATTGGCTTATGGACTTCCCAAGGACATTGTTGGTACAATGGTCAAGGGGGAGCAAGCCTTTAGGGGGAGGTATCTATCATAGGATGATGGATGTTATTTTTCCTCATGGGGGAAAAATGGGAATTTTGAGATGCCTAATTTGGAAATTAGGAGAGTTTATAGGATTGCCTCTCTTAAGTGATATGAGACTTATCACTAGAAAGATTGTAGACATCCTAGAGGTTTTTGGACTAAGGGGGAGATTGTAAGATCTCATTGGAATATGAGACATTGACCTACTTGGGAGAACCATTTTGATGTATGTCAAAAAGGGGGAGAATGTATGAAATTATCAATTTGGGATAATTGGTAAGGAAATTTGAGTTAGGGGCCTAACTCAAGGGTGTTTTTGTCAAACATCAAAAAGGGGGAGATTGTTGGTCCAATCGACCTAACTCGAGTTTGACTCGAGCGATGTTTTGATGTTCGATAAAAACATATGACAATGTGATTGTCATGGTAAAGTCCAAGTCATGGGCACTTGGCATGGAAAGTTCAAGTGGGACACTTGGAAATGGGAAAGTCTAAGTCTTGAGTACTTGGCATGTAAAGTCCAAGCATGGGTCTTGGCAAGGAAAAGTCCAGCATGGGTTGGCAAAAGAAAAGTCCAAGCATGGGTCTTGGCATGGAAAGTCCAACATGGGTTGGCAAGGGAAAGTCAAAGCTTGAGTCTTGGCATTTGGAAAGTCCAAGAGGAATATTGGTGGCGTAAAGTCCAAGTGGGAGTCTAGGCGGAATAAGTCTATGTTAGTTATAGCCCTAGAACCAATCATGTGATGGTTGAATAGGGAACATTTTGTATCATATTCTATAAAGGCAAAGGATTGGTTATTATATATTTACGTCTTGCTTGTGCCAGCTAAATTAAATATATAATAATGCCCTAGAAAAGTAGGTTCTTATCTACAGCACATCAATTGGCAGAATTGATTATGAGAGGCTGTAGAGAACACTTTTCTAAATGTTCCTAGTCAAGTATTAATATGCAAGGGCAATATTAATACATAAAGACTAGCATGTAGGTCAATTGATGACTTGATCTCACAAGTCATGGATATATCATATCAAGTTGACACATGGGTATATATTAGAGAATATATACTGAACTGACCCGCCATGAGAAAGTTTCATGGATCGTCATATGAGTGTCATAAACTTTCTCATGTGACTATTGGTATGAATAGTCCTCAAACCTGAAGTCACTACGGTTCCCTACATAAGGAGTTATGTACTTTGGTATCGTCAAACGTCACCCGTAACAGGGTGGACCATAAAGGCGATTACTGGGTATATAACAAATTATGCAGAGGGATGTGAGTGATGTAGATGGGATCTATCCCTCCCATATGACGGGAGTGATATCTGTGGGCCCCTTGATTGAGTAGGACTACTAAAATGCATGGCCATGCTCGAATGAGTCAATATGAGATATTGAGCTCATTTGTTTGAGTTAGTTTACTCAGGGATCAAGAAACACATAGATTGATCGAGGATGACACGGTCTATGCCTCATTGGTCAATCTGATATCAAGGATAGAAGGACACGGTCATACATTATAATAGTCACGGAAAGGTTAGTCGGATCTTGACTTATTTCGTAACTTGGGTAGCAATGATGTATTGCTAGATGCCGCTCATTGCTTGTGTATCTAAAAGAGTTTAGATCCACTGCCAACGTTATGAGAGCCTATAGGGTCACACACAAAGAGCATGATGATTAGAAGAATTAGTGCATTCTAGTTTGACTAGAATAATTTGGAAATAAGCTTAAGTACAAAATGGTTTTTGGACTTTAATCTTAATGAGAATTTTAGCTTATTGATTTAATGAGATTAATTCAATATGCTAAGCTTAATTGATTTAATAAAAGATTAACTCAATATGTTACCTTATTGATTTAATGAGATTAATTCAATATGATAACATAAGCTTATTGAATTAATAAGATTAATTCAACATCCATGAATGCCATATAAGCATGCCACATAAGCATGCCACCTAAGCTTGATGAGGTGGAAGGAGACAAAGGGTTTTGACCTTTGGATTTCCCCCCACATGTGGCCGACCAAACAAGGAGTGTATTATATTTCAATGCAATTGATTGCATTAAATGTGATAGGAGGTGAAAGGTTTTTCAATCCTATAAAACACCCCATGGGGTGCCCGGCCAAGCTTGGTGGATTGGTTGAAGCTTGAGGCTTGGAGAGAGCTTGGTGGTGAGAGCATTTGGTTGTGTGGTTTTTGTGAGTGTAGCAAGAAGAGTAGTCTTCTTCTTCCTTTCTCTTTTTCCCTACTTTCCTCTCCTTTAGGGACTTCTCTAGCAAGAAGTAAAGGAGAGCTCTTCTAGTTTCTTTTGTGAGACAAGAGCTTGCTCGTGTGGATACATATAAAGGCACGGACATTTGAACGTGTTAAAAGATCCAACAAACCCAAGGAGAAGCGGGATTACAAAGGGCACGCAATAAAGGTAATATTCTCCTATAAGATAGGTTTTGAGAAATTTATTTTTGTACGAGGTTTTCTTTCGCAAGGATCACTTGGAAGGGATCCTAATTTTTCCGTTGCGCATATGCTATTTTGCATACGAGATCCCAACAGTGGTATCAGAGCCACTTGCGAAAGATCGTATAAAAATAGGTTTTCTCTATTTTATATATGATATAGAAGTAGGATAAATTTTATTATGAGTTGATAATTGCATTAACAATTTTTCAAACATAATAAAATATCCGATGTCTTTTAAAAGTTAAAATTGACATGGTGCATGGTTATGGCCTAGTCCCAAAAAGTTTGTGAATGTGTGTTGTAATTCTTAATACGGCCTGCGTGTCGTGCCTTTCTCCTAAAATTCTTGTTGTAAAATTAGTTTTAGACTCGAATGTAACTCGAGTATTTCTCCTTTTGTAATATACACAACAAAGATGGAGGGTCCATTGGAAGATGATGTTACAAGGAGGAAGTCAACAACACAAGACAACCAAAAGGAAGCACTTGGGAGAAGATGCTATCCCTAGGTTGACCAATCAATCTTTTCATTGGCTTGAGAAGATTGTAGAATAAGGGCCATAACCATGACACGCTTAGTTTAATATGTATGTGATGCATGTTAATTTAGCTTGTATGTGATGCATGTTAATTTAGCTTATATGTGATGTATGCTAATATGTATGTGATGCATGTTTAAGTTTATATCTTAATAAGTCAAAAACGATATGCCTACCAAAGTTTGGTACTCACTACTTCCTCGATCATTTGTTGTTGGGTTTGCCAAAGCAAAGCAATGCATTTTATCTTGGAAGAGTGCGAGTGGACAATCGTGATGTCCCGCTATCAAACTTGGTTAAGACTTAATTAAGAAAGTAGAGGCATATATTAGCTTTGAACATAAGTTTTAAAAATTAGTTTTGTGTGATTTCTGAATATCAGCTTTGTCTTAGAAGTGGTCGTTGCTCCGATATCAAAGAAGGTCTCTGTGCCTCGCCACGACCTGGAAGTTGGTTTAGGAATAAGCACTAAACTAATCTAAACTTAACCAAAGCTATTAAAGAGTTACATCAGATGTAATTGGAAAAATATTGCCTACCTAATCATACTACGTCTTGGGCGATTAGCCAAAGCTAACTCAAGACGAAGTATGATGTGGATCTTTATCCCATATAAATTTATAGCTAAATAGAAGCTAATGATGTAAGCAAAATGTGTTTGCCTACATCAATAATTAGCTCATATCAAAGCTATGAGAATTTAGTGGGAGCCTCATTTAATTAAAGGCCTAATTAAATGACTTAGATATAATACTTAATTTTGCATATTAATGTTGTAGATCACCATGTCATCTAACACGACACACCCCCTCAACTTGCGATCTGTCCTTGAGAAAGACAAGCTCAATGGAGCTAACTTTCTAGACTGGTATAGGAACTTGAGGATTATCCTCAAGCAAGAACATAAACTGTATGTCCTAGAGCAGTCTATCCCTGAAACACCCGCCCTTCGCCACTCGTCGAAAAGAAGGATACTTATAAACATCAAGATGACATTAGATGTGTCATGTCTTATGCTTGCCACCATGAACTCGAGCTTGAAGCAACATGAGAACATGGATGCCTATGATATGGTTGAGCATTTGAAACAACTATATCAAGGACAAGCTAGGCACAGCGTTTTGAAGTGTCTAAGGCTCTTTTGCATGCAAGATGCAGAAGGAACACTGTAGGAACTCACGTACTTAAAATGATTGGGTACGTTGAGAACCTTGAAAGACTAGGTTTTCCATTGAGCCAAGAATTGGCAATCGATGTTATCCACGCAATCGTCGTTCGAAGCATATAATCAATTAAGTCATGAATTATAACATGAATGAAATTGATAAACCTTTGCCTGAGATTCTCAGCATGTTAAGAACTGCTGAACCGAATCTCAAAAAGAAAGTTAGTAATGTGCTAATGGTCAAGAAGGGCAAAGGTAAGCGCAAAGGCAAGGGTAAGACCCAAACCAAAGGCAATGCCAATTCATCCACTTCAAAGGGTAAAGGTAAAGTACCTAAGGAAGGGGATTGTTTCCATTCTTGGTGAGACTTTGGAAGCGGGCTATGAAGTCTACCTTGAGGAAGTAAAGAATAAAAGAAGTGGGACTTCTGCCTCAGGTATACACGTTAGAGAAGTTAATCTATATATTTCTTCTACATGGGTATTAGATACCGGATGTGCATCTCACATTTGTACTAATGTGCAGGGATTGAGAAATAGTAGACTAATGGCAAAGGGCGAAGTGGACCTACGAGTAGGCAATGGCGCAAAGTTCTTTGTATGTTTGTAGGAACATATTCTTTGTCTTTGCCCACTGGGCTTATCTTAGAACTAGAGGAGTGCTTTTATGTACCTGCATTAACAAAGAACATAATCTCTGTATCTTGTTTAGACAAGAAAAACTTCTCTTTTATAATAAAGGATAAATGTTGTTCCATTTATTTGAATGAAATGTTCTATTGTAATGCACCACTTATGAATGGTCTCTATGTTCTAGATTTAGAAAACCCAATTTATAACGTAAATACCAAACGGTTCAAATCGAATGATTCGAACCAAACATATCTCGCACTTTATCGCCTAGGTCACATAAATGAAAAATGCATATCAACTCCATAAAGATGGATTATTGGACTCATTTGATTTTGAATCATATGAGGTATACGAATCTTGTCTTTTAGGAAAGATTACTAAAACTCCATTTAGTGGACATGGCGTGAGAGCGACGGACTTGTTAGGACTCATACATACTGATGTATGTGGCCCTTTCAATGTCGAAGCTATAAGTACTTTATTACTTTCACTGATGATATGAGTAGATTTGGCTACTTATATTTGATGAGACATAAGTCAGAATCCTTTGAAAAGTTCAAAGAATTCAAGAATGAAGTACAAAACGAACTTGGTAAGCGTGTTAAGCTACTTCGATCAGATCGAGGTGGTGAATACCTTAGTCAAGAGTTTCGTGATCACCTGGCTGAGTGTGGGATAATATCCCAACTCACTCCACCTGGAACACCACAATGGAATGGTGTATCTGAGAGAAGAAATCATACTCTATTAGATATGGTACGATCAATGACGAGCCAGACTGATCTACCTACTTCCTTTTGGGGTTTAGCTCTAGAGACAGCCGCTTTCACACTTAATCGCGTCCCATCAAAAGCCATAGAAAAGACACCATATACGTTATGGACTGGGAAGAGTCCCAAAATGTCTTTTATAAAGATTTGGGGTTGTGAAGCTTATTTTAGACGTCAAGTCTCAGATAAACTAGGACCCAAATCAGATAAGTGTTATTTTGTAGGATATCCCAAGGAAACTAAGGGATATTACTTTTACAATCCCACACTTGGCAAGGTGTTTGTTGCCAGAAATGCTGTCTTTCTAGAAAGAGAATTTATTTCTAGAAAAACTAGTGGGAGTAAAATTCATCTTGAAGAATTTCAAGATGAAGATAACACTAAAGCTTCGATGGAAAATGAACAGGCACCACAAAGTGTTGTGGATGAGGAAATTGTTGCCCAAAGAGTTGTGGAGCAAACACCTGTTCATGTAGACCAACCTCTTCGTAGATCTGATAGGATCCGTCGTCAACCCAAGAGATATTCTTTTCTCTTGACTGACAACGGTGAAGTATTGCTTGTCGATCTTGACGAGCCTACATCCTATCAAGAAGCTATGATGAGCCCAGATTCCGAGAAATGGCTAGAGGCCATGAGATCCGAAATGGAATCCATGTACACTAACCAAGTATGGACTTTGGTTGATCCACCTGAAGGGTTAAAACCCATTAGGTGTAAGTGGGTCTTTAAAGTAAAGACTGACATGGATGGTAATAAGCATACCTATAAAGGTAGATTGGTGGCTAAAGGATTCAAACAAATTCATGGTATTGACTATGATGAAACCTTTTCACCAGTTGCGATGCTTAAATCCATTCGGATCATACTTGCTATTGCAGCCTACCACGATTATGAGATCTGGCAGATGGATGTCAAAACCGCTTTTTTGATTGGAAAGCTACTCGAGGATGTGTAAATGACACACGGCTGAGGTTTTGAAGATCCGAGCATCTGGAAAGGTATGCAAGCTGCAAAGGTCCATTTATGGACTAAAGCAAGCCTCTCTGGAATCTTCGATTCGATGATGCAATCAAGGAGTTCGGTTTCATCAAGAATGAAGATGAACCTTGTGTCTACAAGAGAAATAGTGGGAGCACAGTTGTATTTCTTGTCTTGTATGTAGATGACATACTTCTCATCGGAAATGATATTCCCTCACTCCAGTCTGTGAAGATGTGGTTAGGGAATTGTTTCTCGATGAAAGACTTAGGTGAAGCTGCCTATATTTTAGGTATCAAGATCTATAGAGATAGATCTAAGAGATTACTTGGCCTAAGTCAGAGTACATACATTGATAAAGTGCTAGATCGTTTTGCTATGCAAAATTCCAAGAAAGGATTTCTGCCTTTATCACATGGTGTGAGTCTTTCGAAGACTCAATGTCCCTCTTCTAAGGAGGAGAGAGATCGCATGGATAAGATCCCTTATGCATCTGCTATAGGGTCTATCATGTACGCCATGCTTTGTACTCGTCCTGACGTCTCGTATGCTTTGAGCATGACGAGTAGATACCAGTTGGATCCAGGTGAAAGTCACTGGATAACAGTCAAAAATATTCTTAAATACTTACGAAGAACGAAAGAATATTTCCTGATATTTGGAGGAAATGAGGAGATAACTGTAAAGGGTTATAGTGATGCAAGCTTCCAAATAGACAAGGATGACTATAGATCGCAATCGGGGTACGTGTTTTGCCTGAATGGTGGAGCTGTAAGCTAGAAGAGTTTGAAGCAGGACACGATTCTTTGATTCTACAAAAGAGTATATTGCTGCGTCGATGGAAAGGAGGTTGTTTGGCTCCGCAAGTTCATCGGTGAACTTGGGGTAGTTCCTAGCATTGCAGATCCAATAGACCTCTATTGTGACAACAATGGGGCTATTGCACAGGCTAAGGAACCTCGATCACATCAGCGGACCAAACACATACTGCGGCGCTTCCATCTCATTCGAGAGATCATCGATAGAAAAGATGTGAGGATATGCAGAGTACCGATAGAAGCTAACATCGCAGATCCATTGACCAAGGCTTTGGCACAGAAGAAGCATGATGGTCACACTAGGTCACTAGGTATTAGATATCATAGTGATTGGTACTAGTGCTAGTGGGAGATTGTTAGTTATAGCCCTAGAACCAATCATGTGATGGTTGAATAGGGAACATTTTGTATCATATTCTATAAAGGCAAAGGATTGGTTATTATATATTTACGTCTTGCTTGTGCCAGCTAAATTAAATATATAATAATGCCCTAGAAAAGTAGGTTCTTATCTACAACACATCAATTGGCAGAATTGATTATGAGAGGCTGTAGAGAATACTTTCCTAAATGTTCCTAGTCAAGTATTAATATGCAAGGGCAATATTAATACATAAAGACTAGCATGTAGGTCAATTGATGACTTGATCTCACAAGTCATGGATATATGATATCAAGTTGACACATGGGTATATATTAGAGAATATATATCTTGAGACCCGCCATGAGAAAGTTTCATGGATCGTCATATGAGTGTCATAAACTTTCTCATGTGACTATTGGTATGAATAGTCCTCAAACCTGAAGTCACTACGGTTCCCTACATAAGGAGTTATGTACTTTGGTATCGTCAAACATCACCCGTAACAGGGTGGACCATAAAGGCGATTACTGGGTATATAACAAATTATGCGGAGGGATGTGAGTGATGTAGATGGGATCTATCCCTCCCATATGACGGGAGTGATATCTGTGGGCCCCTTGATTGAGTAGGACTACTAAAATGCATGGCCATGCTCGAATGAGTCAATATGAGATATTGAGCTCATTTGTTTGAGTTAGTTTACTCAGGGATCAAGAAACACATAGATTGATCGAGGATGACACGGTCTATGCCTCATTGGTCAATCTGATATCAAGGATAGAAGGACACGGTCATACATTATAGTAGTCACGGAAAGGTTAGTCGGATCTTGACTTATTTCATATCTTGGGTAGCAATGATGTATTTCTAGATGCCGCTCATTGCTTGTGTATCTAAAAGAGTTTAGATCCACTGCCAACGTTATGAGAGCCTATAGGGTCACACACAAAGAGCATGATGATTAGAAGAATTAGTGAATTCTAGTTTGACTAGAATAATTTGGGAATAAGCTTAAGTACAAAATGGTTTTTGGACTTTAAGCTTAATGAGAATTTTAGCTTATTGATTTAATGAGATTAATTCAATATGCTAAGCTTAATTGATTTAATAAGATTAACTCAATATGTTACCTTATTGATTTAATGAGATTAATTCAATATGATAACATAAGCTTATTGAATTAATAAGATTAATTCAACATCCATGAATGCCACATAAGCATGCCACCTAAGCTTGATGAGGTGGAAGGAGACAAAGGGTTTTGACCTTTGGATTTTCCCCCACATGTGGCCGGCCAAACAAGGAGTGTAACTCCTTATTTCAATGCAATTGATTGCATTAAATGTGATAGGAGATGAAAGGTTTTTCAATCCTATAAAACACCCCATGGGGTGCCTGGCCAAGCTTGGTGGATTGGTTGAAGCTTGAGGCTTGGAGAGAGCTTGGTGGTGAGAGCATTTGGTTGTGTGGTTTTTGTGAGTGTAGCAAGAAGAGTAGTCTTCTTCTTCCTTTCTCTTTTTCCCTACTTTCCTCTCCTTTAGGGACTTCTCTAGCAAGAAGTAAAGGAGAGCTCTTCTAGTTTCTTTTGTGAGACAAGAGCTTGCTCGTGTGGATACATATAGAGGCACGGACATTTGAACGTGCTAAAAGATCCAACAAACCCAAGGAGAAGCGGGATTACAAAGGGCACGCAACAAAGGTAATATTCTCCTATAAGATAGGTTTTGAGAAATTTATTTTTGTACGAGATTTTCTTTCGCAAGGATCACTTGGAAGGGATCCTAATTTTTCCATTGCGCATATGCTATTTTGCATACGAGATCCCAACATTCTAATGGTTGGCGGCGTAAAGTCCAAGCGGAGTCTTGGCAGTATAAGTCCAATGTGCCTTGGCAGTGTAAACACCATTAGCATGACAATAGTCGATGGAAGCACCTAAAGGCTAGCGTATAGATGAACAAGTCATGGATGACTTGGAGGGATCCGATAGGTGTGAGGCTGACGAAGGAGGTTAGAAGGCTTAGGCCTAGGCTAAGGGTGGTCTAGCAAGTATGAGGGCACCATACTTGGGTTAAAAGCTCATGTTTGAGGTGTATCGATCATTGGGACTATGGTCGATCGGTGATGGGAAATCAACTAAGGTTTCACTGGGAAGTGCCACAGTAGTCATTGCGAGTTAGGCGATCGTGATGGTCGGGATTTCGAGCACAGAAGGTTCTCCAGTCTAGTGATCGACCCGAACACTCAACTGATTGAGTCATCAGTCAATTGATGGGTATGATCAGTCGACTGATGGTGTATCCGTTGGACTTATCCGATGTGGTTCATGCCTTTGTGAGACAACGGATATAGGGGCAGTCGACTCATGGTCCCGATCAGTCAATTGCTAGGCGAAATCCAGCCCAAGGAGCAGCTTTAAATGGAGCTCGTGGAAGAGGGATTTACCGATTCTTGGACAACTTTGGGGTGATTTGTTTCTAAAAATCAGGGTCTCCAAGTGCAATTCAAGCAACCGACAAGCAAGCATTCCAAAGCAATAGTTGTAAAGTTTTCTTTACTTTGTTTTGTATATTCATCTTGTATTTAGTTGTTTCACTTTGTATTTACATATTGTAATTCATTGTATGAGGTTTCTCTTCCTCTAATGTGTTGGGACCGTTTTGACTGCTATAGGGGGGGTGAATAGCGTCGTTGATGCTTGATGGATTTCGTTCATGATCGCGTCTACAAATCGTGTTAGTGCGCAGTGGAATAATAATAAAAATAATAACACGATACAAACACGATAACATAACGATATAACGTGGTTCGGAACCGAATGGTTCCTACTCCACGGATTGGGCTTTAAAAGCCCTAGCAATGCAAACACGCACTACTAATCACAAGTACTCCTTCTCAGAATAGTCCGGAGGTGGAGAAACCTCGTACAAATGGTCTTACAATAGTAAGAAATAAATACAAGCAAGATACAAATGAAATACACAACAAGTAAAGAAAACAACACTTTACAATTGCTTTTTTGATTGCTTGCTTTATGATTGCTTGAAAGGAACTTGGAGACCCTGATTTGCAGCAGCAAATCGCCCCAAAACTCCTCAAGAACCGCTGATCGAAATCTCTTCCATGAGCTCCCTTTAAAGCTGCTGCTTGGGCTGGATTTTGCCTATCAGTCGACTGATCGGGACCATCAGTCGACTAATGACACTGTTGCTGTGAGACAACAGTGGATCCATGTTGGAAAAATCCAACGGATAGAACATCAGTCGACTGATCATACTCATCAGTTGACTGTTAGAGCCTTCACTCGACTGTTAACCCCAGCAGTTGAGTCCGACTCCATTCTGTGCTCGAATTCTTGAGCACCAGTGGACTGATAACTAGATCAGTCAACTGCTCGAGCCAATAGTCGACTACCAACCTCTGGCAGTCGACTGCGAGGGCACTCCCCACAGTCAAACCCTAGTTGACTCACTCCAGTCGACTGCCCATAGGTCTCAGTCGACTGATACACCTCAAACATGAGATTTTATCCCAAGTATGGTGGCCTCATACTTGCTAGACCACCCTTAGCCTAGACCTAAGCCTTCTATCCACCTCCGTCAGCTTCGTGCCTATCGGATCCCTCTAAGTCATCCATGACTTGTTCATCCATATGCTAGCCTTCAGGTGCTTCCAGGCTATGTCATGCTAATGGTGTCTACACCGCCAAGGCTCATTGGACTTACGTTGTCAAGACTCCGTTTGGACTTTACGCCACCAACCATTGGACTTATGCTGCCAAGACTCTCGCTTGGACTTTACGTCGTCAATATCAAACCCCTTGGACTTCCCAAATGCCTAGACTCAAGCTTGGACTTTCCCTTTCCAACCCATGTTGGACTTTCCATGCCTACCCATGCTTGGACTTTACATGCCAAGTACTCAAGACTTGGACTTTCCATGACATGGTCAACCCTAGTCAACCATCAAAATCCCTCTCGAGTCAAACTCGAGTTCGGTCAATCATGACCTGGGTCAATTGCACCAACAATCTCCCCAAAATATTATTAGACATCAATGTCAAACCTTTATGTCAAACATCAAAACTTCGCTCGAGTCAAACTCGAGTCCGGTAAATCGTGACCTGGGCCGATTGCACCAACAATCTCCCTCTTTTTGATGTTTGACCAAACCACATACCTTTGAGTTAGAACACTAACTCAAATCTTTTTACCAATTATCCCAAATTGGTAATCCCATAAATTCTCTCAATAATTCTCCCAAACATTCTCCCCCTTTTGGACTAACATCAAAAAGGTTCTTTCTAAGGAGGTCAATAACACATGTCCCAATGAGATCTTACAATCCTAGTGATAAGTCTCATATCACTCAAGAGAGGCAATCCTACAAACTCTCCCAACTTCCAAATTGGATATCTCAAAATTCCATTTCTCCCCCTCATGAGAAAAAAATAGCATCCATCATCCCATGATGGATACCTCCCCCTAAAGGCTTGCTCCCCCTTGACCATTGCACCAACAATGTCCTTGGGAAGTCCCTAAGCCAATAGAAACTCTAAACCATTAAAAATAAGGTATAAAGTTCAACATTGAACTTACCCATACCTTAAATTTGATATATCACCCTAATAACTCTCCTAATCGATATCTAATGGATTTTCACCCTTTATAATGCTTCCCAAAGTATATCCTAGGATTAGGAATGGTTAGAGAACTTTACCATAGTTGAAAACGAGCTAAACAACCTTGTTTTTCCCAAAATCAGCCTGACAGTCGACTCTATCAGACAACAGTCGACTGCCAACAAGGGCAGTCGACTGATAATTGAAAAATCTAATTTTCAATTATCAAAATCAAATTTCGAAAAAGCATAAGTAATTCTACGTACATCGAAAAACTGTAAAAATTCATACGTACATTACTTATAAGCAATACAATGGGTGAAAAATGTTGGAAAAATATTTTACCCATAAAATATCGAAATTGACACAAAGTTCAAAAGTGAAGAAAAACTTCAATGTTTGAGCTCACTTTGTATCAACTTCATCAATGGTGATTGCTATCAAAAGATAGACTTCACCAAGGTTTTCTAAAATAATTTTAAAATGTTTTTGAAAACCTATATTGGATCATGTTCCTTAGGCTCAATGTACATGACTTGTACACTAGCTTTCCCAATAATCCACTAATAACATAAGATGAGTTTTAGTTCATCTAGATGCAAAAACTATGCGCTTTGAACTTAACTCATATCCTAGCATCTTACATGTATCTAGAGTGTATAAAATACACATACATGTCAATATGTTGTTAGATGTGGGTTTTGT
The DNA here is from genome assembly GCA_025175895.1 of Wurfbainia villosa. Classification (NCBI taxonomy): domain Eukaryota; kingdom Viridiplantae; phylum Streptophyta; class Magnoliopsida; order Zingiberales; family Zingiberaceae; genus Wurfbainia; species Wurfbainia villosa. Next base: position 69,090,918 of record CM045991.1, on the reverse strand, counting down.
TCTCTTAATCTAGGGTTTAATGCATTTTCTAAGGCAACTCTACTTGATTCCCTTATACATGGGACTTCAAGTCATGTCATAGTCCTTAAATCAATTTTAATCAAATTAAATGCATGAATGATCATGACATAAATGATAACATAATTAAGCATGACCAATGATCATGATCTCATGACATATGATATAACTTAAGCATACATGACATTTAAACTTAATCCTAAACATGATCATGACATATTAAATGATTAAAATAGATATGATGTCATGGCATGTTATATGGCAAACAAAGCATGACAAATAAAATATAAGGTATAATAATACCTAAATTTTTAATATTAATTGTCATTTGATATAATTAAGTATATTTTGTCATATTGCTACTAATCCCCCAAAGTGTGCCAAAAATCCAAAATGGCACACCAAGACCTCTAAACCTAGTTTGTGCCAATTTAATTAATTTTTCATAATTCTAAAAATATATTGGCACATCGTAAAAACCTTTAGGATTTATCTCCATACTTATTTCCAAGGCACCATAACCTTGAAAATATCCTAAAGTGTCAACTTTGCTATGGTTGGGTTAGCTATCCTTCCAATCAAGGTTGACACACCTAAACCCATCTAGAGTGAATCGATCACGCTCCTAGGAACCCAAAACCTATTTGAGCTCCATGGGTTAATTAGGTATTTCTTAGGGATAACCTCGCTAGATACCCTCCTAATGACTCTTCTAAGCTTGTTAGCCTTGGTCATTGTGGTCTTGCGCTAGTTAACTCTAGGGGTGACTCCCCTTGCATCCTTCTTAGTGGTCTTCTTAGGTTTCATGGAAACCTTGGCCACTAAGCACCTACCTTGGTCAACCTTAGGGATGATTTCCCTATTGACCTTGGTCTTTCTAGACCTAAATTTAGTTCCATAGTCAAATGGAACACTATGGTAGGTAGGCTTATCTACCTTGGACCTAGGCGTGTGACTCAAGCCTTTCTTGCCCATAGATGAGCCTTGCCTCCTAGACTCTAGGTGTTGACTTTTACCATTTGACCTAGATTTTTGATCAATTGACCCTTGCATTTGGTTTTGCATAATCCTAAGGGTCTTTTTCATTTTCTCAAGCCTTGACCTCGAGGCTTGATTTTCCTTTTCTAATTGCTCAATTTTTGAATTTTGATTTAAGTTTTGGGCATGGTTCTTCCTAGGCATATGCCTAGTCCATTTGGGGTTAAAACCTAGGTGATCTTCAATTTTTCTAATAGATTCCCTAGGTAAGGTTTTTCTAGGGACATTAGTCCCAAATTTCTCCTTAGTTCTAAGGTTTACCTTCTTAGCTCCTAAACAATATTTCCTATTTCTAGCATGCTTTTCATGATAAATAGCAAATGTATTTAAATGAGTTCTAGCATGCTTTTGATAACTAAATGAAGAAGAAGCATACTTAAAAGTTACCTTAAGGTTTGCCTTAGCTCCCCTCTTGGGTATTTTTCCTCCCCTTGGGGCATTTAAAGCAAATGACATGCTCCTTGCTCTTGATTGTTGGGGGACTGATATCCTTGACTTTTTGCACCGGTGGAGTCTTTTTGACCCTTTTAGGATACTTACTCTTGTAGTGTCCGTATTCCCTACACTCAAAGTAAATTATATGATTTTTATTTAAACCTACATTGCTTGAGTTACCTAGGTCCGTGGTGGAAGCCGGAGTTGCTTCTTCACTTCTTCTGGAGGTTGAAGCGACTTCTTGCTCTTGCTCTGGCGTGGGAATTCTCTCCTCTCCCTCAATCCTAGAGGTGAAGGCTTCTTCCACCTCTTCTTCCTTCTCGGATGTTGATTCTTTATCAACTTTTGAATCCTCACTTGATTGTGAGGATGAGGATGTGCTTGCTTCTTCTTCTTGTTCTTGGACCGGTTGAGGGTTTTAGTGATATTTTTCCAATTCGCTCCAAAGATCCTTGGCATCCATGTAATTCCTTAGGCTACACAAGATATCATTAGGAATTAAATCAAAAATAAATTTGATTGCCTTATTATTTTTATCAAATTGTTGAAGTTGCTCCTCAGTCCATCTCTTCTTCTTGAGGAATCCTCCCTTTGGTCCTCTTGGATAATTAAATCCCTCCATCAACATGGATCATTCTTCAAATTCCTTCATCATGATGAAGTCTTCAATTCTTCTCTTCCATGAATTGAAGCCTTCACGTCCATATAGCGCATATGGGACCGGCATGTTGATATCCCATCCCAAATTCTCATGAATTTCCATCTTGTTCCTCTTCACCCTCTAACATCTTGGCTCTGGGTTGTTAATCCGTAAAAGAGTGGCCTCGCTTTGATACCAATTGTTGGGACCGTTGTGACCGCTAGAGGGGGGGTGAATAGCATTGTCGATGCTTGATGGGTTTCGTTCGTGATCGCGTCTACAAATCATGTTAGTGCGCAGTGGAATAATAATAAAAACAATAACACGATACAAATATGATAACACAACGATATACGTGGTTCGGAACCGAATGGTTCATACTCCATGGATTGGGATCTAAAAGCCCTAGCAATTCAAACACGTACTACTAATCACAAATACTCCTTCTCGGAACAGTCCGAAGGTGGAGAAACCATGTACAAATGGTCTTACAATAGTAAGAAACAAATACAAGCAAGATACAAATGAAATACACAAGTAAAGAAAATAACACTTTACAATTGCTTTTTTGATTGCTTGCTTTATGGTTGCTTGAAATGCACTTGGAGACCTTATTTTGCAGTAGAAAATCACCCCAAAACTCCTCAAGAATCGTTGATCGAAATCTCCTCCACGAACTCCCTTTAAAGTTGCTGCTTGGGCTGGATTTCGCCTATCAGTCGACTAATCGGGACCATCAGTTGACTGATAACACAGTTGTTGTGAGACAACGATGCGATCCACGTTAAAAAAATTCAACGGATAGGACATTAGTTGACTGATCATACTCATCAATCGATTGATAGAGCCTTCACTCGACTGTTAACCCCAGCAGTCGAGTCCAACTCGCATCGGAATTCTCGAGCACCCGATCGTGATCGCACGGATCGTCAATCCTTCGAGCGATAATCGGCTTGCCAACCTCTGGGAGTCGACTGCTAGGGCACTCCCAATAGTCAAACCCTAGTTTACTCATTTCATTCGACTGCCCATAGGTCCCAGTCGACTGATACACCTCAAACATGAGGTTTTACCCCAAGTATGGTGCCCCCATACTTGCTAGACTACCCTTAGCCTAGACCTAAGCCTTCTAGCCACCTCCGTCAGCCTCGCGCCTATCGGATCCCTCCAAGTCATCCATGACTTATTCAACCATACGCTAGCCTTCAGGTGCTTCCATCGGCTATGTCATGCTAACGGTGTCTACACCACTAAGGCCCATTGGACTTACGCTGCCAAGACTTCGCTTGAGCTTTACGCCGCCAACCATTGGACTTATGCTGCCAAGACTCCCGCTTGGACTTTACACTGCCAATATCAATCCCCTTGGACTTCTCAAATGCCAAGACTCAAGCTTGGACTTTCCCTTGCCAACCCATGTTGGACTTTCCATGCCAAGACCCATGCTTGAATTTTACATGTCAAGTACTCAAGACTTGGACTTTCCATGACATGGTCAACCCTAGTCAACCATCAAAATCCCCCTCGAGTCAAACTCGAGTCCGGTCAATCATGACCCGGGTTGATTGCACCAACAATCTCCCCAAAACATTATTAGACATCAATGTCAAACATCAATGTCAAACCTTCATGTCAAACATCAAAACTTCGTTTGAGTCAAACTCGAGTCCAGTCAATCATGACCTAGGCCGATTGTACCATCACGACGTGTTGTCGTGAAGGAGTTTTATTAGTGGTGTTGTCATCACTCGAGCTCGTAGAGCTCAATCCTTGGAGTAGGAACCATTCAGTTCTGAACCACGTTATATTTGGTCTTGTGCTTGTGTATTTGTATTTGTATTGTATTTCCTATTATTTCCGCTACGTACTAATACAATTGTAGCAAGCACGCAATTGCGATCGAATTCCTCCATCGATGATGAACGACGCTATTCATCCCCCCTCTAGCAGTCACAAAGGTCCCTACACTAGTGATCCTCGAATAAAATACATAGATGAGTAACCAATCCTGTAATCCATGGTGTGGGCAATGAATAATCAACTCTTGGAGTCTCTTCCATGCCTAGGCCAGAGTCTCTTCGTGCCCTTGCTCAAACGAAAGGATTTTATCCCTAAGGTAGGTTGTTTTGTCGAGGGGAAAGAATTTATTTAGAAAAGTGCTTTCCATCTATTCCCATGTCGTTATATTTCCTTCTGGTAGAGTGTGTATCCAGTGCCTAGCCTCCCCTTCCAGGGAGAATGGGAATGCAATGAGCTTAACGGCGTATGTTGAGACAACGTCATAGTGCACTGTGCCACATTAAGCCAGGATTCTTCAAGGTGTAGATAGGGCTCCTCAATCTGAGTTCCTCCAAATTGCTTTTCTTGAATGAGGGCGATTAATGTAGGGTTTATTTCCCAACTTGCGACATGAATTCATGGAATAGTTATGCAAGAGTTCCATGCTTTTCGTCTAGGCACTATGTAATCTCTCAAGGGTCGAGCATGTTGTGTTAACATTTCAGCGTCCCATGGTGAGAGTGGATCAGTAAATCATACATAATGAATATTCCTAATGGTTGAGGCAATGTAATTACTGAAATAAATCTAAACTTACTCTAGATATTAAAAATCTAAAATTGAAGTAAATAAAAAAAATGAAAAATAAAGCAAGTAAATAAATCTACCCTAAGTCCGATCCAATTATCCACCTCTTGATTCAATATCGAATCAATAGTCCCCGACAACGGCGCCAAAAACTTTATGCACGTGAATGCGACCTCAAATCTCACGATGGGAACCATTGAGGACTCGAAGTGCGCGCTTGCGCTCAACACCCACAAGTGCATGGATGTCGTCAAGTAATAAAAAGATTATTGATCCCACAGGGACTGAGATTCGAGTACCGATTGGTTAAGTTGACATTATTGTTTGGAGTTCTGTTCTAATGGTTATGATAACAAGGGTTGTCGGCGGTCCTAACTCTAGTACGGTGTCACATGGAGGAAGAAAAGGGTTGCTACGAGTCTTTTGAGGGAATTCTAGGATTTCAGTTTCGCTTGTGTGTCGCAGAACACGCTATCAATTGGGTATTATCTAGACGTCTAACTATGGTCTTGTGGAAGGGACATCATACACTTCTCTGATAAGCCTTCGCATCTATCGGGAACTACCTCTGCCATACCAGGTCGACCCATGGCTTTTGGACGGGATATGCGGTACGAGGATGCCATATCAATCCCTATAACGAGTCGGAACATGTCTTGTTTCCGAGTCTATCATACCCTTCTATCTACGATTATCGAAGATGAGGCCAACCCCTAGGTTCCTCCTTAATTCTCCTAAATCTTTGATACAAGGGATGTCACCCCTCGTATCAGCTACGCACAGTAAATAGAAGACCAAAATAAATAGCTATCGATCTAAACAATCACCAATTGCAAATATGATTTCAAGAATAGAAATATATTTTAAATAACATGTTCTATGCACACAAACTACTCCCTAATACTAGAATAGGAGAATCTACTTCATAAATACGAAAGAGAAACACAAAACATATTAGAATTCATAGAAACAATGTAAATTGCGCAAAGAACATGAATTACAATGCACTTTGGCTCTCCTCTCCGACGTTGATGTGCAAAACTCGATCCTCGAGCGGCCTTCTTCCTCCCTGTTGCTAGTTTCGAATTTTTTAGGGTGTCGGAGTGTTGTCCTGACCATCGTGCCTCCTCCCTAGGATTTAGCCGTAGCTTCCTTTATATAGACATCTGGTCGGATCTCCCCGAAACCTAGAAAATAACTGAATCACGTCAAAATCGCCCAGCGCCACACGACCATGTGGATTCACATGGCCAGGCTATGTGTGGCACTGGGGTGCGAGTCGTGTGGATTCACAGGGCCAAGGCATGTGTCCTTCTATTCTAGCTGCCAAATGCCTTCTTTTCACTCTAAAAGTGTAGAATGTTGTCCTACATATAAGAGTACAAAGAGCAGATCTCCGAACCAGAAAATAAGAAATGCATGCAAAATAAAGTGAAATATGCGAGAATCAAATATAAAATGCAACGGGATGTGAGCGAAAACTACTCCTAAAACCCTATATGTTTTGCTCACATCAATGGTACTTCTCTCTTGTAGCATGTCCCATAGGCAAAGAAGCTCACTCATCCTCACTACTCCATTGCTCTCCCCTCTCCCAAAAATAGTACTTGCCGTAACTCGATGAATGTACCAGAAAATGGGGTTTTGGAGGTGTGAGGCTTTAGCCCTAGAAGGGTCATATGCACTCTCCCTGTCAAATCTTACCAAAAGGTTCGAGCATTAAACTCAATAGGGGTTCTTTGCCCTCCCCCACTAGGCACTCCAAAACATGAGTTCCATTGGTGCAAGGACCACTCATGTTCAATGTTAGAAAGCCTAAAAGTAATCTTTCCTTCTTTACTTTCTCTACCCATCAAGATCTCCACCTCCAATGAACTTAAAAATTTCGAAACTATTCTAGGGTAGGTTGGGCATCTCACCCCCATAATCTCTCCCCAACCCATTTTTGCAAAAAGGCCTTGTACATCCCCAAGCAAACCTAGGGTTTCTAAAAGAGCTTCATCTAAATACCTAGTAGCAGTGATTTTTCAATTGGAAAACATGTTAAATCTATCCCTATACTCATCATTATGGAATATAATGATTGGGAGAGCATTACCTTCCTCCGAAGCTTGACGAGTGCTTCTTCCCCTTGCCATTGAGCTTGAAGGGGTAGACCTCGTTGCCACATGCTTTGTCCTCCTCATTGTGGCTTCTTGATAGCTTCTTGGAGGTTGGAGAAGGTTCTTGGAGGTTAGGGGAGAGGATTTCACACGGCTAAGGCAAGAGGTTTGAGTTACATGGCGAGTTTAGGGCAAAATCACACGACTTCTCTCCTTTTAAAGAGATGTGACATGACCGTGTGGAATCCACATGGCCGGTCATGTGCGACCATAACCCGGGCGATTGGAAAAATTTCAGGATTTAGCATGACCGTGTGAAACTCACATGGTCCGCCGTGTGTGACTCTGAATTTTTGCTAAAGTGCCACACTGTCAAAACCTTTCCACACGCGCCATCGTGTGCGGTTCTGATCATGGGGCACAGTCATGTCGAATCCACACATCGCTCATGCTTCTCACTAAGGGTTCAAAAAGGAATCCTATTTCTACCTAGCAAGTTCTTTCCGACCCTAACCTATTTGCAAAGATGCTAATGGTCATAAATCAAAGTCTAAATTATACACATGAATGCAAAAAAGATTAAAAACATATAAAATAAACTTGGGTTTGTTGGTGCAATCGGCCCAGGTCACGATTGACCATACTCGAGTTTGACTCGAGTAATATTTTGATGTTTGACATAAGATGTTTGACAAAGTGGTTTGACATTGATGTTGGACATTGATGTCGGTTAATATGTTGGGGAGATTATTGGAGCAATCGACCCAAATTATAATTGACTAGACTCGAGTTTGACTCGAGGGAGACTTTGATGGTTGACTAGGGTTGACCATGTGATTAAGGGAAAGTCCAAGTCATGGGTACTTGGCATGGAAAGTCCAAGTGGGACACTTGGCATTTGGGAAAGTCCAAGTCATGGGTACTTGGCATGGAAAGTCCAAGTGGGACACTTGGCATTTGGGAAAGTCCAAGTCATGGGTACTTGGCATGGAAAGTCCAAGTGGGACACTTGGCATTTAGGAAAGTCCAAGTCTTGAGTACTTGGCACAAGGAAAAGTCCAAGCATGGGTCTTGGCATGGAAAGTCCAACATGGGTGGCAAGGGAAAGTCCAAGCGGAGTCTTGGCGGCGTAAGTCCAATGTGCCTTGGCGGTGTAGACACCGTTAGCATGACATAGCCGAGGGAAGCACCTGGAGGCTAGCGCGATGGATGAACAAGTCATGGATGACTTGGAGGGATCCGAGAGGCGTGAGGCTGATGGAGGTGGCTAGAAGGCTTAGGTCTAGGCTAAGGGTGGTCTAGCAAGTATGGGGGCACCATACTTGGGTTAAAACCTCATTTTTGAGGTTGGCAGTCGACTGGCATTATGGCCGGTTCGACTGTCGTGAGTCGACTTGAGTTCGACTGTCGTTTAAGAGCTGGAATTGCTCTGGCAGTCGACTGCTCATTGGAGCAGTCGACTGATGTCGACGGCAGTCGACTGCCAAGGGATGGCAGTCGACTGCCAGCTGAGTGTCGAGCACAGAACACTCCGTAGCCGACTGGGCAGTCGACTATGGGCATTGGCAGTCGACTACCAAGAGTCCCGTTGGAACTTGTCCGACGTGGATTGAGCCGTTGTCTCACGACAACAGTGGCATCAGTCGACTGGTGACTTATGGCAGTCGACTGATAGGCAGAAATCCAGCTCGATGCAGGTTAAAAAGAGGAGCTCGTGGAGGATTTCATCACTAGTTCTTGGGGAGCTTTCTTGAGGCGATTTGAAGGCGATTTGCAGGTGCATTTCAGGGCCCTTCAACCTCATCCTAGCAACCAACAAGCAAAGCGCTCAAACCCTAGTTTTGTAAAGTGTTCTTTACATTTCCTTTGTATTTGCTTGTATTTCTTTCGTTTATTGTTGTAAACATTTGTACGAGATTTCTCCGCCTCCGATGTGTTGTCGAGAAGGAGTTTATTGATTAGTGATTGCATTGGCGTCGCTAGAGCTCGATCCGTGGAGTAGGAACCATGCGGTTCCGAACCACGTTACATACTTGTGTTTTTGTTGTGTTTGCGTATTTTGTTATTGTACTATTTCCGCTGCGCACTAACAAAATTATAGAGACGAACACACGATTGAATTCCATCTACGTACGGGTCACGCGCTATTCACCCTCCCTCTAGCGGCGTCAAATATCCAATAGGGTTGCCTCCCAAGAAGTGCTTGTTTAAGGTCTTTAGCTCGACCATACTCCTTTGCCTCAGCTCGGCTCTGGTGGCTTCGTGAACCTTCATTCATCTGTTTCAGAATTTTCATCTTCTAGTGGGGTATTTGCTATCCTGCAATAAGTATACCCATCTGAGAATGGAGCCTTACACTCTGATAAGTTAAATATGATAATCTCGCCATCCACTTCCAAGGAGACTTTATGCCCCTTCACGTCTATGCGTGCTCTTGCAGTTTCCAGAAAGGGTCTCTCTAAGATGATCAGGTTCTAGGGTTCAGTCTTGTGTCCAATATAATGAAGTCTATGGGTATCACAAAACTCTTTATTACAACAGGTACGTCCATTAGCATGCCGACTGGTTCCCTGACTGTGTCATCTGTCATGCGAATAGCCAGGCCAGCCGATTGTAACCCACTCAGTCTCATCTCTCTATAGATAGCATAGGGCATAACACTAACAGATGATCCTAGGTCACATAACACTTCGTTGATGCTCTCCCCATGGATCATGCAGGGTAAGACAAAATCACCAGGGTTCTCAAGCTTGGGTGGAATCTTATCTTCAATTTTTGCTTGATTTGGCAAAGTTGAGATCATGGTTGTGCACCCCTTAGTGACTTTGCTTTTCTGACTTGCAACTTCGTTGTACACTCCCTCTCCCTTAATAGAGTTTTGCTCGGATGGTAGGGGGAGATGTCCATGGTTTGGGATACGGTCTTGGCTATTTGGACCACTTGCATTTCCAGCATCTTAGTGTGGCTTGTGAGCCCATCGATAGAGGCCTTCAACTCCCTCAGTGCCTCTTCAGATCATTGATGTTGTCGTTGGAAGTCTGCATTGGCATTTATTTGGGTAGCAATGAAGCCTTCAATCATTGACTCAAGTCTAGATTTAAGCGGTTATTGTTGCCCGTTGCCCTGCTGCCCATATCCTTCCGAATTACTTTTGTAGGAAAAATTCGGGTGTTTCCTCCATCTAGGGTTGTATGTACTGGAATAAGGGTTATTGGGCCTCTGATTATACTTGCCCACCGCATCAACATGCTCAACTTGAGTCTCGGATCCACTTTGTGTTGGGTTACAACCGATGCGTAGATGTGCTTTTGTCGTTTCATAAACGAACGCAGCAGAATAAAATATAATAATTTCCTAAATTATTATAATACATACATCCATGCATGCAAGATTACAACACGTGCGGGCATATCCACCAAATAAAATTTTACATTAAATTAATAATAAAACCAATTTTATCCTAGGTATACCTTTCGGATGATATTGAGCTAGAAGGGCATCAACTGTATGACATTCGTGGAGCTTCGTCTCTACTCGTGTCGACAAAGAATCTTCGGAGGGACGACTTCTCTAAACCACGAGTTTGACCTTCTCTTCGCTACTAGACGAAGCAAGAAGGTCGGGTGATTGGAGGGCAAGAATGTTGGCCCAACAAAAATAGTAAACAACTCTTTTTTCCTTAGTGGCCAGCGGCAAGCTCCAAAACCCAACTCTCCTTAGTTCGGCCAAGGGCACAAAGGAAGAAACCTTTTTTCCAAGCCTTAGCTGAAGTTCCCCACTCCCTTGGGGAGGAGTTGGTTGTTAGGGCAATCGACCCAAGTTATGGTTTGGATGTGTGTGGCAAAGGTTTAAGTTAGGATATTATTGTGGATTTAATATGTGTGTTGAAATCATGCAGGACTTAGTAATTCACACATATGATGAATAGCTTTGGTGAGATCACCAACTCACAACCTCGTGCTTGAGTCGGCGAAAGAGCATTGCAAAGTCATACGCTTGATGCATCCGAGGGACTGCCGGACAAGATGACTTGAAGCGAAGCCAAGGAAGCATACTTCGAGGGCAAGAGACGCGAAGGAGCATTGCGAAGCCATGCACTTGGTGTTACCGAGGGACGTGGCCGCGAACAAAGAGAGCTTCGACGAGGGACTTCAAGTGAGATGAGAGAATGAGTGAAATGTAAGTAGCTCATTAAGTGAACTTGGTCGAAATGGCTAAGTGTCGGAGGCTCGACCGAGTTGGTTGAGGTTATACCAAACATGTTTAGTTAAGTCGGATGCTCATCCAACTTGGTCGGGGTTTTACCCGACAAGTTGGATGCTCAACCGAAGAGTTGAGGTTTTACCCGACAAATGGTTTAGTCGGATGCTCAAACATTGATTTGAGGTTTTACCCGACGAAGTGGAGTGTCGGATGCTCAACCGTGAGGGTTGAGGTTTTACCTGACCGTCGGACGCTCAAACGGATGTGAAGTTTGAGGTTTACCCAACATCAGTCGACTGCTCTAAGTCGACAGGAGTTCGACCGTGTTCAATCGGGTGGGTTTCGCCGATCGATTGCCAAGAATGGCGATCGTGCCGGACCATCTGTCGTACGCTAAGGATGGCGGTCGGTGATGAAGCGATCGCGAACGCAGCACAGAATGAACCTCTCGTAGCCCACTGATCAATCGTCTATGGAGGCATCAGTCGACAGATGGATACATCAGTCGACTGCCAAGTCTCCCGTTGGACTACAATGGTCGGGATCTGACGTGTTCAGAAGCCGCTATAATAACGGCAGTCGACTGCCAAAGGCAGCAGTCGACTGATGGGCGGCCAACAGAAAGAAATCAACCCTCTCTATAAAAAGAGAGGGTGTGGGCTTTGGGATGGCTAATGCTTTTGCTCTAATTGATCATCCAAGTGTCCCACAAGCTTTAAACTCTTTCTCTTATTCTTATTTCAAATCCATTATAAGAAAGAGTATTTTTGTATTGTAAGAAGGTTTACCTCCACCTTGCTTTGGCTAAAGGGAGAGACCATATTTGATTGGTTTCGGAGTGATTCACCGGAGATGAATCGGACCATGGATTAGCGACATAGAGTCGTGAACCATGTTACATCTCTTTGTTAGCATTGTTTTTATCTTGTTTTTCTTTATTGTTGTTTAGTTTTATTTCTGTTGTGCTAACCCTAATGTGTAGATGAACAAACGATCGAATTCCATTCTACGATGATTGAGGGATATTCACCTCCTCTAGCCACACATCGATGATCCAACAAGTGGTATCAGAGCAAGGTCGCTTGTCAACGGACTCACCGCCGCAACAAGCACTACATCAAGGATGGCCAACTTAAATATTCATCCACCAAAGTTCGAGGGGGAATTCGCTTGGTGGAAAAAGCGAATGGAGGTCTTTTTTGAAACCGACTTCGAAATTTTATTGATAATGGAGAATGGTTTCGAGATACCTAGGGATCAATATGGGGAGCAAATAGAGAAGACAAGATGGACCAAAAAGTAACAGGAGGAGTACCTGGCAAACTCAAAAGCCAAACATCATCTCTACAACATACTCCCTTAACAAGAAATCAACAGGATAGGGGAGTGTGCGAGCGCCAAATAGATGTGGGAGAGATTGATAGAGCTTCATGAAGGCACCTCGGAGGCCAAGCTTGAAAGAAGAGACCTCCTCCGCTCCCAACTAACTAATATCAAACTTGAAATGGGAGAAAAGGTAACCTCATTACACTCTCATTTTAAAGAAATTTTAAATGGACTAACGAGGAGAAAAACTTTCGAACCGGGATATGATTATGAAAGCAATCGATGCCTTTCCCCGGTCATCGAAATGGAGCTCAATGGTAGACTCTTTCTACATCTCAAAGAACCTAGAAGTTATCACCTTAGAGGAGTTCTTCTCAACCATGGATCTCCACGAAACAAGGCTTGAAGGAGTAGTAGAAGAGCCAAGAATTCAACCATCAAGAGGAGTAGCCTTTTTAGCTGAAAAGGGGAAGAAGACAAAGAAGGAGACACCACCTTCCTCCTCCGATGAAGCATCCTCCTCATCCTCCATGAATAGAAATGAAGATGCTTATATGGTAAGGAAGGTAAGGTGTGCTTTAAGAAATTTAAAATTTAGCAAATCTTATGATAGGAGAAGGCACAAGAGGAAGTTCATTTGCTATAATTGCCAACAAGAGGGACACGTGAGGGTTGATTGTCCCCTCTTGAACAAGAGCAAGGAACAAAGAAGAAGAAAAGAAGAAGGGGAGCAAGAAAAAGGAAGAAGAGAAGAAGTCCAAGGAAAAAGAAAAGGAGAAGAAGGCCAAAACACTCAAAGCAAGGACATGGGATGATCATTCATCATCATCATCGGAGGAAGAAAATGTCTTTGTCACAAATCTAGCTCTAATGGCAATAGAAGATGTGGACAACACTTCCTCCGAAAAAGAAGAAACAAGCTCAAGTGAAGGGGGAGGCTCATCATCATCCGAAGAAGAAGACATGGTAACTATGGTAAAACACCTTCCCACTCAAGAAGTAGTTGCCATGATTTCTAGCTTAACTAGGGATTTGTTTAGGGCTAAAAAAAAAAAATAAGAGTATGCTTGATCAAATTAAGGCCTTAGAAGAAAAACTAGAAAAAGCATGCTTAAATGTTAATGATGATACATGCTCACATAATCATTATATGCCTCTAAATGTTAGTGATGCATGTATGGATGAAAACAAGGCATTAAGGGAAAAGATAGATCATTTAACTAAGGCCCTAGAGAAATTTACCATTGGCTCCAACACATTGAACATGATCACAGGGAGCCAAAGGGCTAGCTTTAACAAGAAGGGGTTAGATTACAAGGGATCCAAGAATGAGAAAGCATATCATTGTTTAATTGCTAGGGGTCAATCTAAAACAACAATGATAGCTAAGAAATGGATCCCAAAGGAATACTTAGTGAACCCGAAAGAATCTATATTGGGTTCCTAAGTCCATCCTTAAGGGTTAGGAAAACCCTAGGATAGTCAACCATAAGTGGACTTCACTTACATCATATTATATGGTTGACTTAGGATGATGTGGGTAGTGAAATTCAATTTATAAGCATGATGGATGAAGTGATTATAATGTTAGAATCATATACTTGATTTGAATAATGATACATGCTTATGACTTAGAATGATTGAGACTTAATTTTTTGAAATAGCGTTGGGTGATGATCATGCACCCATAAATAGCTTAAATCATGCTTTGGGTGATACTTGACTTATTATCATGATTTTATACCTAATGCATGATTACAAATTGATTGATACACTTGTTTCATGATCATAATGTGAAATCAATGCATAAATGTCTTTATGATTATGTGGTATGTTAGAGTGATACTTAACCTTGTGTAGAATTGCATGAATTTAAAGGTTAAGTATATAAATACCTTTAGGAACATCTCACACTCACCATAAGGATAACCTTGATTGAAAACTTAGTATGGGTGAGATGTTAGGATGATACTAATGGTCCACTAATGGCTATGGCATTTAGATAGTCATTTAAAGTATCAAAATAGTAATAATAGACCAATCATGGGGAAGGCTTATGTTTAATTCATAGACATATTGCCCAAAAATCATGGTTGGATATTTCATATGTTTTCAAAACCATTCCTTACTTTAAAATTTGTGTTTTCATGTTTTGAAACAATCTAAAGCAAAACTAGGTGTTAAAATTGATACAAACTTGATCAAATACTAGTTGTTTTTGAAACTTTTGGATTTTTGGAAAATCATTGAAAATATAAGTAATTTTCATGAAAAATCATTTTTCACTAATAAAGGACTTTAAAAGAAATGTGTTTTCAAAATTCCACAATTTTTCAAATTTTTTGGAATTTCTGGTGCATTTCTGAATTTCGGTTCGAAAATCAAAAATTTCTGAAACTAGCGTGCCAGTCAACTGATGTCTGATTCAGTCGACTGGTGGCACTGTTCACAACCTGATTTCAGTGTTTTTAGGTTTTTTTGATGGTTTTTTTACCCTTAGACTTTGATGCCTTGGATTATGACATTATGTTAATATTTTTGATGGTATCAAAGGGGGAGAAATAGGGATGTTTAAGTTTAATCATGCTAGGGAAGAGATTAGCATGGGTTAAAGGGGAGTTTCATGTATTTAGGGGGAGTTTGATGCTCATGAATTGTTTACATGCTTTCCTTGCTTATGTTATTTTGTTTATAATTAACCTAACTTAAACGTAGTTGTCACACATCAAAAAGGGGGAGATTGTTAGGGCAATTGACCCAAGTTATGGTTTGGATTATGGTTTTGATGTGTGTGGCAAAGGTTTAAGTTAGGATATCATTGTGGATTTAATATGTGTGTTGAAGTCATGTAGGACTAAGTAATTCGCACATATGATGAATAGCATTGGTAAGAACACCAACTCACAACCTCGTGCTTAAGTCGGCGAAGGAGCATTGCGAAACCGTACGCTTAATGCATCCGAGGGATCGTCGGACGAGATGACTTGAAGTGAAGCCAAGGAAGTAGACTTCGAGGGCAAGAGGCGCGAAGGAGCATTGCGAAGCCGTGCGGTTGGTGTTGCCGAGGGACGTGGCCGCGAACGAAGAGAGCTTCGGCGAGGGACTTCAAGTGAGATGAGAGAATGAGTGAAATGTAAGTAGCTCATTAGGTGAACTTGGCCGAAATGGCTAAGTGTCGGAGGCTCGACCGAGTTAGTTGAGGTTATACCCAACATGTTTAGTTAAGTCGGATGCTCAACCAACTTGGTTGGGGTTTTACCCGACAAGTCGGATGCTCAATCGAAGGGTTGAGGTTTTACCCGACGAATGGTTTAGTTGGATGCTCAAACATTGGTTTGAGGTTTTACCCGACGAAGTGGAGTGTCGGATTCTCAACCGTGAGAGTTGAGGTTTTACCCGATCACTGGATGCTCAAACAGATGTGAAGTTTGAGGTTTACCTGACATTAGTCGACTGCTGTGAATGGGCAGTCAACTGCTCTAAGTCGACTGGAGTTCGACTGGTGTTCGACTGGTGGGTTTACGGCCCGTGATCGCTAATGAATGGCGATCATTGCGGACCATCGATCGTGATGAAGGTAGTCGCGGGCACAGAACCTCCCGTAGTCGACTGATCAGTCGGCTATGGAGGCATCAGTCGACTGATGGATACATCAGTCGACTGCCAAGTCTCTCGTTGGACTACAACGGTCAGGATCTGACGTGTTCAGAAGCCGTTGTAACAGCGGTAGTCAACTGCCAAAGGCAACAGTCGACTAATGGGCGGCCAACGGGAAGAAATCAACCATCTCTATAAAAAAGAGAGGGTGTGGGCTTTGGGATGGCTAATGCTTATGCTCCAATTGATCATCTAAGTGCCCCACAAGCTTTAAACTCTTTCTCTTGTTCTTATTTCAAATTCATTGTAAGAAAGAGTGTTTTTGTGTTGTAAGAAGGTTTACCTCCACCTTGCTTTGGCTAAAGGGAGAGACCATATTGGATTGGTTTCGGAGTGATTCATCGGAGACGAATCGGACCATGGATTAGCGGCATAGGGTCGTGAACCACGTTATATCTCTTTGTTAGCATTATTTTTATCTTGTTTATCTTTATTATTATTTAGTTTTATTTCCGCTGTGCTAACCCTAACGTGTAGACGAACAAACGATTGAATTCATTCTACGACGATTGAGGGCTATTCACCCCCCTCTAGCCGGCCACTGACGATCCAACATTGGTCGGACCTAAAGCAAGAGATGGACTTGCTAGGTCCGGTAGCAAAGAGAACCCCAACAACTCTTGTTGGCGGCAAGAAGAGGAAGGAGAAGAAGGAGTAGGCGGCAAGGAAGAAGAGAAGGGGATTAAGCACGACCATTAATTAGATTTTAGCCTTTATAACTCTTTATATAGGCTCTAAAACTAATGGGTTATGGGTTAGTGGATAAGTCCATTATCATTAAGGCTTAATCTCATTCATTAAATCCTAATTGGGCCATTAACCAAAAGAAGGCTCATTTAATTAAAACCAAATGGATTTGGTTTATAATTCAACCTCTTAATACCCAACCCGTCTTCATAAGACATGCTCCTTTAGCATTTCCGACTTGACAATTATTTCCATATTTGTCATGTGTTTGGTCCAACCAAAATTGATCTCTCTCAATCTTGAGAATCCAATTCTCAAACTCATCTTTAAGTCTCTTCGAAGGATTCGTTATGCGTGTGACCTTATAGGTTCTCGGTTTATGTTGGTCGTCCATAATTAACCATTAATTATGGAACGATCATGAGTGACACCTAGTAGTACAATGGTTGATCTCAGAACCATTTTCGAACCCTTCAGCAGCTACAACGAATCGTGCCTCGTTCCTTTCACTCGTCTTATATCCACTTAATTCAGGACATGGTCTATTGTGTTAGTCCCCACTAGGCTGACTACGTCACACTTGGCCCAAGTAATACTTCCTTATCCAGTGGATTATAATTACTTCGACATGTACCAAAGAGTACCATACCCTTCACATGCAATGCTTTGGCCAAAGACTTTGAGGAACAATCAGACGAGTGGCCATAGGATATACATCTCCTCGCATGGTGTGGTGAATCCTTTGTTGGCTATTCAATCACCTTTGGACACTTCAACTTATACCCAATCATCCCCTACCCACACCTCCATAGAGATGTATCGACTAAGATGTCAAAGTATAACTCTCCATGACCAAGATGACTTGAATACCTCAAGTCGAAAGAAACTTGCACTCGAGTTGCAGTAATGGCTTCATTAACATATCTTATATGTAGAGAACCATGTGAAGTCTTACCGCAGGTCACTTCAATGAACTAGTTACCCATAACCAATATCTATATTTAACTCTCGACATCACAATGTCCCCATCCAATGAGAAGCAGCTGCTTGGATAAACCAAGGAGTATAACCCGTGCTAGTCTCACAGAATCGATGATGTCCGAACTCATCAATTCATTGACTAGAGAATATTTCAATACTTCATAATTACACATGTAGAGATACTCACTAGTTGTCGTCCAATCATAAATTTTCTCATGCTATGAATCGTATTGCGGAAATTCAATAAATGAGTTTAAGATCCAATCAATCACATATGAGATATGTACTCAAATAGGGAATATTTATTTATCAAATAAATAGTAATAAGGCGATTGCCTTAGGACACCTCTCAAACATAACAGGCTCCCACTTGGCCTAAAGCCAATCGCCATGGTATCCAATCTCATAGTCCATGACGTGACTCTTAAACTTACTTTGTAATAGAGCCTTTGTCAAAGGATATGCTAGGTTCCTTTCTGTGGGAATATTTTCGATTTGTATTTCTTTCCTGCTGATGATTTCTCTGATCAGATGATATCGCCGAAGCACGTGTTTAGATCATTGGTGAGACATGGGTTCTTTTGCCTATGTGATAGCTCCAGTGTTGTTGCAGTAAACTAGTAATGCTTCAACAATGGACTGAACCACCCCAAGTTTGAGGATGAACTTCTTGATCCAAACTGTCTCCTTTGTTGCTTCAAAAGCTTAAATGTATTCTGCCTCGACAACTGTGTCTTGTTTGGAACTTTTCCAACTCATTACGCCTCCATTCGGTGTGAATATGTGCCCAAACTATGACTTGGAGTCATCCTTGTCTATCTGGAAGCTGGCATCTATATACCCACGTGTAACGATATCACCTCCTCTATATACCAAGAACATATCCTTAGTTCTTTTCAAGTACTTAAGGATTGCCTTGACAGCCACCCAATGATCCATTCCTGGATCTAACTGGTATCTGCTCATGACACTAAGAGCATATGATACATCGGGCCTCATACCTAACATAACATATATAATAGATCGTATTGTAGAAGAATAAGGAATCTTATTCATGCAAATCCTTTCGTCTTCTGTGCGGGGACACAAAGACTTTGAAAGGTGAATCCCATGTCTCATGGGTTTTTAACCTTTCTTAGATTCAGACATGCTAAACCGCTTTAGCACTCTGTCTATATATGTAGACTTTGAAAGACCAATCAACCTTTTCGATCTATCTCTACAAATCTTAATCCTGAGAATGTAGGTCGCTTCTCCCATGTCTTTCATGGAGAACATTTTGGATAACCAAACTTTAACTGACTGTAAGATAGATATATCATTTCCTATGAGTAATATGTCATCAACATATAATATTAGGAACACGATCGCACTTCCACTAACTTTCTTGTACACACAAGGTTTGTTAGGATTTTGTGGGAAATCAAACTCTTCGATCGCCTCATAAAAATGGATATTTCAACTCCTGGATGCTTACTTTAGTCCATAAATGGACCGTAGAAGCTTTCATACTTTGGTTTTGTCAAATGATGTGAACCCTCGGGTTGTATCATATATACATCCTCATGCAGGTTTCCATTAAGAAAAGTTATTTTCACATCCATCTGTCATATCTCATAATCATAATGAGCTGTTATGGCCAGGAGTATTCTATTGGTGCAGGGGCACCAGATAATCGAACCTAGGTTTTATCTTTATCTCATAATCTACTCTTGAATGTGTAGAAATGTTTAAGCTGAGCTGAAGGTCGGTGACACCTGAAGAATCTCGAGTCGAGAAATCGTGGTGGTCAAGCGACACCGGGAGAACTTTGGATGGAGTCAAAGAACCGAGGTGAAGACTGAAAGCTAAGCAATAAGTCACAAAGGACCGGAGGTAAGCACGAGTGTGGAGTAAAGGTGAGGTTAGGTCCTTTGTATGGGGACGACTTTAGGCAGCGATCCAACTAAGACTTCCAGTGGAAGGTCTTGGTCAAGATCGGACGGTAAGTGACCATGAAATTTATCTTTACTCTTGTGCTTGTGCTAACTCTTTGTTACAGTTGAATAACCAAGCTGGCAGTTAACTACTAGTTGTTGGCAGTCGACTGATGAAGGCCATCAGTCGACTGCTATTCAAACTGTCCACTTCGATGAAGGTCAAACAAGATCCCTTATCTTGAGGGTGAGGTGTCCATTTAGATTAGGTCTGGATCTCAACGTTCGGGGGCTTGGAGGGCTATAAAAGAAGGGGGGTTTTGCCCCTTTATAATATCTCAATTGCTCTCAAAGTTCTCTCATAACGTCGAAGGTCTACACCGACGTCATGCCGAGTTTCACACTTCTAACATCAATAGTCTTCTATTTTAGTTGTCTTACCTTTTGTATTCGATCTTCCTTTATCGTGTTTTCGTTGTAAAGAGGAGAGCTAGGATTTTCCCTCTTCCTCAATATTTTATTTATTGTAACCGTTGTCTCCTACCTCCAATGAGGAGGAGATTGTTAGTGGATTGCCCCATCGTATGCGGTCTAGGATCGCGGGGCCTTGGAGTAGTAACCTTTCGGTTGTAAACCAAGTAAAAACAAATTGAATCATTTACTTTTATTGCATCTTAATTTTCGCTATGCCACTCGAGTTTTATCGAATGAAAAGAAAGATTTTTACGCTCGCTATTCACCCCTCCCCTCTAGCGTGCATTCGATCCAACAAATGGTATTAGAGCAGGGGCGCTAAGATTTGGTACAACCACCAATCTAGCATTTCTTTTAGTTTCTTTTCGTATTTTTTTTTTATGCTTTTTGTTATTTCTCTTCCCGCACTACTAATCTAAGACTTGGGTCTTGGCAACCTTTTTCGTGTCGTTTTTATTTGTATGCAACGTTCATTTTTAATGACCCACATTGAGGGATATAGTACCACCTGACCTCCGTTCTTTAATGGAGATGATTTCCGTTATTGGAAAGGTCAGATGGAGTGTTTCTTGAAAACACAAGTCGAGACTTGGATAATAATCCAAACCGACTTTGCTCTACCCACCAAGGATCAAGGGGGAACCTTTGGACTTCGACAAATGGACCAATGCAACCAAGAGGCAAGTCGAAGCTGATGCAAAAGCAACTCAAATGTTGTAGTGTGGATTGTCCAAGGAGGAGCTCAACTGAATTGGACCATTCATTAGTGCCAAAGATATCTGGAACAAGTTAATCAAGCTACACGAAGGGACATCCGATGCTAAGGTATGCAAAAGAGATTTACTATTAAATAAATTGTATAATCTAAAGATGCAAGATCACGAGCCTGCTACGCAACTCCATGCGAGGATCCAAGACATCTTGAACGGTCTACACGCCATCGGACAAAAGGTAGACAATCAGGACATAATAAGATACACTCTTAATGCATTTCCTAGGACCACCTTGTGGGCATCCATGGTTAATGCCTACAAGGTATCTAAAGATTTATCTAGGATTAGATTAGATGAATTCTTTTCTGAATTTGAGTTGCATGAACAAACTAACGTAGTCCCGGCCAAGAAAGGTATGGCATTGTTTGCAGAACAAAGAAGATGAAGAGCAAAGAGCAAGATAGAAGAAGAATACGAATCGAAAGACGAATCCAAATCGAAATCCGAAGAGGAGATGGAGGTTGAACTAGTTAATCTAGTTCAGAGGATAAACAAAAAGAAAAGAGAGTGATTGAAGAATAAGAAACCCCAACATACCTAGATGTGCTATGGGTGCAACAAGAAGAGGCATTACAAATCAGACTACCAAAAATGAAGTCAAAACACAAGCAACAAAAGCAAGCATTTCAAGCAATGTGGGAGGAAGAAGAAGAGCAAGGCGACGACTTGCCTTTCATGGTGAAACCGACGGAGTCCGAGTCCGAGTCCAAAGATGACTGTGAATTCAACCCCAACTTTGACTCCGAGGATGAATTTTAGACAAGACTCAAAGCTAGGTCAAAAGAAAAGATTAAGGTAAGTCGTTCACTAATTGCAAATTTGTATCATGCTATTAAGTTGTTAAATAGGAAATTAACTAAGTCCAAGTCTCGAGTTGAGTCGTTGCTTGAGAAGGTTGAAATCCTCAAGCAAGAGGCTACTCTAACCTCTTCAACTAATCAAGTTCAAGAGGTAAACTCAACTCAAGTTGAAAAACTTGAGGAGGAGAATTCTCTCTTGAAAGGATGAGTTCAACAACTCAAGGCTAGGTCGGAAAGGTTGACGTTGGGATCCAAGAATCTTAACCGACTTCTTGGAACTCAAAGAGCCATGTACAACAAAGTCAGACTCGGATTTAGGTCAACGACTATGAACAAATCTTACATGTCTATTGTGAATCGTAGTCATCAAAGAGTCCAAGCATGGGTCCCCAAAATTTTGTTAAATTCACATATAAGAACCAATATGTATTGGATTCCCTAAGATCAAGTCCACTATGTGGGTAGACCATATTGGTTCAATGGTCTAGGAAGAGCTAGTACTAAAATTGTAAACCCGCTCTCTTAGTAAATTTTTGCATGATTAGGGTTTCTTTTGATTTCTAGAACGGCTAGATAAGACCAATAGTTAGTCAACCTTGATAACATAGTATCAGGACGTGGCGAGATGATAGTACGTTAGGAAAATGAGGTCTTGTGTATTTGAGCTAGATAAGGTGTATCTATCTTGGTGCACTTGGCTAAGTTGAACTAGCTGGAGCTACCTCGTCGTATCCTAAACTAGTTAGACCAGGAAGTAACCCTAAG